>CM031240.1:914351672-915551672 GCA_018340775.1 Taxus wallichiana var. yunnanensis | reverse complement strand
TGAACATTGGATGTTGAATGTATGGACTATGGAAACTAGATTTCTATTAGTGTCCCAATATGGCTGGAAATAAGAAAAAGATGAACCCATGATAGAGGAGAACATCCATGAAGACCTTGTTGGCCATAAAAATCCTCAAGAGATTTTTTTTGAAGAGTTTGATCTTTCAAAATTTATGTTGGATGAGAAAATTAGACACGCAGATCAGTTTGGTCTTCAAGTTGAGAAAGAGAAACTCCCAAGTGAGAAGCAAGCTTCAGCTAGTTGCAGTGATTCACCAGGAACTCCACCTTGGATACTGCAATCAATTGTGATGAGTTTCATGTTAGGGAGGAAGAAATAGATGATGACACCATTCCTGAGTCAATCATCAAGGAAGATGAAGAGTTACTTGTAGAGGCAAAACAAAATGCAAATCAACCTACAAATAACTACCTTTAGGAAATACGTTTGCAATTTGACTCCATTCATGGAGGTTATCTTCATAGAAATGGGAAAACTTCATGGATCAGACCGTGCCCAATCAGATACATGGCTAGCTTGGAATTAAAATTAGAGTTGGAACTAGTCATGCTCACTTCATAGTATGAGGAAGAACTTCAAAGTACCAAAGGTCGGCATCAGAGCCTCTAAGAACCAAATGCAAAACAACTAAAGGAGGTATTATTTCATTTTTTTGTTAAAAAATTGGGGAGGTTGGAAAACCAACTTCAAATTAGTTTTTCACTCTTTCTTAAGACCATGTTCAGTGCCAATTAGTCACATGGTCTAAATTTGTGAGGAAAGGATGTTATTTCTCCTTGTTTGTCTCAAGTTTCATTTAGCTTCCTTTGCTTCCTGTTAGAGTAGATTAGGTAGGTTTATTTTCGGAAAAATAAGTGCTTGTGCACGCTCTGTATGTTCCACTTGGGGCATGTATGATTTTTACCTTCTGTACATAATGTTTTGTCATTGTTGTACAATCAATTGGTATAAGGCAGTGTCTATGGGGAAATCTGTTTTAACAATAGTTCCAAGTGCATCCATCAATCAACATATGATCCAATACTCTGCAATGCTTTATCTTTCCAATAACTCATTAGTTTTAATTATTTATACTTGGTAGATATCAAATTTTTGGACAACTTTAGATGCACGCATTCAACCCCAAAAGATCAGTTGTAGAGAAGAGGATGAATTTTCAGATTCAAAACAATTTTCCACCCACACAAAACCTTATATTCAGAAGATTTTTTGTGATGTGAATGGTCAATTCAGCTCAGAGGTCCAGGTTTAGTAGTGCTTCAAAAGAATATATGGTTAAAACATTTAGATTTTTAGATTTGTTTTTAGAGTATCAGGCTGAATCCATGCCCAATGGATGCTTCAAAGCCACTAATCGTCTAATCTAATAGGAAGATTTCCCATTGAGGTACAAATTTTTATCCATTTTTACCCCTTGGCAAAAATGGACAACTTGAGAAATATGGACCTTGTCCTCTTCAATTGAGCTTCAATGGTAAATCTATAAAATTTAGGTAAATTCTATGTTTTGGGCACTTGCAATTGATTTTGGGGCACTTGGAATTATTTGAAGGAATTTCCCTTTGTTTCAGTTTAGCACGTGGCAAAATTTGGGTTAAAAATGGTAAAATTGGAGAAATTTGGCTTTGGGGAAACTTCTTGTCTCTTTTCTAACTCCTTAGTCCACAAGGATCCAAACAGTTGGATAAATCCAAGGAAAAATGGAAATTTGTAGTGGTGGTAAGAAGAGCATGGTGAGCTCATGGTGAGCTACTCGGCGAGCTGGAAGTAATTCCATCTTATTTCCACGAGCTAAGTGATCCCTAAAACCCGCAATACAAAGGAGGGAAAATTTTACGGGAAAATGACCCTCATAACTTTGAAGCAATGCGCCCCAAGAGAACCACGTAGAATAAAGAAAAGGAGGAAGGAGAGAGTTGTGTGGGGTTTCGATGTGCCACAACTTCTAGAAATGCCCACTCACAGGTTCTTGTAAAGTAGTCCTAAAATCCCATGAAACAAAGGAAAAAGGCAAGAGGTAGTGTTGTGGGAATGTGACCTCCTCCTATTATAAAGTAATGGGGGTTAAAAGTGTGAATCACAATAATCCTAAAACCCCTCAAATAACAAAGAGGTCACGAAGTGGAGTAAGGTAGTAATGCCCCATCGAGAACCCACTAAGAAGGAATGAAAGGAATTATAAGGAGTTTTAGGGGGCAATACTTTGAAGTAATAGCTGCCCCAAAGGCCAAAGTAAATTAGTTCTAAAATTTCTCAGAATAGGGGCAAATGTAAGGTATTTTGTGGAAATGTGACCCCTTCCTAATTCAAAGAGAAACTAACTCACATGTATGAGTAAAGTAGTCTTTAAAGCTCGAAATGCTAAGGAAGAAGGAGTATTTATTGCGGAGTTGCGACATGACACTTCTTTGAAGTAATGGAGATCAAAGAAGGAAAAACAAAGCACATCTAGAAACCCACAAAAATTGTTAGAAAGACAATGCAATGCGGAAATATGATGGGGCACAATGATAGAAGTAAAGAACTTCCTAAAGTGTGAAGTAGAGAGACCCCTAATTGCAGTAAAGAAGGGTGAAGCAAAAAGCAATGGAACCTCCAATTACCGCAACAAAAGAAAAGAGTAAATGGCGATAACATTTGATTTGGAAGCTCCTTTTTTACAAAATTTGACTTTATGGAAACTTCTATCCATCCTCTTCACCATGGAATCATAAAAATAATATTTTTGTGGGAGTAGATGGGAGAAAAATGGAAAAAAACTTTCAACACTTAATGAAGCTTGATTCTAGGTAGCCAACCGCCAACATTTAATGCAAGTATGGTCATCCTTCTTTCTCTAGGAGGAAAAAGCAAATTGGGAATGGGTTTTTCGGGTTGCCCACACCTCTTTTAGATAATTAAAAAAATTTGTTAGTGGGTGGGAGCAGAAATATGGGATTCTTCTCTTTCTCTCTCCTCTCATCACTTATATATAATGAAAAATTCTCATTTTGAGAGGGGAAAAATATTTTGGGATATGGGGAAACTCTATCAAATTGTTTTCTCAACTCCAGTGAGTGAAAACCTTCACATGGAGTTGGAAAATTTTCTTATGCCTTTGTTCTACACATCTAACAAACTTTGCATATTATGAAGCAATAAAAATTGTCTATTATGGTGTTCTCTCAATGTTATCTCATTTTTCTTGCATTCACTTTCCTCTCCATTATTATTGTTCTACTTTGTGTATGTTTATCTCATTTAGAGGTTAATGTTGTTGTGTTTCATAGAAATTTGGTGGTGAATGAAGACTTGGGAGCTGTGTCACATTGTGTGGCCTCTTCCAACTACATTTTCCCTCTCTACTCTCCCTCAACAAAGTATTTCCACACCCTTTTCTTGGTGCTATCACCACTTTTAGCATAGAATTTCACTTCATGCACATTTCTAACCCCTCTCTCTCTCTCTCTCTCTCTCTCTCTCTCTCTCTCTCTCCTTGGTCCTTTAGAGTAAGTAGTGTAGGAGTAGTTAGCTGCATTTCCTTCCTTTAAAGTAGTTTAACATTATGATTAGGTAGAGGAACCAACCTTATTTGGAGGTCCATATCAAGAAATAAGTCACACAACTTGAGAGATGGTTCAATGTTAACCAAAACATCGGTTTCTCATTCACATAGGCATGAAAAATAAGAGGGTGTTGTTTTTTTGTGATAACAGGACCTCCTACCACCCCCCTCTTGCTCCTGGAGAGTAGTGTCCCTCTCTAAGTGGTCTAAATAACACTCTGTGCATACTTAGTATTTATTTAGGGCATCCCCTCCATCGTCACCCTCATCATCTCTAAGTGCCTCCTCCTCCTTTGTTGCATCCTCCTCCTCCTCATCTCCTCCCTCAGCCCCTCTATTGTCGTTCGGTCTGCCCATGTCATTGTCATCCAATCCAGAACCCATCTCTAATGCTAAATCATCATCCTTGTTCCATGGTTCCCCCACCTCCTCCAATGAGTCATCCATATAGGGACTCGAAGGTCCCTCTCTAACTCATCTTTCTTATATCGATAGGATTTATAGGAACTTTATGAACCACTCTAGAATTCTTCCGGACTCTATCAAACTGGACAACATATATCATCTCGGGTGTACTCCCTATACCCATCACAGTCTGTCTCATACCCATCAAATACTCAACCATCCCGGGCCATGTAAGATAGTCATAGTATGGTCGCCATCTAACCTTCTCCACATCAAGCTCTGTTAGTATATTTTTATACCATCGTATGTCTCTCTCCTCTATCACCATGATCATGATTGGCTCTCCAACAAACAACTCAATGTGATCCCCTGTAACTCATGGGAGCCCTGGTGGCATGATCACTGTTATGTGCTCATATGCCCAACAATGAAGAAGTAACCCTACATCTAAACCTATCCTATCCTCTTGTTTGATCGGTGACTAAACTGCGACCATCTTTGTGTCCATTATGGGGCACCATTTTCAAAGACCATATTTTAGGCCTTATCATTTTTCATCCCACCCAAACACATGTTACCCATTCCTTATTTTCATCCCATCCAGATGCTTCTAATATTTATCCCTCCAAGGCCTCGATATCTATCATATCTTTCTTTTACATCCTCACTTTTGTGGCCATATTTTTGTTCCCTCTTGGGGCACCATTATTCCATATCTTTTTGTTCCACCCCATATGCATCCTTTTCTATTCCTCCTATTTGTAGGATATCACATTTTCCTTTACCCTTCCCTCTCATTTTTTTCGCGACCCTTGTCTTGACCATTTTCACATTTGTTTGCACATACTTGATGTCTGCCTTTGACCCATTGGTCCCATGGCTTGCACATCCATTTGAGTGGATTCCTATTGGATTCCCTCCATTTTGCATGGGTTTTTCTAAGTCAAAGGTTCATAGGACATTACATTACCATCGTCACCATTTAGGTGTATTTTGTCCCTACTTGAATTGATTCCAAAACCACTTTGCCATATTTTTATTTTACTTTTTACTTTTTGTTTATCCTCATTTGAGATATATTATCTCATTATCTTCTTTTCTCATCCTTTCCATTTGTTCTTCATTTATCTCTTTCAAACTCGTGATCAAATTCCCTTTGTGTTGTTGACCCCTAGTTTGAGGGGGAACATCTCATCAATCATCTTTTCATCACTTTCTTGTTTTTGTCTTGTGGCTTGCCCAACATAAACCACTCAAAAAAAGGGGAAAATTTAGACACCAAATTTTGGTATCACTACCTCTCTCCACCCCGCATTGACTCTCTTTCATCATGATCATCCATTCGAATTTCATATTCCCTCCTAAATTCAATTTATCCCATTAATTACCATTTCCCACCCTTAATCCTATCTTATCCACCCCATTATTCCATGTATATTAATTATCTTTAATCATCATTAATCAACTATAATCCCCATCTCATTATTTTATCCTCCCTAAACCATTCATAATTACCCTTAATCATCATTAATTAATCATAATCTTCATCTAACCCATCTCTCATCCCTAAACCTCCCAATTTGTTATCTCTAGGCCATCATTTAATGTATTTACCCACCCATGACATTTGTTTACTCCTTTTCACCTTCTACCTACCAGGGTTTAGTTCTCATCAAGAGCTATCTATCTCAGCCATTTCCTACCATTGATTAGGGTATAGGGATTAGGGTTTTGGGTTAATATTTTAGGGTTTATGGTATAGAGCATAGGGTTTAGGGTTCAAGGTTTAGGGTTTAATATTTAAAGTTTATGGTTTAGGGTTTAGAGTTTATGGTTTAGGGCTAAGGGTTTAATTTTAGTGTTTAGGGTTTAAGGTGGTAAAAAAGGTCTACGGTGGACAATACGGTTGTGAATGTCTTTCAAAAACAAGACTAGTGACAATGAAAAAAGAGTGAAAATTAAGAAAAAAGGTTATGGGAGGATAATACCATTGTGATCTGTTATCAAGACAAAACCAATGAATATCGTTGCGATCTTGCATGGTGTGTTAGATCCTTTTCCACTACAACAAATTGATCATTCTACCATTGATTATGGTATAGGGATTATGGTTTTAATTTTAAAATATAGGGTTTAAGGTTTATAGTCTAGGGTTTAGGATAAGGTTTAGGGTTTATTGTTTAGAGTTTAGAGTTTAGTGTTTAGGGTTTAGGGTTTAGGGTTTAGGGTTTAGGGTTAAGGATCAAGGTTTAGAGTTTAGGGATAGGGTCTCTAGTGGAATATAGGATTGCGAAGGTTTTTTGAAAACAATACTAGTGGCAGTGACAAAAAAGAGCAAAACAAGTGGAAACATTTAATGGGAGGATGATACCATTGTGATCCTATTGTCAAGATGAAACCAATGAATGTTATATTTCATCTCCAACTTTGGTAGCATGCACCGAAATCCTCCATTAATACATGATGTTGGTGGTGTATATAGAGTAGGGTTGCTAAACGATCCAATATTTTGTATATTATAAACTGATACATCAAGAGAGGTGATTCGGGCTTGTATATGTGTCATGTTATCACGAAACTATGTTGTAGCCTGAATAAAATAATCTTTCTTCACCATATATTTAAATTCCACGACTATCATGAAACTATGTTGTATCTTGAATCAAATCATCTTTCTTCACCATATATTTAAAATCCACCTAGATTTTAGCTACTATAGTAGACAAATCAAACTCAAACTCTACCTCTTCCTTACTCGGTGTCCTACCTAGCATGTTAGATATTTTACCACTACCACATTTTGATCATCCTTCTATTGATTAGGGTATATGGATTAGGGTTTGGGGTTCATAATTTAGGGTATAGGGCATAGGTTTTAGGGTTTAGGGTTTAGGGTTTAGGTTTTAGGGTTAAGGGTTTAGGGCTTATGGATTACCGCTTAGGGTTTAGTGTCTAGGGTGGTAAAAATAGGCTCTCTACTGGACTATATTATTGTGAAGGTCTTTCGAAAACAAGACTAGTGACAATGATGAAAAAAGTGAAAATGATGAAAAAAGGTTATGGGAGGATAATAATGTTGCAATCCTATCGTCAAGATGAAACCAATGACTGATATATTATATCTCTACCTTTGGTAACATGTTCCATAATCCTCCCTTAGGACATGATGGTGGTGGTGTATATGGAGGAGGGTTACTAGATGATCAAGTATTTCCTATCGCTGCCAACCGATGCGTAAACAAGTGATTTGGGCCTTTATTTGTGTTATGATGTCATGAAACTCTATTGGAACCTGGTGTAGATAATCATTCTTCACCATATTTTAAACATCCTCCTAGATTTAAGCTATTGTAGCAAACAAATTAGACTCAAAATATACTAATTTTTTTACCTAGTGTCATGTCTAATGTGTTAGATCCTTTACTACTATTACGAGTTGATCATCCTACCATTGATTAGGGTATAGAGATTTGTGTTTGGAGTTCAAAATTTAAAGTTTAGGGTTGATATTCTAGGTTTTATGGTATAGGGTGTAAGGTTCAAGGTTTTTGTATAGTGTTTGGGTTTTAGGGTTGAGGATTAAGGGGTTAGGATGGAAAAAAATATGGTCTTTGGTAGACTATACGAATGAGAAGGTATTTTAAAAACAAGACTATTGGAAATGACAACAAAAAGAGTAAAAATTGCATAAAAAGGTTGTGTGAGGATGGTACTATTGCAATCCTGTCATTAAGACAACAAATAATTGTTATATTTCATTTCCACCTTTGGTAGCATATTACGTTATCCGCATTAGGACACGATGGTGGTGGTGTATATAGAGGAATTTTACTAGATGATATAGTATTTCCTATACTAACAACTGATGCAACGAGAGGTGATTTGGGCCTGTATCATTTCCATGTTATCACAAAAATCTATTGTATCCTTGTGAAAATCATATTTCTTTACCATATATTGAACATCCACGTAGATTTAAGCTAATGTAGAAGACAAATAAGACTCACACTCTACCTCTTCCTTACTTGGTGTCCTTCCTAACATGTTAGATCATTTACCGCTACCACAAGTTGATCATCCTACCATTGGTTAGGGTATAGGGATAAGGGTTTGGGGTTCAAAATATAGGGTTTATGGTTGATATTTTAGGGTTCAAGGTTTAGTGTTTATGGTTTATGGTTTAGGGTTTAGAGTTTATGGTTTAGGAATAAGGGTTAATGGTTTATGGTTTAGGGTGGTAAGAATAGGGGCTCTAGTGGACTATACAATTGTGAAGGTCTTCTAAAAATAAGATATGTGGCGTGTGACAACAAGAAATGTGAAAATTGTGAAAAAGGTTATGGGAGGATGGTCTGTTACGATATTGTGATCAAGATGAAACCAATGAATTTTATATTACATCTCCACCTTTGGTAGTATGTTATGTAATCCTTCATTAGGACATGATGGTGGTGGTGTATATGGAGCATGGTTCTTTAGATGATCTAATATTTCCTATCTTTCAATTGATGTAGTAAGAGATGCAATTTGGTCCTATATCTCGTGCCATGATGTGACAAAACTCTATTATATCCTAGCGTAAATAAATTTTCTTCACCATATCTTTAGCATCCACATGGATTTCATATAATGTAGTAGGAAATCAGACTCAAACTCTAACACTTCCTTACCCAAGTGTCCTTCCTAGTGCGTAAGATCCTTTACCGCTACCACGAGTTGATCATCCTGCCATTGATTAGGGTATAGGGATTTGTGTTTGGGGTTAAAATTTTAGGGTTTAGGGTTCAATATGGTAACATAAGGTATCTGGTGGACTATATAGTTGAGAAGGTCTTTTAAAAAAATACTTGTGGCAATGACAAAAAAAGAGGAAAAATTATGAAAAAGGGTTTTGGGAGGATGGTATCGTTGAAATCCTATCGTCAAGAAGAAACCAATAAATATTATATTGAATATCCAACTTTGGTAGCAATTTAAATTATCATCCATTAGGTGCGATGGTGGTGGTGTATACATAGGAGGTTTTCTAAATGATATAATATTTCTTATCTTGGTAATTGATGTTGTGAGAGAGGTAATTTAGGTCTGTATCATTGTCATGATTTCACAAAAATATATAGTATCCTAGCGTAGATCATAATTATTTACCATATCTTAAACATCCTCTTGGATTTTAGCTAATATTCTAGAAAAATCAGACTCATACTATACCTCTTCCTAACACAGTGTCTTGCCTAGTGTGTTAGATCCTTTACCTCTAAAATGAGTTGATCATCCTACCATTGCTTAGGGCATAGGGTAAAGGGTTTAGGTTATAGGATGTATGATTTAGTGTTTAGGGTTTAGAGTTTACGGTTCGGGATCCAAGGTTTAGGGTTTACTTCTCGGGATCCAAGGTTTAGGGTTTACTTCTCACGATTTAGGGTTTAGGGTGATAAAAATAGGGTCTTTGATGGACTATATGGTTGCATAAAGGTATTTTGAAAAAAAGACTAGTGGTAGTGAAAAAGAGAGAAAAAATGTGAAAAAATGTTATGGGAAGAAGGTACCGTTGTGATCCTATTCTTAAGACAAAACTAATGATTGCAATATTGCATCTCTACCTTTGGTAACATGTTCCGTAATCCTCCATTAGGACACGATGGTCATGGTGTATATGGAGGAGGGTTACTAGATGATATAATATTTCCTATCTTTGGAAATTGATATAACGAGAGAGGTGATTTGGGTTTAGGGTTTAGTGTTTAGGTTTTAAGGTTTAGGGTTTAAGATAATGGCTTTAGTTTTTGAGGTTTAGGTTTTAGGAATAATGGTTTAGGGTTTAGGGTTTATGGTTAATGGTGGTGAAAATAAGGTCTTTGGTGGACTATATGGTTGTGAATGTATTTTGAAAAAAGACTATTGGATGTGACAAAGATTGTAAAAAAATGGTTAAGGATGGTATCTGTTGTGATCCTTTTGTCAAGACAAAGCGATGACTTATGTCACCACCATTGGTAGCATGTTTTGTAATCCCCCATTAGGACCCGATGGTGGTGGTATATATGGAGGAGGGTTAATAGACAATCAAATATTTCCTATTGTGTCCAAATTTCTCATTCGTTAATCAAATTAATGCACTAACTACTAAATAAATTAGCAACTCATAAAAGATAGAGGGTTTATGTTACCTCGGATGCATGATGCTTGATATGGGCATTGAATGATGGATCTTTGTTGTAAGACCTGCAAATAAGATAGATTGAAAACAATATTTTGATTAGATAAATAAATGCGGGGTTACCCGACTAAGTGGTTCCAAGAAGCTTTTGACTTCCTTGGCGGATGTCAACCCCGTTTGTTTAGAAAGGATGGAATAAGACAAGTGCTATAAATAACATGCAGAAACAACAACAATACTAAATCTAGAAATTGATTAAGATGAATTTTAAAGCTGATTTGATTGAAATGACTGTAAAATAAGTGTTACCTAGTTTGGGTCGACGATACCGAGGCGTGTAAAGACATGTCAAAGGCAACTGGGAGGATGGATCTAAAGCTATGGATGAAATATGCAGACTTGTAGTGTCTGTGATTGATCTGAAGATGATAAGGGCATGTAACTGTTGTCGTAGGATCTACAGGAGAAAATCAGAAGTAGGGTGGTAGGATAAAGGATGAAAATAAAATAGTTGGGATAGAGTATTTAGATTGACATGGCCCTGGTCAACAATGACTAGGGAGACTCGGTGGTGATTTTGTAGCGGGAAAAGGTAAAGTGAGGATGATAAGATGAAAATGATGACCTGTAAGTAAAAAGAGTTATGGGAGAGGGTTCTTTGAGTGTTTTTGAAGCTACTATGTACCTGTAAGATGTTAGAAGCCAAAAATATGCAATAATATGGCAACGATACAGAAAAATATATGATAATGATAAAAATATCTCACGACAACGACCGTGAGAGATGTAAGCAAGATGGATAGATGTGTAAGAGGTTTGTGGATGTCTCGGGATTGCTCATGCACGAGGAAGGATGCATGCATCTAATTTCTTCTTGATTGATTGATTTTCCATGTATAATGCAAAGAAAACAATCATTTTAAAGAGGGTCGACAATGACTGGGCTAGGTTGCCACCGATCACGGGGATAGTTTCTCCAATGGGCATGATTTTCTAATTTTGGTCAGGATTTTGGTGTTGTTAAAGATTGGGCTGAATGCTTTAAAGCATGTAGTTGGATTAGGTTACTTGGGGATGAATTTAAGTTGGTTAGGTCATAAAAATAGATTGGGTAAAAGCTAGAAAAACAAGGTGATGTGTGTGTAGGATAAAAACATCCTAATTAGAAGGTTGATTAGGGAAATGGGAATTTAAATGATTAATTAATTAACATGAACTAATTAATTAATAAATATGGGATAATTGGGCATGTGAAGTATTAAAAATGATTAATTAATTAATAAATAAGGGTTGGAATGGGCTTTTAATTGGATGAAGGGGATGAATAAATATGCACACGCGGGCGATCAAGGGTATAGATACTGAATTTAGGTGTTTACACCTATAATGGAAATTGATATTGCAAGAGAGGCTATTTAGGATTGTATCTATGTCATACTATCATAAAACTATAGTGTGCTAGATCCTTTACTGCTACCATGAGTTAATCATCCTCCCATTGTTTAGGGTATAATTATTAGGGTTTGGGGCTTAAAATCAAATATTTAGGGTTGATGTTGTAGGGTTTAGATTTGGGTTAATGGTTTATGTTTAAGGGTTTAGGGTTTAGGGTTGTAAAAATAGGATCTCTAGTGGACTATAGGATTGGAAAGGTATTTTGAAAACAAGATTAATGGTAATGATAACAAAAAGAGTGAAAACTATGAAAATTTTTATGGGAGGATGGTAATGTTGTGATCCTTTTGTCAAGACAAAAGCAATGAATTCTATATTGCATCCCTACGTTTGGTAGCATGTTCCATAATCCTTGATTAAGACACGATGGCATTGGTGTATAGAGAGGAGGGTTTTTAGATGATATAGTATTTCCCATACAAGAAAATGATGTAGCAAGAGAGATGATTTGATCCTGTATCAATGTCATGATATCGCGAAAATCTATTATATCCCGGTGAAAATTATATTTCTTCACCATATCTAAAACATGAAATTAGAGTTCAACTACGCGCAGCAAATAGAAAAATTAGACTTAGAATCTACCTCTTTCTTAACTAATGTCTTACCTCTTGTGTTAGATCCTTTCTATTACTGCTACTACAAGTTGATCATCCTACCATTGATTAGATTATAAGGATTAGGGTTTGGGGTTCAAAATATAGGGTTTAGGGTTAATATTTTATGGTATAGGGTATAGGGTATAGGGTATAGGGTTTATTGTTTAGGGTTAAGGGTTTAGGGTTCGTAGGAGTTCATGGTTTAGGATTTAGGGTTCAGTGGTCAAAGGTTTAGGGTTTAGGGTTTAAGGTGGTAAAAATCAGTCTTTGGTGGACTATACATGATGTAAAGGTCTTTTGAAAAAATATTAGTAGTGGTGATGGTAAAACAAGAAAAATATGTGAAAAAGGTTATGAGAGGATGATACTATTGTGATCATGTCATCAATATGAAAAAAATAACTATTATATTGCATCTCTGCCTTTGGTAACAGGTTCCATAATCCTCCATTAGGACTTGATGGTGGTGGTGTATATGGAGGAGTGTTCCTAGATGATGTAGTATTTACTATACTGACAATTGATACATCGAGAGAGGTGATTTTTGTCTTGTATATGTACCATGTTGTTATGAAACTTTGTTGTAGTCTAATGAAATTTATCCTTCTTCACCATATCTTGAACATCCACCTAGATTTTAGCTATTGTAGTAGAAAAATCAGATTTAGACTCTAGATCTTCCTTACCTGGTATCATACTTAGAGTGTTATATCCTTTACCACTACCAAAAGTTGATCATCCTTCCATTTATTAGCATATAAGGATTAGGGTTAGGGGTTAAAAATGTAGGGTTTAGGGTATAGGGTATAGGTATTAGGGTTTAGGGTTGAGGGTTTAGAATTTAGGGTTAGGGTTTAGGTTTTAGGGTTTAGAGTTTAGGGCTTAGGGTTTAGGTTTAAATTTTGGGGTGGTAAAAATATGATCTCCGGTGGACTATATGGTTGTAAAGGTCTTTTGAAAATAAGACTAGTGGCGACAACAAAAAGAGTGAAAATTGTGAAAAAGGTTATGGGAGGATAATACTATTACTATCCCATATTCTAGATGAAACTAATCTTGATAATGAATACTTGAAAATAATATTTGACACAAAAACAAGACAGTGCTTGTGTATTTTATTAATATAAAAATAAAGCATCACAAACAAATAAGAGAGCTGTAATATTTATAGATATTGGATAACTTCTATCTCATCCACAATATATGGAAGGAAATCAACTAATTTGAGTAAATATGCGAAGTAACATATTGCCCCTAACGGCCCCTATTACCCCTCATGGAATTCATCCAGAAACACAAATTACTAGTTAGAACATGATCCCACAAACATAGGGATGAGAAAACTATCACTTAGTTAACTAACAACTAAGGATAACTAATACTGTTAAGATAAGTTTAAAGTATTTAAATTAAATACTTTATATTATTACATTTATTCAAATATCAACTAATGATGAATTAAGCTAAGTTTTATTCCTAACATGCCCCCTTAATTCAACATGGTCTCAAGTGAACAGGAGAGAAATTTTCTAAAACTCTCAAATTTACCTCGAGTAAGTGACTTTGTGAAGACATATGCATGCTTTGCATATCTATTGGGTAATATTGGAGCTAGATGTTATTGTTCGACCATGTTCGCAAATGAAATATACTTACACCTTAATATGTTTGGTGCACTCATGAAAAATTGGATTCCGAACAAGTTTTACTACTCCTTCGTTATCAACTTGTAGGATAGTTGGATCTTTCGTGGAATTGCCAATCCTTCAAGTATACGTTAGAGCCATATCACTTCACGCATGAGACTCCACCTACTACATGATATTATAATTCTTTGGAAGATCTTGAAACACAAGTATGCTTTTTACCCCCCCATGATATCAGTCTAGGTCCAAAAAGAATACAAATCTGAAGTGGATTTCCTATCATCTATGTTTCTTACATGATCTAAATCTTAATATCATGTCAAGAAGAAGATATTATTATTCTTGGCCATAGTCCATAGTTCCTCCGATGTACCTCATTATCTCGCTTTCTTTGCTTTCTAGTGAGAAACCCTTGGTTCTTTTATGAACCGTGAAAGATAGATGACTGCATAGTTGATATCCGACCTAGTGTAAGTCAAGTAGATGAAACTCCCGATCAACTGTTGATAGAGAGTTGCATTTACCTGTGGTGATGGATCTGTTCTAGACAGTTAAAGTCTTATCTCTATAGGTGTGGAAAATGGCTTACAATTTTTCATATTGAATTTCTCAAGCGTTGTCTTGGCATATTTCAATTATGACACAAAGATATGATTTTCTCTTTTCCAAACTTCAAGTCCAAGACAATAATGTAGAAGCCCAAGATCGGTCATGTCGAATGATCGTGTTATATCTTTCTTTGTTGACTCAATCATCCTCACTGATCCTCCAATGATGACTAGATCATCGACATATACTACAATGATCACTATCTCCCCCCTTTCTTTTTGAGATAGAGATTAGGATCGTATGGAATCCTATTGAATCCATGTTGAATGAGATGCTCATTGATTTTTATGTACCATGCCCTGGGAGACTGCTTTAGACCATATAGTGATTTTATGAGTTTACATACCTTTTCCTCTTTACTTGGTATGACAAAACCTTCTGGTTGAGTCATGTAAACTTCTTCCTATAAATCACCATTAAGAAAGGAACTTTTCACATCCATTTGGTGTATTTTCCAACCAAATTTTGCAGCTAGAGAAAATATTAACCTGAAAGTTTTTATCTTAGGTGTGGAAGCAAAATTCTCCTCATAATCAATGCCTTCTTTTTGAGCATATCCCTTAGCAACAAGTATAGCCTTGTGTTTATCAAAATTTTCATCTACTTTGTAATTCATTTTTAAGATCCATCTGCATCGAATCAAATTTTTCCTTGGTGGAAGATCTCGTAAGTTTACATGTATTATTTTTCATAAGTGACTTATATTCGTATCCATAGCATCTTTCCAAGGTTTATCCTATAGGGCTTCTAAAACCGTGGATGGCTCAAGTAGTTTCAAAAATTTACCCACTAAGTTCAAATTGACCTCATTTTGAGCCATACTTTGAGTCCTAATTCCAGTGGTAGATGTGTCGGGACACTATCCAAGTTTGCATCTCTAATAATACTTGTATACCATTTAGGCATACTTTTTGTGGTTCTTATGGGAGGTTCAATTTCATTATCTTCCCCATCATCACTGTCGTCATCAAAGTGATTACCATCCTCTATTTTCACTGTAGGGATGATTTTTTCATCATGTGAGTGTATGGAAGGAGCATCTGATTCTTTCTTCTCAAAGAACTCAACATATCAACTAGTGTATACCCTTCTTGTTCTTGGATCCATAATTCTATAGCCAAATGCTTCATCACTATATCCCAAGAAGATAAGTTTTTCTGATTTCATATCAAGCTTAGTTATTTGTTTCTTAGGAATGTGCATACTTGATTTACATAAAAAAACTCTAAGGTGTGAAATAGATGGCTTATGCCTTGACCATGCTTCCTAAGGTGTTACTCCATCAAGAGTTGCAGTGGGAACTCTATTTAGTAAATAGACTGTCATTTTAGCTGCTTCGGCCCAAAATGTTTTTGATAAACCTACATCATCAATCATACATCACACCATATCCATGATAGTATGATTTATCCTTTCAACAACACCATTTTGTTGTGGTGTGTGAGGAGTATCCATTTGACGATGAATGCCATGTGTTTTCAAAAATCATTGAAATCATCAAAGAGCATGAAATTTTGAAACCCCAGAGTGGCTAGGTCTCATTGGTCCACACAGATCGGTATGCCCCAAGTCAAGTTTTTCCTTAGCCTGAAATGTCCTATATTTGAATGGTTCGTTATGTTGTTTTCCTGCCAAACAATGTTGACATTTATCTGTACCCTTTTTTATAAGTGGTAAACCCCTAACCATATTGTATTGATGAAATGTGTCAAGATAGCCAAAACTCACATGTCCAAGTCTTCAATGCTATAGTTGAGTTGATGATATATCCTTGGCTACAAGTGCTTGATCATTTCATTGAAAAAAATACAATTGAAACATTCTTCCCACATTTGAAGCTTTTGCAACAATATTTGAGCTTTGTGACTTATCTCGAATTAGGCACATCTTTTTACCTTGTTTACAATCAAATTCAATTTTGAGATTGTGATATAATAATTGACTCACAGATAACATATTTTTTGATAAACTAGGGACATAAAGAACATATTTAATTTTACAATTATGTTTCCCAAGTGGTAGTGAAATGGAACCAATTCCTTCAACACTGTATGATGTATCATCACCGAAAGAGACGTGATTTTTAGTGGGTGTTTTACTCATTGTGATTAACCAATCTTTCTTTCTTGTCATGTGTCGAGTTTCCCCGAGTTGACATACCAAATTTGATTTGTAGAATTGGATACTTCATTTGAATGTGCAGAATATAAGAAGTCATCATCATCAAATTGATCTTCCTATTCGACTACATTTCCTTGTTGAGTTGGTTTCTTTTTCCACTTTTGATTATTTTGTCCCTGTTTACTCTGTTGTTGGCTAGATTTTGTTTGTTGGTAATTAATATTTTTACCACTTGATGATCCTTGTTAGAATGTGTTGTACCGACAATTTTTTAACTCATGTCCTTTTCGACCACAAATAAGACATTTTTGTTGGTCCTTTTGGCCCCTGTTGAGTATTACCTTGCTTATGAGGTTGTTTATTAAACTTAGTTTGTTTTTTGCCTTTTTGATTAGAAGCAAGTGCATGCTCTTAGTTTCGTAGTTGAGTGAATAACTTCCTCTTGTTTGTAGCATATTCACTAACCCTTCAAAAGTTGTTGTTTGACCAGTTATGTTTAACATGGTCACAAAAATCCTATAAGGAGGAAGAGCTCTCAATACTATAGGCACGAGTGATTTGTCAATTACTTCTTCTTATAAATCTTGAAGTGATGCACGCAAAGTTTCCACTCTTCTAAAAAAATTCAAATTTCTCGAGCTTAGTTACATTTTCAAGTTTAATAGTTGACTTTGGAGATGAAGTATTGTGTTTTTTTTTTTGACTCATATACTATTTTCAATTTGGTCTCAAGATTCTTTTGATGACTTTGCTTTTTATTTGCACAATCAAATGTAGCTTGTTGTGTAACATCTATTGCAGATCTTGTTAATGTACCAGAAACAATGGACCATAGATTTTCAATACAAGTTGTGCACAAATTTTTGTTTTCCATGCTGGATAATTATCAGAATGCAAAAGTTGAGAATTTGGCAAAAATAATTTTGGTGCCGTAATTGCAGCCATTGTGAAAACCGAATAATGAAATAAGAAGAATTGAACAATTTCCCCCCTTAAAGCATACACAGTCCCCAATTTTTTTTTGTATATTTATTTTGGGCACGTTTTTTTGGCATTTACAATGAATTTTCGGCAATATTGGCCCTGTTACAAAATTTGGCTCTATGGCCAATTTTCAAAACTAAATTGTCTCTCTTGGTCGATTGAAAAAAATATTTAATTTTTTTGGGCTCTTTGGCCTCTTTTCAAATACAAACAATCTCTAATTTGTGTAATTTTTACAAAATAAATCTTATTAAAAGTTGGACCAAGACGTAGAGCTTGCAAAAACACACACTTTAAAAAAACAACACCTCAATACGAGGTACTAGTTGAAAGTTATGACCTTTTTAACTTTTGATTTCAATATCTTTTGGGCCCCTTTCCAAAAATGGAATTTTTTTATCCTTCTAATTTTTTCATGATGTCCAAAAATGGAAAAAATTTTAGAAGCAATTTTTAAAAACTAAACACAGATATGGCCTTACGTGCATGCGTAGTGCGTTTTAGGAGAAACTGCAGTTCAATCACTTTTCCTAAGCGTTATAATAACCCTTGGCCACCTTTTAATTATTGATTTCCTCCTTGCTTTGTCTTCATGTAGGTATATTACTGGGACACAATTTTGGACGCTGAATATTTTGTAGGAAACATTGAATTTATTGCTTCCTCTCGTGTTGGATTTGTTTTCTTTTTCTTTGTAGGCACGTCTTCTTCTTCTCTTGAATGCTCTTGAACTATGAATGCAATCTCCAGGTTGATTGGAGACTTCGGGATGTCACTTTGGATAGAGATCTTCTCACAGGCATGTAGAATTTTCTTTCCAGATATATGAAAAGACAAAACATAGAGAAGAGGAAGTAGAAGTTATGTGGGGAGCTTGAAAATCTTGGGTCCCCACAATACAAAAATATTATATATATATATATATATATATATATATATATATATATATATATATATATATATATATATATATATATATATATATATATATTAAAATGCTTCTAATTTTTATATTTTTTTACATGTAAAGGTAATTTTTTTAATAAAAAAACAGAGAAACAATATCACCTTTTGTAACAAAGTTGCATCCAGTTCTGTAAGGGCATGTGATTACACTCGGTGTTCTTCAATTGCAAATCAATCCGTGAACTGGGGTGTGGATTCAGGTAGGGGCTGTGAAATGGCTGGGGGCATCTATGGCTCCTCCTAGCTCTGTAATTTCTCTAGATCTCCCTAAACTTCCCTAAAACTTCCTACACTCCTCTCTGGATCAAAATATTGCTCTGATACCAAATCTTGATAATGAAATCTTTGGAAAGAATATTTGACATAGAAACAAGACGGTGCTTGTGTAATTTTTTAATATAAAAATCAAGCATTACAAACAAATGAGAGAGTTGTAATATTTATATATATTGGAAAACTTCTATCTCATCCACAATATATGGAAGTAAATCAACTAATATGAGAAAATATGCATGAATAACATATTACCCCTAACTACCCCTATTGCCCCTCATGGAATGCATTTGGGAACAAAAAAAAAGATACAACATGATCCCATAAACATAGGGATGAGAACACTATCACTTAGATAATTAACAAATAAGGATAATTAATACATATTGACATAAGTTTAAAGCATTTAAATTAAATACTTTAACTTATTACATAAATTCAAATATAAACTAATGATGAATTAAGCTTAGTTTTATTCCTAACAAACAATAACTATTTGATTGCATCTCAACCTTTAGTAGCATGTTTCATAATCCTCCATTAGGAACTCGATGTGGTGTATACGGAGGAGGGTTGTTAGACGATATTGTATTTCCTACATTGGTAATCGATTCAACGAAAGAGGCAATTTGGGCATGTATCTCATGCCATCTTTGTCATGAAAATCTAAAGTAGCTTTGACACAAATAATTCTTCTTTTCCATATCTTGAACATCCACTTGGGTTTCAACTATAGTACTAGACAAATCGGACTCAAACTCTACCTCTTCCTTACCTAGTGTCTTACCTGGCATGTTAGATCCTTTACCGCTACCACGAGTTGATCATCCTACCATTAATTATGGTATAAGCATTTATATTTGGGGTTCGAAATTTAGTATTTAGGGTTAAAATTATAGGTTTTGAGGGTATAGGGTGTAGGGTTTAGTGTTTTAGTTTCGTGGTTTATTATTTAGTTTTTATGGTTCAAGGTTTAGGGTTTAGGGATAAAGGTTTAGGGTTTAATGTTTATGGTTTTGATGGTAAAAATAGGTTCTCTAGTGGACTACGAGTTGTGAAGGTATTCGAAAACAAGATCGGTGGTAGTGAAAACAAAAAGAGTAAAAATTGTGTAAAAAGGTTATGATAAGATGGTATGGTTGTAATCATGGCATCGAGACAAAACTAATGACTACTATATGGCATCTCCACCTTTGGTATCATATTACATAACTCTCAATTAAGACCTGTTGGTGGTGGTATATACGGAGGAGGTTTTCTAGACGATCTAATATTTCCTATACCGGCAATTGATGTAGCGAGAGGTGATTTAGGCTTGTATCACTACCATGATGTCACAATTTTTTTTCCTAGAACACATCATACTTCCTTACCATATCTTGAACATCCACATGGATTTTAGCTACTATAGTGGACAAATAAGACTCATAATCTACATCTTCCTTACCTAATGTCCTTCCTGGGGTGTTAAATCCTTTATCACTACTATGAGTTGATCATCCTACCATTGATTAGGGAACATGGATTAGGGTTTGGGGTTCAAAATCTAGGGTTTAGGGTTTACATTTTAGTGTTTATGGTTTAGGGTTTAGTGTTCAAGGTTTAGGGTTTAGGGTTTGAGTTTAGGGTTTATGATTAATGGTGGTAAAAATAGGGTCTACGGTGGACTATACGATTCTGCAAAGGTATTCAAAAAAAAGACTAGTGATAGTGATAGTGAAAATATTGCAAAAAAATGTTATGGGAGGATGGTACCATTATAATCCTGTCATCAAAAATGAAACAATTGACTTCTATGTTACATCTCCATCTTTGGTAGATTGTTTTCTAATTCTCCATTGGGACATGATGGTGGTGGTGTATATGGAGGAGGGTTGGTAGATGATCTAATATTTCCTATACTAGAAATTGATACATGGAGAGATGTGATTTGGGTTAAGGGATTAAGGTTAAGTGTTTAGGGTTTAGAGTTTAGAGTTTATGGTTTAGGGTTTAGGTCTCGGGGTTAAGGGTTTAGGGTTTATGGTTCATGGTGGTAAAAATAGGGTCTTTGTGGCTATACAATTACGAAGTAATTTCGAGAAAGGACTAAAGGCCATAACAATATTGTAAAAAAGGTTATGTGAGGATGGTACCATTGCAATCCTATCATCAAAATGAAACCAATGAATTCAATATAACATCTCCACATTTGGTAGTATGTTCGTAATCCTACATTAGGACACGATTGTGGTAGTGTATATGGAGGAGGGTTTCTAAATGATTCAATATTTCATATATTGGAAACCGATGTTCCGAAAGAGGTGATTTGGTCCTATATTTATGTTATGATGACATGAAACTATGTTGTAGCATAGCAGAAATAATATTTCTTCACCATATCTTTACGATATGCTTGGATTTAAAAAAATCGTAGTACATAAATAAGAATAAGATTTTATCTCTTCCTTACACAAGTATCCTTCCTAGCGTGTTAGATCCTTTACCGCTACCACGAGTAAATCATCTTCCCATTGATTAGGGTATAAGTATTAGGGTTTAGTGTTTAAAATCAAGGGTTAAGGGTCGAGATTATAGGATTTAGGGTAGAGGGTGTGGGGTTTAGGTTTAAGTTTTTAGGATTAGGGTTCATGGTTTAGCATTTAGTGTTTAGGGCTTAAGGTCTAGGGATTAGGATTTATGGCTCAAGGTTTAAGGTTTAGGGTTCAAGGTGGTAAAAATAGGGTCTCTAGTGGACTATATGGTTGTGAAGATATTTTGAGAACAAGACTAGTGGAGATTACAACAAAAAGAGAGAAAATTGTAAAAAGAAGGTTCTGGGAGGATGTTACCATTGCGATATTGTCATCTAGATGAAACCAATGACTGATATATTGCATCTCCACAATTGGTAGCATGTTTTGTAATCCTCTATTAGGACATGATGGTGGTGGTGTATATAGAGGAGGGTTGTTAGATGATCCAATATTTCCTATACTTTGGAAAGCGATGCAAAGCAAGAGAGGTAATTTGAACATTTATCTATGCCATGCTTTCACAAAACTTTGTTGTATCCTAGCGTAAATAATATTTCTTCACCATATACTACACATTTGACTAAAGTTTTTCTATTGCAACAGACAAATCAGACTCCATACTCAACCTCTTCCTTATCCAAGTGTCCTTCGGGCATGTTAGATAATTTATCACTACCACAAGTTGATCATTTTTCCATTGATTAATGTATATGGAAAAGGGTTTGGGGTTACAAATTTAGGGTTTAGGGTTGAGATTCTAGGGTTTAGCGTATAATGTGTAGGTTTTAGGGTTTAGGGTTAAGAGTTTAGCGTTAAGGGTTTAGGGTTTAGGGTTTATGGTTTAAGGTTAAGGCTTTAGGGTTTAGTGTTCAAGGTGGTAAACATATGGTCTTTGGTGGACTATACGATTCAAAGGTCTTTTGAAAATAAAACTAGTGGAAGTGATAGGAAAAAGAACTTAAAATTGTCAAAAAAGGTTATGTGAGGATGGTACCATTGTGATCTTGTCATCAAGAAGAAACCAATGATTTCTATATTTTATCTTCACCTTTGATAGCATATTTTATAATCCTACATTAGGACCTAATAGTGGTGGTGTATAAGGAGGATGGTTGCTAGATGATCCAGTATTTTTGATAATGGTAATCGATGTAGTAAGAGATGAAATTTGGGACTTTATCTATGCCATGTTATAATGAAATTTTGTTGTATCCTGGACTAAATCATATTTCTTCACCATATATTCAACATTTGACTAAATTTTAGCTAATGTACCTGATAAATCATACTCAAACTCTACCTTTTCCTTACCATTTTCCTACCCGACATGTTAGATCCTTTATTGCTAAAATAATTTGATCGTCCTATCATTGATTAGTGTATAGGGATTAGGGTTTAGTGTTCAAAATTTATGGTTTAGGGTATATGGTGTAGGTTTTAGGTTTAGGGTTTAAGGTCTAGGATATAGGGTAAGGTTTTAGGTTTCATAGTTTAGGGTTAAAGTTTTAGGGTTTAGGTTTTATGGCTTAGGGTTTAGGGTGGTAAAACTAGGGTATCTACGGTGGACTATATGGTTACAAAAGTCCTTTGAAAATAAGACTAGTGGTATTGATAAAAACGGAGTGAAAATTTTGGAAAAAATGTTATGCGAGGATTGTACTATATTACATTTCCACCTTTGGTAGCATGTTATGTGATCCTCCATCAGGAAATGATGGTGGTAGCGTATATGGAGGAGAATTGCTAGACGATCTAATATTTCTTATTCTACTAACTGATGTAGCGAGAGAGGTGATTTGGGCCTGTATTTGTGCCATGTTATTATGAAACTCTATTGTATCCTTGTGTAATTCTAATTTATTCACCATATCTTGAACACCCACTTGGATTTTAGCTACGTAATAGAGAAATAAGACTCAAACTATCCCTCTTCCTTACCCAAAGATTCATGTGTGGCATGTTAGATCCTTTACCGCTACTAGGAGTTGATCATCCTATCATTGATTAGGGTAAAGGGATTAGGGTTCGGGGTTATAAATTTAGGGTTTAATAGTGATATTTTGTGGTTTAGGGTATAGGGTGTAGGGTTTATGGTATTTGGTTTAGGGTTTAGGGTTTATGTTGATAAAAATAGGGTAACTAGTGGACTATATGGTTATAAAGGTCTTTTTAAAATAAGACTAGTGGCGATGACAACAAAAGAGTGAAAATTATGGAAAAAGGTTATGGGAGGATAATATTGTTGTGATCTTGTCATCAAGAAAAAACCACCGATTACTATATTGTAGCTTAACCTTTGATAGAATGTTCTATAATCCTCCCTTAGGACTTGATGGTGACAGTGTATATGGAGGAGGGTTTCTAGATGATCCAATATTTCCTATACTGGAAACTGATGCAGCGAGAGAGGTGATTTGGGAATGGATTTATGTCATGGTTTCATGAAACTATGTTGTATCTCGACGCAAATCATATTTCGTCACCATATCTTGAATATTTGATTAAATTTTAGCTATAGCAACAAACAAATTAGTCTAAGACTCCACATCTTCCTTACTCAATGTACTTCTTGCTATGTTAGATCCTTTGCCACTACTATGAGTTGGTTGTCCCAAAATTGATTAGAGTACATGGATTAGGGTTTGGCATTTAAAATCTAGGATTTAGGGTTATGTTTTAGGTTGTAGGGTATAGGGTATAAGATTTAGGGTTTAGGGTTTATGGTTCATGGTGGTAAAAATAGGGTCTCTAATGGACTATAGGGTTACATAGGTCTTCTAAAAAGATTGTTATCGGTGAGTGTATTGTGAAAAACAAGGTTATGGGAGGATGGTACTATTTCAATCCTATTGTCAAGATCAAAATCAATGACTTATATATTACACCTCCATCTTTGTTAGCATGTTCTATAATCCTCCATTAGGAATTGATGGTGGTGGTGTATATAGAGAAGGGTTATTAGATGATCTAATATTTTCTATAACATAAAATGATAGAGTGAGAGAGGAAATTTGGGTTTAGGATTTAAGGTTTAGGGTTTATGGTTTATGGTGGTAAAAATAGGGTCTTTAGTGGACTATATGGTTGCGAATGTCTTGAAAAATGCTAGTGGCAACGACATTATTACAAAAAAAGTTTTGGGAAGATGGTATTATTACGATCCTATCATCAAGACAAAACCAATGTATTTTATATTAAATCTCCACTTTTTGTAGCATGTTCAAGTAATCCTCCATTAGGACGTAGTGGTGGTGGTGTATATTTAGGAGGGTTTCTAAGCAGTCCAATATTTCCTATAATGGTAAGTGATGCGTTATAAGAGAGGTGATTTGGGCATGTATTTATGTCATGATGTCACAAAACTATGTTGTAGTGTGGCTGAAATCATATTTCTTCACCATATCTTGAACATCTTTTTGGATTTCAACTATTGTAGTAGAAAAATAGAATCACAGTCTATTTCTTCCTTACCGAGTGTCATTCCTAGTGTGCTAGATCCTTTACCGCTACCATGAGTTGATTGTCCAGCCATTAATTAGGGTATAAGTATTAGGGTTTTGGGTTCAAAATCTAGGGCTAAGGGTTGATATTTTATGGTTTAGGGTATAGGGTGTAAGATTTATTATCAAGGGTCTTTGGTTTAATGTTCTAGGTTTAGGGTTTAAGGTTTAGGTTTTAGGGTTAAGGGTTTAGTATTTAGGGTTTAGAGTTAAGGGTTTAGGGTTTAGGGTTTAGGGTGGTAAAAATAGGGTCTCTTTTGGAATATATGGTTGTGAAGGTATTTTGAAGATAATACTAGTGTTGGTGGTAGTAAAAATAGTGAAACTTGTGAGAAAAAGATAATAGGAGGATGGTATTATTGCGATCCTATCATCAAGACAAAACCAATGACCGATATATTACATCTCCACCTTTAGTAGAATGTTTCGTAATCCTCCATTAGGACTGACGGTTGTGTATATAGAGGAGGATCGCTAGATGATCCAATATTTCCTATACTGTCAATTAATACACATAGAGAGGTGATTGTTCCTATATATGTGTCATGTTGTCATAAAACTATGTTGTAGCCTAAAAAATCCATCTTTCTTCACCATATCTTTAACATCTTCCTGTATTTCAACTACTTTAGCAGATAAATCAACATCAAACTCATCCTCTTCATTACCATGTGTCTTGGCTAGCATGTTATATCCTTTATCTCTACAGGATTTGATGTCCCTGACATTGATTAGGGTTTAGGGATTATGGTTTGGTGTTCAAAATCTAGGGTTTAGGGTATAAGATGTAAGGTATATTGTTTAGGGTTTAAGGTTTAGAGATTAGGGTTTAGGATTCACTACAGTAAAAATAGGGTCTCTTATGGACTATAATTACGAAGGACTTTTAAAAACCATAATAGTGGTGGTGACAACAAAAATAGCAAAAATTATGAAAAACAATGTTATAGGAAGAAGGTACCATTATGATCCTATCGTCAAGAAAAAACCAATTACTGTTATATTGTATCTCCACCTTTAGTAGCATGTTCTATAATCCTCCATTAAGACTTGATGGTGGTGGTGTATACGAAGGAGGGTTACTAGACGATCTAATATTTACTATTTTAGAATTCGATACAATGAGAGAGGTGATTTGGGTTTAGGGTTTAAGGTTTATGGTTTAGGGTTTAAGGTATAGGGTTTAGAGTGTAGGGTTTAGGGTTTTAGGGATAAGGGTTTAGGGTTTGATGGATAGGGTTTAATATTTAGGGTTGATGGTTCTTGGTGGTGAAAATAAGGTCTCTAGCGGGCTATACGGTTATGAAGGTATTCTAAAAAAGACTATTGGTGGTGACGGTATCACGAAAAAAAAAAGTTATAAGAGGATGGTACCATTGTGATCCTATCATCAAGACAAAATCAATGACTTATATATTTTATCTCCACCATTGGTAGTATGTTCTATAAATCCTCCATTAGAACTTGATGGTGATGTTTTAAATGGAGGAGGGTTGCTAGACAATCGAATATTTCCTATATTGGCAACTGATGTTGCAAGAGAGGAGATTCAGGCATGTATCTATATCAATTTATCATAAAACTATGTTGTAGCATGGTTTAAGTCATATTTCTTCACAATATCTTGAACATACACATGGATTTCAACTACTATAGAAGAAAAATCAGAGTTAGACTCTATCTCTTCCATACATGATGTCCTACCTAACGTGTTAGATCCTTTATCGCTACTACAAGTTGATCATCTTGCAATTGATTATAGTATAGTGATTAGGGTTTGGGGTTCAAATCTAGGATTTAGGGTTATATTTTAGGATTTAGGGTGTAGGGTGTATGGTGTAGGGTTTAGGTTTTAGGTTTTAGGGTTTAGGGTTTAGTGCTTGTGGTTTAGGTTTTAGGGTTTAGGAATCAAGGTTTAAGGTTTAGGGTTAATGATTCATGGTTGTAAAAATAGGGTACTTGGTGGACTATAGGGTTATGAAGGTATTCTGAAAAAAATACTATTAGCGGTGAAAGTATTGTGAAAAAAGGTTATGGGAGGATGGTACCATTTTGATCCTATCATCACGATGAAACCAATGAATTCTATATTACATCTCTACCTTTGGTAGCATGTTATGTAATTCTATTAGGACACGATGGTGGTGGTGTATATGGAGAAGGGTTCTAGATGATATAATATTTTCTATCTTGGTAATTGATGCTATGAGAGAGGAGATTTGGTATTCTATCTATGTCATGATTTCATGAAACTATTTTATAGCTTAGAAAAATGATTTTTCTTCACCATATCTTGAACATCTGATTGGATTTCAACTACCGTATAAGAAAAATTAGACTCAGAATCTATATCTTCCTTACCCAATTTCATTCCTAGCGTGTTCGATCTTTTACCGCTACCATGAGTTGATTTTATTTCCATTAATAAGAGTATAAGTATTAGGGTTTTGGGTTAGGAATATAGGGTTGAAGGTTTAGATTCTATGGTTTAGGGTATATCGTGTGGGGTTTAGGGCTTAGGGCTTAAGGTTTATGGTTTAAGGTTTAGGGTGGTAAAAATTGGATCTGTTAGGATTTATGGTTGCAAAGGCATTTTAAAAATAATACTAGTGAAGATGAGATAAAAAGAGAGAAATTACAAAAATGGTTATGGGAGGATAGTAACATTATAATCCTTTTGTCAAGATGAAACTAGTGACTACTATATTGTATCTCAACCCTTGGTAGCATGTTATGTAATCCTCCATTAGGACCTCATGGTTGTGGTGTATATGGAGGAGGGTTGTTAGATGTTCCAATATTTCCTATACTCACAACTTATACATCGAGAGAGGTGATTTAAGCATGTATCATTGCCATGTTGTCACAAAACTCTGTTTTATCTTGGAGAAAATCATATTTATTTATGATATTTTGACCATCTACACGGATTTCAGCTAATGAGAAGACAAATCAAACAAAAACTCTACCTCTTCCTTAGTCGATGTCCTGTTTGGCATGTTAGATCATTTACCACTACCACGAGTTGATAATCCTATCATTGATTAGGGTATAGGGATTAGGGTTTAGGTTTCAAAATTTAGGGTTTAGGGTTGATATTTTAGGGTTTAGGGTATAAGGTATAGGGTGTAGGGTTTATGGTTTATGGTTTAGTGTTTGGTGTTCAATGTTTAGGGTTCGAGGTTTAGGGTTCATTCTAAGGGTTTAGGGTTTAGGGTTCACGGTGGTAAAATTGGGTCTTTGGTGGATTATATGTTTACGAAGTTCTTTTAAAAGTAAGACTAGTGGCGGTGAAATTAAAAAGAGTGAAAAATGTCATTAAATTTTTATGGGATAATGGTACCATTGCGATCCTATCATCAAGTCAAAACCAAAGAATGCTATATTGCATCTCCACCTTTGGTAGCATATTTCATAATCCTCAATTAGGACCACGATGGTGGTGGTGTATATGGAGGAGGGTTCTTTATACAATATAGTATTTCCTATATTGGAAATTGATGCAAAGAGAGAGGTGATTTAGGCATGTATCTATGCCATTATGTCATGAAAATTTGTTGTAACCTGACACAAATCATATTTCTTCATGAAATATTGAACATCCACTGGATTTCAGCTACTTATAAAAGATAAATTAGACCCGAATCTACCTCTTCCATAACCAATGTCCTGCCTGGTGTGTTAGATCCATTATCGCTAGTACGAGTTGACTGTCATGTCATTGATTAGAGTAAAAAGATTAAGGTTTGGGGTTCAAAATATAGGGTTTAGGGTTGTATTTTAGGGTTTAGGTTTTAGAGTTTATGGTTTATGGTTTAGGGTTTAGTGTTTAGGAATCAGGGTGTAGGGTTTAGGGTTTATGATTCATGGTGATAACAATAGGTTTTCTGGTGGACTATAGGGTTACAAAGGTCTTCTAAAAAATATTGTTGGCGGTGACGGTATTGTGGAAAAAATGTTATGGGAGGATAGTACCATTATGATCATGTTGATAAGATGAAACCAATGAGTTTTATATTACATGTCTACCTTTAGCAGCATGTTATGTAATCCTACATTAGAACCTTATGGTGGTGGTGTATATGGAAGATGGTTGCTAGATGATCTAATATTTTTATACTAGAATATGATATAGAGAGAGAGGTGATTAGGGTTTAGGGTTTAGGGATTAGGGTTTAGGGTTTAGGGCTCATGGTTTAGGTTTTAGGGTTTATGGTGGTAAAAATAGGGTCTTTAGTGGAATATAAAGTTACAAAGATATTCTGAAATAAGACTAGTGGTGGTGATATTATTACAAAAAAAGGTTGTGAGAAGATGGTACCATTGCGATCCTATAATCAAGATGAAACCAATGACTTCTATATTATATCTCCACCTTTGGTAGCATGTTGTGTAATCCTCCATTAGAACATGATGGTGGTTGTGTATATGGAGGAGGGTTATTAGACGATCCAATATTTCATATAATGGTAACTCGATTACGTGATATAGGTAATTTTGGCTGTATTTGTGTTATGTTGTCACGAGACTATATTTTAGTGTGGTAGAAATCACATTTCTTCTCCATATCTTGAACATTTGTTGGATTATAACTAATGTAGTAGATAAATCAGACTCAGACTCTATATCTTCCTTACCCAATGTTATTCCTAGTGCGTTGTATCTTTTATCGACACCATGAGTTGATCACCCTTCCATTAATTAGGGTATAAGTATTAGGTTTGGGTTTCAAAATCTAGAGTTCGAGTGTTCAATTTTTATGGTTTAGGTTTTGGGTTTAGGGTTTAAGGCTTAAGGTTTATGGTTTAGGGTTTATGGTTGAAGGTTTAGGGTTTAGGGTTTAGGGTGGTAAAAATAGGGTCTTTGTTGGACTATATGGTTGCTAATGTATTTTTAAAATAAAACTAGTGGTGATGAAAAAAAAAAGAGAGATAATTATGAAAAAGGTTATGATAGGAAGAAACTATTATGATCTTATTGAAAAGAAAAAACTAATGACTGCTATATTTCATCTCCACCTTTAGTACCATGTTCCATAATCCTCCATTAGGACTTGATGGTGGCGGTGTATATGGAGTAGGTTTTCTAGATGATCAAGTATTTCCTATATTGTAAACTAAAGCATCAAAAGAGGCGATTGAGCCTGTATATGTGTCGTGTTATCACAAAACTCTATTATAGCCTAGCATGAAACCATCTTTCTTCACCATATTTATGAAATCCATAATATTTTAACTACTTTAGTAGATAAATAATACTCAAACTCAACCTCTTCCTTACCTAGTGTCTTGGTTGGCATGTTAGATCCTTTACCATTACTAAGATTTTATCATCATGCCATTGATTAGGGTATAGAGATTAGGGTTTTAGGGTCAAAATATAGAGTTTAGGGTTCAACCAAATCCAATCAAATCATCAATTTCATCTATCAACATATCATTTTCTGATTCGATGTCCCTCATAAAATCATCACGAACAATAGAAATTCCTTAAAAAAAAGATATCAAGAATCTCTACAACTCATTTAATATTAAGCTTAGCTTCTCTTCTCCTTACTATCCTCAAGATAACAACCAATCCGAAGACACTAACAAGACTCTTCACAACATCCTTGTCAAGACTATTGATAAATATAGTCGTAATTAGAATCTTCACACCCCTTTCTCTCTTTGGGCTTATCAGACTAGTATATGCACCTCTATGGGAACTAATCCTTTCTCTATCATCTATAGATCCGAGGTCATCCTTCCTCTTGAAATCCAAATCTATTTGTTACATGTTTCTCTTTGTGACTCCATCTCGATGAATATTATCGCCATGATCATCTAACAAAAATTATTTGTTAGACAAACATATCGTTCTCACTCTTGAACACCATCATGTCTACTAAGAGTGCATCAAATATGCTTATAAAAACACCTCAAGGAATGTGAATTTAATATTGCTTACCTTGTCCTTACATAAAATCAAAACGTCACTACTCTAGAAAGGAGTCAACGTGGAAAGTTTTCTCCCAACTGGATTGGAACATACATTATCAAACATAAGTATGGGTTTGGAGCATATCATTTAGCCTCCCTTGATGGTAAACTGGAAATGGAACCTATTTATGCATTACATTTGTGTCCTTTTTTGTTAACACACTTACCATCACCAAATTAGTCAACTTAGTGGTCATCCATACATAATTATCCATTTTCATCTTTCATTGTAATGATTTGGAATTATGTGGTGTACCATCACTTTCCTACCTACGACCTTAAATATGGGCACCACGACTCTTCCCATAGCATAATCTTTAAGGAAAAGTTATCCCTTTTTGGTGAGGACCCCATGATCATTACATCTACTTTCCTCTTATTGACCACTGGAACCATGCTAAGGGTCTACGGGTGTCACTTATACATTTTTATCCCCTCCTAAGTGGTCTACCTAGCTATCCCCAACTCTTCCATAAAATATCAATAAATTATTGGATGCCTATCTAAAAGCTATTACACCCAAAATAAAATAGGTTTATCCCTCGAAGGACAACTATCATGCATATCTCATCCTACCATTTATAAAATCTAAATCCAAAAATTCCAAATAGCATAAAAGTAAAATGTAGACCACTCCCTTGAAGGATGGATACCATCTTATATCATGGCAACAAAGGATTCCCACATTGATCAACCTCGCTTATCTATTCCAAAAAGTAAAAGCATAAAGTTCATAAGTATGCATCCTAAGAAAGCTTCCCACATTAATCATCTTTCTCATCCATTGCAAACTTCCCCATTGATCAATTTACTTCAATTTTCTTGGAGTTGGGGCATAGACCTAGGAACACCCGCCTTTAAGGAGAACCTATACTCCCACGTACAAGTTGTATCTAAAACATGACACCACAAAATTTCACTCACAAAACAACTAAGTTTAGAGTCAAAAAATTATGGAATAAATGTTTTGTTTGGTTTGTAAGAGTATAACATGAAACATGTTTCAAGTATACATTACTCTTTGTGAACTAAGTGTCATTACACCATGCTACTAGTTCTTCTACACTATTGAGTTAGTTGCATTATGCATTTTAGTGATTGATGGTTAAATTGGAAATGTCAATAAGCGTGTGAATACACCAATTTACAATGGTAGGTTAAGTGCGGTCACAAGAAGATTTAACAACGGTACTACTAAGTAAAAACACTATTATAATCACATACAAATAGTTACTCTAGGTCGTATTTGAGGCACTTGACATCCTATCAACGGTCCATTCATAACCGATAGTTAGTTACCTTGAAATGACTTTACTATCTATTTGTTGACAAGGTCGGTCATATGATTAACCCATTATATTATAAAAAAGGGAGTAAAAAGGGTTTACTTAGCTCAATACAGAGACCAATTATCTTTTACGGTTTTCTGCTAATATTTTATAGAAGATGCTAAGGTAGCCTATATCAAAATTAACACTAGGGTTAACACTTAAATTTTAGTCTAGGTTGGGTTGATGATTCCTTTATAGGTTCACGAGTGTATCTTATTGAACTATTTAGATATATTAGTGTTCGTTTATCATGTTTTAGAACCACATGTTATAATAAGAATAATTATAATCCTATCATATGGAAAATATATCCCTTATATTAAATAGGGGTCATGTTATTTGAAATGAGAATGCTCTTTAATGTAATATAAAACTTTACAAAATATCGCTTAGATGATCCTATCTCTTAATTAGTAACTTAGCTTATTAAAGGAATAATTAAACTTATTTCTAATTAAAAGTACTTATTGTACTTGGTTGATTGATTTGTTTTAGATCGATTTATTTAGTTTATATTTATAATATATTTTATAATGTTTATTTGATATGATATTATAGTTTAGTTTATGTATTACATATATACATATTGTATGACATTATCTTTATAATATATTATATATTATAATATCTATATAATTTATATATGAGATTTAATACATTTTTTTACTATTAAAATTTTATATTTGTATTGATTCTATAAAAATATATTTGTTAGAAAATATATATATGCCTATTTAATAAAATATATTTGTTTTCTAAGTCATTTTAGTTAATGAAGATACATATTAAAATTTAACTACAACAATACATTTAATATATACGTAGCTTTAAAATAGCGACGTAAATCTAAAATAGGTTTCTTGTATATTAAGTTTTAAAGCGTAGAATCAAAAAGTCATTGTATATAAAATAATAAGTTCCCAATAACATTTTAACTATCCATACTAACTTTATATTTTTTTACTACTTCAATTTTTAGTCCACATAACCTTCTTAACCAAATTTTTATTTAGATAAAAAAGGTACACAATTTTGGAACTCATTTCCTAGGTGTAATGAGCCTTAAGATCTTGAATCAAGCTTGCACAAAACATACTCATAATGAGACCAACTAAATGGGAATTTCGAAACACCTTCACAAATACAATTTTGTAAAACAATTGGGAAATGATATAAATTTCATGCACATTTTTGGATGCATTGAGAGAATGAGCAAGTAAAAATTTCATTTAAAAAATTATTTTTCCTTAATCATTTCGTCCTCTTGTTTGGCCTATAGAAGGGTAAAGAAATTTCAAGGTGCTTCATTGAAAAATACAACACAAAAATTCTTTCTTATAATCAATAGAAACACCTGCAATGTAAGCATATTTAAAAGAGAGAGAAGGATGGATTATGAAAATTTATACTTCATTTCTTTAAGTATGTCCATGTACAACTTTGAAATATCAAGAATATAATGATAAGTCCTTTGTTTTCCTTTCAAAGTAACATTATAAAATTGTGTAAACAATTTATTCAAGAAGACAATGAGAGATAAAAGGGAAACTTTGTTTTGTTCCATTAACCATACAAGTAAAAATTTCAACACAAATTGTCTACATAAAGATCTCAAAGCGCCACATTACAAAAAATACTTTTCCATATTCATAACAATGCTCACAAGCATTCACAAGTAACAAACTTGGAAAACACTTTAACAATATCTCCCAATGGCTCAAGGGCATAAGTTGCACGAGACCCAATGTCAAACTTTTGTCCACAACTTCAATACTCTTCATCACAAAACTTCCATAACAAGCAAAAGGAGGATTCGGTGAAACTTACCACCCAACCATGTAATGGGGGAATGATATCCCTTATAGCTCTTATATATAAAAATTGAAAAGCATTTTTTCCTAAAAGACTTCATCACCTTTCATGACTTTTCACATTCAAAAATTGAATATTTTTCACATTTTTTCACCGATTACTCATACAAAATAAGATGGAAGGGTTTCAAGTTTAACTACTTTGAGTTTTCATCAATAACTTATCGTAGTTCAGTTGTCCTTTCATATTTTATAGGATCTTAAAAATTCTCTAGGGTATAATGATGAAAAACAAGGTCCCCTGAACTTCCTTGCACTCTGTCACACCTGACTGTAATGGTTGTCCTGATATTTACCATTGCTTTCACTAAAGGTTCTTTTTTTGAGACTAAGCGATGGGAATATTAAAAGATTTCATCATAACAAGTATGTTATAACATCCTCAACAATCCCTTACAAACTCATTTCACACTTCACCTTAGCTATTTTCCTTTTCTCCTTCATTGAAATACAAATTAAACATTAAGTACAAGCATTAGTTGAAACAGACTTTTATCCTTGAAGAAGTAAGGATTTATGCACTCAATTTTAGGTTCTACAACTATGATCATGAATATAAACATGATTTATCTCTAATAAGAAATCCTTCAAGATTAGGTAGGGTAGAGATATCTCTTTTATCCATTTCTTCATAGTCAAGAGGATTCCATTTCAAGTGAACATAATTGTCTTGAATCACAAAGAACACGTTCAGATTTGACAAAGATAATAGGTCAATACTGATTTCAAAAAAATCTTTCAAGGAATGAGAGAATACTCCATAACTCCACATAAATTTTCATTTCATTTCTCGAGGTTTAGATGTGCATGAATTCAAATTTGACAACATGAGGGTTTTATTGTTTAAACCCTAGTTAGTCATGTTTAGACTTGAAGTACTCCATGCCTCTAATTTGTTCAAATTCACATGAAGTTTGAAACCCACAGAGGTTCCTTCAACAACCTCGGACATTCTTTTGTACTTGTTAATGAGAGAATTTCTAATTTAAGCTCCAGGAGCAACCCTTTTTACTTGTCCACAGGGATCAAATACAATTCTACAAGAGAGAAAAAACCACACTTGTGTAAAAATTGTGCCTTTATTACCTAAATCACCTTTCTAAGATGATAAATTCCGTAGCCAACTACCCATACTAGTTTTAGTCACCATCTCAAGAGATTTAATTATGAGAAACATACAATTTGGGACTGTGTGTGTAGGGGTCCATGAAGTAACAGAGGGAAGTTTTTTTTGATGACATATTGCACCAAGTCTTCATTTATATGATAAAAAAATTCCATCAATAACTCAAATGGCATCCCTATACCATTTAAATTGTTTCGAGAGCATGTTCTTATAAGTGAGCTTCCACTAGAACACCTCAATTTCGAGTCTTTTTGTAAGATTTGAGCGGGGTAATTTAGACAATGGATACTAAATCTACACATTGGATTCAATAAAGTCATAAATTACTTCAACACATCATTCTAGAACTTTATTAGATGAAAATACCTATTTTTTATTCCCGATCTTAGGCTAGAGCACTATGATGACCTTATAACACCTTCAAAGCTTTCATAACTAGCTTTGCATGACTGTAATTTGGTGGTAAGAAGGGAAGAGGAATGATTTTTCCTTAAATGACCAAAGTAAATGATTAAAAAAATTTGAGAGCAATGAGTAAAAAATAAGCATAAGTATTTACACTTGGTGGTTCACCTTGGAGTCTTCAAAACCGGACTATCCATGCAAAACTTGTAGCGAGAGGCATTTATGTACATTACCTTCAGACTTTACTAGCACACTTATCACCAAAAAGGTTTAAAGAGAGTCTTCCAAAATTGTGAGACGTTTCAAATCTTGTAAAAATTATTTGGATTAAAAACAAACCATTTTATGCCTACCACTTCAAGGAGTCATGGAAAGAGAAAAAAATTACTAGAAAAATAATAAAAAAATTCTTTGTTTCTTGTCCAATTTACCTCAATTTTTTTGAAAATGTTCAGGATTAGACTGATATTAAAAAATTAGTTCTATAATTTATTTGAATGAGGCTTGATAATTTTGTTTAGATGCTAAGAAGACATGGTTCTCAACTTCCTTAAGAAACTAGTTTTAGAAAAACTTGCATAATTTCCACAATATTCTTCAAAACTTGATGAAACTTGACCTAAAACACTAAAACACGCATGTTATCTCAATTCCCCCATGAAAAACTGATCAAACATGACCTTGCATAATAAAATTGAAGGGTGGCTCTGTCCTGCGAGCTCACATTTCAAATCCAACAATCGGGTTGCAGCGGACTTGAAAATGGATGCGCGGGGGTCGATTGAAGGGGGCCAATGGTGTCAAAGAAAATAGAGGGTCATAGGAGGAAAATGGGGAAAGGCTTGAAGTTTTCATACTTAGCCACATACTATTAAACTCGGGGCCGAACAAAGATCGTGAAGGCGCCACACACGTCGCCTTGGTGCAATTCCAAAAGGGAACATCAAAACGGAGACCCCAAATGTGCACGGAGCTTCCACGTGTCCCAGGTCCGAAAAGGGATAGAGTCCATTGTTCAAAAGTTCAAATGAGCGGAAAGAACCACATGTCATCTCGACATAATTTTAAAAGTGAGAGCCCAAGGCAGAGACTCAAAATAGCACCAGCTCTCCACATGGTGGGGTCAATGAAGTCAAATGGCAGCAGGAACAAATCAACTAAGTATAAGAGAGCCAGAAGAAGATGACAGGTGTCTCTCTGGCACAACTTAAAAGGTAAACCCAAAGAGGGTCTCAAGAAAGCGCGGAGCTTCCACGTTTCTAGGGTCTAAGAAAGGTAGCAGTCCCAAATTGGCTAAGTATCACAGAGTTAGTGGAGGCCTCCACGTGACAGCACGACATAGTTCCAATAGGTGAATCAAAAAAGTAGACCCCAACTGTGTGTAGGCCCTCCATGTGACCAAAAATAAAAAAAGAGAGATAAAGTTGGCCGTTTAAATTGACTAAGTATGGAAGGGCCGGTGGAGGCCTCCACGTGTTTCATTGGTGCTCTTTCAAGGGGTTAGATCAAAGGCTAGTCCCAAAAAGCATAGGACCTCCATGTGTCCAGAGCCTAAAAAGGAAAAATCAGCCATTGAAAAGTCTAAATAGAGGCAGTCCTATGGAAGGAGCCACATGTTAGCATGACGCAACTTCAAAAGTAAAATCTAGAGGCGAGTCTTCTAATACGTGCTTTGAGCCTCCACGTGTCAGTGGTCGACATATGGCCCACGCCAAATGAAAGGGACTTAGCCAAAAACATAAAGAAATAAAGAAAATCCACGGAAGGATCCACGTGTCTCTTTGGCACAACTTCAAAGGAAAAATCCAAAAGTGGTCCCCAAATGTGCACTAGCTAAACACGTGGCCATGTTTCATGGAGGCTTGGGGAAGACTTTTTGCCAAAGAGGAAAATGTGGGCCATCGGGCTCGGGGATGAATTTTCACCAAATGTAAAGTTGCGGGGCCGTGGAGGAAATATTTTCCAAGTGGAAAATGTAGGTTGGTGGGTCTATGGGGCATTTTGGAACTTTTTCCCTTTTTGTACAAAAGCGCAATTTCAATTTTGGGCCCAAGGAGGCTTTTATGCAAAAAGTGAATTTCGGGCTTGCGGGGCTACGGGAGATTTTTATAATTTTGTGTTTTTCACAAAAGGCACCAAATTGAATTTCGGGCCCGTGGATCCATTTTGCAAAACTAGTTTTTCACCATTTTTATGATTCGATTCAAATATTCAAATGGGCATATCTTTCGATCCAGTGCTCAAAATTCAACAAATTTGGTACCGTTGGAAATATCTCGACCTCCTCTACGCCATGGAAGCATAAAATATTATTTTTAGTAGGATTTGATGGGTGAAAATTAGGAAAACGTATTTCATGCCATTAATGAAGGATCGATTGCTTCAACTACCCAGATCTGATCTAGATTTTCCATCTTTCCTTCTCCAACACGCAAACAGACATAGAGAGGTAGACTTGATAGATTGTAGGTGGATTTGCAAGGGCATTGATGGTTGGTGGTTGAGCTTTAAGAGAAGAATCGAGTTTCTCTTCTTTCTCTCTGGTTTTCATCATCTATATATTGTAAACACTTCTCATTTGAAAGGGAGGACATTTTGGGTGTGGGAAACTCTGTAAAATTTGTTTCGACTCCATTTTGAGTTGTAAGCCTTCTCCTACACCCAAAAGTGTGTTTGTGCCTCTAAGCATCCATGTAATGGTCCGTGCACCTCATAGAGAAATAAAATCATGTTTTTGTGGTGTTCTTCAACCCTTTCTCATGTTTTGTTGTTTCTCTGTGCCTCTCCATTTCGTGTTTGTTTCCTGTGCATGTATTTCATGTTTACAGGTGTAAGATGTCGTGTTTCATGGAGTTTTGATGGTGGATTTGGATATGGGTCTATGTCACTTCTATCTAGACCTCCCTCATCTCCTTTTCCCTATTTCATCCTCCCTCAAAGCAGAGTATCTCACCACTTCCTTTTTTGGTGTATCACTTAGTGTAGGCTCTCTCTCTCTCTCTCTCTCTCCATGTCTCCTTGGAATGGTTAGATTAGGATATATTAGTTTTTTTCCTGCACTAGAGTAGATTGTGGCAGGTAGTTTAGGAACAAGAACCAACTTTCTCTGGAGGTCCATCTCAGGTTCGCAAGTCCCACAACTTGAGAGATGGTCCAATGTTGTGCACAATCACACCGAATGCCCCACACCAAACTAGGCCATTCGAGGGTGCTGTGATTTTGCACTAACAGGTTTGGCACACCCATTGGGATAGGTCCGAAGTAGTTTACCACTTCATTTCATCAAGTTGATGTGTTCTTGGTGAGATTTAGCCTTTTGAAGCACTTTCAAGCACATCTGGTGACTCCATCTGGTCAACAATCCACTCTCTGAAGTTCGGAGACATTCTCGCATCCATTTTCATTCATCTTCCTTTCCACATCTCCCATTTTCTTCCATTCCATGAAGTTGTGCAATCATGACTTCATTTCCATCTTGGAATTCACACTTACAACAATAGTGCTATTCAGATCCATCTTCAGTTACTTCAACACACCTCCAGAAAGGTTTCACAATGAAAATCAGCACTATGGATATCCAGGTGAGCCAGATTCAAATCAGTTTGGTCATTTTCCAAACTATACAGTTGTTACAAAGCATGGATATACAGATTTTAGAGGTAGTTCCACACCTGAAGAAGCTAATTTGTACATGGAAACTATGAGAATGGAGGCTCACATGGTACAATCAAGGGCCATAGCTCAGATGAAAGTGTTCAGAATTGGCTATAGGGCACCTTGTCCATGGGTTGGCCCTATGCCAAGACATTACAGCCCTCAGGAGAAGGTTGACTTCATGGTTGAAATGTTGCCTCACCTTGCACAGTGGATTGAGGATATTGAGGCATATGAGCAAAGTGCGAGACAACCTTGTCAATGGGTAAGTCATCACCAGCTCCTTATGCTCCCTTTTCTCCATCCCAAACTTTATCATTTTAGCATGGTCAAGAGTCAAGCCCCTCACTTGCTGCCCCAAATGTTGTTTTCCTTCTCCATCTCCTAGTATTCCATCTCACCTCAATTCCTCTACCCTTTTCCCTTCCAAGCAGTCATTCCCTCCAAAAAAACAAGAAATTCCACTTCCCTCTCCACCACAAACAATAGCAAAAACTGGTTGAATCCCAACCTACCACTCCTCCTACTTTCCCAAGTCCATGTTGGGAAGAGACTCAAGAATCCATTCAAGGAGAACAACAAAGAAAAGAGGAACCCAACAGAGAAGAAATGATAGAAAATCTGAAGAGTTGGGCTACCAGATTTTGGTTTACAAAGATCCCCTTGATGGTTAAGCCAATAGTAGAGGTCAAGGTTGAAGAGCCAGTGGTGGCTAAGGCTGAGTTTGCAGCAGAACAAGAACAATAACAAGAGGAAGAAGATCAAAAATCTTTTTGCTTTGAATGTAGTGTCCATAATGGCACTTTGTCTGAAGAGGATGCTAATCTAATCCAAGTTGCACAATCATCATCAAGGAAGAAGAACAATCAACTCCAAGTCCTATTGAAGAGGAGCAACTAGAAGAGATCAAATCAGAGTTGAAGCCACTTGATGAAGAAAGCATTATTGAATATTTTTTTCTTTCATTTGAAGGGCCTGATTTGATTGATGAATCCATGATGGAGGAGAGCTATCAAGAAGACCTTGCTGCCCCAAATAGTCCTCTAGAGCAGCAAATTGAAGATTTTGATTTGAAAAATTTCATGCTAGAGGAAGAGGCTACCCAAGAGAAATTTGGTCTTCAAGAAGCAATGAAGGAACTCCAGAGCCAACAATGTGTTACAAAAAACTATAATGATGCAAAAGAAACTTCATTGGATGTTTGCAAATCAATAACAATGAGTTGCGACAGAGGAGTTCCATACTACTATAGAGGAAGGAAAATAGCAAGAGGATGTCATCATTCCTCTCACATCATCCATCCAGGAAGATCTGCAAGAAGACTCCATTTTTGGAGTTAAATATCAGAGCAGTGGGAAAATTCAAAGGACCAAACCTTGCCCAATCAAGTACTTGGCTTCATTGGAGCGAAGGGAGAAGCCAAAGCTAGTCATGCCCATTTTAGGGCATGAGGATGAGATACAAAGCACCAAAGGTCAACAACATCGCCTCTTCAAGCACATAACAACTAGCAACTTGAGTGTATTTTTCATTGTGTTTGTTGATACTTGATGAGGGTGGAGAGACACCATCTACAAGGTGGTTTTTTACTCTCATTTCCGACCATGTCCAGCACCAAATCAACTACATGGTCCCAATTTTTGAGAAAGGGAAGCTATTTTTCCCTGCCTGTAGCAGGATTTTTTTAGCTTTTCTTTGTTAGGGTTAGTGTAGGAGTAGGAGTAGATTTTATTTCAGTAGAACAAGTGATTTTTCACACTCTGCATGTTCCACTTGGAGCATGTATGATTTTATGTTTTGTACATAGTGTGTGTTGTGGTGTTTTAGTTGCTCATGTATAGTCCATTCAGAAGACGGTGAAAGCCCTCAAAGGTCAAAAGACAATTTTCTCTACTCTCAAAATCTTATCTCCATGAAATTTTCTTGAAAAATTTAAAACGAAACAAGAGTGCGGTAGTTCGGGGTTCCAGTCATGTGTGCATTGATACAATCGAGAGAGGTTTCATCAGAAAAGATCAATAAGGATATCAATCATGACTCAATGCCCAATGGATACTTCAAGACTACTGGTCTCTTCATCTAGCAAGTAGATGTCCCCATGAGTCGCCAAATTGTTATCAATTTTGCCCCGGGAAAAATTGATCAAACATGACCTTGCACATAAGAAAATCAAGGGATAAGGTCTTTGTGAGCTCACATTTCAAATCCAACATAAGATTGCAAGGTGGAATAAAATTGGAGGAGCAGGGGTCAAATGAAGGGGATCAATGGCATCAAAGAACCGAGAGGGTTACATGAGGAAAATGGGGAAAGGCTTAAAGTTTTTGGACTTAGTTGTCATACGAGTTCGACTAGGGGCCGAATAAAAGACTTGTGAAGGCACCACACGTCAGCTTGGCACAATTCCAAAAGGGCACATCAAAATGGAGACCCCAAATGTGCGTGGAGCTTCCACATGTCCCAGTCCGAAAAGGGACAGATTCAACCATTGAAAAGTCCAAATGAGTGGAAAGAACCACGTGTCATCTTGGTGTAATTTTAAAAGTGATAGCCCCCTCTTTTGTGAAGGTGGAGACTCAAACTAGTGCCAGCTCTCCACGTGGTTAAGGTCCAACAGAAGTCAAATGGTAGAGTGCCCAAATAGGCTAAGTATAAGAGAGCCAGTGGAAGATGCCACATCTCTCTCCAATGTAACTTCAAAGGTAAATCCAAAATTGGGTCTCCAAGCAAGCATGGAGCTTCTTCATGTGTACTCTTATTATGAGAAAGGTAGTAGTCTTGAATCGGCTAAGTATCACAGAGTTAACAGAGGCCTCCATGTGTTAGAACAATGTAGTTCAAGAGGAAAATCCAAAATGGAGACCCTAAATGTGCACAGAGCCCTCCACGTGTCCAAAAGTCAAAAAAGGGGACAGCTTGGTTGTTTAAATTGACTAAGTATGGAAGGGCCGGCATTGAAGGCCTTCACATGTTTCATCGGTGCTCTTTAAAAGGGTCTAATCCAAATCATGGAAGGCCCCAAACAAGTACATGCCCTCCATGTGTCCAGAGCTTGAAAAGGAAGAATAAGGATCAGTGTAATGATCAAAAGTCTAAATTGATGCAAGCTAAGTGGAAGGAGCCACTATGTCATCACGACGTAACTTTAAAAAGTGAGGAAATCCGGAGGTAGTTCAATACGTGTTGAGCCTCCATGTGTCCAAGTCGGACATATGGCCCCATAAAAAAAAGGGACTTATCCGAAAAGAAGAGAAACAAATCAAAGCCGTGAAAGGAGCCATGATGTCTCTTTTTGGCACAACTTCAAAGGCAACATCCAAAAGTGGTCCCCAAACATGTGCCAACTCTACACATGGCCATGTTTCAAGTGAACGGGGGTCAACTCACGGGCTTTTGAACTTTTGAACTTTTTGTGATCAAAATGTCTTTGTAGCAATTTCAATTTTGGGCCCATGGAGGCTTTTATGCAAAAAGTGATTTGGGAACATCAGAAGGATCACAAGATGTTTTTTAATTTTGAGATTTTTTCAAAAAAGGCACCATTTTTGTACAAATTTGATTCAAATATTCAAATGGGCATATCTTTTGATTTGTGTTCAAAATTCAAACCAATTTGGTACCGTTGGAAAGATCTTGACCTCCTCTACACCATGGAAGCATAAAATATTATTTTTAGTAGGCTTTGATGGGTGAAAATTAGGAAACGTCTTTCATGTCAATTCCAACACCAATTAATGAAGAGGATTCAATTGCTTCAACTACCCAAATCGATGATCTATATTTTCCATCTTTCCTTCTCATCCACTTGCCAAGTGCAGGACATGAGAGGCATGGCTTCAGATTGTAGGTGGATTTTAAGGGCATTGATGGTTGGTGGTTGAGATTTAAGAGAGAATCGAGTTTCTCTTCTTTCTCTCTAGTTTTCATCATCTATATATTGTAAACACTTCTCATTTGAAACATGGCTCGATGAATTCATGCTAAGGAATAATAATTTGTTGAACAAATATCCTCCTTTAGGGGCTTATGAAGGAGTGAAGGGTCTTTGAGCATTATGTTTGTCTTTTACACCTTTATTTTCAATTATGTAAATAGACCCTTTTACCATGGGATGGGGCCCCTATAGAATCCCCATTTTGAATTATATATGAGACTACTTTCAAATGATGTCACATCTAAATTTTCACCTTTTGACATGCAATTATTTTTATTCCTGCACTATAGACTCTTTAGCTTAGCAAATGCGGCACACGTAATGAAAAGAAACCATTATTGTGCTTTCAATGGTTCATAATCATGTGATTTTCCTCATCCCCTTAGTGTATAGCATTATTTCAAACCTATTGCAACTCATATGGAAGAGACAACTTATCTCATGGTGATTCACAACCCTCCTCACACTGTCTTCTTAGTTTGCAACACTATCCTTGAGTTGCGTGGATCTAGATTTTCCTCACCCCTTAGTGTGCTATTTCAAACATCACTTCTTAGGGATTATTTCTCACTTCGGCAGGATTTAGTTCCTTTTACGAACCCTTCCCCTTTTATAAAATGCGTCTAGGTGAAACATGGAAACATCCACACTTTCTCCCTTTTTTGAATTTTCATCTTATTGGGAATGCCTCGCCGCACATAAGCCACGTGGTGGATTCTCGCAACTTAGGGGGCCTGAATTGTTACTTTTTCAAAGGTGTGTTAGGGAGATATGTGGAAACCATCCCTTTCTTCCATGGGGATTTTCCTCTTAATGGTTTTATGAATTTTGTCTTTGACCATCCGCCAAGTTTTTGGAAATTTTCTGTGGCTTGTAATTCATACTTGGGACAAGTGAGGTAACATTTGAAAAGGAAAAGAGTTAGAGGGATTTTCCAATGATGGCATACCTTTACGATCCTCAACCATAAATGAGAATTTTCACAAAAAAGAGACCAAGTTCCACATGATCCGAGTCATGAATTTTCCCCTCGACATATACACTTTTAAAACAAATCAACTGGACACGAGGACTTTGAAGGAAAAACTCATATAAAAAGGTGTGAGATTATTTGAGCTCCAAAACTAGCTCGACTCAAGGATTGGTACTCCTTGTGGGTGCCATAAGAACTATTTAATGTAGACCAACTTTCAAAAATAAATTGGGCTATGGAGTCAAATATCATACATACCAAGTCAATTGATAACAACCCATCGTCCAAAAAATGAATTGAGAAATCAAGGCAACTGGTCACTTAAGACCAATGAGAGAAAAGGGAAACAAAAACACACACAAAAATGCAAAAACAAAGCAAGAAAACTATACACTATACATTGGTTCATACCTTTCTCCGAAAGCTAATCAAGAAAGTGCTTCAAGTGCCTACGATTGACAGGTAACTCGAGCAGCTCTCCATCCTGGTATTTTAAGAAGAAATTATGTTCACAATCCTAATATCAATGGAATAAGGGCCCATCCATAATGCATCGAACTTTCCATGTTTTCCCTTATCCTCATGTCTATTGTCCCATAACAATACAAGATCTCCAATGTTGAAGATTCGGGAGTCACCTTTTTGTCAAATAATTTTTGATCTTTTCCCTAAACTTCAAATGCCTTTGGTGGGATTCTCATCTTTCCTCATCCAACTTAATGATTTGGTTTATTCTCACATTATAAGGGATAACTTCCTCATCTTCAAGTTATTGGATGAACTGATAAGAAGACAATTATAGGTGTAAAGGAAGGAGAGCTTGGAATCCATAAACTAGCTCAAATGGACTTTTCCCAGTGGCTCTCTTAGTAGTAATTCTATCTTCCCAAACAACAAACTTCAATTGCTCTCCCCACTTTCTTTTGTTGATTTCTAATGTCCTTCTAATTATCTTTAGTAAATTTTTGTTGCTTGATTCAGCTTGTCCATTTCCTTGTGGGTTATAATTAGATGCATATGTTAAGTTTATACCATATTATTCACACATAACAACTAATGGTTTGGCTCAGAAACTTAAGGGGTTGTTAATAACTATCTTTATGGGTACACCAACCTAAAAATTATATGAATCAAGATGAAATCCATAATAATCGATGAGTCGCATTCTTTTTGGGGATAGCTTCAACCCATTTGGTGAAATAATCAGTAGCCACCAATATCCATTTGTGGCATGCACTGGAAGGTTCTGATAGTTCACCTACAAAACCATGCCCCACTGCTTGAAAGGATCCTCAATTGATACTAGTTACAGAGGGAGAACACCAGAGGCCTTCATTTTCCATGAATATTTTTGACAACTTTCACATTTTCTTACCAATAAGGTTGTATCCTTGAAGAGTGTGGGCCACCAATATCTTACCCTTTGTATCCTATGGAGTTACTCTTTTCGAAAAATGCCCCCACACTCCTCCATGAAATTCTGAAATTAACCCGGGGGATTCATCCTCCATTACACATCTGAGAAGAACCCCTTTAGGATTTTTCCATGCCAACCCATAATTAGTGATGATATATTTTTGGGAGGCTAACTTGAGTGTCCTTTGATTTTTATCTAAATGCCCTAGACATTCCAAATTTCTGAGGTAGAATATGATGTCTTTGTACCATATAGAATGTATCAACTTCTCATGCATCTCCACATTTCCTCCTTCTACCTCATTTATTTCCATCACTTGTAAGTTGTTTTTTGCCATTAGCTTTTCCAAGCCCATAATTCTAACCATATTAGTGTTCTATGTCGGAGGAATGATGAAGACCTGGAAGGAATACACGTGCATCGAATAGTTGCACTTCACCAAAGTGTAGGAGTTGTGAGATTAAAGCAAGCAAGCTTTGTAAAGAAATGTGCATGCATATGAGAGCTCAAGATTTGAAAAATGGAGTGGAATGGAATGCCTTGGCTTGGCTTAGCTTATCATAGATCAAAGGAGGTGAGTAAAAATAGGGGAGTGAATGTGTAACTCCCATGTAAGAGAATATTCCTCCATAATGGAGAAGAGGAGTTACTTTCCCAAATGGGAATGTAACTCCTATGACACACTTACACATATGACAAATTCTATAAGAGAATCTGTCATAACTAAGATGACACCTAGATCCATGTCCACCTAAGTGAGATGACTCACCTGGTGATGTGGAATAACACTAAATAAGTGAATAAAAATACCACCTACACCAACAGTATGAACATCCATATCGTATTCTTGTAATTTTTTCACCCATCAACATCTTTTGCTGGAAACTTCCATCTCTGATAAAATGTCTTTGACCATTGTATGAGGAACATAAGCTATGATTTTTAGCTTAAAATATATGGCTTGAAAGATTTTGTTACTCTAACCAAGGAAAAATATTGTTTTTCCATAATGGTGTACTTCAACTCAGCTCCCTGCAATGCTTTATTGAAAAAAGCAATTGGTCTTTCATTTCCTTCCTCATTTTTTTGTAATAATATAGATGCAATGGTATTTTCAGATGCAAAAGAGAAAACATGAAAAATCTTCTTATAATCGTGGTCCGCTAGACAGGGGTGTTTTTAATGCCTCTTTGATCCTGGTGAAATATTCTTCCCATTTAATAATTTGATCCTTCCTCAACATCTTCGTGATAGGGATAGTCATTTCCACAAAATTGGAAATGAATCTTCTTATGAAATTGATTTGGTTGAAAAAAGACTGAATACCTTTCTTGTCTTCCCAATAGCTTCCACTCTCTCAGGGTCAATCATGACCCCTTCCTTTGATACAATATGCCCTAACAACTTGGCTTTCTGAACCCCAAAATGACATTTTTAGGATTCAATGAGATATTGTATTCCCTACACCTCTGTAACATCTTTTCCAAATGCTGCAAATGATCATCCCTTTTTCTTGAAAATACTATCACATCATCCTAGTATACAACTATAAAATCACTTATATATCCAAAGTGAATGCCACATCCATAGCTCTTTGAAAGGTGGCACCAACATTCATCAAACCAAATGGCATTCTCACGTACACATAAGTACCCCAAGGAGTGGTGAAAGTAGTTTTGATTCATTCGATTGCTTCACAACCACTTGGTTATATCCCGAGAATCCATCTAATGTAGACAATAGTTCTGACCCAGTGATTAATTACAACATATTATCCATGTTAGGAAATAGATAATTATATTTCATTGAGGCCTTATTCAGATTTCTAAAATCTACACAGAGTCTTATATCCTCATAATTTTTTCTAACCGGTTCTTAATTTTCCACACAAGAAGAATATCGCGTAGGTTGTATAATACCTCCATCCCTAAGTTTCTTGAGTTCTTCTTGCATTTTTAGGGATAAGAGAGGATTAATTGGCCTCTATTTTTTCGAATGGCTTGACATTAGGTTCTAAATTTATTTCATGTTGGAAAAGATCCTCCCTATATGCCTTCAATTCTGAATATGACCACGCCAAGCAATCCTAGTAACTTTTTAACAACTGGACATATGACTGATTTTATTCTTTACATAGGTTACTTCCCATCCATATTTTTCTAGGTTTATCATTAGTCCCTAAGTTTTGTTCTTCTACATCTCTTGAAACATGGATGTGTCTATGAAGAACCCTATCAACATTGTCAAAATTTGATTCCAAAGCAACTAACCCTCTTGGAATTGTATTTGTTTTTAAACTAATAACCTCTTTTCCAAAAATATTTTCCTTACCATTGCACACGAAATCATCATTTTCCATTCCATATTTTGATTTGTAAATTCTCCTTCATTTTGTAGAAACCTCTGAATCTGGGCATCATCTTCAAAAACTTGCCAGTGTTTGACATTGTCAGGGACAGATGGTCTTATCAACACTTCTATATAATACTCATAGTAAGGAGACATTGAAAAAATTTCAAATCTGGATCCCAACACCGCCAACCGTCTGCAAAAACATTTTGATCTTTGTCATGATATAATAATTTGAAGGAATCAAACAACTCGATAAAGTCCCATACTACATGCTTATATTGTTTCATCCTTTGGTTCTTAGTTACATAGAGCTTCCTAACTTGTTTTACCACCAACTCTGAATCTACCTTAAAAATAATGTCTCTAATACCATACCTTCAAGTAATCATTAAACCCAAAAGTAGTGCTTCATATTCTGTAATATTGTTAGTGCACTCAAATATGAATTTAAAAGAAAAACTGAAAAACCTCCTGATTTAGAGATATTAGGACAACACCAACACCATTCCCAAATTTAGAACAAGCTCCATCAAACATCAAAATGCAAGGGCACCTAGTTGCTTAGGAAACTTACATTTTCAATGTTGTGCTCTTTAAAATATGTATAACCCATAAAATTATCAACATCCACGTCAGTATACAACACCTCATAAGATGTGTTCTTAGGATCCTCAATCAGATGCAACATTATTTTTTCTCCACACAGTTTAACAAGGATTCCGTCTATTGGTATGGTTGCATATGAAAAATCCATCTGCACACTTCCTCTAACACTAGCAACCCATTTCCTTGACAACAACATTCCCCATTTAGCAGGACAATCCACAATGACTACATTCATGGTTAAACACTTACCCGAATAAGCTGTCAATTGTACTACCAATCCTTTTACATACCCAATCATCAGTACTTCTCTTGAATCCAAAGCAATGCACTTAACAAAAGTTGGTGTTACTTTGATATTCAATTCATTCATTACCTCAAGGGCATCACATTACAAGAGGCCCCTGAATCAAACATGTAGTTGTGCACTAACCTATCTTTTATGATCAAAGTAGTATAAAAAGGGTCAACATCAAGTTGGGATTCAACAAGAGAAGTGCCCAAATATACCTCAAGTGGTTCTCCCAAATCCTCTAATACTTGAGGTACTTCCAATTTTGTAATGATAAGGGGAGTATCCACATGATTCACATTTTTACATGAGGGTAGTGCATCCTCTTTGAATCCCAAGTACTCAAATTCTCTTTTTCTATGTTCAGGGATTCAAAGTAATTCAACAATAGGAACTATGAATTTTATCTGACTCAAAATATGGGCAATATCACATGGGACATATTTGGGTAAGATTGTGTTAGGAGGAAGAGTAACGGTTCCTTCTGGTGGTATAAGACTCTTTACATTTTGGACATGAACCGAGGTACTAGTTCTATTTGGGATAATCAGAAATTTAGTCGGTGTATCCTTCTTAGGAGACTCATTTGGGATATTGGTAAGAAGTGGATTCTTGGGCTTGGGATGTAGTCCTCCTCCTTTAACAACTCAACTTCTGATATTGTATTCCTTTTCTTGAGAAATAACTACATTCATGAGTAACTGCCTATCTTATTTAGAAGGAATTCCCCCATCATACTTATTGATCATTAAAGCCCTTAGATATTCAAAAGCACCATATCAACTTCAATATCATCATCAAGAGGAAGAGGTAATACCTGATGAATGTAATCCCAAAACCTTCCACGGTCCTTAAACTTATCAACTCAATTGAAGTGGCTCTTTGTTATGGATTTTCAGGGCTTTGCATCATACATACATCACCATAAGTCTCATCATCATCATTTGTCTCTTAAAATTCCTCAACATGTTCACAAGGGGAATGTGGCCAAAAACACCTATCACACCATTCAATAACATGATTTTCTTCCACCACGACAACCATGAAAATCAAAATATCGAGGGATCTGTTTACTTTCTCTAAGTTGTTTATTTCTTGATCCCATGGGTCCTTTTCCTCTTTCATCTATCATGTGATCACTTCTAAGATGATTCCCAAATATATCTTGGCCATGTGATTTGTGTTGCCCTTGAGAACTCTGTCCTATTCCCTTTTCTTCTCTGGAAAGCTTATAAGATATTTCTTTAACTACTCCGGCCAAAGTCTTCACAACCTCCTCAGATCCACTACCTTGTTTGACTGAGGTCTATCAAGATTAATCAATTTGACACCCTCCCTCTTAGGGGTTTTCCAACTGCCTTAATATTTTTCTTGATTTGCAAGGCCATTGTGAAATCCTGCCTTAAAGTTCTAGGGTTCTTATCTCTCAAATAATAAGCAACTTTCTTGTCAAAAACATCAGAGTATTTAATTAAGCAGGACTCATCACTAGGCCTCAAAATTATGGGTAGTATATTTAAAGTCTGATTTAATCTGGTATTAAAGTCATAGACAAGACTCATTGGGATTCTTCTTTATATTCTCAAATTCAAACAAGAGGAACCTTGGGTCTGTCTTATCCCCATATTGTAATCTGAAAGCATTTTTCATCTCAATCCATGAATCTATTGAGTTATTTGGAAAATATTTTTACCAATCACGTGCATCTTCTTCAAGAGTATGAATAAATAGCTTTATATATATATATATATATATATATCTTAAAATTCTATTTCAAAATCCTCCATCATATTAACAAAAGTCTCGAGATGTTGATCACCAGTGATGGCATTATTTCCTTAAAATTTAGGCAACCCATTTCTTACATCTTACGGTATAACATTAGGATACCTAACTAAGCCTCTAAAATTTATTGGTCCAAATGTGTTGACAACAAAAGGATGCAGGTGGGGGTTGAGCCATGTTATTTTGAGGAGATGATCCTACAAGAGGATTAAGAGAGTGTGGGACTAGGGGTCTTTCAGATACAGGCATGTGATCTTCAAAGTAAATATCCCCTAGTGACTTGGTTTCACAAAAAACCCTATTAGTCTTTAATGACAAAGGAAATAAATAAGGGAAACTTATTCCATACACAAATGATGGCCCTTCAATAGTTGGAGTATTTAAATTCACTCGAGTACTGTTTGATTCGAACTATTTGAAGATGTAGGATAATCCTCAACTATAGGTTGATCACTTTCCATGACTAGTACTACCCTCTCTCTTGGCTCTTGATCCCCCAATGCTTTCTAGACTTGTCTCTTTTTTGGATTTGTTTTCCCAAGCTCTGGAAACAATTTTCTAGTAGGGTCCTTCTTAAAGAAAGACATTCTCCCTTCCAGCTTTGCAAATATTAACAACAAATCTTAATCAACAAAGGTTAAGACAACGGCATTCATCAAAAATTTCAAACCAAAATGGAGTTCCACTAAGGATTTCCACCTTAGATGTGCCAAAGCACTATAAGTAACTTGTCAAGTGCATATCAATACTCAATCTTTATAAAGATTGACACATCGGATCATCATTCATTAATGATTATCACTAGCAATACAAATCTAGTGCAACATTCACTTAAACCAGGAAATATTACACAATGAACCTCTAATCTTGCTCAATCTTTATAATACTTAAAAAAGGATGACGTTTAAACAATGTATTTGCATCTAAACATGTAAGAAAAATTACTAGAGATTAGTATGCGTAAGTATTTGCTCAAATAATCCATGACAACGGTGCCAAATCGGTGTAGGTACCCAAATCACTTCTTCCTTTGAAGCCGAGAAACATCAATGAGCAAAGTAGGATGCTTAACGACAGATAGATTGGAATTTGAGTTGTTTTGTATCCGGGGACAAATTTAATCGACTCGTTGTCACTCGAGCTTGGAGAAGCTAGATAACACATGAAAGAAGACCTTGATATTGAAAGAAGACCTTGAGAAGACATTGTCATAGTTGGTATAAATGGAGAAAAAATATTTGACTCTCCTTCTATGATATTGAAAGAAGACCTTGAGAAGACATAGTCAATGCACCATAATCTATCTCTCATGAGTTGTCACCCTAGAGAATGAAGATGTCTCCTAAACAAGGTTTGGATTACGAAAGAAAACAATAAAACTTGATTGATCCTGCATATTCGAGTAAAGAATGGGTAAATTAAACAAATCTACTTAAAATTTATGGACAAATAGTGCAAGTAGGGGTAGTTTTATATAGGATTCATCATTTATAGATGGATTTTGTTGGGTAATTAAGCAGGATAAAGTTGATTATATTGGATTCTTGGGAAATTTTAACAAAGGTAGGAAAATCATTAAGCAAGATGATCAAAACACTTCAAATAGTCAACAGTGAACCTTCAACCAGAAGATGCACACCCATGGAAGCCCAAAGATGCATAGTTTCACACATTATTTGATAATTTAACATAAAATCTCATGTCAAAGACTCAACTAAACATTAGAAATCCCTGGTCCATCACGCCTAAGATACACTCATAGACTAACAAACAATCTATATCAACAAAATGGAAGTAAAGTGAATTTAAATTGTTTATTGTGCGGTGAAATGAAAGATCTTCTCATAACACAATTACAAATTCCACAATACTACCACAAGGATAAGATCTTGTGTGATTTATAGGAATTCCTAACATAAGATTGCAACAGGAACATGAATAACTACTTGAAACATCTCAAATTGAAATCGAGACACAACAATGCTCATGATTAACACAATTAACTCAAGGCTCATCAAATTTATCAAGCAAGGGAAAGTTTCATTTATAGTATCAATGCTTGTCAATGGTTGTACACTTGCAACCATCTTGACATGATTCATTTTGAAGGCTTTGGAAATTAACAGAGTTTCTCAAACAAGTCTTTGGAAAAATGGATTTTCTCAGTTTCTCTCTTTTCTCTTTTTATTTCTCAGAAATATTAACCCCCTTCCTTTGTGAGAGTATTCTCATCGCCTTTATATAATTCCATCCCTATTTTCTTTTCAATTTCCCCCAAAAAAGAAAATATTTTAAGAGTATATTCTTCTTTTACAAAATGCCAGGTGTATCAATGATACTTTTATGAAAATATTTTATTTGGCCTTGTTAGGTGTAAAGAGTACGGGCATTCTTCATTTTCTCTTATCGTATATGATCGAGTATCATGTCATTGCTTATAACTAATGTTTTCATGATTCTTCCACTTGGTGATTAGATGGTTTCTTCTGATATCCTTTGAGCACTCCGAGGTGACCTAAAGTGACAAACACCTTTCATCTACTATCTAAAGATACATCTTGGGTGTTGTGTATTCCTTCTCACATCTGCTTGGTTTAATTATCCCATGTGGTTCTTGTCAAATCCAGTTAATTCATCAATCATTCTTGTTCCAGATTCACTTCAACCTTTAAATTTTCCTCGAGAAAGCTGAGTAAGATATTCCTTTATCTGGGTGTAAATGATTTCTTTCAATTCAATCAATCTATGCCACTTCTACTATAAAACCCAGTTTTATCCCATTACCAGGATGCATTTCTCTTCTTATCCTATAAGTGAGGAATTTTTTTACAAATTTCTACCAACGACATGATGAATGTACCTGTGGAAAATATTTTGAAGGAAATTTTGTCTGAATATTTGAATCAAATTCACCCTGTGTGGTATTGATGAGGCTTTCATTAGGGCTTTGTTTGACATAGAATGTGTTGGAGACACCGAAGGACCCTTGACTTATCAACAACTTTGGATCACACTTCTCACAAGGCTAATTAGGATCAATCATGTCTTCACTGACCTTTTAATTCATGTATTTTCATCTCTTTCGATGGGAACATCTGAAGGCTCCCGAAGACCTGAAGAAATTATGGATTGAAAGGAGGCCTCAAGTGTCTAGGAAAATTGAATTTCAATGTCCATTCCTATGTGATGAATAATTTGTATTAAAGGAGATTTCTAAGGAATCTTATGTGTTATATGAAAAATCTTCCATTGACACCATGCCTATCATTTCTCACAAGGTGGATGAATTACAACGGAGGATTTCCTCTTTGTAGAAGGGGAAAATAGGACCAGTACCCTCACAACCAAGTATAATCAAGATCTCAACCCCAATCATTATCTCAAATGGAGAAGAGGAGTTGTCCATATCTGCTCGTCATTCAAGAGAAATAATCTCATCTACTTGAGACAACAGGGGTAGGTTTGTAGTTCGGTTATCAACTCTCTTAGGTCGTTATGCTCCTTCATTAGGCATGGATTCTTAGGTCCTTGGCCAATCCCTTCCCCAAGAGAGCATCCGCCCTTTACAAGGAGATGGAAAGTTGAATCTAGCTCAAATTATCTCATTCCTCCTGGCCCCCGTGATGTAGTCCTTGGTATTTCAACCACTCCAGTCCATTCCCTCTCAGTATATTCTCAACAAGTATACTCTTCACAAGGGGAAGGGGAAGATGCCATTATTCATAGGTGGTTTGGATCTTCTAGACTGGGTATCTTCCTACCAGAAGAATATTGAGCTGGAGAAAATCATGAATGAACCAAGAATGAATCTTGAGTCATTAATGGGTATGGGGATGTTGCATGGGATTTAGCAGGTTCCATCATGTTTATCCAGAAAACACAAGGCTCTGATGAATTCACGCTGAGGAAGAATAAGCTACTAAACAAATTACCTCCCTTGGGGGAACTTATGAAGGAGTGAAGGGTCTCTGAGCATTATGTTTGTATTTTATGCCTTTATTTTCAATTATGTAAATGGACCCTTTTACCATGGGCTGGGGCCCATATAGAGTCCCCATTTTGAATTATATATGAGATTGCTTTCAAATGATGGCACATCTAAATTTTCACCTTTTGACATGCAATTATTTTCTGTTCCTGCAGTACATACTCTTTAGCTTAGTACTGACACCAGTAATGAAAATAAACCATTACTATGCTTTCAATGGTTTGCAATCATGTGATTTTCCTCATCCTCTTAGTGTATTACATTATTTCAAACATACTATAACTCATCCAAGAGAGACGACTTATCTCATTGAACTATCATTGAGTTGCGTGACTCGAACATCACTTATTGGGGATTATTTCTCACTTCACGGGGATTTCGTTTCTTGATGAGGCCCTTCCCCTTTTCTAAAATGCACTGGGTGACACATGAAAACATCCACACTCTCTCCCTTTCTTTTACTTTCCATCTTATTGGGCCTACTTCACTTTGCACATAAGCCACGTGGTGAATGCTCGCAACTTGGGGGATAACTTGTTAATTTTTCAAAGGTGCATCGGGGAGACACATGGACACCCTTCCTTTCTTCCATGGGGATTTTCCTCTTAGTGGTTTCTAAATTTTTCTTTGACCATCCACCAAGTTTATGGAAATTTTTGTGTCCTATAATTCATACTTGGGACAAGTGAGGTAACATTTGAAAAGGAAAAGAGTTAGAGGGATTTTCCAATGATGGCATACCTTTATGATCCTCAACCATAAAAGGGGATTTTCACAAAATAGAGTCGGGTTACACATGATCCGAGTCATGAATTTTCCCCTCGACATATACACATTTTAAAACAGATCAACTAGACACGAGGACTTTGGAGGAGCTCTAACATGTAGCATTTCGTTTATGTTTTTGATGTGTGACTTATTAATGTTTATCTCATTTTTTCTTGTTTGTTAATAGCGATAGATCTTTGAGTAGATTACGTCATGAGGCTAACACGATCAACATAACCTAGCCATCATGCATCGTTATTGTACGATGTTGTGTGAGATGGTTATTTCATTTATTATCAGTTCATTAGACTTATGGAAAGATAAAAGGACCATGTTGGTATATTAAATCACTTGGTTGATAATGGCTAGAGTTACAGTTATTAAGTTCGTTGGCATTGTCGTATAGCAGAAAAACGTTTATACAACATGTTAGTTTGAAGTATATTATAATTCCTACACAAAATCTAAAGATGGATTATCATTTATTTGGCATGATGCTTGGTCACTTTGCATTAAAAAATAGAACTTAGCTTTATTGCTAAGAGGTTTGTGAGTTAAGTATTGTTTGGAATTTTAATTATTTTTAAATATATTAAAGAAATATGTACTAATTGCGAGCATAGGAAAAAGGGAATAAATGGTAAATGGTTATTTGAATTTTTAATTAAATTCAATTCAAGGAGGATACTCAAAGCGATGAGAGTTATTTTTATTTTTATTATGTTATGTGGAGTTCGAATTGGGAGAAAATGGATTTGGATGATTTGATAACAACATATTTCACTTTGTTCTTGGAAAGCAAATTATGAACACAATTGGCTGAATTTGGAAGTGGAGAGCATAAGAATTTGGGAAGGAAATTGTAGAGGAGAATTTGGAAATGATTCTTACAAGCATGTTTCTATTCTTAATTTTCTTTAAAAAAATGCATTAAACCCATTTCGGGTTTGCTCATTTTGTTAAATTTTGTGTGAAAACATTTATAAATAAATGCATTTAAACCCATTTATAGTTCTTCTCATTTTGTGAAAATATGTGTGAAAAATGTTTATAAATAAATGAATTTAAACCCATTTCTGCATTTGCATGTTTTGAGAAATTTTAGTGTGAAAAATGTGTTATTTTGGGGAATTTTCATACCCAAATATGGGCTGCACACTTTCGAAGTTTTATGTGAATTTTATTGTTTTGGGTCGATTTCATACCCAAATATGGGCTGGTAATTTTGCAATATTTTAATGTGAAAATTTTTTTTTCTTTGGGTTGATTTCATTCCAAAATATGGGGCTCACATTTTCTAGAATTCTAGTGGGAAAAAAATTATATTTTGGGTCGATTTTGAACACCCAAAATTGGGTTAGTGTTATTGTGTATAAAACAATAAGCATGATTTTTATTGAGTTGATTTGGTACACCCATTTTGGGTCTATGCATTTGGAAATATGTATGAACAATTGAACGTATTGTTACCCAAATTTGGGGCCTGAATATTTAAATAAATGAAGGTGAGACATTATTTTTATGGAAGTGATTTTAAACCCAATTGGATCTGTATGTTGTGTAAAAAATTATAACCATAATATAGTTATTGGGAGTAGTTGTATGAAACCCAAATATGGGTCAACCTAGTTGTATATTTAATTGTGATAAAACATTTCTTATGGATTTTATTTCATACCTTTCTTGGGGTTGTTAAAAACTTATCAGTTTGTTGGAAATCCAAACCCCATACTATCTTCAAAATTATAATAACAATAGTGATTGAAACTTTTAGTTATGAAAAAACTAACCCATTACGGGTTGAGCAATATTTTATGTTTCAAACTAGTGAGAGATGAATGGATTTAAATTAAGGATCACACTAAGGATGTTTTGAGTGAATACAACATTTGTATTTATGACAAAACATTGCACTGGGATATTGTTTTGCTTTACTATGATAATATAAGTTTTTGCTGATATATTATGTGGGCATGTGGATATTAAAATTTATTATGATACTTGGAAGAATGTGACTTACGTTAGCATTCCTGTGGTGTAGGCATAAGAATGATAACAAAATTCCCCTCCTTTATAAACCAATCATTTTAAGAAATTTTTATTGTAATAAAACAACATGTTGGACATGTGGAATTTTGTGAAAAATAGTAGTGAAATGATTGTTTTTATGTACATTGTTAAATGTGTTGATAATACATTATTTTCATAAGTCTATTCATGCATGTTTGTATGACATATTGGAAACCGTACAACCATACATAAATGTTGGTGAGAATATTATTCGATATGGAAAATTAGGTGTCTTTGCCAATGTTCACGGGGCTACGCCCCTCTGCATTGAAAGGTACATCTCTCATTATTGAATGTGACTAATCTAAAACTAAACTAAATGTTATGGGTTGGCCAAATAGGTCAAGGATCACACAAAGACACTCCATTCAACATGTGGAAAAACATTTGTGTCGGGTACAAGGGAGGAAACCATAGTGATGAGGGGGAAGGAGATAAATTAATAAAGAAAAGTTACGTGAGTAGGTTGATTACAAAGTTCACACCTAGTAACAGAGTAGTTCAACATTCAATATAGAATAAATCAACAATGAAGCTAGCTAGGACAAATGAATTAAAACACAAAGTTTTTAGATTCATCTATCGAGGAATAAAAGTTCCTCTCCAACTCCATACATTATTAAATATTCATGCAAAGAGCATAAAAGAGAGAGAGAGACAAAGGAAATAAAAGAAAAGGAGAATAGAATAAATGTAGCTTTTATTTCATGTGCATTGATACAAAGTTTAACAAATACAATCCATAATTACTACATTAAGAGTGGATTTTTTTAAATTGTAGGATCCTTTGGAATGGAGAGGCTATCCCAATTTATAGCATTGGGGATTGATCTTTCATCTCCCTCACACGACTCTTCAGATTTCTATTCCACTTGTGACCTTTCATTTTTCATTATAAAAGACAAATTAAGTATTTTTCTTATAATTTTGAGAAAACAATTTTATAAATTTAAAATAGGTCACTTAAGTGAATAGGAAAAAATACAATGATGAAGCCCAATGAAGAATTAGAAAGGAGAGAGAAGAAAGAGGGAGAAAGAGAGGAGGGAAGGGATGAAGGAAATCCACTCCTTGCAATGATCCAATTGAATGCCTTAATGCAGTCATGAAATTTGAGTGAAGTAATTTGACACTGATGAATATTGCTCCTTTGAACACCTTTGAACATGTTTCCCCTTGCAAATTATGATTCATGATTTCTTATTTTTACGATACACGAACACCTTGAATTGAGTGTTTAGAAACACATTGAAGGATACTTCTGATGACTGTATCCATGAAAATATGATCTGGAGAAGGCAAATATGGAAACCAACCTTTGTGATGACTCTCTGCAACACCGCCGTGCTATTACAGTGATTGTAAATATTTAATGAAGTTTATTTGAACATTGAAGAATGCTCATTACGTAATATGAAACAATCACTCCAAACCATGAAGTATCATCATTCCTTGGTTCTTCTGGTTACATACTTGGATGAGAAATTGGAAAAGCTAATTGGGCATTGTAATCTTGAAAATCCTATTACCACGATGACATAGATAACCAAAATTTGGAATTAGTGAGCATGTGTTGTTTGAGATTCATCGAGGTCCATGTGAGTGATATTACTATCGCTCACACTTGAATACTCATAGGAAAGAGTATGAATTGGTTCCAACCCTGTAGACTTGAATTTCATGGCTTTGGAACACTTTCCACACCTAAAGGGGATCTAATATTTTTATTAGATTGGAATTTCTCTCCCTTTTGAATTTTGTTACTCTGTATCTCCTTCTGGTTGATCACTGTGCACACCGCCTTTGTTAGAATTGCTTCTTACGAGATCTTACTAAAAAATAGTAAGCACCTATGTAAGAGTCTTACTATTTTTTATAAAAATGAATTTTTTGGTGTTAGATTTTGACGAAAGTGGTTTTTCGATATGGTTTTTTATCTTTAGTGCACATCTAAAATTTCAATTCTACCTGGTGTCAGGGCTGGATATTTTAAAATTTTAAAATTTATTGTAGGGAAATTGGGGTTTCTTCACTGAAAAAAATATGGGGTGTGCATGTGAAATATATTTCTTGGATTATAATAACCTTTGAAAAACTAGAAGATTGCGAAAACCCCGCATTGATTTGTGCAATGGTCTTTGAGATACAAATAATTTGTCCTTGCGGGTTGAAGTCATTTTAGGTTATGAACAAGCATGGAGCCTTAAAAATACATGTTTTTGTAATGATTTTATCTTCATTAGATAATTATATCATAAAGGAAATGGATGGCGCTTAAAATGGTGATGGAAAGATACTAGGAAAATTTTGTGAGTTTCGGTAGTGGAGGGAGAATGTGGGAGAATCAACATGAAAATGCACATGTCTAGAATTTATAAGCTTTGAGCACAATGAGGGGGGAGGAGGAACATTTTTTTGTCCCCATTATCCCTTTGGTTTGGGACAATAGGTGCACAAAAATTTGGCTTATAATTTTTTGACAAGTGTCACTTGTTTATTTGATGAGAGAAATGAAGTGGGGAGCCAAAAATAAGCACTTGGGGAAATTTGAATGAGGGTCGTATGAGGAATCTAAAGAAAAAAAAGCAGCGGCATGCATTTATTTTCCCCATTTTAGCTTTGGTTTTAGAAAATAGGTGCAAAAACATGTGTCTTATCCATTTTAGGAAAAGCTGGTGAGCATGCGGGGGGGTTGGTGGAGGAGGAAGACAACTTGGCCAAATGAGTGAAAATGAGTCGTCGGGGTAATATGAGTAACCATAGTGCTTAAAAGGTGGAGGAAAAATTTTTGCACCTATTTTACCCATGGTGAGGGACAATGAGGACAAAAAAATGTGCCTCAGCCTCAGGTTTCCACATGTCCCTTTACAAATTTGACTAAGTATTGAAAAACATACCTTGGAGGCGACTTGGAAAGACCATAACTTGAGCTCCGGATGAATTTTTGCACAATTATTTATATGATTTTTCCTGAAAATTTCATTATGAGAAGTATGGAATGGGTCCTATGCATTATTTATGCTTTCAAAACCTTCAAAAACCTCAATTTTATTTGGATTGCCCGATGTGGATGGAAAGAATGAGTTGCCTAGAAAAATACATGGGGTTTGAAGTTGATATATTTTTTCCACCATGTAGAGGGTTGAATTTTTTTTCCAATGATATATAGTTGAGTTCAAAATCATTATGGATATCCCAAAATCACATCCTAAAGTTTAGGTACTCTTTCACAAGTCTGCAAGTTCTTGGCCTAAAAACCCGCTTTCAGTGAATTGGCTCCTAAACCTCTAAAAATTTCTAGAATCTTCCAAAATATGTTCCTTGATGTTCCCAGATCTTGAATACTCATCCTTTATGAATTTTGGACTTTTATCCACTCCAGTGGATGTGCACTTATCCTAGGAATGCTAATTAAAACACTTCCTAATATTTCTTACAACTCCACTTTTAGATACACTGTTCTAAAATTTCTTAAATTCTATTTTTATTTTTAAATCTCCTAGGGGTATGGTCAACACTAATTTATGGACCAATTTAAGGATGGTATAGGACTTGACACTGGGGGGATATGTTTATTTGGGGGTTTTATGGAAAGGTATGAAATATAAATTTTTTGACACTATGGTTGTCTTGTTTTCAAGTGAAATTTTCCTACGAAAAACATAGGACAATAGTTGGCTTTATCTTAGGGATCGAGAAAAATGAGGACATGACATGAGAATCCTAGAATATTAATTTAATTTTTGAACTATTACCTTATCCATTGGGATTTATGGGGTAATTTATTCTAGACACACACACAAACAAGTAATTAGAAGGGAAACAAACCAAAATCGAAAAACAACACACAACAAAAAAGGAAACTATGTTATAAGGGAGGGGTATTTATATATACGGGAAAGAATATACACATACCCATCAACAAAGTTGATAAAAGTACATGTCATTGTGGAACAATGGACTAAAATGTGATCTTGAAGCACAAAAATATTATACGATCAAACCATGCTCTAGTGATGGATTTGCGTGGCTTGAGAAGAAGAAGACTGGTTATGATTCCATCTTTATAATCATACTAGACCAAGAATGTTATTGCATCTAGTGAACAATTTGTTATCTTCACAAATCTCTTGTACCTCGAGGCTTTTGTTTTATGTTCTCCGCAATCATGAGACACCATTCTTCTATGTATTAAAGAGTGGGAAAATTGATCTTGTCATGAAAACATTGATTCTCTTTGCATTGTAAATTTAAATCATCTCCTACATTAGCAAGGTACTTAGAAGGAGTGAGAACAACCTGGTTTTCTTCTTGTTCAAGAACTTCTCTAAACATCTCAATTTTTGCTCTAAGTGATTAACTACCAAAATAGAGGCTATATCATTAATATGGAGGCTCTTATCAATCTCTGAAATGAAATGTTGCAATATGGTAACATGTTTAAGGCACATTGGAGCTTGAAGAATGGTGAGTGTACTCTAATTTTGAATTTTCTCACAAAAGTCACATGCGTCTTCACCTTGTTTCTCGAACAAATTTTTACGTACTCATCAACTCAACATTGGTTTTAGCATCATCCTCACAACTACAAACCTTGATTCAATCATAGTGAATTATTTTCTCTCGATTGTATCTTTCCATATAAATCCTTGTTCGACATTGGTGGATCATTTTGAAGTGGTGGGAACAATTTGATCTTGAACAAACTCCCAAGAATCTTACAACTTTTCACTTTGTTCTAAACAATTCTCTTTAATGCAAATTAGCTTAGTATTTTCACTATTATCATCCTCCATAGTAGATATTTTATCTTCAAGATTGAAGATATTCAAAGGAGATTCGAGAACCTTTCTTATTTTACACTCACAAACCTCTTTGCACTTTGTTTGAAATAAAAAGGCATGCTTTCACGTTCATTCTCATCAACCAAGGCATTGAGGAAGACACCAAGTTCATCCATTGGCTCCATCTCAACATCAAACATTGGTGTATCAAAATGAGGAGCACAAATAAACTCATACCTATCTTGTATCTCTATATCTCGAGTCGAAACTCAAGAATGAGTTGGGTATCTTCGATTTATTTTACATCCTTCAAGAATTCTTACACGGATGACTCTTCCGAGTTTTCCATATACTCATCTTCATCCTCATTGGAATAATATCTGCATTGTGCTTCCAAGAGATGGTTAAAAATATGATCCATATGCACCCATGATTCATTTGGAATATCCTCATTCACCTCTTCCATGATTTTGTTTCCCAAGATTCACTTTCTTACAAGAACGAGCATACTTGATTCACAACACCTTCTGACAAGGATAAGAGGTCCATGCTTTATGGGAAGGGTACTCCTTTGAGCTCAAAATCCATATCATCCTCTTGATGGGAAAAATGGGACCATGTTGGGGTAGAAATATGGGAAGTACTTTCATTTTTCGTCATGATCATCCATTATTGAATCTTCTTGCTCATATGGAAGATGGAAGACTTCATACTCACGGTGATAATTGTTCTACTTATGGGGCAAGGATGATGGAATTATCTCTTGAAGAGGTTATGCTCAAATTACTTATTTTCCTTGGTTCTAAGATGGAGATTGGCCTCTTCCATTTGGTCTTCTATGACTGATTTGGGAAGAGAATTCAATTCTTCAGCTATCTCCATTTCTTCATTCAACATTTCTCCATCACTTGAAGAATAAAAATAGAAAGAAAATTATCCATGACCATCTTGAATTCATTGTCCTAGGTCTATAATATAGGATGGATTTCTTGTACCTCTTCACATATCTCCATTTTTTCATGAATTAAAAGATCAAATTTTGAAAGGAGATTATCCATGATTATCCATCACACAACAAGAATATTCCTCTCTTAAATCTATTTCTCCCCAATGGGTTCTTCCTCAAGATAGAATGAGCTAATGAAATGCGGTTCCATTTTGATGTCTTCTACCTCATCCCCCATGATGCTTCTTTAGTTTTTCATCAAAAGGTTCAAGGATAGGATCTTCTCCATGAGAATCTGAGAATCTTCTGGGGATGAACACCTCATAGTATTGACAGCTATCAAGGCCTTCCTTAATAGGGCACATCTCATCTTCTTCCTCCATTTGATGAAGTGATTTAAAATGTTCATACCTTCCTTTTAAATCTAAATCACACCTCCAAATTCAGGATAGGTTTCGAGGTCAAAATTTCCTTCTATTATGCTATGAATATTTTTCACATATTATTTTTTAGAATGTCCATTTCTTCATTACCGTATGCAAGGAAGTCATCTAGAGAGCAGTAGAAGAAGGAAAATGTTTTCAACTTTGTAGCAAGAAATGTGAGGTCGTAAAAGTCTTATTCGGTGGGTACTTCATCAGACTCTATAGTGCTGATTTGAATTTCATTAGAAGGGTCAAGGATAGGATTTTCTTCAGCAACGTTTAAGAGTTTTTCACGGATGAACACCCTCATAGTATAAACGATCCTCGGGATATTCCTCCATAGGAAAAATATCCTCTTCTTCCTCTTTTTTAGGGAGTTCTTCAAGTTGTTCATACATCTCTTGTAAAGCTTCAAAATATTTTAGAATTTCGAGGTAGATTTGGGGTTGGAATTTCCTTACATGGTGCTTAAGATTCTTTCCATATACTTAATTTTTAAGGCTATTATTTTTTCATTTCTATATGCGAGGAAATCATCCCAAGGAGGGTAATGAAATACATGGCTCGAGATTTTCATTCAATTGTGCATAATTGAGACTATTGCCTTTAGATTCTTGTTCTTCTTGGGCTTCATGTAACATCTTGTATCTTCTTTGTGCCTCTTTCAACCATTTATTATCTTCTTCTTCATTGGAATTTTTTTTTCTTCCTTTTTCTAACTACATATTATTGCTTGAAGTAGGAGACCCTTTATCTATTCTTAGACCATCCTCTTTGTGAGAACTAGTCTAGAACCATTGTTGATCAAAAATCCATGTTTTTCTCTGTCACCGTCTTCTTATTATTATTCATTATCACTCATTGGTACTTCACTCCAATATATAAATTTCTTCACCGTGATTCAGAAACAAACATGACAAGGGTTCATTCCTTGATGGAGTCCCCTTAAAAAATGATTTTCTTTGAAATTAGATTTTTTTGATAGATAAATGTTGTTGAGTGGATAATAGTATGATACTAAGGAGAAGGCGTACAGAAGATTCACGCACAGGAGTAAAGCACAGTCAAAGGTGTGGAAGGGTAGGAAAGGAAACATGCACAAAAGACAAGGACAGAGTTGGGACTTAGCCATTTTCATGAATACATGCTATTTTGGAGATAGCGTGCAGAGCACACAAGTTGGATAGAGTCTTGCGCGACACTCATAGGCTATTTTTGGAAGATCGTATACTAAGCATTTTATGCTGGGTTCAATCTAATAATAGAATTACCACTATAGTCAACTATCGAGAGAGTTATTATTAGCATACTTGCATTTGTGGCTATTATTGTAAAGGCGTGTGGCTATTTGAGAATATGACATATTTTGAGAGGTTATGTAAATGGTGAAGGGAAAGGCCCCGCATATATAAATATGTAGGGAGTTGTGTAGTTTAGTGTGTGAAAGAGTGAGCTATTATGAATTTTTGTAGCAGATTGATGTGCACATGAGCACACGATACTAAACATTTTAAGAAGCGTCTGTGTATTTGTTGTGTTTAATATAATGGAGTGTATTGGCTGAATCAATGTGTTAATCATGGTTGTAACTAGTTATTGAATGGTTGAAATCATTATGGATATTATTTAATTTGTTACGTTTAGATATAGATTTGAAATATGCTCGTAGAATATTATGTTATTTATAGATATGAATACATTAAGTCTTCATCATGCTAACATCCTGCACAAGTAACCCTAAAGAGGGGCTTGGTACCTTTACACGCTTTGGGTGAGCACCCAATCTAGGCTGAGTGATGTGCTAGTGATCTTGGGTTATTCTTGGTAAATTCTAGGTTGCATCATTGGTTTCATTAGTGGGACCTATTTTTCGTTGTTTTAGGATGGTTTTGCAATGAAGACATACTAGTTGAACCTAGCAAGTGTTAAGGAGTAGATTAAAGATCTAGAAGAAGAGTATGCACGAAGGCTCAATATTGGATTTGAATTTAACACACGGACATGGGTGGAACGAGAATATGTATTATTTTTGTATGAGAGCTTCTTTATTATCTTTGTAGTTGAAAGCCGCACGAGTGGTTGGTTACGTATGCATCTAAATGAAAATAGAGCTATCACACACTTGTATGGACATAAGAAGAATTTCAAGCCCTTTATAATGTTGATCGATTTGGACATGCGTTATGGATACTTGGTTCCATGGATTTTGAATAGTTATATCTTTGAGTACTCAATTTCCACTTATTCGTGCTCAGAGGTAGTTGTGTTCAGTTTTTACAATATCCTAGGGAACTTGTAAGGCATTCCACCGGAAATCAATATCTTGATGGTAACCTTGAACTTGGAAGAAAAAACCATGGCTAGCTAAACCCCACCACGTGCGGGGGAAGGATTAGGTTTGGTGAAATATGGAAGACACAGCGGCAAAAAGGTGGAGAGAAGAAAAGTGGCTTAAGTCTAATGAGGCATGCGAGAGGGAGATAGAGAATAAATGTGATGTTGAGGAGTGAATGGCGTTGATGAGAGATTTGGCTTGTGAAGGATTTGGATATCACATGGGAGGCGTGGAGCTAGAGCGTCAGGAACTCCCACATTTGGGTGAGCATGATAGGGAGCCCTCCCGGCCTCATGAAGAAGCACACCAATAGAGACGACCTGGGACCGTGGGTGCACATCTCCGATCTACGGAAACCTCACCCTTGCGCTTGGTTTTCTAGTATATAGTACAAGTAGTCAACACATTATTTTGGGTAGTAGAGGAGTAGGAGTAAGTCAAGTGGGAAGTACAAATATGGTAGGACAAATGTCTTCATTATTGTTTGGAGGTACCTTTTCAGGCACATCATCCGCATAGAATGTGAGTGTGTAGAATTTTGGATTGACTTCTAGGAGTGGTACCACTCGCAGACGGTAGGGGTTAATTTCAAGTACTATATTGTTGGGACACAATGAAGTACATATTCTAGTCCATTTTCATCTATAGGTGGAGGATCGGGAGGTATAGGTGGTTCTATTTCGGTGGATCTAGTGGCGAAGAGGTAACACAGGAGGTTCAGGATCAGGTGGACAAGGTCTGCACCAACCTCAGAATATTTACATGGAGATGTCTCTTTGTCTTCAAGAGTATAGGGGCATAGAAGATGATTCTGAACACGTGCACATGTGTGAGATAATGTGGCATGTGAAAGGGATAATGGCTTCTGAGCGCAAGGTAAGTCAATTTTCCACTACGTTACAAGGACACGCACATAGTTGGTATAGAAATTTTTTATCCTGATCAGACTTGCGTCGAATATGCAACATTAAAATATGCTTTCCTTAAGGAGTTTCAAATCCTGTAGTTCAAGTAGAAGAGTATAAGAACACTCGAGGATATTAAATAGGAAACTACTAAGAGTGTTAGGGAATATGATGCCCACTTCAAAACTTTTTTGTCTAATCTTTTCGATGATATTCACACAAGCCAACATGCACAATGGTTCGTTGGAGGTCTAATCACACCTTTTATAAGGAGCTATCACATAAGACATACATTGATCCACACAAAGCACTTGAAGAAGCCTTACGCGTTGAGGTAATTGTGAGTATAGACACTAGGGTAAGCCTATTCTTGGAAGCAAAAATTGCAGCTATGGAAAAGTAATTGGAGAAATTGTTGGAAAATTCAGCACATAAAACATGCACATGAATTTCTTTGTAAAGATTGTGAAGTGGAAGGGTACACCAAGGATAGTTTTCCCCAAGATTAGTGCATTCATTATTGCTAGACTATGAGATATTTCATTTTAACCATGATGCTAGCCACTTTGCCCATTATTACAATGCGTGATAAGGAAGAACGTCACTTCTGTTATTGTAAAATATGTAGGTCCGCGACTCATGATATGAAGATTTGCCAATTGATTGGTCAGATCCATGATGTTATCGATATTGGTGTACGATAGACAGGAGTATCAGATAACTCTAAAGGGAATGATGAGCATCAGATCACAATCAAGCACACTATGATCGAGTGAAGGACATTATGAAGGAGGTTGTGGCGAGAGGAAGAGGATACCATGGTGTATTAGGAGGCCAATGTTGTGGTGGTGGACAAGGTGAGTTTCCTCGCATAACCTATTTTACATGCGGATCTCTTGACCACTACGGGCGCTAATGTCCTCAAAATATTACATGTTCTTTTCGTGGGAAGAATCATAGTTATGAGGAATTCCCAGGACTTATATGAGCATCTCAAAGCAATTAACATAAATAAGAAAAAAAGGTGCATGAATGGTTTGGATACAATGCACCTTGTGGAGAATCAACGGATGCCCAAGTTGACATTAGAACTTGAAGTATTACTGTGAATATTACTACATGCGCTGAAGTTGCACACACCAGAGAAGTGTTACAGCAGAAGCCTATAATCACTAAGTAGGAGGTTCTACATGCACGGTACTTAGATATTTCCCATCAGAAGGAGGTTTATCAAGAAACCATGGAGGTACTTAAATATCTTAAAGGTGAAATCCAGTGTTTAAAGGAGCAATCACGGAAGATGGAACAGGAAGAAGGTAACAAAGATAGTTCAATTTGATATTGATGAGTTGAAGGAGGTGTGCAAAATGTTGCGACAAGAGAACATCATTCCATTGTTAGGGAATTGGTTGAAGGGGAACACTCGCGTAGAGGTATTAAGAATGGATGACAGATTTTACATGCCAATATTCCCCCTCATAGCTTGGATTATGACAAAGAAATCACTTTGAATGTTATTGTGGATGGATGGATTTTAAGCAATATATTAATTGACACATGCGCATAAGTTAATGTTCTCACTTTAGATGCATGGGAACATATGGGGAGACCTCCATTACAGCCATCCTCAAATGTGTTGTTTATGGCTAATTGAACTAAGGCCACCCCATTGGAGTTTTAAAATATGCATCCATTACTATACAAGGATCCAAGTTCACTAGGAATTTTGAGGTTTTAGCACTTGCAGAGGCAGATAGCTTCCCATCTCTACTTGGGTTCCCTTGGTGTTATGTAAATAATGTTTATTTATGGTTCAACTGGGGATATATTAGTTTTGAGAATAAGGAGGAAAGGGTTATCATCCCATTAACAGATGGAAAATATACGCCTTATGTTGAGCCTTTAACTGAAGAAGACTTGAACCGGATCTATGTGTGCGCCATTTGTGACCCAGAGGTCCTTAAGCCATCAAGGAAGGGATTCTCTAGTGGGAAGATACACGATCTATTATTGATACCACAAGTGTTGCTTGTGATAATTAGACCCATGGCATGTACAAAACTAGTTGGGTGCAAAGTAAGAAATGTAGTTGTATGGAAGAGAAGACTTCATTGTATAGAGATAATAGGTACAAAATCAGTACCTAAGTACACTAGAGAAGGAGATCCTATGGTGTTCTTGCATGCCATGGAGGAGAAAGTGGATAGATAAAGTGGAAAGAAGAAATATGTTGGTGTATACATTGTGTGGGACAATAACGCGTTGGTGGGTGGTTCAGAGTTAACCTTATAGAATGGGATGAAATTAGGATTGCTATTTCTACTCATTTTTTTAGGAGTAATGCATCTACTCAAATATGCACTTATCATGGTAATCAACCTATTCAGCCCCATGTTTAGCAGTGTGAGAGACTCTGGATAGAGGGCATGAAGCTTTACCACCTTCACTCTGGGTGCAAAAATTATATCCCACTTTACAAGGTTGCGTGTGTACTTGGTATGTATATGTAGAACTACATCGAGAGACTATAAATTGGTAGGATTTGATTACAGGGATGGTCCAAAATTTTGACTACTTATCTACCAAACCTCTAGAGGAAGAGGCATTAAAGGTTATAAAGTGTTTAACTATGGGAGATAGTGCAAGGTGGAAGAACTCATTCAGGAGTTATTTAGTGGTATGAGCTCGAAGCACGCTTTGATGAAGAAGAAAGGAAAAATTCCACACAACTTGAGTACGCTTGCTTGGAGAAATAGAGAGGAATAATGGTCTACTTGGTGGATGATGAAGAAGTAGAAAATCTAGATGTAGATTATTCCCAGTCGGCGGTGTGAGGTTTTAGAAAGTGAAGATGAGACCACGCACGCCTATCATGAACCTATGAAGAAAAGGAAATTGGATATTGTCTTGGATGTTGAACCTAAGGAAGCCATTATTTGGTATTATTGGTCTAACTCGAGGTGGTAAAAATCATTGTGTTATTGCAATATTTTCAGGACTTATTTCCTAGGGGATACCATGAATTAAAAGGCATGCATGAATCCTTAGGGAGATGAAGATCAAGCTTAAGGAAGGTGCGTGTCTCGTCAAGAAGAGACCCTAAAAATGAATCCTAACTTGTGCGTAAAGGTTAAGGAAGAAATTGACAATATGTTAAAATTTGCATCATCAAGCCCCTAGAGGAATCGAAGTGGGTTAGTCCCATGGTTATCAATATACAAAAATATGGTCAGATTTTAATTTGTGTGGATTATAGAGAATTGAATGTTGCATGTGTCATTGATCCTTTCCTACACCCTTCACAAAGGAGATACTAGAAGGAGTTGCGGGATGCGAGATCTACTCATTTACTGAGATGGATTCTCTGGGTATCATCATGTTCGAATTGCATAGGATGATCAAGAGAAAACAAATTTCACCACTGAATGGGGAAGTTTTCTTATAATATGATGCCTTTTGGTTTGAAAAATGTGCTTGATGTATTTTCACGCATAGTTGTCTAAGCATTCAAATACTTTATTAACAACTTCTCTGCAGGTTTATCTAGATGATTGGATGGTATAAGGACTTGTTAAAGATCATTGTGACAATTTGTGCTTAATGTTTGAATGATACAAATAGTTAAGTATCTATTTAAACATCAATAAATGTGTATTTGATACACCATTTGGAACTTTGTTAGGGCACATCATCTGCAAGGAAGGTTTTTGGTAGATCCAGATAAGGTTGTAGTTATTGTTGGCACAGGAGGAGCCTACCAAAGTAAAAGTGAGGTGCGTGGATTTTGGGTCACACTGAGGTACTATAGAAAATTTATTAAAGGATATGCTAAAGTTGTCGCACCTTTGGAAGAGTTACTAAAAGGGAAAGGGACATTTTATTGGGGAGAAACACAACACCGCACATTCGAGACATTGAAATAGAAACTTACCACAACACCTATTATGCGCTTTCCCCCATGGGATAAACCATTTCATGTACATGTGGATGCTTCTAGCATGACCATTTCCGTGGTGTTATCTCATCCTGGAGATGGTATTATAGATCATCCTATCTATTTTGATAGTAAAAAGTTGACCCCTGTGAAACAGAATTATACAACAATAGAGTGTGAGGCCTTGTCGATGATCTATGCGTTGCATAAATTTAGACAGTACTTACTAGCGACACCTTTTGTGTTTTACACCGACCACATGACATTGAAGTATTTTTTCAACAAGCCCGTTTTACAGGGGCACATATGTCGATAAATGCTCTTATTTCAAGAATTTAATTTACAACATTGTAGTCAAACCAAGAAAAAGTAATTATGGGCCAAACCATTTATCAAGAATATAGTCGGGAAGACACAAAAAATTAAAGATACAATGCTATATGCCCATTATACATGTTACAACATGTGCCTTCGTAGCTAGAGGACATTACTATATTTCTACGTATAGGTATGGGGCCCGAAGGAATGAAATCCTTAGAAAAGAAACAACTTGTAATTTGTAGGGCACTATTTATGTTAATTAGCGATGACCTGTACAAGTTAGGCCAAGATGAAGTGTTGCGTCGATGTGTACTAGAGCATGAGTGCACATATATCATGGAAGAGGCTCATGGTGGTATTGTAGGTGGGCACTATGCAGGTGATGCCACTGCGCGCAAGATTCTACTCACTGGATTATGGCGGGAGACCTGTATAAAGATTGTAAAGCATATTGTAAGGCATGTGATCATTTTCGGTGCCTTGAAAAGTAAACCCAAACAACGAGATGAGATGTCGTTGAGGCCTATTCCTAGTGCAGAACCATTTGAGAAATGGGGTATTGATTTTGTGGGTCCTATTTCACGAACCATGCGCGTAGGAGCTGGATCGCGTTACATAATCACTTGCACATATTATTTGACACGGTGGGCAAGCGAAGCAACACATACCAAAGATTGTACATCTACTATAGCAGCCAAGTTTTTATGGGAAAATATTCTTACAAGGTATGGATGCCCATTAAGTGATAAGGTAACACATTTTTTGAATGAGATAATCAAGATATTATTGGATGAATTTATAATTACGCACCATAAGAATACACCCTATCATCCTCACATAAATGGGCTGCATTGAGGCCTTTAACAAAATTTTGAGCAGGACATTGACAAAAATCTATGATGTTGGAAGGAAATATTGGGATGATAAATTTTTGCATTGCTTTGGCATATAGAACAACATAAGAGGTTGAACAAAGCCACACTATTTCGAGTTAGTGTTTAGCGCGAAGCAATTCTTCTATGGAATTCATGTTACCTTCTTTCATATTGTGTGCTTGGGAGGTCTAGGCTGATGAGTAAGCGGTGGAAGAATAGATTGATAGATTGATACAATTAGATGAGAGATGAGCAATAAAACATTGGATTGGAAGTAGGAAAAGGCGAAAAGGCCAGCAGAAAGCATGGCATGACAGCACATCGGGGATAAGAAGTTTGATATTGAGCAGAGATGGTGCTCCTTTATGATTCAAAGTTTTTGTGCCATCCAAGAAAGCTTAAAGTGCATTGGTTAGGACCATATGTTATCACTCACATTCTTGAATCAGGTGTTTTTCGATTAGAAATGCTTGATGGAATATGGTTTGATTACTTTAATGGGAGTAGGTAAAGCCCTACTATAAATAAGTCTTTTGGTGTTTGTAATAAGGTAATATTTCCATTTTGCTTAGGTTTTCATTTATGTATTCCTAAATGTATTTCCTTCTTTGTCAATATGTTTTATCAATTTAGTTTGGTGTTTTATGTAATAAGCACATTTGCGTGCTTTGGAAGCTAATTACCATTTGTAGTATTCTTGTGCACAAAGGACTACACATACCATTTGTGTGGGGTGGTTGTTACTTGTTACCTACAACTGGGTACAAATCAAGGAATAAACTATTACATGTCCTATTTGAGTTTGGAAAGGAGTTGTTGGAAGAGAGATTACTTCTTAAAACGATGACCATAGATGGGAAAATGAAGGAACAATATAACATGAGGTAAGCATCGAGTCATGGAGACTACTAGGGAGTAGGCATAGTGACAAGGTACTCGAGCGTATGGAAGTGTGTTGAAGATAAGTCTATATCCAGAAGGTAGGAAGGTGCACTAGAAGGTTATAGATGGGGCGCGAAGATGTACTACGCGACAAGTTTGAAAATTATCAATTAATGAGAGGATTGGTGGTAGGTGAAGGAGCAATAAATGTACTAACTTTTTGAAAATATATATAAGGATGGGATGCGTGTTCATTTTTACCATTGTAATCACAATAATTTGAAAGGATATAAGAGCTAACGATATTTACGAATCGTGTTGAGGTGCGGAGAGTGTGAAACAAGACATTGAGAGTAAATTTGTGCGTAGAGGAAGCTTAGTTCCCATTGTTGAAGGGTTTGGGTGAAGAGCATTGTGGAAAGATCTAGGGCGCGTGATTTCAACTAGGGCACACAGATTCAAGCTAGGGTTTGGAATTTCTCATTGTAGAAGAGAGAAGGTGAATATTTTCACACTACAAAAGATAGAAAGTTGAGATGGCACTAAAGAAAGCACTTGCCGCATGAGCCAAGGGAAAGAAGAAAGTGGAGAGAAGTCGAAGTTGTGACCGAAAGTAAATTCTTAGAGATGTAGTATCTAGAAGGTGTGATAGTGGGACAAGAATGGGATTACCACATCTGGAAGTGCAAGATTAGTGATTACAACCACCACACATTGGATAACAAGAAGGAATTGGATATACTATTGAGGAGAAAGATAAATAAGCACACAACAAAGGACATACCAATGTATGAGGACGTTGGGGAAAAACTATTGAAGAAGATTGAATTCTACCGGTTTGTACAAGCTCCCATATTTCAGAAATTATGAACCTTTTACCAGTGGTTGATGAGCAGGGTACATGAAGATTTCTTCTATTTCTCCGGATGGAGGTTAGAATCACAACCACCTTGATTGCAACACTCGATGGATTAAAAGGCACAGGAGTAGTTCGGATAGTTATCTAACTAATAAGGTAGAAATCATGGAAACAAGAAATGATTTAGGGTATACCAAGGGTCCGCGTGACATGGACATTGACAAGTTGAAGAAGTACCCAGTGGTACAGGCAACTGCACATCTGGTAACAAAGTTGAATGACCAAGAGAGGTGGTCGCAAGTAAATACAATATGGCTACACATTGTGAGGAGAATGTCTCAAGGGGTGATCTACAACATAAAGGGTTACATAGAAGAGACCATGTTGAGGAAGTGCACACATGTGAGAAAATAAGTTTTGGTGCTATATTATTGTCTCTGGTATTTATGGAGATTAGAGTGCCCGATGGGCCAAAGGACAAGATATGGGAGTATCCCATGGAGAACAAGTCACTTGCAGAAAGATTTGAAAAGTACCTATGTAAAGTGTCAATTAGTGGGCCATTCAAGCAGATGGTGGAGATGTGGTATGAAAGACTCCGTGCGACATTTAAAGAGGAGTGGCCAATACCCAAGGAGTTACCTTTGGTGGTGGGAAAGGAAGTGTAGTTCATGGTGTACCAACATTATTACATCACATAATTTACATTGAAGGACGAGACTTAGAGCCCCTAGTGAAAATTTCCATATGTCTTCACATAATGCGCACTACTTCCAGGCATCAATCCACCATTTTACTAATGCGCGCCACCTAAAATTCATTGCAGACAAGGTAGGTTGTGACTACCACACTTTGAGAAAAACATATGTATATCTAGGCCGGACTGCATATGTTGAGAGGCTAATTTCAGACATGATAAGCATGAAGCCTGTAAGTTTGGTGATTGGAGTTAGTGGATCCATGCTTATATACCTCCATCTTAAGCCTAAGTTGGAGGGTAAAAAGTATATAGAAAATGAGTTCGCGCCCTGTGGCTGCCTAAGGGGAAGCATACCATGGAGAACATGCCAACTCCAAAGCCCATAGAAACCATAATGGTGGATGAAGAGGAATAAGAATGAGAAGATAGTGGTGGCTTGGATCACGAGGGGACGAAAGTAACCCACGAGAAAGTGGTAGAAGGCTGAGTGTGCAAGTAATCCACCTTGACAAAAAGAAGAAGAAGAATACTTGGAGGTGGGAGCAGTTCTAGAAGAGTGATGATTCAAGAGGGTATTCAAGAGAATGAGGACCCAAGGCACTGGAACTCCACAATCAAAAGTACAAATATTTCCATGAATCTCTCCTTAGAAAGATGAGTTGAGAAAAGGAGGAAGCTAAAGATGAACGAAGAAGTGGAGGAGTCTAAGAGTAAACCATGCTTGACACCCAAGTACCGCTAGAAGATGTGGAGGAGCCCAAGGATAAAGAGATGAAGGATGGAGAGGAAGGAGTGAAGGAGGCAGAAGAAATAGGACAAGGTACTCAAGCTAAGGAAATTGAAGATCCAGCTCCAAATCTTGACGCTCAAGTTCCTAAGGGGACAAGATCGAAGAGAACAAGTGGAGAGTACAATGTTCTGTCTATGGGCTATGCTAAGGACACAAGTAAAATTGTCCACACCCGCTTTCCTGAGCACGGTGAGCCCTAAGGAGTTATATGGATGGGAGATGATGATGAGGACATGGCCACCGCACGCACAAGAAAATGATTTTCCTGGTCCATGCAGACTCACATGGACAAGCCGAAGTTTGATGTGTGTAAAAATATTGTGTTTCAAGAAGGTTAAAGAAGGCACCTCAGACAAGACACATAATAGTAAAGCCTATTGTTATGTCGAGATGCAAAATTAAGTAATTCCTTGGTGAAGGTATCTACAGAGGTAGTGCGAAGGAATGTGGATAAGGATGCAACTATTAGGGCAACGAGATAAGATATCAAAGTTAACTATGAAGAAATAACACATCTAAAAGGAGAAAAGGACTTAGAGTAGAAGAATAATAATGCCTCCATCGGCATGGCGGAGGAAATTGGAGATCATATCTGAAAGAAAGATTGCATCTAGAGTCCAAGGTACCAAAAAGGTTCCCTTCGGCTATGCACTATGTGTGTACCTTTGTTGACTTGGAGCTTGATGATGGACCCATTTACATGCCAACACCAAAGGACCCAAAGAAGGAAGTAGAAAGAGCAAAGGAATCAGTGGTTAGAAATATTACATCTTATGAGGCATTGCTAAAAACATTGCAAGAAGAGTTGAAGAAAGCAGATCAGACATTAAATATATGTGCAGCACTTACGACAGTTATCAAAATTAGAATGATGGTGGAAGACAATGAGGTCTTGAAGGAAATTAAATATGAAACATTGGGGTGCGCGGATATATTGGATCTAGGTAAGAAAAATACGAGGCCCTTATAACATCACAAGAAACCCATAAGGAAAGGTTGGATGAACTTGGAAAACTTATAGTGCAGAAGATGGATCTATTGGAGGGAAGAATTTTGTGATGTCTAATATTGTTCTAGTACTACAAAATGAAAAGGAAGAGATTGTGCAAGATGAGTTAGATTCTATTGCAGTGGACATTCCGACAAAGTCGAAGTAGTGCAATTTGATTAGCAGACCTTAGAGGCAGAGATAAAAGAGGAATATCCAGAATTGATTCTCCATGTAGAAGAAGAAGGCATTGCCAAGTAAAGTAATTCCTTTGTACAACAAATTATTTACATTCTTCCATTCATATTCTTTATTCGTTGAACATTGGAGGTAAACATTTCCAGGATGACAATGTGGTTTAGTGTGGGGTAATGTTAAGCAGACAAGAGTGTGATACTAGGGAGAAGGCGCATAGAAGATTCACGCATAGGAGTAAAGCATGGTCAAAGGTGCGGAAGTGTAGGAAAGGAAATGCGCACAAAAGACAAGGACGAGTTGTGACTTAGCCATTTTCATGAGTACGGGATATTTTTGGAGATAGCGTGCAGAGTGCACAAGCTGGATAAAGACTTGCACAATACGCATAAGCTATTTTTAGAAGAGTGTCTCGCTAAGTGCTTTGCATGGGTTCAAGCTAAGAATATAATTACCACTGCAATCAACTATCGGATATCTATTATTAGTTCACTTGCATGTGTGGCTATTATTGTAAAGGTGCGTGGCTATTTATAGCATGCGACCTATTTTGAGAGGTTATGTAAGTGGTGAAGGGAAAGGCCCCACCTATATAAATTTGTAGTGAGCTATGTAGTTTAGTGTGTGAAAGAGTGATCTATTATGAAGTTATCGCTGCTAGATTGATGCGCTCATGAGTGTATGATACTAAACATTGTAAAAGCTTCTGTGTATTTGTTGGGTTTAATATAATGGATTGTATTGGTTGAATCAAGGTTTTAATCATGGTTGTAACTAGCTATTGCATGGTTGAATTCATTATGGATATTATTTAATCTGTTACGTTTAGATCTAGATTTGAAATTTGCTATGTAGAATATTATGTTATTTATAGATCTAAATACATTAATTCTTCACCATGCTAACATTGTGCACAAACAACCCTAAAGAGGGTCCTGGTACCTTTGCGCGCTTTGAGTGAGTGCTCAGTATAGGCTGAGTGATGTGCCACTACACAGGTTATTCTTGGTAAATTCTAGGCTGCATCAAATGTTTTTGACTGGAGATATAAACCGGAGTACATTCGGCCAAGATATAGCTTTTAAGATTAAAAATTAGTGAACTAAAACCACCACACTTGAAAAAAATTCTTTTGCAAGAAATTTTGAATCATAATCCACCTCTATTAAATCCACCTTCCAGCCACACCACCTCAAAAATTACTACACTGAAGGGGGATCATGCCTAAGTGGGATTTGAACCTCGATGGATATGGATACAATCCATCTTAACCACTCCACCCGAACCCATTGGCGAAATAGGATTTTTTTTTAGTACATACTTTTTTGTATTTTTTATAGAGATCCTTTTTGGGTGCACTTAGGAAAATCTCTCCCAGAAAAGTCATCAAAAAATTATTGGTGAGAAAATTTGTAGATATGGAAAATTAGGTGTCTCCACCAACGTTCATAGGGCTATGCCCCTCTTCATTGAATGGTAATCTCGCATTATTGAATGTGACTAATCTCAACCTAAAGTAAATGTTATGGGTTTTCCAAATATGTTGGAGATCACACAGGAAACTCCAAGAACACTGTGGAAAAATTCTTGTATGAGGTATAAAGGAGGAAAACACAATGATGAGGGGAGCGAGAGAAATTAGGAAAGGAAAGATCTTGCCATGAGTAGGCCGATTGCAAAGTTCACACCCGAGAATGAAAGTAGTTCAACATTCAATATAGAAGAAAGCAACAATGAAGCTAGCGGGACTAATGAATTAAAACACGTTTTAGATTCATCTATCGAGGAAGAAAAGTTCATCTCAACTCCATTTAAGATCAACTATGTTTGCAAAGTGCATAAAATAGAGAGAGACATAGGAAATACAAGAAGAGGAAAATAGAAGGAATGTATCTTTTATTTCATGTGCATTGATACAAAGTTCAACAACTACAATCCACAATTACTACAGAGTGGAATTTTCAAAATCTAATATCCTTTGGAATGGAGATGCCATCCTAATTTATAGAATTTTGGATTGATCTTTCATCTCCCTCATATGACTCTTCGATTCCTATTCCACTTGTGACCTTTCATTTTTCATTAGAAAAGATAAATTAAGTATTTCTCTTATAATTTTGAGAAAATACTTTTACAATTTTAAAATAGGTCACTTAAGTGAATAAGACAAAATACAATGATGAAGCCCAACGAAGAATTAGAAAGGAGAGAGAAGAAAGAGGGAGAAATAGAGAAGGAGGGAGGGGATGAAGGAAATCCACTTGTGATGATCTAATTAAATGCCTTGATGTAGTCATGAACTTTGAGTGAAGTACTCTGACACTGATGATCCTCCAAACTGATGAAGATTGCTCCTTTGAACACTTTTCCCCTTGCTGACGATGATTCATGATTTATTCTTTATACGATACACAAACACCCTAAATTGAGTGTTTAGAAACATTGTTTAAAGATACTTCGATGACGACATATTTTTCCATGAAGATCCACTCTATAGAAGGTGAAGATAGAAACCAAACTTTTCAATGAATCTCTATAATGCCACCATGTTACTGAATTTATTGGAAAGATCTAATGAAGTGTATTTGAACACTGAAGAGTGCCCATTCCGCAATATGAAACAATTACTTTGAACCATGAAGTGCCATCATTCCTTCATTCTTCTGGTTACACACTTGGATTAGAAATTGGAACAACTAATTAGGTGTTGTAACCTTACAATCTTGTTATCGTGATGATATAGATAACCATAATTTGGAATCACCACGCATTAATTATTTGATATTCATTGAGTTCCATGTGAGTGATATTGCTATCACTCATACTTGAATACTTAGAGGAAAGAGTATGAACTTGTTCCACACCGTAGACTTAAATTTCATGGATTTTAGAACAATTTCCACACCCAAAGGTGGGATTTACTATATTTAATAAATTGGAATTTCTCACCCCTTATAACTTTGGTCACTCTATTTCTCCTTCTGGTTGATCAACGTGCACACCACCTTCACTGGAACCGATTAACTAAAAATAGGATAATAATATTCTATTTCTATTTTATGAGTTAACCTAAATAGAAACTAAATGTTGTATTGAAAAGATAAATCTAAATAATTTTTTATATTAAATTGTATTGAAATAATGGACACAAGAGGGATATGGTACTAACCTCGTAAATAACTTACCTTGTTGTGTGTTGGACTGTAGTAGACTCGTATGTGGTCCTGGGAAAGCTGTCACGAAATAGCCTCGGGAAGAGCAAAAGCTAAGTCTTGCCTATACCGAGGTAACTAGAATAGTACTAGGGTATCCCAGGGCACCCTAGTTTGTGATCCGGGTGTTGCAGAGCGTGTAAAAGCTTAGAAATTAGATTTAACAGTGTCACAATACCTCTGTGTTTTCTTTGTTCTTGTCACATGAGTTTCATAGTAGTGTCATCTATTTCACTTTAATTATCCTGTGATCATCTACCTGAAAAACCCTATCCAAAGCATCAATTCCTAAAAAAATAAAATGCATATGAATATGTCAAACTGACCTTAGCTGCCAAACTAGTGGTCTTACTACTGAACAATGCACTACATTTTAGACCCAATGTAGTTTTATCTGCTTGTGTGTGTAATTTTGTGCCTAGGATGCCCTAGCACCAATGACATGGTAGTAGGGCAATAACTAAATGTAAAATGAAAATGGTGGATGAAATGAAAAGAATACAACCATTTTCCTCTATGCTTGTGTGATGCAGATGTAGAAGATGCCAAAATGCAGTCCCTTTCCTTAGTAGATAACTTTCCTTAATAGTAAGATGTCCATGCATAATGTAGTGAGTATGCTATGTTTATATAAGGATCTCTTGTTCAAATTTTGACACTAGTGACCCAAAACTATCGACTATGACCTAGGGGAATACACGAGGTAACCGTTAAGACCGACGTCAAACAAAGAAATTAAGACCAAAAATTACGATGACATGGACACCTAAAATCACAGACGGGGGCACCGCGAGGTGCCCCAGTACAACCTTAGGCACCCCAACATAGACTTAGAGATGACAATTGAGAAAATTACGACACTGAAGACATCCTAAAAAATTCCCAAAATAGTAGAGACAAGTGATGATTGGACCTAAGAAACACAATGACGACTAACTAACCGAAAAAAACCTAGAAATGGGTCACTAGTGAATACTTTAGTTACGCAAGATCCATATATAAAGTAACATAACCAATGGTATAAATGTAATAGTAAGTGTGGGATTTTGTGAGTACATTTCACCCACTTTATGTTGGTGAGTGGAAAGCTTAGTAACATAAAGTAGATAGTGATGCATACCTAAGAAAAAATTGGAGAAGCCCGTGTTGTAGAAGAATGTGTAGATGTGTCGTTGAAGCATGTCAATCGGACTATAAAAGCGTGTTGAACCATGGACCAACGAATTGGTCCATGCATATATCGAGAGAGTGTAAACATCATGATGAAATGTGGTAAATGAAAATGATGATTAGAATATATGATGGTTGTAAATGAGGTTTATTGAAGGATAGGTGGGTAGGGAGTGATCAATTCATGACCCAAACTCTTTCGCATATGAATGGAATAATTAGAGGATTTGGGTGTCTTAGTGCTAGAGGAAGAGTGTAGGGAGAAAAGTGTGTTATTCTCCATCCTTTAACTACATCCTCAAGATCTAGCTACTACAGAAAGAATCAAATCAAAATGATGTGATTTTTGGATCCAAATAATTTTGATTACACAGTTGACCCATATAGGAGTGGTAAAAGGAAATACACTCTTTCCCCCACTCCACGGATGTTGTTGTAATGTGAAGGCTTCCAAGTTAGGTTGCTAGGAAGCAAACACGATGTGAGAAAGGTGGCTTCGAGGTTAGGTAATTAGGAAGCAAACATGATATGCAAGGGATAATTTCCAAGTTGGGTCATCTAGAAGGAAACACGGTATGAAAGGAGGTATCTCTCACATTGGGTCATTAGGAAGCAAACATAATGTGAAAGAGACGACTTCAAAATTAGGTCATTAGAAAGCACACGTAGAATGAATTAGGTGGCTACCAAGTTAGGTCATCTAGAAGCAAGCATAAAATATAGAAAAAATTACCAAGTTATGTCGTTTGGTAAAGAATATTGAACGTAACTCCCAAGTTAAGTCATTTGGGAGACCACTTGTGAATTTTAACGACATGATTTTTGATTTTGATGCATTGATTCAGACTAGTTAACTTGATTGGCTACTCATGGAGAGGTTTTTCGCTAGTTGCCCCTAGGTTTAGGTCATCAAGGGAAAAAAGTTGATAGAAATTGATGAAATTCCACGTAAAAATGAAATATTTTTGATTGATTTTTGCCCCCAAGTTAAGTCATTATGGGGGACTCGATACAAATTAATGTGTGATTGTTCTTAGGAAATTTTAAACGTTTGTTACCCCCATATTAGGTCATTAAGGAGGAATCGATGGTGAAATATTGTGCTTACTTATTGATAAGTGTTAGATTCACAATGTGTGTATGTGAGATGACGTAAGGGGGATTATAGGGGGACCCCTAATAATATGCCCCCTCTCGGTGAAGGGGGTAGTGATGAAAGAGAATAGTCTCTAAGCCGAAAGTAATGGAAAAAGGTTAAAATGCATGTAGAATGAATAAAGGATAATGATGTGGATATAATGCATGTGAAATGTTTGAAATACGGTGTTAGGTATAATTCTAAAAAAATTGCCACAAACGAAGTGTAAATTGGAGTAAAAACACTCAAGATATGAGCAAAACAATGTAACGTGTATTAGTTGTGGTAATAAGCACGAAATAGGGACCATAGTAAAGGTAGTATTGAAAAGTGACTATAAATAGTAAAGTGAAAAGGTAACTTATCACTTCATTTGTCTTTTCACGAGTGTGAGTGTGTACACAGGTGAGTAGACCCAATTTGAGAGAGTGGCGACCATGGTAGCACCTTGTACTACAACGGAGTTGGTAAGTGCATTATTTTTGCAAAAATGTAGGGTGTAATAGGAATTTTAGTTGAATTTTTGAAAAATTGGTGTTTTTGACTTTCTTGGCATTTTGGACCTAAATAAGAGTGGTGAGGGCGCTAGTGACCCCTAGGACTGGAGCACCTAGAACCGGGCACTAGTGTCCCGCTGGGGTACCCTAGTCCCGCTTCTAGATGCCATGGTCCATAAAGTGTTGTTTTGATGTATGTTGTTAGGGAATGTGTTTAGTATGTTTGAGGTGTTGTATTAGATTGTGTAAAATGTTCTAACGTTACTTTTTTATTGCTTGGTGATGTGCGAGAGGATATCCACTCAAGGGAGTTCCGTGGTGGTCGCCACTTGAGTACCTTCACGGGATTAGGCTTGAAACGGTGAGTGGGATGTGATGGACCATGCCAACCTACGTCATATAGCATGGATACAAAGTATGTGCCACATAATATGTCGATGTTAACTACATTGTGTGAGAGGTGATGTGCAAACATATGCACATTCCGGTTTCCCACATGAGAGGCAGACAGTGACGCTTAGAGGATGTGTATCACATAATGTGATTTCTAGTGGTTTGGGAGAGAGGGTATGGGTGATGGATGTATTGGATATGAAGAGACAGATGCACTCAGATAGATGATATTTTGTAGGGGTACAGGTTCCTACTGAGGCCCATATTAACTTGGATGTTTTATTACGGTCCAGGGTTCCACGATTGCGAAGTTGATCACAAAGTGGTGATAGCATCATGTATAATAGTTGAGGGAGGATGTGTCAGCTTTTTGTATAAGATGCACGCCATATGTTAGTGGATAAAGGAGGATGGTACTAGGTATGCATGGGCACGATGTGTGTTAGGCCATTTATATAGGGACTTATATCGATTTACACATGATAAGCATGGTCGAGGTATATGGGCCACCACACTAGTACACGTATGAGAATATGAGCATAGAGCCATGTGCGACCGGTTGTAGGACCACAAAGAGAGTGGGCATGACCTGAGATATATGCTCAACATTGGGTCAATATCCATAGCAGGAAAATAGAAAAAGATAGTTTCAGGGCACTGATAGATCGGATGGGGCCGAAATCAGTAATATGGCAACCATATCATGATTATGGGGATGGCCAGAGGATTTTATAGAGTTCGATGTGTTTAGAGGACCGTTTGGTTAAATGACCACTTTACAGGTGTAGTGGATATTTTTTAGGTAGAGAGAGTATCACAGGAGTTTGGTATGATGCAAGGAGTGCCCCCAAAGAAATACATATGGTTACGGGTTGTGAGCCCCTATGAGGGTGGGTGTTAGGCTAGGACCCACAACAAAGCAATTGATGCCACCAATAGAAATTGTGGATGGGGATGATGTAGGATGTACAAAGGATTATTGAGCATGGTGGGAAGTGTATTGATGGGTACTATTATGGAGGAAGGTGTCCCCGACCCCGTAGTGGCAAAGTGGTGTTAGAACTTAAGTATTTGTTTTATGTTTATATTGTGCTAAGTCAATTTTCTATGTGGTGTTGGCCATGTTGACTTAACATGGGGTTGTTTTTTGTGTATGCGGGGATTTCTATTATTCATTGATAGTTAACACATCGATTCACACATTGATGTAGAATGTGTAGAGTGATGTGCTATGTGGAGGGATACTAGAACGTGTCGATGATATTGCGGGAAAGAAAGCCCATTTGTTTGAGCCAATGGCCATAGCAGAAGCAATGACATGTATGGTGCTACGAGGAGAAAGGGACAAGGCATGTGAAGAGACTCAATGTACCGAGAGGCGAGAGGTGACAGCCCCTTGTCCTATGAAATGTTCACATGATATGTAGATTTGTAGCGTCAGTTCTAAGAGCATATTATGGAGATTACTATGTTATATAGGTAGGTGGAGAAGTATTGGGCCGTGAAATGTGGCGTCATGTTGGAGGTGAGGCATCAAGTTATAGGGCTCTCATAGTACATGAGAGTTATAGTGATGATGAGGTGTGATAGGGATTGTTGTATATGATGAGGGCCCCTTGCCCCCAATTATGAGATATTTTGGGATGATGATTGTATTAATGAGATATATATGAACACCTATTTTGGATGTATAAATTGATGTGGAAATGTTTGCTATTGTTTGGAAATTGATGTGGTATGTTTTTTATTTCTCTAGAATGTGATGATTATAACTATGTATGTTAATGTTAGTAGTGGTAAATAGAATAGACATGGTAAATGATGATGTAGATAACTATTGTAAGTAATGAAAATATCGTATAAATAACATGTGTAGCGTGTAAGCAATATAATGATGATAATAGAGTGATATTTGAAATAGATAAATGTATCATAATGAATGTGCAAAAATGTAATGTGAACGTAATAGAATAACATGATGAAAAATAAGAGGAGGGATTAACTATGCCCCAAAGGTGTGTAAATGAATAGGCTCACGTATGAACCTCTATTGGTAGTCAAGTATGAACCACATAAGCAAGAGTGTGTCATCAGGAAATGATTAAGGTGTGATAGATGAATGAAAAAGCATGTGGTGAATGGTTCTTAGAAATAAACCCTCAAGTCATGTAAGAATCGAGAAGAACACAAGTGCATCATCGGGGTAAGGTGATAAGTATCACCTACGAAACACCAAGACGACGGATGGAGGTCGAAGCATGTGTCATGGATGGAGTATGAGTGTAGGAAGAAAATGGAATGTCATGTGTAGTGAATACGAGATATGCAGAAACCAGTGGAAAACCATAAGGTGTAGCTGTATGAAGTGGTGGATAATGTGGGTGGATTGAATGCAATGAGTGTGGTGGTGGAAATGATGGATGAGGTAGAAAATGAATATGTGGTGGTGGAACATGGAGAACAACCATATCATTTGGAGGTGAATAAAGAAACATGGTATGCCTATACCTTGATGAGGGGAAGGAGATAATGAGTTCTCACGAGGAGTGAAGGAAATGATACTTGAGTGTACTAATTATTGTATCCTTTCACGTAGGGAAAGGCAACCATTGTCCCTATGGCCAGATATGTGATAATAATTGCAATAGTGTTTGTCATGTTGTCATTGCAATTGGTGGGGAGGATGATGCTGGTTGGAGGGTAACGGGATCAACCGCTCATTGAGTAAGATACGAAGCACATCATGTGGATGAACATGAGGGGAGATTTATAAAGGTTCATGTGGGGGTGGGGGAGTGGTTGAAGTAAGAGCTTATAGTGGAATTGGAGAAGGATGTGGTGGCATTGGGAAAGTAGCTTGGACTTATGGGGAAGGTGCGTTAGACGAAGGTAAAACTTTCTTTATATGGTCAACCGGTGGTGGGAGCGAAGGGGTAGGATATGGAACAGTTGGAGGAATGAGCAGGGGTTCAAGGATATATGAGGATGTGAGATCTTGTTCTAGATCAATAACATTATAGCACAAAAGAATGAAGGACTCACAAGTATTATATTGTAGGAATTATTTGAGTGGGGGAATCAAACCTTGTGTAAGATAAATTATTTTTCTAAGTCACTAGTCGAAAGATGAGCTGATGTATACAAGCATTGAATCATAAAATATAATCCTTGATGGGTTCAGAGGAGCCTTGGTGTAAGGTAGGAATGTGATCATATGTAATTCATGGATCATTGTTCGTAATAAAGCGACAGAGGAAAGCATCCTCCACGTCATAAAATGTCCTAATGGAACCAAAGGGTAAGTGGGTATGCTATTGGATTTCCTCATCAATGAGACTATAATGGAAGGCCTTAAGCATCAAGTGATCATTAGAGTAGTTAGCCATAAGTGTGTGGTAATGAATGATATGAGCATGAGGATCACCAATACCATCAAAGCATGTGAAATTAGGCATGAAAAATGTTTTTGGGAAAACGGAATTGTGAATATTCTTAGGAACAAGATTATCATGTAATGAGTTGTTATCAGTAGAGTCATATTAGGCTCTACTTTCTAAAGTAAGAGTATGAACTTGTGACTGAATTTATCCTACAACGTGTATGAGGGATAGAATATATTGGGAGGGTATGGTAGGAGATGGAAATAATGTGTTAAGTGGTTGAATTTTTTTAAGTGATCATTGGAATTTCAAGAGATGATATAGTAGGGGTAGATGTGACAGTGTAGTGGAAGAAGAAGGTGTAGGAGTAATAACATGACTAGTATCAACACAAGACCAAGTAAATGTGGGGAGGAAGGTAGAAACCTCAATAGATGAAGATGTAGAAGGAAACATAGGGGATGTAGGAGTAGAAGAGGAAGAGTTAATGGTGGGGGTGGCTCATGTATAACAATAGACATAACCTTGGGAGAAGATAACAATGAAGCTAGAGAGTCACATGTAGTAGTATGGAAAGAAGGAGATACATGATGTTGATTAATAGATTATGGAGTTTTAGAAATAATGTTATGGTCATATTAAGAATCAAGGGATCATTAACATAACCCTGAATGGGAAGGGATACTTGAAGGAGTTATGTGAGGACTACGAAGTGGTAGAAGACATAGGAGCAGCTATATGAGTGACCGGAGTAGAGATAAGAGGCACACTTGGTTAAGAATCAATGCCTAGTAAATAATCAATAATGGATGGGTCTAAAACATCGAGTGGCATATTAGAACAAGAATAAGAAGTATCACAAGCAACTAGATGACATGGCGTACAAAAAGTGAAAGCAACAAGGTCATAGACAAGGCATATACTTATAGGGGAATCAACAGGATTAGTGGGCACATGTTGTTGAATTTCCAAGTTGAGCTTTTGAGTGGCATCCGGTAAGATCATATGAGCACTATATAAATCCCTAAGCTCATCTATGGTAGCCTTATCATAAATAGGGTTGACACTAAAATGAGACATGATGAGAAAACAAGAGCTATGCTAACCACTAAGGTATGAAAAAGGATCCAAAAACAATATTGTTCGAAATGTCAGTTCACCAAAATGATTAACTAAAAATATAAGAATAGCATTCTATTTCTATTTTATGAGTTAACCTAAATATAAACTAAATACTTTGTATCAAAAATTTGAATCTAAATATATATTGTTAATATTAAATTGTATTGAAATAATGGAAATAAGAGGGATATGGTACTAACCTATAAATAACTTACCTCGTTGTAATCTTGGACTATAGCAAACCAGTCCGTGGATTGGGAAAGTTGTGACGAAATTGCCTTGAGAGAGAGACGGCTGAGTTTCTTCCTATATTGAGTTACCTAAAATGGCATTGGGGTGCCCAGGGCACCCTAGTCCGTGATCTAGGCATCGTAGACTATGTAAAATTTCGAGAACTTGGATTTGACAATGTCACAATACCTTTGTGTTATATTCGTTCTTGTCACATGGGTGTCATAGTAATGTCATCTATGTCGTTGTTATTGTCCTATAAAAATCTACCTGAAAAACCCTATCTAAAGCATCAATTCCTAGAAGATAAACATGCATATGAATATGTCAGATTGACCTCAGCTACCAAACTAGTGGTCTTATTATTGAGTGTTGCAATCGCATTTTGGACCCAATCTAGTTCTATGTGCTTATGTGTGTAATTTTGTGCCTAGGATTCCCTAGCGCTAATGATGCGGTAGTAGGGAAAATAACTAAATGTAAAATGCAAATGGTGAATGAAATGAAAAGAATACAACCCTTTTCCCCTATGTTTGTGTGATGTAGATGTAGAAGATGCCCAAATGCAATCCCTTACCTTAGTAGATAGATGACCTTGATAGTAAGATGTCCACACATAATGTAGAGAGTATGCTATGCTTATAGATGAATCTCTTGTTCAAATTTTGACACTAGTGAATCGAAACTTCTAGCTACGACCTAAGGGAATACACAGGTGGTAGCCGTTAAGACCGAACTCAAATAAAGAAATTAAGACCACAAATTATGATGACACAGTGCCAAAACTCATAGATCTGGGCAACCCGAGGCGCCCAATACAACACTAGGTGCCCCAACACAGACTTAGAGATGATAATTGAGAAAATTATGACACCTAAGACATCCTAAAAGATGCCCAAAATTGTAGAGACAAGTGACGCGTGAACCAGAATAACATAATGACGATTGACTAATTGATAACAAGACCTAGAAATGGGTCACTAATGAATATTTTAATTGCGTAAGATCCATATATAAAGTAACATACCTAGTGGTATAAATGTAATAATAAGTGTGTGATTTTGTGACCACGGGAACTACGTCTTATGATACATTACTAAAAATAGTAAGTTCCCATGTAGAAGGATTACTATTTTTAGAAACTATATTTCGGGGTGTCGATTTCAATGAAAATAGTTTTGTGATATGGATTTTTTCTCTTTAATATACCTTTGATCTTTCATGTCTACTCGGTGTCCTGGAACTTGAGATTTTAAAATTTTAAATTTTTTTGTGGGGAAATTGGGGTTTATTTGCTGAAAATATATGGGGCATGTATGTGAAATATATTTCTTGGATTATATCATCCTCTAAAAAATAGGTGATTGTAAAAACCCCGCATTGATTCGTGCAACGGTCTTCAAGATATGAACAATTTCTCCTCGCGGGTTACAAAGTCATTTTGGTGAAGAACAAGCCTGGAGCCTTCAAAAATACATGTTTTTTTAATGATTTTATCTTCATTACATCATGATATCATGGAGGAAATGGATGGAGATGAAAATGGTGAAGGAAATATTCTAGGAAAATCGAGAGTTTCGGTAGTGGAGGGAGAATGTGGGAGAATAAACACGAAAAATGGCTAAGTTCAGTTTTTATAAGGTTTGAGCACAATGAGGGGGGAGGGGCACATTTTTTTATCCCCATTGTCCCTATGGTTTGGAAAAATATATGCAAAAACAATTCCTTATCCTTTTTGTGATAAGTGTCACTTGTTTATTCGATGAGCGAAATGAAGTGGGGAGCATAAAAAAAGGACTTGAGGGCTAGATAAGGGTCGTATAAGGAATATAAAGGAAACCAAAGGGTGGGGCACATTTTTTTCCCCATTTCCCTTTGGTTTGGGAAAATAGGTGAAAAAAATGTGCCTCAACTCTTTCAAGACAAGTGGTGAGCATGTGGGGGTTGGTGGAGGAGGAAGTCAACTTGGTCAAAGGAGCTTAAAGTGAGCCATTAGGGTCATATGAGTAACAAAAGTGCTTAAAATTGGGATGGAAAAAAAATTCACCTATTTTCCCCATGGATATGGAAAATGAGGACACAAAAAGGTGCCTCAGCCTCTCAGCTGCCACATGCCCCTTTATAAATTTGACTAAGTATTGAAATAGATACGTTGGAGAGCAACTTGGAAAGACCATATCTTGAGCTCCCAAGTGAATTTTTGAAAAATTATTTATATTATTTTGCATGAAAATTTACATTTTAGAAGTATGGGATGGGTACCATACCTTAATTCATATTGAAACACCTTTAACAACCTTATTTTTCTTGGAATCACCCTTTGTGCATGGAAAGAATAAGCTTCCAAGGAAAATGCACGGGGTTTGAAGTTGATCTATTTTTACCACCATATAGAGGGTTTAAAATTATTTCCAATGATATTTTTGGTCTCAAAACTCATTATGGAGCTCCTTGAATCACCTCCTGAAGTTTAGGTACTCTTTCACCTTTGTGCAAGCTCATTCGGCGTTAAAAACCCGTTTTCAGTGAACTGGCTCCTAAACCTCTTAAAATTTCTGGAATCCTAAAAAATATGATCCTTGATGTTATTGGTTATTGAATACTCCTACTTGATGAATTTAGGCCTTTTATCCACTCCAGGGGTTGTGCACTTATCTTATGAAGGCTTATGGACACCCTTCCTAAGATTGCTTGAAACTCCACTTTTAGATAGACTACTCCAAAAGTTCTTGAATGCTATTTTTCTTCCTAAATCACCTAGGGATGAATGCCACTCATTTAGGGACCACTTTAATGATAGTATAAGACTTGATACTTTGGGGGATAGGTTGATCCGGGGGTGTCTGCGGAAAGGTGTGGCATAGAAATGTTTTTAACACTAGGGTATGGTTGTCCTATTTTCGAGGTGAAATTTGCCCGTGCAAAAATACAAGACAATAATACATATGCTTCGAAGGATATTTTTCTTATGTTTATATAATCTAGAAACTTGTATTAAATTTGGATAGATGGTTGTTTTTCCCTTCGGATATTAAAACGAACCATTGTTTAAAAATGTTTCTGGTTTACCTCTTGATGAGGATTGTTGATGGATGAAGTGGTGTACGAGATAGTTGTGTTGTGAAGGATGAAAGATATTTTTGTTTTTGTAAACTATAAGATTAAATTTCATTGTCACGAGATGGAAAACTTTGGCCAAATTAATGTATCTACATGTATGCATTGTCATTTCATTTATCTTTATTCTATACTAGTCGGGGAATCCTATGATGGTATTGGTTGCCATGATCTTATGATATGATGGTATTGGTTGCCATGATCTTATGATGTGATGTATTTTTATAGTTTGGGTATATTACAAATGGTTCCTGGTTTAATATTCTTTTTTGATAGTTAGATATATTTATCGCCTTCCTCGTGAAGGGTCAGACCCATCTCGCTTGCAATATTTGTGTAGGGAACTAAAATATTATGTGGTTAGAGGATTAGCACTCGGAGGATGCTCCGCCACCCGATCTGATTGCTCATTTGAGATAAACATGTACACAGGAACTTTTGAAAGGAACAAATTATTGTTATTATTAATACATGTACCTAACATATGAATACAATGTTGTACTTGGCTAGGGACAAGCTTGTTGTCTCATGTATTTGGTTTAGAATATGAAGTAAATATTATATTAACCATTGTATTAGGAAATGATTATTGATCATACTTTGTATGGAAAATTGTGGAAACAATGTATAAAGTTTAAATGATAGTTAATTGATCAAACTACTATTGAACTCTTAGAAATATGGTAACGAAAGGATGATGTTTGATCTTTGGGTTATTTAACAGTAGTATCATTGTAATATTTAATTATATGCGTGGAAAGTTATTTCTAAGTTAATTAATAGAATGTTTAAACAAAAAAATCCACTTTTTAAGCTTGTGATAATGCATAGAATGTTACAAATTTAAAACCCAATGATGTAGGATCATCTCATGGAGTTCATTCAAATGTCATTGTCTCTATAATGTGGTCAATTAGATGTGTGGAGTCATGTGTGTGGGAGAAAGTTAAGGGTAAAAATTTGAAAATTAAAATGAGGGAATTTCCTTCCAAAAAGTAGTTCAAATTGAATAAGGCATATCTAAGAGTAATAAAGAGGTTGTGAATTGTTGTAATAGTCTAGTTAAGTCCTAGGGTATGTACTTAGTCCTATGTGAGTGGATAAGAGTGATAAGTATGTGAAAGGTGGTCATGACAGATAGGGAAGCTGAAAGGTAACTAAATTGAAAATTTTGAGTCATCTTAACATATGGAAGGGAAATTATACTTGGTGGGAGTTACATGCATGTGTGGGTATTCAAATATAGGGAAGGTAGGAGTAAGTTAGGGATTAACACTCCTTGTGAAAGGAGAAAGATGAGATAGAAATGATATGGAACAGTGAATATTTTTATGAAATGACAAAATGAATCTATTTTGATTATGAACTAACCTTCATCCTAAAATTATGATCTTGAGCACTATATTTTCATGGTGGAGACCACCTTATGGAGGTTGTATGACTACATTCACTAGTTTAGGACTTGCAAGATTGAGTGGTAATTAGAGAAATCCAATGGATATGAACTAAAGATTTTGTTGTATGATTTAAATGATATGGACCTAGCATTGATAGTTTTCACTTTGTATATGTATGAACTATTTTTTGAAATCCATCTTGGAAGCTTGACAAAATGTTGGAATCGGGAGTACTCTGTTTTGGATGTATGAAGGAACTCTACTTTCATGACCATGATTGTATGTACTTTGTAAATTAATTTTGAGTAGTTAAATTTTTATCTCATGTGTAGTAGGGTATGGATGCATGATCATCTTATGATTAGAATATGGAGAGTTTTTGGTTGAGGTAAGAATCCTCGAAGGAGTTCATATTCATGGTTTCAAAGAGCAATACTTGAGGATTGTAACATGGATGACTTATACTATGAATTTACATGCATGAGGTCTGCATATTGAATACATAAGAAATTGCTTTGAGTCAATAAGAATGGAAGTATTAAGAAATGTTGGAAGAAATGAGTGAACTCGGAGTTTTTACATTACTTGGTAGAAGGATACATGGTTTTTTTCAAACTATGACCATGAAAGTGAGTACTTTCTTGGGTAACTCTTCCTATTATTTAAATGCATGATATACTTGAAAACATTACTATGAGATTGAGTTAACAATATGATGTTAACTTTTCTTGATTAAGGGTTGCATTTGAGTGATAGAGAGAGAGAGAGAGAGGAAGAGGAACTTGTGTTAACGATGCATGTACAAGTTGTTTTAAAGATAGATGACTTGGTTGGCAAATGTGGCCTTATCCATTAAGGTCACTATTAATATTTACTTATTGAGAATTCCAATTCAACGATTTGATTTGATTTATAAGATTTACAATTGAGTTTTGAAGTGTTTATGATCATTAGAACACTCTTGGGTTTCTAGAAAAGGTTCACTGTGATAGTGTTAGGGTTTGTTCTTTTAACCTCAACTCACATTCATTTTCCTTGAAATATTCAATATAACATGCAAAGGAATTACACAAAGGGATTATGATTTTTTTTTGAGAAACCAATGGTGGAGTTTTCATATTTTTGACATGTCCGTGCCTAGGTGCTTCAATACAATCAAGGGCTAATTCAAGGGGTGATTTTACAAAGGAAGTTACCTTTATCTTCTGAGTTAGGGCCTAAAATTTTAAAGGGATATCAAATGACTTAATGGGTGCCCATTATAGCTTTCAATTTGTTGTTAAACCTCCTTCACCAAGAGTTATAGCTAACATAGGACTTTACAAGACCTAATTGAGGTTTAAACACAAATTTACAAAAGGGTAGATAAAAAGAGTTATGTTAATAATCAAGGAATAATATTTTGAAAAAACATCTAGGGTGATGAAATACAACATACGGTTTTTATCCTTTTTGGAAGAGCTAGAACCTTATTTTCACCGGTGGAGCAACAATCTTGGCTTAAGAAGCATATAAGAGAAGTCTTATGGAAAATGAAAGTAGTGAGGGGTTTTGGGTTGTTTTGGTGTATTTATTAAGTGGAGATAATTGTGTTTAAAGTTCCTAAATAAAGGAGATAAGTTGAGAAGTATATAAGAGTCTAATGACCTAAGGTACACCCTTGAGACAAGAAGCTAGTGAGCAAAGAGTTGATCAAGAGAGTACAAGGTAAGTGTTGAGAGAACTCTAATTCATATTGATGAGATTGATGATTTAATGGGGAAGGAATGAAGGTGATGATCAGAGTAGCAAGGTTATTGAAACCATTCATGGTGGTATTGTATTAATTTAGTCAATATTGAGCTTTGAGAAATCAATTTTAAGCCTTTTTGGGGCTTGTTTATGATCCTTAGAGCACATGATTAAATGAAGTTGTTCAAAATATTCTTCTTGAGAGTATATAATTGATATTTTTATACATAATGTGGTATCACAGACATTATAAACCAATTTGTTGAGTTATTTCTGTTATTGAAGAAAGTCATTATGAATGTAATTTTTGTATATCCGAATTTGAGTTGTTTGGTGATTTGAAATTGATTAAAGTGAACTAAATCCTTTGTGTGTGTGTGTGTGTGTGTGTGTGTGTGAAGTACAATGACATATTTCTCCTTTGAAAGGTGAAGAAAAGTGAAAGTGAAACACCACAATACATGGTGAGGTCAAGGTGAGGTGTGTGAAAATTGGCAAGGTGGAAAAGACTTGCTAAAGAGGATATGGGGGTTGAGTTGGAAAAAATATGATTATGTGGATGAAGAATAGTGAGAAGAGAAATAAAGAAGAGAGAAGAAGATAGGAAAAGGAATATATGGGAAGAACAAGAGGTGAGAGAGATGAGAAGTTTGGATTAGTTTGATGAGTTAGAAATAAAAGTGAGAAAAATGCAAGGCAAGGTCATGAGTAAGGTAAAGAAAATAGTGTTAAGGAATATGGTAATGTTTCTATTGAGTTCACTCATGAATAAGGAGAACATAGCAGAGGAAGAGGACAGTTTGATAATGATGGGAGTGAAGGAAAATTAGCAAGAGAGAGAAGAATTCAAACATGAGATCAAATAAGAATTCATTAGTGAAGAATAATTCAAAGCAAAGAGAAAGTAACCAAAGTGATTTTTAGTTTTTCTACATGACTCAATAACAGCTAGAAGCAAAAATACATGAACTTGAATGTGCTTTGAGATGTGAAGAAGTAAAATTTGGTGAAGAAGAAGATGAAAACATGGAAGAAAATATTGAGAAAGAAGAAGACATTGAAGGAAAAGAAGACGAAGAGAATCAAAAGAATTTTATTTTTGAATCTAAGGTTTTGTTTGTTTATGAATGTGTAGGTATGATCAAACACATTGAAAGAGAAGATCATTTTAGAGCTCAAATGAAGATAAATGAGAATGAAGATCTCATCTTTGAGGGTACATAAAATATGAAGAAGATAAATACAAATATTGAAGATCAAATGAAGAATGAGGCCAAGGAAAAGGCATGGGATCCAAGTGGATGTAAGCAAGTTGAAAACATTGGAAGCAAGAATAAAAGACAAAGAATCAACAATAAAGAGGAAGATCAAATGAAACAAAGTGTAGGAACACTTTTTCTCCACCTTGGGAGTATGATGTAGGAGCATCTCATGGAATTCATTCAAATGTCATTTTCTCGTACAATGTGGTCAACTAGGTGTGTGGAGTCATGTGTGGGAGATAGTTAAGGGTAAATAATTTAAAAATTAAAATGAGGTATTTTCCTCCAAAAACTAGTTCAAATTATAAAAGACATATCTAAGAGTAATAAAGAGGATGTGAATTGTTGTAAGAGTCTAGTTAAGTCCTAGGGTATGCAATTAGTCTTATGTGAGTGGATAAGAGTGATAAGTGTGTGAAAGGTGGTCATGACATATAGGGAAGTTTAAAAGTCACTAAGTTGACAGTTTTGAGTTATCATAACATATGGAAGGAAAGTTATACTTGGTAGGAGTTACAGACATGTGTGGGTATTTAAATATAGGGAAGGTAGGAGTAAGTTAGGGATTATTACCCCTCATGGAAGGAGATAGATGAGATAGAATGGACGTGGAATAGTGAATACTTGTATGAAATGATAAAATGTCTCTCTTTTGATTATAAAAAAACCTTCATCCTAAAATGATGATATTGATCATTGCATTTTCATGGTGGAGTCCACCTTATGGAGGTTATATGGTTACATTCACTAGTTTAGGACTTGCATGATTCGGTGGTAATTTGATAAATCTAATGGATAGGAACTAAAGTTCTGGTGTCATGACGATTTAAATTATATGTGTTGTTCATTTTTACCCTTTGGGAAAAATGGACAACTCTAGAGAAATTAAACTTAGAAAGTTGACAAAGATTCATGGAGAATATGGAGAAAAATAGGTAATCTCTATGTTTGGAGCACTTGCAATTAGTTTGGGAGCATTTGGGGGTCATTTGGGGCATTTTCCTTCTCATACTTAGTCGTTTTGGGATAAATTTGATAAAAGGAGGAAAATTGGCTTTGGGAGCATTATTTCATGTTTTCCTAACTCCCTAACCCTATACCTAGCTCAAGGAGTTAGAAAAAATTAAGAGAAAATAAGTTTGGGGTCAAAAACCGGATTAGTGCGAGATAAAGAGGAATTTGGGAGCAATGGAGGAACAAGTGCCTTAGGGTCATGATTTCGCATTGGTGGTTGCTTTTTCCACAACACATTCGAGAAGGATGGGCCTTTTTATTGTGGAAGTGGATGAGTATGTGGGTACATGGAGCTCACGGGAACAAGTTTCCCATGGGAGGGAGTTATCTTGCAGGTAATAAACCCGCACTAAATTGGAAAATAGGACACGTGAGTACGAGGTTTGGTGGGGATATGTCATCAGGTTCCATTTTTGTAGAGATATCAGACCGCATGGGCACTAAAGGCCCTCAAGGAATTGGGTGGCGAAGGATTGAGTTCCTTGCGGGGAAGTGGGGAGCCGAACTACAAAGGGTGATGTGTAAGGTTGACTTGGTGAGCTAACCGAGCTCACCGATATGGGCGATGGAATACAAGTCGGTAAATATCACATAGCACAAAGGAGTGTGGGGAGCTTTTTATCCACATGAACAAATTCCTGCAGCGTTCAAAAGTCTATAAGCCAAAGAGTAAGTGACACACGACCGAGAGATAAAAGGGTTGTTTATAGTTACGTGATCCGAGGTAGAAATTATGGTGGCACAACTTTCAGTCATTGTAAGCACAAAGGGAACTAAGGGATGAATTCCACATTTAACCTAGTTCCTCATAAGCCCTTTAAACATAAAAGAAAAGAAAATTAAAAATGTAAAAGGGGGAATATAAAATTTAAAAAAATCGCTAAGTATGGAGCTGTGGAAAAGGTAAAAAGGAACATAGAGGTCAATTTTTTTATTTTCAAAAAAATGTGTACTCCAAGTCCACAACTCCTTATCACGAGATCTAGACCTCCATTTTGGGAAAACAAGATATCAATGGATTTATATTTTCATGTACTTCACCATGGGAACAAGAAATCGAGGATTGATGGAGATAAGAGAGTGAAAATGGAAAAAATAGTCCCACATCCAAAAGAACACTTTTATGTTTCCTAAATGCAAAAATTAAATGTTGTGTGGTCATTTTCTTCTTTCAAAAGGTAGAGGACATTGGAGAATTTTTTTAGGTATTGCATGTTATTTTCCGAGAGGATTAAGGAATGATTTTGGTGGGTGAAGGGATGATTTTGGGATTATATTCTTTCTTTCTTCTCTCATCAATTCTATATATTATAACTTCTCATTTTTGAGAAGGGGGAAAATTTTGGATGTGGGGAAACTCTATCCATCTAATATCTCAACATTTAGTGAGTCTGAAGCCTCATGTTTGTACATCTTGCATGGTGATCCTTTCCTCTCTCATATCATGTGTTTTGTGAATACTTTTCTCTCATTGTAGGTTTTAAATGTGATAATACTCTATGAAAATGGTGACTTGAGTGTCGTTATGGATTGTGGATCTCTTGACAGCCCTTTCCTTTATCATTCTCTCATCATTTTAACTCATTAGAATGTCTCCAACCCTCTTTATGGTGTAATTACCTCCATAGTTTAAGATTTCATTTTCATGCATTATTTCTTTCCTTGGTACCTTGGCATTGATAGATTATGATTAGTTAATTGCATTTCCATTTCTTGGAATAGTTTAATGATAGGAATAGGTAGAGGAATCCGACCTTCTCTAGAGGATTATCTCGGTTCATGAGTCCCAAAATTGAGGGATAGCCCCATGTTGCCTTATAAATCATGATATAATTCATGATCTCCATTGATCATATCCAAGGTGTAATTTTGAGCTCCAATAATTTTGGCATGCCTAGTGGGACAATCATTTAAAGCTATACATTTGACAAGTGTGTACTTTGGTTTATATTTCATTTCATCAAGTTTGATATGCTCTTGATGAGATCTCAGCCTTTGGAGGCATTTTCTAAGCATATCTGGTGACTCCACTGATTCAGGTAACCCATTTTCTAAGTTGCAGATCTTCCCTTTCCTTTCTTTATATCATTTACATTCATCTTTTCTTTCCATTGTTTCCATTCATCTTTTCTTTCCATTATTTCCATTTTCTCATGAAGTTGTGCAATCATGACTTCATTTCGTTCTTGGGATTTTAATTTGAACTAGTAGAACCAATCCTTTCCATCTCCTTGTTTTGAGAATCCTTCCACAAACCACTTTTATGAGACCTATCATCAAGAACATGCACATAACCCACCCTCCAATGACCCATATGGCTATTCATCAAACCAATTTTTTTCAAGAACAAGGTTATACAGGTAATGGTGGAATTTCTATGGCAGAAGTTGATTTCTAGAAGAGAATTGAAGAGATGGAGATGAGAAGGGAACATGCCGAATTACATGTACATTGAAGGTAACCATAATTGTTTTTAGGAAGCCCTACCCATGGACAAGATTTGTACCAAATTGATTCAGCCCTCAATAAAATTTGTAGTTCTTGGTTCAGATAATGCCTAAAATTGAAGATTGGGTTACATAAATGGTGGTCTACCAATCTAGTGTTAGGAAACCTTGTCAATGGGTGAACTCTACACCATCTTTTAGCCCTCACATTCCTTATTCACAATCTATGTCATCTCAACCTATTTCCCATGTTCCCATATTTTTTCTTCCTACTCCCATTGAGTATTCCCCTTCTCCATCTTCTTCCCTCCCATCAAACCTTCAATTTTGTTCCCTTTTCCATTTCAAAATTCCTTACCCTCCACAAAAAGAGGAATTAAACCTTCTCTCCCACCACAAACAATAAAAATTCAATTGAATCCCAGCCCACCCCTCCTCTTTCATTCCTAAACCCATTTTGGGAGGAAAAAAATTAGAAAATCAGTCAACCAAGACACCAAGAGGAAGAGCTTGGTAAGGAGGAACATGAAAAAAATTAAAAGAGTGGGTGCAAGGTTCAACATTGATCAAATCCCTCACCTGACTAAGCCATCCAAGGAGGTTTAGATTCAAGAACAAGTGGTTAAAACTGATTTTGTAGTAGCATTAGAGTGAGAACAAGAAGATGAGGACCAACAACCCATTTTCTATAAGTGTAGTATTCACATGGGCACTCTATTTTCATAGATTTTTGATCAATCAAAAGTTGCAAAATCAAAGTAGAGGAAGAAGAATCAACTCCAATTCCAATTGGAGAGAAGAACATGGAGGAGAGAGAAAAATTCGAGAGGTCTTGAATGAAGAGCATGTCATTGGGGAAATTTCAAACCATTCTTTCACTTCATATTTCTAAAAATCTGAATTTTTAGATGAGTTTGAATTCTCAAGCTTCATGTTTAAGGACGAAGTGAATCATGGTGAACTAGTTGAAGATTGAAGTCAACATGGAAGAATATGAGTCCTTGGCACACATGGATAGTGAAGAGGTTGATTACCTATCAGATTTGGAGGATAACACTAGTTAAGAAGGATCCATTGAACTCATTACTCTTGCTACTCCATTATCTATCCTCCAATGAAGTATCCTCTTGCCATGGAGAAAAAAACCTACTATTCACAACAGCCCTCTTGAATTAGAAATGGAGAATTTTAATCTTCCAAGCTTCACATTGGACAAGGAGGAATGAGAGAAAAAGGATGGAACCATTCACAAATCAGTCATCAAGGTGGAGGAAGAGCTATTTTTGAAGCAAAACATAATTCAAATCAGCTTGTAGACATGGTCCTTCATGAGAAATAGGAATAAAGTGATCCTTGTAGCTTCATTCATGGAGTTAGAGGCAACGAATATGGGAAAAATTCATAGATTAGACCTTTCCCAATCAAGTATCTAGCTTCATTGAAGCCAAAGATTGAGTTGCAACTAGTCATGTTTGCTTTAAAGCATGCGGGATAACTTTAGTGTACCAAGGATTAACTTCAACACCTCCAAAAGTATAGTGAAAATAACCTTGGGAAGGTATTCTTATTGTTTGTTTCTGATACTTTGATGGGTAGGGTAAAAATAAGATTCATGTCAATTTTTACTACTACATAAGGCCATGTCCAATGAAAAATCAGTCACGTGGTCTAAAATGATGAGGAAAGGTAATTATTTCTCGTAACTCGCTATAGGATTTGTTTAAGTCTTCCTTTCCTCTTGTTAGAGTAGGATAGGAGTAGGTTATTGTTAGTAGAAGAAGTGCTTGGTAACACTGCATGCTCCACTTAGGGTATGTATGATCTTCCTTTTGTACATAGTTTGTGTGTTGTTTTTGCTCTTACATAATCTATTTCGGGGAGGTTGTGTCCATAGAAATCATTTTTAATACACTTTCAAGTGCATCAACATATGTTTTAGAACTCTACATACTTCATATTTGCTAAAACACAAATTGGTTGTGCTTCAAACATGGTAAAGAAATCAGATTTTGTGGGATAGTTTTAGATTCTTCATTCATCTATTGTCTCAATTAGATCAATTGTAGAAGAAAGAGAAAATTAAAATTCAGATTAAAATAATTTTACACTCATGAAAATTTTAATATTTTCTTATAAAAGTTGGAAAATGCAAGCTGCGAGATCAACTACTGAGTTCAAACAATGCTTCAAATGGCTCAAGGGTATGTTTTTAGAGTTCGGGATCAAATTTCATGAGTGTATCAGTGACTCCATGCCCAATAGATGCTCCAGATACCGATTAGCTCATCTAGTAGGCGAGATGGCCCCTATGAGCTACAAAAATGTTGTCCCTTTTTACCCCTAGTAAAAATGGAAAATTCGGGAGAAATCTAACTTGGAAAGTTGATAAATATTCATGGAGAATCTGGAAAACAATAGGTAATTTCTATGTTTCAAGAACTTGCAATTGGTTAAGGAGCATTTGTGGGGTCATTTAGGCATTTTCCCTTCTCATACTTAGTAATTTTGGGGTAAATTGGATAAAAGAAGAAAATTTGGCTTTGGGGGCATTATTTCATGTTTTCTCTAACTCCCAACCCTTTACCTAGCTCAAGGAGTTAGAAAAATTGAGAAAAAAATGAATTTGGGGTCAAAAGCTAGAGTATTGCAGATAAAACAAAATTTGAGAGCACTTTGGAGGAACAAGTGCCTTAGGGTTGTGAGTTCCTCGAGAGGTCACTTTTTCCATAAAACATTGGAGAAGGATGTGCCTCTGTATTGTGGAAGAAAACAAGTCTGCAGCAGTACATGGAGTCCGCGAGGAACAAGCTCCCCATGGGAGGGAAATCTTTGGCTAGGTAATAAACTTTGTGTAGTGCATTTGAAAAGAGGACACATGGGTGTGGATTTGATGGGGACATGTGGTTGTGTTCCATTATTTGCGGGGATATTAGCTTGTGTGGTCACTCAAGGCCCTCAAGGAACCATGCGGCAAGGAATTGAGTTCCCATAGGTGGTAGGGAACCGAACTACAAAGGGCGAGGTGCATGGTTGGCTTGGTGAGCTAATTTGAGCCGGGTAGTGGAATGTAGGTCGGGAATCCACAGAGAACAAAGGAGTGCAGAAACTTGTTCCCATGGGGTTTAAAATTTTGCAAGCCATGGAGTAAGGTACACATGGTTGGAAGATAAAAGGGTTGTGAATATTTCAGTCATTGTGGGCACTAAGGGAACTAAGGGATAAGTTCCACATTTAACCCTTGATTCTCCACAACCCCTTTAAACCCAAAAACAAAGAAAATTAATAAGATAAAAGGGGGGAAAATATTAAATAATTTTTTTTGGCTAAGTATGGATCCTTTAGAAAATGTAAAAAGTAACACAAAGGCCGAATTTCTTGATTTTGGTCAAAATCCGGTGTAGTTTCGATCAACATAACACCTTTCAATACTCTCTCATTGAAACTATGCTTTCATTTACCTCTTCTTGTTACTTTGGTTGATCAGCTAGTACACACACTTGACATAGGGCCTATACATCCTTTATATGTTTGGAAGGTAAATACCTTAGACATGGTCTCTTATCTCTATGGAATAACTCTGTTTCTTGATGATAGAGTTGCACTTCTCTTAGACTCATGCCCAACTAGACAAAGGAACTAGAATGGACTAAAATCCCTAATACAAAGTTCATAGACTCTTGAGAACAAGAATACACCTTTTTCACTCCATACACCTCTAATCACATCATCTACAATGATCAACCCAATAAAATTTGGTTATAAGTTCATCTATTCTTCCATAAGCTATTAACTACTAGCCTTGTCCATCCTAGTTTTTAGGGATAATTTCTTCATACTACTTGATACCACAAAACTAATCACTGATTATGATATCCCTTACAAAGCTACACAACATATTCAGAGTGCAGGGTATGTTCCTTTGTATGGAATCCTACTTTCCAAGACTGTCCTAGACCTAATTAGGTCTTTTAGGAAGCTACTACCAAGGTATAGAAGGTTTCACTGATGATTGTAGAGTTATAGATCATATGAGGAGGTACATTTAGACATATTATAGGTATTCATACTATCCATCAACTCTGTCTACTCTTACAACATCCCAAAACATCATTGTTACTTGTTACCATGCTTATTATGCCTAAGTCTTAGGGGTATGACACAATACACACTAGCCAGTACAATTAGATTATGAAACTTTAGACATTGATAGATAACATCAGGAGAGAGAATATTACCATTTTTAAGATTTTCCACCATACACATGGTGAGATCCCTAAGCCATAGTTTGAGGGAAGTGAAGACAAATTTAATTCCACATAACATTCCCAAGTCAAGAGTTCAAATAAATTTTATTGTCCTTGTCATGATTTCCCTAGCTATTCAAAGCATCACAGAGAAGTTTCTAGCTTCAATTTAATGACTGTCACCCTTTAGCTCTCGGTGCGAACAAGGTTCTCAATGCATGATCAAAGGAAATTAGGTAAAACTTGCAACTTGTAACACCTAAAAAACTTCAATACCTGTTATTCACACTTAATTCCATCTAATTACATCATTTCCATGAAGTAATCCCATATATAGAAAAATAATTTAGGTTTGACATCTCTAACCATACCATTCTATCTTCACTCAACCATATAAATTAAGATAGATAACAAAATATTGACTTAGAAAATTAGTTCTAACACCTTATCTACGTTATGATAACATGGAGATATTTTCCTACCTAGGAAAATATATCCAATAATCCATTCTTGTTCACAAATTTGTCCCAACACACATATATAGGCCTTATTTAGAGTATACATACCAAATTACCAAATTTGAATATTTGAAATACTAAATTTTGGAGGGAAATGAAAACGTGCATACTAAAGACAACCTAGACTCAATGTGAAAATTCTCTTGACCATATCATGATGCTCTTGCATCAAAACATGTAATCCAAGTCCGCACCCCCTTATATCAAGCTCTAGACCTCAATTTTGGGAAAAACAAGATATCAATAGATTCATATTTTCTTATACTTCACCATGGGAATAAGAAATCGAGGATTAATAAAGATAGGAGAGTGAAAATGGAAAAAAACATTCCTACATCCAAAAGAACACTTCTAGGTTGCCCACTTGTAAAAATTGAATATTGTGTGGTAAATTTATCCTTCTACAAGGCAAAGGATGTTGGAGAATGAGTTTTTCAAGTATTCCATGCTATTTTCTAGAGGATTAAGGAATGTTTTTCGTGGGTTAAGAGATAATTTCATGATTCCATTATTTCTCTCTTCTCTCATTAATTCTATATATTGTAACTTCTCATTTTTAGAAGGGGGTACAATTCTGGATGTGGAGAAACTCTGTCCATATGATTTCTCAACATTTAGTGAGTTGCAGGCCTCATGTTTGGACATATTGCATGGTGATCCTTTCCTCTCTCCTACCAAGTTTTTGTGCATCCTTTTCTCTCCTTACAGGTTTAAAATGTGATTGTGCTCCAGGAAAATGGTGGATTGAGATTTTTATGGCACATGGATCTCTTGATAGCCCTCTCCTTCATCATTGTCACTTATTGGAATGGCTCTAACCCTCTTCTCGGTGTTATCACCTCCATAGTTTAGGATTTCATTTTCATGCACTCTCTCTTTCCCTGGTCCCTTGGCATTGGTAGATTAGGATTAGTTAGTTGCATTTCCCTTTCTAGGAGTAGTTTAGTGCTAGGAATAGGTAGAGAAACCGGCCTCTCTAGAGGACTGTCTCGGTTTACATATCCCACAATTGAGATACGAGTCCATGTTTCCTCAAAATTCATGATCCTCATTGATCATAACCAAGGTGTAATTTTGAGCTCTAACAATAAGGATCTATAATTTATAGTTGTCACTTTGTATATGTATGAAAGGTATGTTGAATCCATCTTAGAATATTGAATAAATACTATAATGGGTAGTACTTTGTTTTACGTGTATGAAGGAAATCTACTTGCATGAACATGATTGTATGCACTTTGAAAATTCATTTTAAGGAGCTAAATTATTATCTCACATGTAGCGGGTATGGATGCATGATCATCCTTTTCTTATAATATTAAGAGTGCTTGGTTCAGATAAGAATCATGTGAAAGAGTTAATATTCATGGTTTCAAAGAGCAATGCTTGAGGAATATAACATGGATGACTTATACTGTGACTGTGAATGCATGAGGTTTGAATATTTAACGCATATGAAATATTTTCAAGTCATTAAGAATGGAATTATTAATAAAATTTGAAAGTAAGGAGTGAACTTATAGTTTGGTTGCATTTCTTGGTAGTAACGATGCATTTGCTTGGTTTTTTTCAAACCGTGACCATGAAAGTGAGTACTTACTTGGGTAACTCTTCCTATTTGTTAAATCCATTATATTCTTGAAAAACTTACTATGAGACCGAGTGACCAATCCAATATTAAATTTTCTTGATGAAGGGTTACATTTGAGTGATATATATAGATAGAGTGAGTGAGTGGAAGAGGAACATGTGTTAATTGTGCATGTACATGTTGTTATAGAGATAAAAGACTTGGTTGACACATGTGGGATTACCCATTGAGGTCGCTGGTAGGATTTAATTATTGATAATTCCAATACAGTAATTTTATTCAATTTGTAAGATTTAAACTTGAGTTTTGAAGTTTGTATGATCATTGGAAGACTCTTGGGTTTCTAGGAAAGGTTCAATGTGGCAGTGCTTAGGGCTTGTCCTTTTAACCCTAAAATCACCTTCATTTTCCTTGAAATTTTTAAGATAACATTCAAAATAAGTACACAAAGGGATTATGAAGAAATTTTGATAAACCAACGGTGGATTTTTCATATTTTCTTTGACAGTTTAGGCATAGGTGCTTCAATACGATTAAGGGATAATTCAAGGGGTGAGTTTATAAAAGAAGTTACCTTTATCTTTTGAGTTAGGGATAGAAATTTTAAAGGGAGGTAAAATGACTTAATGGGTTCCTATAATATCTTTAAATTTGTTTTTAAACATCCTTCACCATGAGTTATAGATATGAGAGAGAACTGTACAAGACCTAATTAAGGGTTCAAACACAAGTTTGAAAAAGGGGAGATAAAAGGAGTTGTATTAGTAGTCAATGCCTAAGGTTTTACAAGAATATCTAGGGTGATGAAATATAATTGAGAAATGTGTTGATAGTTTTGGGTAGAGATAGAACCTTATTTTCTTGGTGGAGCAACAATCTTGGCTTAAGAAGCCTACAGGGCAATCTTGTGGAAAAGGAAAGTAGTGAGGGTTGTGGGTTATTTGGGTGCATTTATTTAGTGGATATAACTATGTTTTAAGTTCCTAAACAAGGGAGAGAAGTTGATAATCATAGAAGAAGCTAATGACCTAAGTTACACCCTTGAGACAAGAAGCTAGTGAGAAAAGAGTTGATCAACAAAGTACAAGGTAAGTGTTCGAGAGAACTCTAATGCATATTGATGAGTTTGATGATTGAATGGGGAAGGAATGAAGGTGATGATCAGAGTAGAGAATTTTATTGAGACCATTCATGGTGGTATTGTGTCAGTGTAGTCAAGATTGAGCATTGAGAAAGTAATTTTAAATCCTTTTTGGGGCTTGTTTATGCTCCTCTTGCAAAGCATAGGATTGAAGGAAGTCGTTAAAAACCTTCTTTTTAGAGTATATAATTGATATTTTTATTTTTCTTTGCATCACCCAATATTTTGGGATTTTTTTCATCCCAAATTTCTCACAAGATCCATAAGGACCATCACTACTAGCCTACATTATTCCATGATGTTATAGAACGGAAATAAAATATGAAGCCTATTAATAGTTTGTGGGAAGAACCCATTGCAACTTCTTCCCTCTTAAGGTGGTGGTTATTGATGAAGCATTAAATTGGAGGGGACTTGACTTCATTGGTACCCTCAACCCTCATTCCAATATAGGACATATACACATGTGTTGATATGTATTCACTATTTCACCAAGTGGGTAGAAGACATCTCAATAAAATTCACATGAAAGGTGACATATGACATCATAAAATAAAATAACATCACATAACTCATGTTACATCATAAGATCATGACTAAAAATGCACTCAACTTCTATTATTTAAAGCTCATGGATTTTCACTATAGTTATGGAATCTCTTTATCTCACGGGTCAAAGTATTAACCTCAAAGTAATGGTCAAGTTGAGTTAAGCACTAAAAATGGTAGCCATCATTCAAAATCTCATTGATGAAAAACAAAGGACTTGATGTACTAATTTATATGAAGCTTTGTGGAAAGATCACATAACTCCCAAAAATGATATATGGATGCCCCCTTTAACCTCTTACATACAACTAGTGTAAAAATCCCCATATCTCTAGAGTTTCCATCTTTGAGGTTGGTAAGAGCCATTGAAAAGTAGGTCTTCAAAACTTCCTTGAAAAAATATTATGTACCTTAGTTAACTTAACAAGGAAAGTGTTATGGTAGTTGATTACATCACCAAACACTAGAGAAGATTAAAGAAGCTCTTTGAAAAGAAAGATAACCAAAGGGATTTATAGGTGGGTGATCTTGTCTACTCTAAGACTAGAGGTATGAATATAAGGGCATGCATGGAAAGATTTATTCTCTATGGCGGGGCCTATTTAAGATTTAAAAATTCTTTGGTGATAACACTTTCTACCTAGCCTACCTATATGAAATTCATCTTCCACTACCCTACAAAAACATTATCCAAAATTATACCATTAATGATAGAAATTTTTCCCCCATATTTACATAAGTGAATTTAGGATTTTGTTTTTCCCTTCAATCTTGTCATATTTTTCAATATTACCTAATAGGTTTTGTGTATTGTTTTCCCTATATTTTTTATATTGTTTGAATCAACCTCATGAAATTGTTTCAAGAGAAAATTAGTATGATTATTTCGTATCCCAATGGAAAAATCATTAATCAAGACTCATGAGTTCATTCATAAAGTGTCTTCTCCTGGTCATCCCAAAATCTATTCCAAGTCATGTAACCAAGTTAGGGTTAACTATTTCCCCCTAAAAACTCTTGGGTGAACCCCCTTTGAATTTATTAAACTTCTTCCTCTTGATTCTATTCACATGAAGAACCTCACATACACGTTCTAAGTCATACCATGTGTGAGGATTCCCATTTATAATTTATCACACATTCCACCAAGAGTTGTAGGTGCATCTCACATGAGTTCATGTACCTTTAGTGAACACAAAGGGTGAACATACCATGATGCATCCTGTACACTATGAGGGCACATGTATTTCCATGTTCTCAAATATATACACATATATATGACCCTTAATAAAATAAAAACCTAATATCATATTTTTAAAATATTATAAACTAAAAGGGGTTCCCTTCCTATCTTCCACTCATACTTATTTTACTTTCATTCTATAGATTACATCTATAATTAGGAATTTCCTATCTACCTCACATGCCAATATTTATTTCAAGTATCTTAGCCACTCCCAACCTTGAAAATTTCATCCAAGCTCACACAATGTCATATTTCCTCATCACATGTTGTGCACATAATAAATTTCATCCTACCTCTATAAAATGCTTCAACTATGTGCAATTTCCTATGCATCATGAATGTGTGGTCTCCCTCCATATCACCAAATATACCCTTATAGTTGAATATTCTCTCCTTTTGCCTACTTATTATACTTAATCTACCCCACAATCATTTTCCACCGATGTTGATGTGTACCTACTAACCATTATATTTATACTAGTTTATGTAACCCACATCATGTCTCACACACATAGGTATTACACATTTGAACATGGTCTCTTTGTGCATGCATCCAAGTGCAAGACTTGGCAAAGTGAATTTCTCACTTATGAGTTCCTAATATGATTTCTCACTTGTGCTCATCTAGACCTTGGTACCACCGATGGAAGATATTTGTGTGCTTCCAACATTTTCCCAACCTCCACCCTACTCATATCTCATAGGTTCCCTATCTCACCTAAACCACCACACTCAAACCCTCACATGTGACTTACCTCCAAATTTTTAGAGTGTATCTCTTTTTGATAAGGTAGTTATCATTCCCTATTTACTTTCCACATTTCAAAAAAATTTGGTCTTATGTACGATCACCACATCTCCCATTCATATGCACACATACAATTTCCATTGCTCATTAAATTCTTGAGCTATTTTCATGCACGTGCATGCACACACATACACACGCACACGCGCGTGAACATATGACCCATACAGATGCATGCATGCATGCAAGCACACACATGTGCATGTGCACATGTATGCACAAACATGCACACATATAAGTGAATGCATACACAAACATGCATGGGAATACACCCACATGTACACAAGCAAGCACACACACCCACACGGGCATGCACATGCTCACATGCACACACGTACACGTGTGTGTACATGCACACACACCTATCCCCTTATGTACATTCCCTGGATCTAATTCAATATTTTAAGTTTCTTCCATCCCACTCTATCCTAATATCTACAAAATTTCTCTCAACAACAACTCATGTACCACTCCTTGACATGCTCAATTTTCACAACCCACTTTCTTTCTCCTCTCTCACATGATCCTCTATGATAGGATAAGTGAAGTACAATCCTAGAAGAGGCTAATAAATGGTGCATTCATTGTTCCTTCTCACAACTTAGGATAAAAATGTGAATTTTACAGATTTTATGAGAATCATGACCCCTTATGGTTGTATTTGAAGAAAGTTTCCTCCCAAATATTGTATTTCCAACTTATAAACCATCAAAATGGAGGTTGTGGGAAAATTTATAAATATAACCATGAAGTATCAATATCATGGTTTTAATCCTCACTCTACCTTATAGATGAATCTCTTGGAGGTTTTTGATTCACATATTAGCCATGTGAATATTGATAACTTCAAAACCAAAATAGGTGTATCAATTATGTCTTGTATCTCTCAAAATTTGGTTAATAATGACCTCACCTAGGAAGCAAACTTTCTTGTATCAAAAAAATGTGTTGAGATGGTCATGGTTTTTGTTGAATATGATGAACCTAAGTGATGTGAGGTATACCTTGAGGAAGCTTTTCCCATTTCCCTCATATATGAGAACTCCATGGGAGCATATTTCAAGATCTCCTCTAGAACATCCTAAGATAAGCTTATAGTGGAATGTACCCTAGTCTATTGGAAGAAACATTATCACCATTATGTTAATGATATCAAAAATCATTGCTAAAAACATATAAAATAGGAAAATCCAAGTTTCTAAATAATTTTCATAAATTTGAATTCAATGATGATATTTTGAATATAATCACATCAACAAGTATGTGGTTAAACACTCCTTAAAATGTATGGAGTTAAAAATTTCAAAATACTATAAAATCCATGCATTCAAGAGAGCAATATAATCTAAATCACATAGGGAAACTTAATCCTATTTCCATCATTATTATATAGATCCCATGTATTAGGATGCACCCTTCGTTTGGTCACTCCAGATATAAGATGTGATAAGGAAGAACAGAACATGATATGGTGCATTATAAAACTTCGAAATGTAATAAGGATCAAATTAGCAATCAAAAAGGGCATAATTCTCAAGATGATCACCGAATTCTCATCGATCACCTTCTTCCCAACCCTAAATACGCCACATTTATTCATAACACTACAAAACTACATATGGAGACAAAATAGGCTCATGTACTCATGTGGATAAACATTTTTTACTTTTCATCTCACAGACTCTTTTTCTATGAATCCTCACATTCCTTTTACACCTTATATAAAACCTCCAAGAAAACCAAATCCACTAGCTATTACATCATCAAATTATGAAGACAAGACTTTATACACTTCATACATTCCACCTTTTGAGTGGATTAGTTTAATAATTACAAAGTAGAAGAAGGTTGTAAAAGTTATAGAACATTGGTTTCATGGAAATCATCCTTGAGATACATCTTCTAAATAAGGTGAAGTGAACATCTAGAATGCTCATGGAAGCTTCGGGATCTAGATTATTGGTAGTGGATAGGCCATAGAGAGATGTAGAAATTGGAAAATTAACAATGAAGGATGTTTGATACTAGAGAATCTCAACTCGAAAGCTATTATTGAAAGTCTTATACATAGTATTTAGAAAGCCATTACCCATGTAGTTAGGATAATTTCATAGAGCAATTAGACCATTGATAAAATTGAATATAAAAATAGGAAATCAATTTCTATAGTTAACTACCTCTAAGATCCCATCAATGCACCTAAATCATTCCATAATTTTCATGTCATTGTACTTAGGAATTGATTGAGATGATATCAAGAAATTAGGGGAATTGAAGTGTTTTGAGAAGGTATTATAAGATTAGGTGGATCAATTTTTTTAGAGAGGAATCAAGTGCATTGAGGAATATATTTCCATCTATGAGAAGGTGTAAGTAGATAAGGTTATCCTCTAAACCTCCTTAGCTAATATTTATATGAAGATCACCCAATATCGGGGTATTTGATTTTATGTAGAGGATATTAGCTTAATGGATGAAGGGATTATGGTCTTAGAGAGAGTGTTCATGAATAATGAAGATAACCAAGACTTAGATTTGAGGGAATTTTTTAAGTAGAAGGTTGTGGTCCTAGACAAAGAAAAGGAGTTGAAAAAAATCCTAGATGAGGATGAGAAGAGGCCAAGAGAAATGGATTATAGAATGAGAACATTTTCTTATAAGTTATTTAATCCTAATGGATGCACTCATTCCATGGATAAAATCAAATTATAGTTTGCAAATTTGATTAATGAGAAACTCACCTGTAAGATGAGTATTTCAATGTGTAATCTATGAAATATCTAAGTGAATTACACATAAACCTCAATGAACTACATGTTGATTTGTCCACTTTTAGAGATATACCTATGTAAATTAAGATTTCTATGAACACATGGGTTGTTAGATTATAGGGAATGTTAATAATCAATGAAAAATGATCATTGTCACTCTGAGCGGTTTTGATATTTGAAGGCTAGAAAATAAATTGCTTAAGAAAAAGGAGTAGAAAAGGCTAATTATTGTTATTATAGACATGAAATTATTCACTTAGTATTATTACATTATTCCTCTAGTATTTCATTACATGTATTATTCCTAAGTAAGAAAACTAAACATTATGACAACACTTATTTTTCTTTACATTGACATTATTTCATATTTCCATGCTTTTGCCCTTTGATTTTGTGGAATTATCCCTTTACTTTTGGGCATGACACAATGTGTTTCCTAGTTCAAGTGTTTCTTATTTTATCTTGATGATATACAAACATTAACATCTAATAGGGATAAGAGCACCCAAGACACTATTTTATGCTTTAGGTGCTTCTATCCCTTTGCTTAATTTTCTTATTTTTAAGATGCCACATCAATTGTTATATTTTCTTAAACTTCTAATTATCAATTTGGGTCAAATTTTAGGATTGTTAATGAAGAAATTAAAGAAAAAGAATTATGTATATACATCAATTTATAAATATTCTATGGGGAAAGAGGAAAACTAGGTAATTAGGGATATTTCTTTCTATCTGTTGGTACCCAAATCAGTCCCACCTTCTAAGTCAAGAAGAATCAACAGGTTAACCAGGATGCTTAGAGAGAGTTAGACCAGGATTTGAGTTGTTTTGTAGGCGAGGAAAGGTCGGCGAGTCTCTTTTGCACTTGGACTTAGTAAATGTTGGATAGCACCTCACTAAGGGTATGGCCTACCCTGTCACTTTAGATTTTTCCTTCAACCAAGGTGAGAGGACCCATTTTGTAACTTGTATTTGTGAAAATTAATGAATGGAACAAAAATATTTGGTCTCCTTTTCTCAGGGAAGTGAAAATATCTGAAGAAGACATGGTCAATACATAAATTATCTAACTCTCACGAATGCTCACACTAGAAAATGCATATATCTTCTGAAGGAGGCTCAACTTATCAAAGACAGTCATAATTCCAATTTTCTCTTGCATATTTTCAACAAAAGGTGAATAAATTTAACAAATCTCCATAGTATTTATGCATAAACAAAGTGCAATCGGGGGTAATTAAAGTGGATCTGATTGTTATTGGTTATAATTTTGATGCTTTATTGGGAAGTTAAGTAGGATAAAGTTGATTATATAGAGCACTTATATGAACCTTACAAATACTATATGCAATTGTTGTTGATGTAAAGTATGGGTTACATAGTATAGAACATTCCTTCAACTAGAATATTTGTGCTCATGGAAGCCCAAGAACACAGGATTTCACAAAAACTTTGAGAATTCAAACATAAAATCTCATGAAAAAATCTCAACAAAATACTAACAATCTCTGATCAAATATTCTCCATATACACTTAAGAATTGACACAAGATCTTAGAACAAACAACTACAAATTGATTTTAAAACCATTTACCACATTATGAAGGAAAGATCCATCAATCATGTAATTACAGATTACCAAATTGTCACTATTTTAACTAAGGATTTATGTAATTCAGAGAGATTTAATTAACATAAGATTGTAGTAAATGCAAACAATTAACTTAAAACAATTTATCTTGAACAAAGCAACAGTGCTCATGAGACTACACACAAATTGATTCAAGAAACACCAATTCTTCAATAAGGGGACACAACAACTATGCCCTCAATATTTGCCAATGAATTTACATTGCAATCATCTTGGCATGAAGGTTTTGGGAACAAATGAATAATAGATCACATATCTCATATTGGTTAAGTTCTTTTCTGAAAGTACAAATAGGTTCTCTCATTTTCTCTAAAATCTCAAAAAATTTAATCCCATTTATGTGAGAGTATTCTCATCACATTTATACAATTTTACTTGCTCACTCATTTCCGTTTTCCCCCAAAAATCATGGATCTCAAAGAGAATATTCTTCTTTATAGCATACAATTTGATTTATTATTATTCTCTTGAAAATATCTCATCTTATGTGTTAGGTGGAAAAGTTATGAGCTAGTCATGTTTTTCACTTCCTCAGATATGACTGGGATGCCATGTCATCCCCTTTGAGAATTGTTTAATGATTTCTCCAATTTGTGAGTAGATGGCCCTTTTTTGATGATTTTTGAGTGCCTCCATATGGTTTGATTTGACATGTAATCACATTTTCCTTTTGAGAATCTATCTTGGAGAACACACATTTCCTTTTGTGCCTTTCTGGGCTGATTATTCCCACATGGTTTTTTTCATATCAGACCAATCATCATCTTCTGCCTAATGCCAACTTATTTCATACTTATTTCTCCCATGTGGATATCACATCTGGATCTTAGAGGCTATCTTACCATGATTACACTCATCTTGACTTGCCTACCTCAAATTTCTTATAAAGGCATACCATTTTCCTCTACCAATTCACATTTTATTTTCTAAGTGCAATAATTTTGGGGAAATTTATCTACAGCATGGCAAGAACACTAGTAACAACTAGCTTAAAAGACATATCCACCAAGGATTTGCACTCAATTTTTGATCTGTCAGGTCCTGATGAGGCATTCGTAAGAATGCTATTTGAAATTGTTGATCTTGAAGATTATATTGGGCCTTTGACAACTCAAGTTGTTTGGGTTGCATTAGTGAGAAGACTTATCAAGATAATCCTTTTTTTTTTCGACTTCTATATGATGTATTTTCATCTCTTCATACTGGAGCATCAAAATAATCCTAATGAATTGAAGAATTTTTGGCTCATAAGTAGGCCTAGTGTGTAAGGTTTGACCAATTATAAATGCCCATTCATTTGTAATGAGGCATTTTTTTGTGAAGGAAATCCCCTTAGGGTCCTATGTGCTTGATGGAGAGATATCACTAGGTATTGTGCCTACCCTCTTTCACAAGATGAATGAACTGGAGCAACGTGTCTCAATCTTGGAGAAAAAACCATCAGGGACCATACCTTCTCAACCTCCTGAAGCATCACCATTTTTTGTGAAGAAATGTAAGGGTGAGTCTAGCTCCAGATTCCTACTCCATCTACTCCAGGATAATTTATGGTTGCACTTCCAAGTCGGGGCTTACAATCCATCCTCCACTTTCAAAGCAATAAGGAAAAATTCCTTCCCTAAAGGAGGTCTGGACATGACTGAATGGGTTGCCTCTTATGAGAGGAGATCACAATTGCTTAGTCTGTTGGATGGTCCTATGAAAACTATTGATGAACTGATGTCTTTAGGTATGTCTCGCACACTGGAAAGAGACATTGTGTTTGTTGAAATGGCATTGGGGATAAATGAATTTGTTCATAGGAAAAATAAACTAGTGAAGAAACTTCCTCTTTGTAGAGAGGATTTTGTGGTGGTGGATGATTAGGTTTATTTTTCTTGTTTTCCTTTTTTGATACAATTCTCAAAAATGTATGTAAATTTTTCTTCATGGGCTGGGGCCCCTATAGAACCCCATTTTTATTTTTTCCACAATACAAAAGGTAACAAATAATTTCATTAGTTTACATGCTTCATGATGGATTTGAAATCTTATCAAAGCAATATAAAATTCTAATGTATTGTATCAAATTACATATATGTCTAAAAATAACAACTTCAAAGTGAATTTCATTTTTTTATGAAACAAGAATAACATTTGAAATAGGATGAAAATAAATTTCAAGGAAAACAAGCCTAGGCTTGTTCATCAGTCTTCACGTCTATATCTTTATCTTCTTCATCTCCTTCTTCCTTGGGTTTCCTATCCACATATGCATCATCATACTACGGAATAAATATTTTATATCATCCTCATATGGACTTGTATGGTGCTAAAATATCAAGGCTTTCCTGCTCAATGCATCCATGCATTGATCCATATTTTGTTTATATTCCCATGGTTTTGATTTTAACTCTGCAATTCTGGTTTCTATAGTCATTAGTGTCTTAATGACTTCATAAGAAAAGTTTTCTCTTTGGATATTTTTCTCAAAAGAACATGATCAAGAAGTCAAATTTTAGATCACCATAACTCTTTTTGAGTTTATCAAATACCATGTCTTCTAACTTTAGATCAATAGTGTCCATACTTTTTTAACCCACTTCTTCTCTATCTCCATTTTTCTCTGACTCCATTCAAAACCTCAATTCTAATTTTGGCCAAGTCTTCAATTGCATACGAGTTCCCATGTGTTCAATTTGCACAATTCCTTCCTTCTCAACTAAGTCTTTATCTAATTGAGTAATATGATTTAGCTTGGGGAGAATTCCCTCAAAATAGAAAAGCTCATTATCACACTATTCAATTAACTCATCAATTTCATTGAGCTTATTCTTAAGCTCTTCATATTTCATCCTAGCTTTTCTCAATGGCTTTATTCCCCTTTTCCATTAGCTTCTCCACCCAAGTATCAACAACTTTAACCTTTTAAAAATACTTTTTCAATATGTCCCACAACTTCAGGAGTATCAGTAGAAATATCTTCTTGGCATTCACTGGATTGGCCAACTAACTGTTGTAGACATGAACTCAATGATTTGACCTGTTCTTTTAACTGCCTTTTTGATATCATGTCTTCATCCACTTTGTGCAAAAAATCATGGAATGCTTCTAAAACTCCTTGCTTTAGTGCATCCCTTGAGGTTTTTCCCAAAGGAATAAATTGAACATTATAGTCACTTGCAGTTATATCACTTCTTGATTTTCCTCATGTGGAATTGCCACCTCCAAAGTTCTAGATCCATATGGGTTAGTATGAGTTTTAGTAATGACCCTAGCCTTTTTGGAGCCTTTGTGGGTTTTGGGAAAGCCAAGGTTATAATATCTATGGCTTTCACAGGTACAACCTCTTCTTATTATTCTTCTTTTGAAATCAACTCTCCTATCCAGCCTTTTGTAAGAGCAGTTCCCACCTTTATCCCTGTAATGCATGTTGAGGTTTTCAAGGAAAACCACCAATTTCTTAGACATTTCTTGAACATATTACACTAATGGATCCTTATGCTGCACTTTTCCACTTCCAATGTTGATTTCTTGGGTTCATCTTGTGTTGGCACTTCCCCCACTTGCTTCTTTCCTTGATCCTGAACTTGGGGTTGACAAATTCCTTTTGAGTCATATCAACATTTGGAACATGTTCTCTATTTGTCTCCTCAACTGATGTAGTCATAACCTCTACATTTTCCTTGGGAACCTCTTGGGATGGTGTTGTTCCTTTAGGTAATTATTTTTCTTCTGCAGTTTCTACTTCCTTTAGAGGTTGTTGTTTGGTGGAGATATCCTCATGAACTGGTATACCAATTTCCTTTTGTTCTTTTGATACCTCCTTTTGTGGCATGGTGTGTTGGCTCTTAGTAGCTAATCCTTTACCTTTATTAATACCATGTATACTCTAATTGTCATCAATCTCTTCCTTTGTAATGGTTTCTTTTGAAATTTAAATCACCCTTTCTCAACAGACTTTTCCCTTTGAGGTGATCCACTGTCTTTAGTAACCTTGGTTTCATTTTGGGGATCCTTTTCACTGGTGCCCCAATATCCATAATTTATCCACAAGAAAATCCTTGAAATTTTGAATTGCTCATTTCTAAAGTATTTTGGCCTTCAGAAGATACTTCGACATTGGAATTTCTAACTCAACAATTGGCACATGGGTGGATTCCTTCACTCCTTCACCTGACTGGAGAATACTTGTATCTTCTACCACTTTTCTTTCAATTGATACTTCAAATGCCTCGAGTACATGAATATCCTCATTTGTGTCTATGTCCATTATTTCAATTGGGATTTTTGTTAATTCATGCAATTGATCAAAAAGAGGTATACTCACACCTTCAACTAGTGTTGCATCAAATTTCTTCAACCCTTGTTCTAACACAAAACTATCTAGTAGATTAGATGGGATATTACCTTGGGATACTTGTTCTTGAGTAATATCAATTATTACTCCTCTTGGAGATAAATCTGAAGATGGAAACACTGGTTGTATATTTGGACTTACTTGAACATCTTTTTGTTCTGGTGGTGGAGTTGCTTGATGAACCATGGAAACAACTATTCCTTCTTGTTCCTTAGTGAGCATGGGAGGATCAATCACTTCAGGCTTCTTATGTTTGTGTTTATGATCACCTTCTCTTACCAAGGGTTGTTCAAATACAACTTTGTATCTCTTCTTTTCCCTTTCAAACTACTTGATATCCAAAGTGCCACCATTTCCTTAATACCTATGACTTGGATTGGATGTTAACACTTGTTATGGCTCCTCTTATCATTTTTTCAGTACTTTGGGATCTTGGTAAAACCTCTAGAGGGGCCTTTTGTGTAGCTAAACCTTTTCCCTTTGTTTGGATTGGTACTACAAAAGTAATAGGAGCATTTTGCATAGACTTTAGAAGCATTTATTCTATTTTCTACTTCAAAGTAGACATGGAAGTTCCTATTTCACTGGAAATAATGGTCCATTCATCAATAATTCCTATAGTAGGTCTTTTTTAAGGTAATTGGGGGGATTTCCCTCCTAAATGATCCATCTTATCAGCTCCTTCCCTCAAAGGGGGAAGATCTTCCTTCAAAATCTCTAATTCCCTGAACTTATTAAGTACCCTTGTATTCTGAATAGATAAATATATGTTATTTTGTTTTAACCAAGTCAAATTTCTCCTCATCACATGAGCAATCCTACCATACTGATCATCGATTCTTTTTCATCCCATTTTATGGGGTCATTGGTTGTCCTATCTTTTGATCAATATAAAATTGACTCACAATTTGTTAGTCATCCACAATTCCTTGAGGCACCACAACAATTTTAAAATCAATGATCTTCCTGAGAGTCATCCTTGAAAAATATCTCGAGTCTAACTTCTTCCTCATCTCTACAATTCATCCAATAATCCTCAAAATGAGGTTCATGCTCAAAAGAATTTCCCAAAGTGTTGACCACCCATCTAATATCATAGTTAGACCTTAATTCAAATTTCTCCATATCAAACCTCTCCATTTCCTCCTCCATCAACCTAGATTTTATAATAGAGGGGCAATAATACCTTCTAATCCTAATGGGAAATTTGATGTTTGTCTTGTGTCTCCCAACAATCAACTTATGATCGGTGTTAGTTGTCTTGACAATTCACACAAAGCCATCTTATCATCTAAATACCTTGGTAATTTGCATGGTTGTCCCTCAAATCCACTATCTAATGTATGTGAATCTCCTATATTGGATGAAAAAGCAACCATACTCCATTATTGTATTCTTGGCTTCTTTTATGATATTCTATATTGCTCCCATTTAGGTTTGAACAAGCATATGATAGGTGCAAAGAATGCATCATTCACCAATCTTACATTTCCCTTCCAATTTCTCAATTGTAATTGGGGATAAACCTCATGCACCTTATTTTGTTTGAAAGGGACATGTGGTACAAGGCTAGGGAAACATCTATGGCCTACAATATTGTAAATTAGATATGTCATCATATAAAACTCAAGCTCCCCAAGTAGTACCACCCATTTTGATTTTTGTAGCCAGTGCTAAAAGATGCTCATGAATTGAATTAGCTATGAGGGTTTCCCAAAAATGATTCATTTCCTTTCTAAAACAACCCACATATATGGGCACATCCATTCTTTGAATTCATTTGTTGTTTCCAAGCTAACCATTCTACTTAGAAACACAACTAAATCCTTTGCTTCTTCCACAAACTGTGACCTAACCAATTTTTGGGAATCCTAGTGGTTACCTTTTTATCTGCTAGTAGCCACTTGGTGTTTATAACTTTGGCATAATCTTTCTTCTTGGCTTCAAAGTCTTTTAGGGATAATTCAACACTTAGGGTTACCAGAGTTTTGATCACTGGTAATCTCATCATTATCTTGAAAGCTTTGGGTGTTAAAGTCAATACTACCTCACCACTCCCATCCAAAACCTCCCTATTCTCTAGATTATAATTCATGGTGCAAATCCTTACCAATTTAGGACAATGCACTGAAGGAGGGATAACACCAGCTGAAGCAATGTTACTAGCCTCGATTGCTTCCATGAGTTCACTTTTGTCTGGGCTATTTAGTCTTTGTAAAAAGTCATTCAAATCAGCATTCATCAAGTCTGTGTCCGTAATTTTATCCAAGTCACTGGTAACACCAGATGTGACTTGAAAACCTGATGACAACGACTTCATTTTTATGCCCTAGCTTCTACTTTCAATCTCTTTGCAAATTGTGGAGTAGAACAATGAAAGTACGAAAGTAGTACAATCCTTACCAGTTTTTTGTGTAAATGTCTATGTAATTCTCCTTTGCTTCTTATATTTTCAAGCCTTTATCTCTCAATTGATGCTCCTTGATTGATTTCACCTCATTCCTTTGAAAATTTTGATAGCAAGGGTATCCAAATCTTCACATGTGATAATAAAAGCTCGAAGTGTTTGAATACTTCAAATAAATTTTCCTTGATTTGTGCAAAAATGCATTAATGACGGCAACCATAAATGCATTGAATCATGGCCATCCATATTTCCTCCACTTTTTAAAATGTGGGTTGTCCACGTGGAGCAATTCTATTCTATACGAGATTAGGGGGTATTTTTGTATTTTCACTACCTTTTAAAAGCATACAAGTTCACACATTTGACCCGAGCACCCACCTTTGAATTTTTTTATGATCATGACACATGTTCAAATCTTGGAGGTAGCGGAGCTACGAGACATTTTGCATATCTATCTATTTTCTTGATTGGGCACAAAACTACCAAGTCAACCGAGGCCCCGCTTCTCGCCCTTTTCTTAAAAATATGCCATGTGTCCTTGGTGGGCCTCAGATATTTTTCTACACTTTTGCACTTTGTCAACTCAATGTTAGGAAAAAATTATTGGTCCGATTCCCCACTCCAATTACTCTTTTACACGTATACTCTTTTGGGAGTGGGGTCAATATCTGATCTTGTATCCTTTGACTTCAAATATTCCCAGGAATATTTGTCGGGCCTCAGGCCAAGTTTGTATTTTGTGATTATTATGTAATTGTTGTAACTTTGCAATCCAATCCCACAACGCTGCAACCAATGGGAACCTACCACGTATCTGTGGGTGGCAGAGAAAAATATGAAATTTGCAACAGAGGCCGAAGGATGATATACAGGATATTTTTACAAGATTAAACCCGATTCATGACCAACTTTTTATAGGGATTTTCAAAGGAAACATGACTATTACATTCCTTAACCAAAAAAGAGGATTGATGTCATAAACACAAGGTTTTCATTCACATTCAACATGATTACATATTCAAATATATGCTTTTTACATGAGCAAACTAGTCAGAGTAATTTTTTCAAAAGCATACACTAGATAAAAGGGTGAGATCAAATTGAGCACTAACACCGGCTCTAACTCGGTGATGGGCACCCCCTGCGAGTGCCATAAGAACCACACAAACCAAACATATTATAGACCAACTTGCTAACTCCATTGGGTTACAGAGTCATTCAAAGCACACACTAGGTCAAACTAAACTCGATGTACTTCATAAGAACATAGCAAGATACCAAGGAAACTAGTCACCGTATACCAAGAAAACAAAAAGGAATAATTTTTTTATCAAAAGTAATGCACTCAAGGGGTATGAAGTCAGAGTCCGAAAGGGTTGTTGGTGACTCATCATTTGGGTTAACAAAGCTTAGAAGAGGCCACTAATAAATTCGTAAGTTCTATTAAGATATTTGTAGAGTTGTGTTGTTTTGTTTTAATTCTTTTTTTGAAAAAAATATATGTAATTTTATCATATACTTGTATTCGTGGGAACATTGCCATAAAAAGCACAAAACAAAGAAAGTGTGTGGCATAAAAAGACTTGGGATTAGTGGGCCTAAGAAAATTATTTTGTATTAGTAAGATATGTAGTGTTCAATTTGTCCTACACACAAACTATAAATTAAAATTAAACACTTTAACATTTTATCATTAAATTTTGTTAGGGTAAAGAAATTGGAAGGATGGAGAGGATGTTGATAATGACAAGGATGATCATGATCATGATGAAGATGATGATGATGAGGAGGAGGAGGAGGATCAAGATCAAGATCAAGAAGAGCAAGAAAATTGCGAGGATCATGGGGATGATGACGAGACCGATTATCGGGATATTTAGGATGTATTTTTCCATCTATCTGTTTGTAATTTGGAAAAGACCCCTTAGTACTCCATTAGAATTACACGGTTATATTATTGTAAAACTTATTTTGGCTTGAAACATTGTCTTTTTATTATTAATAATAATATTTGGTTCCTTTACAAATTCTCGGTGTACAATTTCTCATTGTATAGTTTCTTGGTGACAATAAAATATAAATAACATTATAGTATATAATGTTTAATTGTTATAAATAAGTAAAAATGTAATATAATTATACCATTTGCACTTACGATTAATTATATATTTTAAATTTATCAAACAATTTTTGTGTCACATTTATGTCACCCCTCGATGTTAATGTTGCGAGTCTTGAATCATTTTGAGGTGGCACAAAGTAGATGCGTTTTGGCGTAAATATGGTGCTCAAGAGACACAAATATGGTGCTCAAGTGGCATAAAATTGATGCTAATTTGACACAACTAAAACCTGTCTATTCACATCGTGTTTGCACCAATTTTGTGCAAGTAAAATTATATGTGATATCATGTAAGAAACGCGAAAAAACACCCAAATTTTTTTGTTTCATACGCAAAAATGAGCCAAAATGGTGTTATTTTCATATTTTGGAATAGTGGAAAATAATATTTATTGTGTAGAATAAAAATGATATGTGATGGAATTTTATGAAAGATATGATCGAACCGAAGTTTAGTTGTGGTGTTTATTACATTGATTGTGTATGATATTGGCCTTGCATTGAGGAGATTGGAAAATCATTCCGGTAAAGATATGAAGAGCATAAATAATTATAAGATATGAACAAACATGTACATGTAAGATTGCTCTTGCATACCACGCTCACAAAGCATCACAAGACATTTATTCAAGATGGACAAAAATACTAACAAAAGATGAGCAATTTATGAAAAGGAAAGTGAGGGACATATCTTTTAATTCTAATTACGTAATTTTCATTATACTATTAATGATTAGTTAATTAATGGACTGTTGTGAATGAGTGAATTCTAAACCACCATCATTTGTGTTAAGATTATTATGATATTTAACAATTTTAATAGTCTATCTCACTTGCAATGACAATAGTGTAACTTTCTTATTCTTTTGATTGTCTTGGAACCTGAATTATTTATGTTTTGATTTGCTCTCTAGCTAACATGTAGCGTCGATTAGGCCTCTATTTTTTCAAATATATGTTTTATTAAAGAAGAATAAAACCATATACCAACTACAACAAATCAAAATATAAATCACTCAGTGCTAAATCAATCAAAAGAATGAGAAGCTTACATTGTTATCATTAAAAGTGATAGAAACAATTAAATATCTTAATAATTTTAAGAGAAATGATACTAGTTTAAAATTCACTCATTTATAAGAGTCAGCGTTAACTCCAAACATGTTTTAAAAAGGAAAAGTAAGCACAATGTAAATAGGCCCTCTTTTGAAGAAATCAGTTATATTTCTTATAAGAATAGAAATGATTATAAATTTGAGATGAGAATTTCAGGGAAAAAAAGATAATCAAACATTTTGGCCCATATTATATGGTCCATAATCACGAAATTAAAATATATTTAGAGTCGAGCTTTAATAGTAAGGGATCAATTTTCTTGCCTATTACCCAAACCATTATTCCATTCACATAAAGTAAAATAGTTGTTGAAATATTTGTTGGTTGATAGCTCCATATTTTAATAATAATAATGAAGATGTTTGCTTATTTTTAAAAACAAGCCATGATGTTTGGTTGAGATCTCAACATTTGATGATAAAACAAATTTTATTGACTTTCAATCAATGGAAACGTGACGTCTAAAGTTGATGTGCCATTGTTGATTATTTATTGACATGACATTGTCTACTTGAAAGCAACTTAGGGTCATTACCAAAATAAACTAAACTTTACATGCCAATTTTGTCATGCAATTAAGACGAGAATGTTTTAGGTGAAAATGACATAGCATTGCCAAAGAATGGCATTTGATTAAATTCTCTTTATCATAACAAATTTTAAATATCATTATTGAACTCTTAATGATCATTAGAAACTTAATATTGCTTTGCTTCCACCGCAATAGCACTTGAAAGGCATTTCTTCAAAGTTTGGTTACCATAATACTTAAATAAGATGTTAAGTATGGTGATCAAAAGAAATTTTAATACAAGTAAAAGAATTATATTTAATTAATTATTTATAATTTACGTGTATAATGATTGATTAATAGTTTACATAATAAATTTTAATAAATATAAAGGGATTGGTGTGTTGTGTAAAATATTGTAGAAGTTATATTGTATAAATATGAGCATGGAGTCTTACAATCAAAGTTGTGATGATTGTTTCTTTTCAATTTGAATTTTATCGGAGGATGTTTCTAAAAGCATATAATTTGTTGTTCTTGCGGCTCTAGAACTTAAATTTCATTCACGGTAAAGTGTGTAATCAAAATATGACTTTTATGTTCACTTTATTAATTCTTCTATTCACTTGCATATTCATTGTTTTCACGTTGCAACTCTTATGTACTGTATATTTAGTTGAATCTTTGAACTAATTTATTGAAGAAAAGGGCCCCTGGAATCACCATTAAGGTTAGGTGGGTACTCTGCATTAGTTAACCTTCTAACATTCAACCCTTGTATAGTAGAACAATGAGAGCATTAGGAACTTTGGAATAACAAAATATGTCTTTTAGACAATAAAAATATACTCGAAGCTAGATGTCTAATCAATAATGCTTGTGTGTAGATGGATAACGACATTTTTCTATTTATTAGTGACTAACTTCAACAACTAAAATCGAAAATATCATAAAGGGATAGATGGGCCCATCCATTTAAAATAAAAAAGATAAAACCATTGATATGATCAGTAAATATCGGGGACCAAAGGTAAAAAAATAAGCATTACTCTAGTAGTAAACCCAAATACTTCATGTTATCATGGGGTTTCCTTTTGTTGGTAGTTTCTAATGACCTTCAATTACTAGTGTTCAAATTGGGGAATATCCATTAGGTTGGCGTAAACATGTTTCATGGGTCGACTTTGGTATGAAATTAATGAAGAGTTACCTATATATACAAATCATTCACGATGTCATTACTCACTTGCTTCACCTCTTAGACACCTCATACTCTCTTGGATAACTCTCATTAGTACATTGAGGATCATTATCAAAGAGTAGTAGCATATCCGAAATCTTAAAGGAGCGGCCATAAATGCAAATCTCAATTTAAAGAGGTAAAAGTGCATGACGCCAAATGTCAAATTCTGAACAAAGTTCAATATTATATGTACATGATTTTTCACACATTCGCATAATAGGGATACCTACATGCGACTTGATCCCTCTTTGGAGCATTGACATGTAGGCAATGCTCATCATATCTTCAGGGTATGATGAAGTTGTCCAACACAAAATAGTAATCCCTTTTAAGGGTTCCTTGTAGTCGCTCAAGAAAAAAATAGAGATAGGAAGAGAAGAGAAGAAACATGCATCATCACATAGGATCAAAAGATCCCATATATCTATAAACATGTTACAAACATGGATGAATGTATACTAGAATTCGTAAACCCCGAAACCTCTCCCAAACACAACCAATAAATTCTAATCTAAGGTCAATCTATTATAGGGGTCGAATATGTCGAAGTTTTTAGGCCAACTTTAAGCCCATGTGTTCTTGGCCAAGTACCTAGTGAAGTATTTCTAAACCAGACAATTCGTATGACACCTTTTGTGAATGGTAGAGAATCAAAATCAACTAAGTCACTTGTTTCTATATTGTTTTGTTGTTTCTTTAAAGAGTAATCACAATATCTAACTATCCTTAACAATTCAAATTAGTATATTCAATACCCTTATTTCTATTATATGAATGCATTCATGTTTAGACTACCTTACATGTCATTATATGCAAAACAATTAAAACATGTTTCTACATGGATATATTCATAGTTTTATTCACTTTAATTCATCATTTATATATTTTAATAGCTCATTGATTATTGATTATTTGAACACTTATTCACTTGAACATGTTATTTGCATTCTTTAAGGCATTTATTTGTTAGGAAATTAATGTGTTAGTGTGAACATTAATAATGTTTGTGAAAATATATTATCTAGATGATAATATAATATTGTAATAGTTAGGTGAGTGTGAGATATTATTATTATATTTTGGGTGTATATGAGTTGTGAGAACAACTCGCTATTAGATAGCTATGAGAAAATAAAGGTGGAGAGATAAGTGGGGATTGGGTAATTGATATGGTTTGACTCCTTATTCTAAGGATGTCATTTACCTATTTATATGTAATCTCTTCATAATGAAAATCATCTCGAATGAATTAAATTGCAATATTTTTATATTTGGTGTTTTATTAGTGTGTTATATTTTATTGTTTCTACATTTGAATCTGACCCAAAAATAATATTTGGTATCAGAGCAGGTATGCAAACCTGACAATGGATTTTCTGTGATTGAGCAAGAGCATTTTTTAAGAAAATCTGTCTGAAGAATAGATTGTAGTTTTTGTTCTAGGATCTGGGTTTCTCTGAAACTTATTGGGTTTCACGAAATATGGGTAATACAACTACAGACGAAATTTCAGCCGAACCTCAGATAATATTTTTGGAGAAAAATGCATTTCACCGAGCCTGCATTATTATATTTTGGGTGTATATGAGTTGTGAGAACAACTCGCTATTAGATAGCTATGAGAAAATAAAGGTGGAGAGATAAGTGGGGATTGGGTAATTGATATGGTTTGACTCCTTATTCTAAGGATGTCATTTACCTATTTATATGTAATCTCTTTGTAATGAAAATCATCTCGAATGAATTAAATTGCAATATTTTTATATTCTCGTGTTTTATTAGTGTGTTATATTTTATTGTTTCTACATTTGAATCTGACCCAAAAATAATATTTGTATCGAGAAAGAGTATACAAACCTGACAATGGATTTTCTGTGATTGAGCAAGAGCATTTTTTAAGAAAATCTGTCTAAAGAATAGATTGTAGTTTTTGTTCTAGGATCTGGGTTTCTCTGAAACTTATTGGGTTTCATGAAATATGGGTAATACAACTACAAACGAAATTTCAGCCGAACCCAGATAATATTTTTGGAAAAAAACATTTCACCGAGCCTGCATTATACAAGTTTGGAGTTTCTGTAAATGTTTCTTTTGCCACACGGTATGCAGTTTGTGGGAGATTGCAGACCTGCCATGCCACATGGATCACATGTACCTTCCTTCCAGTCATTTGGTCATTATTTTTTAGTCTCTGATTTATTTTACCGTCCATGTGTTGTTTTGGTTTTTGTTTATTTTTAAGAAAAAGAAACGTGGTATTTCTTCTCTCTTAGTTAATTCATTAGGGAACAAGTCTTATTTATTGTTTAGTTACGTAAGTCTAAGTTGTAATTTTTTTAAAAATTTTTTTGTTAATTTTATTTGTATCATTACAAACATCATAAAGTCGAGTCAAAATTTTTTAAAGTCATTTTTGTGTCATTTAGGTGATTATTAGGAAAATTGTAAAAAAAAAAAAGTTGCTCGTATTTCTCCTGGTCGCATTTTCGCTTGTACACAACGACCAAGTTTAAATTGAGGGGGAATTTCATATTGAGCTTCATTTTCAAATTTTTTTGAGTAACTAAGCAGTTTCAGATGGAGGAAGGAGGCAACGGAGGAAGGAGGTTAATCAATGACCTCTCGCCAGCCACAAGCGAAGGGGCCACACAATGAATTTGTGGCATTTATTTTTGTTGTGTGTTTAATTTTCATTGTGTGATGTAATAAGAACAGATGATTTATTCCTGTTCGCTCTTGTAATAAGTGAGCTCTTGCGTGAGTGATATTTCTTATATTTTCCTTGAATGTAAAGATGGGGGTGAGGAAATGTGTACGCTACTATGAAAGTGGTTGGTGGTCCACTAGAAAACCAATTTGAGAGTTTGTGAATCTATTCGAAAATCACATACAGAGTGGTTAATGGTTCCACTAGAAAACCTGTTGGAGTTAATGGTACTCTTTGAAAACCATCGGATTGTAGAACATGAGTAGGTACTAGACAGAACTCACCCATGTTCACACTAAGGGGGTGAATGTTAGGAAATTAATGTGTTAGTGTGAACATTAATAATGTTTGTGGAATTATATTATCCAGATGATAATATAATATTGTAATAGTTAGGTGAGTGTGAGATATTATTATTATATTTTGTGTGTATGTGAGTTGTGAGAACAACTCACTATTAGATAGCTATGAGAAAATAAAGGTGGAGAGAATCATGTTGGAGAGATAAGTGGGGATTGGGTAATTGATATGGTTTGACTCCTTATTCTAAGGATGTCATTTACCTATTTATATGTAATCTCTTCATAATGAAAATCATCCCGAATGAATTAAATTGCAATATTTTTATATTCGGTGTTTTATTAGTGTGTTATATTTTATTGTTTCTACATTTGAATCTGACCCAAAAATAATAGTATTATATATACTAGGCTATATTCTAGTATGGATGTCACTTCCAAGATCTTCACATCTCTTTATAATATAAATGATCAAGTGATCTCTCCTCTTTTCGATTTCACTAAACTATTGTTTTGATGTTGAGTTTGAGAACTCTTACATGTTCAAGGCAACTTCTATGTATTCATATGTAGGTTTTAATTTGACATATACATGTTTGCAAACACCCCAAAGTGGGGTATTTTGTAGAAAACTAATTTATTTACAACACTACTTTTTAATTGTAAAATTACATTGTTGTATGGTTCTTATATTGTATTTTTCGATAATTGGTTTAGATTAGGATTTCATTGGTGATTTTTCATTGTTTTGGTTATTTTTCCACTCCCCTCTATATTTCTATATATTTTGATCTTCTTCATTTTCTACCTAAGACATTATCATTAACAATATAAAGTGTTGAATAATATTCCCTTCAACTCGAGTGACATTGTCTTAGGCAATGGTGGTAGACATGCTTGGTGTTGTGGGCTTGATGTAGGTTGGAATTACTTCAACGACTCTTCAAACCTTACATGCCTTATATCAAACATACGTCTTTAGTGATTTTTTTTATAAGAACTTGGTGCACCTTAAAATTACTTGTACAACTCTATAAACCTTATGTACCTTACCACCCATATTGGACATACCTTTTCAATACATCTTGAAATTTTTCGACAATTCTATAAACCTTAAAAATTATCAACGTAACATTACACCTACTTTTATTATATTATAAATATTCATTTATAAAAAAAAAAAAATTAAATACAACCTCCTAACAATCCCACATGGAACCACCTCCCTTAGCTAAGTGGCACGGGCAGTCCAAAAATCCTTATTTTGATTCCTAACCCTCCGTAACCACTACCATAAACAAAAATATCCTCAAATAAAACAAAAACATTACGTCCATCTCCCATCCTTATCTCTTAGTTAACTAAAGAATTTAAAACTTTAAAATATATATATATAATAAAAGCTTTCTGACGCGAGGATTTACTAAGTGCAGCACGACCCATTCGTGGCGTCATTTTCCAACAAAGACTTGCATATAAAAACTACTCGGCCCTCACTTACGTGGCTTTAGCCTTTCACTACGTCATTCTTCGCCTACAAAATTTATAAATAATTTGTGTGTCATATCATGCATCCTATGTTGCATGGGAAAAGGAAAGAGGGGATCCTAAGTTTTCAAACATTTGGATAGACTAATGACTATCAATCTAAGTGAAATGTACGATAGAAAAATTGAAAATGGAGGGCATGCATCAAAGAAGTGAAAATGGAGGTACTAGAGTAGCGAAAGAGGAAGAGAGCCGATGGACAAGGGGTAGAGGGATGAGAAGTCTAAGGACATGGAAAGTTAAGCGCATATCGCAAGACACTTTAGAGATAAGGATATGTGTAATAGACCTGACATCCAAGGGTAGTGATTTCATGCACATTTCTGATCGGGAAACTCTCTAGCTATCAAGGTAACAGTTAGGGTTTCCCTCGTCAACAGCTTGATTTAGATAGTGTTTTCCATCAATAACCATTGACATAAAATGGGATTTGCCTTTTTTACTATGCTCCACATTATCGTCTCCATCTCGCTTGCATTTTTATGAGAGTCCAATTTGTTCTTAAAGGGGTCAAAATAAAAAATGGGAAAAATCCAATAGGTTTTGGGTTTGAAACCCAACCTCATGAATACAACATACCATGTTCCTTATTCGTGGCTAGGGAAGAAATGGCTCCTATGTCCTTCATGCATGGGTTCTATCTAATCTTTGATTGGAGAGGAGGACAACTATTCTTAGCATGCGCCAAGGGTTATCCAATGGTGACATCACAACCACTGACATAAAAAAGGTTTTGCTATTATTTTATTTTAATTTTTTGGCATCAAGTTTTTTTATTTGGAGTTTAATTTGTTAGATAAGATGAACACATGATTGGAATGTTGGAAATAAAAAGGTGGGAATAAAATACATGCATGTCGTACACCTATACCACATCTTGGAGTGTCCCAACCCAAAAATATTTGCTACATGTGGTCCACTTTATCGTCTCAATCTCACTTGCATTATTTGCATGAGTGCAATATGAGCTTAAAGGTCTCAAAATTTAAAATAAAAATAAAAATCCAATAGGTTCAAGGTTCGAAACCCAACCACATTGCTTGCTTCTAGTAGCACTTTGAAGCCCCCTTCTCAATTTTAAGCACGACTAATTGTAGGGAAACATGGGATGCACAAACAATCATCAATGATTGAGCCCCTCCAATGGTTGGTCACATGAGCCACAAGTAGATTTTATCTACCAAATGTTTTTGGTGTCTTTTTTATGGTGTTAAGGTCATCGATTGAACAACGTTTAATTTAGTAGATAAGAGATAGACATGAATGGAAAGATGGAAATAAAAAGGTGTAAATTAAATACTTGATTTTCTTGCACCTATTCCACAAACCAAATTGTTTCTGCCCAAAAATGTGTTATATGTGCTCGACTTTATCGTCTTGATCTAGCTCACACTATTCATGTGTGTAATTTGCATTTAAGAGGGCCAAAATTAAAAAATGGGAAAATACAATTGGTTCCATGTTCAAAACCCAAATGGTCTATTATGTCACCTAAGTCAGTAAATAAACCATACTTAAATTTCATGTTCGAAAATATTTACAGACCAAGCATGTAGTCACATTAATTGCATAGGTGCACATCATCAAATATGAAAAATGTAAGTATTCTTTTATGTTATATAACAAAAATCGGTGAAAGGTTTATTATTCTATCATTAAATAGAATTTTTGTATAATAGCAATAAAACTATTTAGTGAATGTCTATTTGTCTACCACATAAGTAGTTCTCCATTAGGTAAGATGATAACCTTTTTGTCCATGACATGATTGCATATGATATTTTTACTTAAAGTTTACACATGGAAAAAAAAATCTCTTCATGCAAAAAGTGTGATGGAAACGTCAAAGGGATGCATCAAAGAAGTGAGATTGGAGGGGTGGAAACAATAAGAAAAGAAGATGGGCATGAAGAAGCGGTCTCAAGGAAGATTAGTTAAAGGGCGGGGAAAATGTTGCAAGGAATCTATGCAAAACATGTGTTTCCTACAACCACTCGTCATTTTTGTCATTCACTATCTATTTTTATGTTTTTATTCTTGTACAATGTGAAGGATTTATTTTGAGTGACTTGAGTTTGTTAGATAAGACAAAGACATGAATGGAAACTTGGAAATGAAAAATTATGAAAATTCAAAAGGTTCCAAGTTCAAAATTGAACCACACTCCTTGCTTCTTGTGGCACATTGTAGGCTGCTTTTCAATTTTAAGCTTGAGTAATTATAGGAAAGCATGCAATGTAGGAACAATCATTGGTAATTGTGCCCCTCCAAAAGATGGACATATGAGTAACAAGAAGATTTTATCGCCAATTGAGCTTTGTTAATTTTTTTATTTAACTTTTTTACGGCATCAAGGTTTTTGATTGGATGATGTTTAATTTGTTAGATAAGGTAGAGACATGAATAGAAAGGTGGAAATAAAAGCTGAGATTTAAAACCTTGCATGTCCCACACCTATTCCACAACTCATATTGTTCCAACCTAAATAACATCTACTATCTATGGTCCATTGTATCGTCTTGATCTCACTTGCATTCACGCAAGTGCAATTTATACTTAAATGGGGTAAAATAAAAAATTCTAGAAATCTAATAAGTTCCAAGTTCAAAACCAACTGCAATGTTTGTATCTTGTAGCATTTTGTAGTCCCCCTTTTCAATTTTAAGCTCGATTAATTATGGGAAAACATGATATAGGAACAATCATTGTTAATTTAGCGCCTCCAATTTAAACTTGAGTAATTTTTTTTTGAGATGTCACAGATTTGGGAAGATATTTTGATATATACCTAGGTCTTAAAATATTTTCCATATGGAGGAGAAAACAAGGAGAGAGTCTTTGGGCGGGGCGGAGGGTGGCAGCGTGAGGCGAGCGGCGAATATGATTAAATAAGTAATTAATAACATGTAGGTATCCACTTAATCAAAAATAATATTGTGAATCAACCTTTGAGAGGGTTTCTTAGTCAACGCATATATCTTGTTGTCGGTTCTATAAATTCATCAACGTGTTAGTTCCATGGATAAATTACGATGATATTGGTTTGGTCAAGTTGGCAATGCCTGATCGGGGGTCGAGAGTTCTCGTAGTAGAGGACAGCCACACCTACAAAAATGGATCTTTGCAAAACATGGACTTAGTCATTACCAATGGTCCAGCGAGCTACCACTAGACAACCGAAATCGACATGAAATTAAAATAATAATATTTTTCGTAGATGCGCGGATGTCGAGGGGTGCATGTGGTTCATATATAATTTATCGTAAAGTAATCCTTTGGCGTTAACATAATATATATGTTGTCTACTGCACATCTTCACTAATTGGGTATTGTCTCTTTCAATGCATGAACATCATCATGTAAAATTTTCAAAGGTTATTTGCCAATTTGGGCACTCCAGATAAATAATAAGAATACTATCAATAATTGAATAAAATATTCCCTAGGTTTTTCTCTCTCTTCATGGGAGTTTCCCAACGGTCAAGCTTCATTTAATGCGGAGTTTCAATCCTTGACCCGATGGTCCACGATCATTGTAAGTGTGTAACTTCTTTTCCTAGTAGATTTTGTGCCAAATATATGCCACGTGTACAACGCATCAACCGCTTGATCGAGATTGTTTGGCTCATGTTGTTTGTTGCATTCAATGGGTGACAAGAAATTATGGAGGCATACAAAGTAGTATTCCTCACTGAGACAATACCTAAAAATGTATATGGTCATATATTATTGCATCCCATTAAAATTGAATTATTGAAGCAAGAATCGATTCATACGACTGAGATGTTCAACTCCTTTCCCTGTGAGCCTTTGTTTTCATAATGATTTTCCATTGACAAGTCTTCACAGTGGAAGCAATTGAATGAGCACAGCATGGATGTACAAATGACGCTATTCACCAGAACTTCTTGTCAAATTCTGGGTTGTTCTAGGTCGACTGTATCTAAAAAAATGTTGTTGATTACAGGGGAATAAGAAGAACAAGGCATGCAGGGTCACCCCAATAATAGTGGTAATCATAGAAGTGTCCAATTTCATAGAAGAGGTGCAGAAATTCATCAGAATGCAAACTCCGCCCACTATATTTACAATGCGTCAACAATGAATTCTTCAATTACTTTGCCATTTAAGCCATGCCCAAATGTCGACGGTTCGCAACTCCCATACGTGCGATATTTCCTTTCCCGGTAGATTTCGTACAAATATATGCCATGTGTACAACTCATCACCATTCGATCAATGTATTTTGGGACCGTTGGATGGTGATTGACGCGTTGACACGTGAATGTCACAACAAGGTGGGTGCGCACCATTGATAATCTAACTGAAAAGCACATCTTTGACGTAATTATACATGGTCAAATAATTATAAAAATATACACATCCATGTCTTTCATGCAACCGACCGCCAACACCAAGCACACCCACTAATGCCATAAAATAATGTTCACACATTTAATTTATGTAATCTATATAAAACGTGATCCGTTGGGCGAAGCTCCGAGTGTGTGTATCAGGGGAAACTTTTAGTGGTGAATATTTGTAATTAGGAGAATAGTAGGAATTATGGAATATTAATTTGGCTATTTTTACAAGCATGATAAATGACCATGCTTCGCCCAGAAAAAAAAACTACAAACAATAATTTATCCCATGCACATAGCCAACAAATCTCCAATCCCAACGTATATTTTTTATTCAATCGTTAAATGATCGGGCTAGGATTTTAAAACATTCTTGGATCGCCAAGAAATCAATGGAAGCTTCTTGGGTATTTGGTCTCATTTGCCACTTTAAAAGACTCCACTAACTACCTCAGAAGTCGCTAAACCTTTTAATAAGCCGCAACGAATGAGGAGTAGCCAAGTGTCACCCATTTTGGGAACTTGAGCATAAATTTATGTAAAATGATCTCCAATGCCTTGAATTGAATATTGGGTGGACACATGATGGGATTAGGGCCTCTTCAAGTAAAAGACATTCCACGGGCTCCAAGCCCGCAAAATGAACCAATTCAATAAAGTTTCAGGTCCATGGTGAGGTGAGGTAGAGTGAATGTCAAGAACACATGTGGCAAAGGCAATTTTAGCTACTAATCAGAAATATCCTTCATGTCAATGAATTATCCTTCATTTACCACTCAATCCAACATTTCCTTTAAAAAATATATTCTATTTCACTAATGCTACGAACGCCGATATTAGATAATTCGCCAACCTAGTGAGTCTGGTTCTGACCATATTCACCACAATTTCTATAAGTTTTTTTTTCAGGTGGGTTCCTTAAAATTTTTCCTAGTGTGTATTTATTTTGGCAGCTTGTGATCATGGAAGGATCAAAATTAAATGGATTTCTCCTACACAACAATTGTGTTTTAACAAAGGAAGGCCAAAATGGGAATTTGGTGTGGATTTGTATTATGCCTCCCGGCGGTGGTTCCGTCTTCCCTTTAAGCCCATGCCCAAACATCGATGGGTTGTGATTGTCGTAAATGCGATACTTCCTTTCCTGGTAGATTTTGTGCCAAATATATGCCACATGTGTAACGCAAAGAACGCTCGATCGATGTATTTTGGACGGTTGGATGGTGATTGGCTTTAATGCATGAATGTTAGAGTAGGGTGGGTGTAGACCATATATAGTCTAACTAAAAACACACCTTCGATGTAAATATGGATCAAAAAGAAGTTTGGTGTTAGGGACTACAAGTGTTTAAGAGAGGTGGTAAAGGTTGGTGCAATTTATATGTGCACATTTTCATTTTTCTATGAATTGATAGATATGAAAATTATGGTTAAGAATATAGAATTTGTCAGTAGTGCTTAAAATCGTTAAGGAAGAAAGAAAATTAATGTAACCACCTTTAACACAAACTTAATACACATGAGAATATCTTGAACTCAAAGAAAATAAATTTTCTTCTTCGTTATTGACTCATGAATTACAATGTTTATGCCCACTTCCCTTTGACACCTTTTGACATCGATCGATCTTGACATCACTGATTACATTATGGACATTATTATGGTTTTGATTTAGTATAATGTTAGATGTTGGACCATAGATTATTGTTGATCTTGATTTAGTTATGATGCATGATGATTATTAGAGACACTTCATATGTGGATGATGATATACTATTTGACATGGATATATTATGAATGTTGTTCGGACATGTGATTTTTGGATATTGTGAGTAGACCTAGAAAATGGACATTATATGATGATGATATAGTTGTTGATATAAATTGTAAGTGATATTGTTGATTGCCTTGATGTTGTTGTGATTCATATGTATAGATGATTTTGTGATTATATTTATATCATGTTGGATGTTCTGATATGGCCACGAGGCCGAAGGAGGTATTTTGTTTTGCAAGTTAAACTATCACAACAAACATTGGGGGATTGAAGACCAACCACATTGGAATTCTAGATGAATTCAATAAGGTCACCATGGCAACTAGTTTTGTTTGTGTGTGTGTTTATTAGTGTTAGGGATTCCCATAGGGGGAATTACCTTTGAATGTGACCAAGGGGCTTTATGTTTTTTTAATGTGGTTTCTTTTACCCTTTTTCATTAGTTATTAAATGTTGTGTTAATGTTGTGAATAATCATGTTGTTAAAGTAAACAAATCAATATGTCATAAGAAAGTAATTAGTGAAGTGGTTGGATTTTGTATTAAATGTTGTAAGTATGTGTAAGTGACCTTGTAAGTGATGTGTAAGTTTACTTCTGAGTGTGAAACACTCCACCTTCTTGGAAATTCGAATTTGTCCTTGGAGGCTGATTTTGGAGGCTTGTGGGACAAGTAAAACTTGTCCCATACCTCTTAATTTTATTTACCAACCATACCTATGGTTGGAGGGTTGAATTTAGACCTTCTTTATGCATTTTGATATGACTAATTGTAAGTTTTAATTGCACTCTTCTTACATTTTATTAAATTCAGTCCTTATGGGGTGTGGGCTTTTTGGAGTGTGTAAGTTTATTGTCATATTATTCACCCACCTCTTTATTGTGCATTGGAGAATGAATTTGAATTTTGTGTTGGAGTTGAGGATGTGTGATGTGGCATCCTACATAGATCCAACTCACCCTCTTCTCTTCCCTCCTCTATAAAATTAGAATTCCTTGTTTTTTTGGGTTGTTGAACATTTTGCATACTTCCTTTTGAGTGAAATTTTGCTATGTGGAGCTCTTGCTTTTGGAAGGAGTTTGGAGACCCTTGCATGCTTGTTGGTTGTTGATTTTGGACTATATTTTGGCATTGGAAAGCTTGTTGTTTTGAAACTTAGACAACTCCTTCATGGAGAGGTAAGATCTTGGCTCTTGAAATACTCTTTTTCTTTATGAATGTACATGTTATTGTGTGAATGTTTTAGCATGTGTGTGGGCTGTTTGGGTAGATTGCCTAGGAATGGTGTAGGAGAAGGCTATGGGGAATCCATGTGGGGGCATAAGGGAATGCTAGTGGCATCATAATTCTTGTGGAGGGAGTTGGGATTGGGTTTCTACCTTGGAAAAGAAATGACATTGCATTTCTTACTTTGTGGGGGCATAAGGAAAATTTGTGGGGGCATAAGGAGGGATTGTGGGGGCATAAGGATATATGGGAGATGTTTTATATTGGTAGTCTATTACAGGTGGATACCCAATTCCCATTGGGAGGCATAAGCAACTTCCCCATAGTTCCTTGCTCCTTTGGCTTGCTTGATGAAGCCTTAGTCTTGTTTGTATGTTTTAAATGTAGTTGTAAACTACATTCTATTCTCGAATCGTATTTTTATTGTGAAATTTGCATGTGTGTTTGTGGAAGCCTTTTGTTGCCATGAGTTGAATCACACCTTCTATTACATTGTGGTTGGGGCTCGGGGGCCAATGAAGAAGGATGGCTTCTCCTCTTCATTGGATGTCTTGGTTGGGTGGAGAGCGTTGCCTTTCCCCTACCTTTGTTGTGATCTAAAAGGAAAAAAATTATGTTGTTGTTCTGGAGCAGAGGAGAAAGACAGTTTGACAGTTCCTTGTGAAATGAAATCTCATTGTAACCCTTCCCACTTTGAAGTGGATGATCTGTATTTTATTTGTAATGGAAGGATACTTTGTATTGAGTTATGAAAGTTGTAAATTCGAAATGTGAAAGATATATATACTCTGTTCTGTTCATTTGAAAGAAAGAAATTGAAATCTATTATTTGCATTCAAGAAATTGAAGAATGTAAAGTTATATATTTGAAATCAATAAAATATTGCACTACCTTTATAAATTTACATTTTTGTATTGAAATTGATCATCAAATTGTGATTTGAAATCTCTGTTTGGAAAATTGAAATGAGGAATACGTATGAAGGAAATATATGTAACTCTGTTCTTTTGAAATATGTTAACATTGGAAATCAGACTTTGTATTTTGGCTCTTAAATGGTTTGATTAAATCACTTAAATGTATTAGACTGGAATGGAAATGAATCTCCATACTTGGAAGGTGAAAAATGATAAATAAATCCTTTAGAAATTGATCTCTGTTTTGTATTTCATCCTGGCAAATAATTTATCTAAAATGAACAGTTTGAACCTGCAATTCAAGAAATAAAAATGAAACATTAAAATTGAACATGCTATGATGTAAATGAATTCAATTTGGGCTAAAACACTTAAGGAAATATGTCAAAACTTAGCAAAATCGGGCTCAAACCGTTTTGCAGTCGTTTCTGTCAAGAAACGGAAATGTTCAAATTGCAAATCATTTAGACAAATTGAACAGATCTAACAAGTTAAAATTTACCAGCTCGCTCTATATAAGCCTGCAGGACATTTTCTTAAAATTGACCCCTTAAACTTTATCAAAATCTAAAATTAATGATCTCTATGCAAAGAGGACGTCGAGAGCTTTCCAGAAAGTCCTTGTTTTCCCAAAACCGAGCTCTCTATCAAAATTTATGGCCTTATGAAGTTTTCTTCACTTGGCGTTAAATTTTGGGAAAAATTTCCTTGGTGGGCCTCAGGCCCGAATTTTTCCCTTGGGACTTAGGAAAATTTTTGGGAAAAATTTCCAACTTTTCCCGCCACTCCACCATCCCGCAGCCAATCAAAAGTTGCCACGTGGCCTTGCGAGGCAACGACAGAGGTGCGAAATCCATTTTGACCTTAGCATTTAAAAAAAAAAATTGGGAAAATTTTCTAATTTTCCTCCGCCGCCCTGCCGCCCGCAACCAATGGTAGGCTGACACGTGGTAGCCTTAGGCATCGGCAGAGGCGCGAAACGTTTTGCAACTTTGAAACTTTAACTTTTTGCTTTGGTGAAAATCCCAAAGTTTCCTCGCCGCCCCCACGGCCTGCAACCAATGGAAGGCTGACATGTGGCAACCTTAGGTGTCAGCGGAGGTGCGGAACATTTTGTACCTTTGAACTTTTTACCCTTAAAATCTTAAAGTCAAAAATCTCTCCGACGACCTGACTTCCCACCAGAGTTTTCTCAAGCCGACACGTGTCCTCTTCGGGCCCGTGGGCGTGCAGAGGCAAATCACGCTTTTTCCCCGAAAAGGGAAAACGCCAAAACTCTTCCCCGCTCCACCGACCCACGCAAGGGAAAATTTTCACCCCTAGGCCCACAGGCCTGCTCTTGGGGAAAATTTTCACCCCAAGGCCCGTCGGCCCATAACTTGAAAAATATGAGGAGTTATGAGGACTTCTTTATATCATTGGAAAGGTGAGGAAATTTCCTATCCAATGGGAGTGATTTAGGAAAATTTTGAATGCGTTAAGTGTGAGAAAAATCAAGTTGAAACTTTAAGCCTATTAGAGAATGGGTATGGTGAGGAATTTCCCTTTGAACCTATTTGGAACTTCTAACCTTAATTTTGGACCTTATGACCTCTAATAATTATTAATAAAAGGAAAATATACTCTAGTAGATTTGAATTGTTCCAGAACCTGTTAGGGACAACTGTTGCCTTGTAACATGGTTGTAGATTCTTTTTAATAAAAAAATTATTCCATAATTTTCCTAACTAATCCTAGGTTGTTCTTGGGTCTCAAGTGGGTTGTTTTAGCGGGCATTACACAATGCTTCATAAATAGGAAAACAACTTCCAACTCAAATTGCCAAGAAAACTCTAACTAACTTTGACTAAATCTACTCTAGGTGGCGGAATTTACTATTTTTAGCAGTTTACTAGAACCTGTTATTCTTAGTAAGTTCGCATGTTTATTCGTATGGACATAGAAATTGCCACGCATCTTCTACATGCCTAAATTAGAGGAATTGCCAACTTTCTAACCTACTATGCATTCAAGAGACTAAAATTTACTAATGCCCTAAAATAGGAAAAAACCAAATTATAACTTAGATCCTAATTTTCAACCTTCAAGTGGTTGATTCGTGCCCGAAAATATGTTGAAGTGTGCTCCAACCGGCAGGGTGATTGATCGGTGCATTCGTCTTGTCAAAACAGGTGGTTTAAAAAAGGACTCAAACGAACACTCGAAGCAAAAGTTTTGACATTTTCAAGTTCCTGCTAAAAGTAGTGCCTAAAAGTAGTGCATCAAAAATTAACAAAGAAGATATCTCTCACCTATCTATTGTTAAGGAGATCAAATACCCATTTGAAGTATATAGAGAATGTAATAAAAGACAAAATAGATGTTGGTTATATAATTTTGTTATGTCGCGAGTGGTTTCATAGCCCGACCACCTTATTTAAAATGTCGTTCTTGTCCCACATCATTTGTAGGTTAGGTCAATCTCATGCATGTCATTTTCTCTTCATTAACCATACAAAAAGTGTTTAGTTATTTTCTTTAACATGTATGTAGAGTCGATAACCAACATTTTATCCCCTATGTACGTAATAATATGCAATAAAGAGGTGCAATTTTTGAGAATGATAAAGAGCCTTCATACATACATGTTGTTATTTACTGAGACCTTGACCCTCACTATGATATATGGGCCTATGCCTTGATGCATTTGTATATAGGGTAAAATGAGAGAAACAACTATAAACATTGTTCCTTTGTCATTAAGTATTAGTTGCTAGTCACATCTTTTTCGTAAGTATGTGGTATGACCAAAGCATGATCACTAAAGCATACAAATAAAATGCTAATTTAGACAACATTGAGACAGTAAAGGGTGTTAGGTAGGCTTTAAATTTGATGGTCGTGCGCACTCAAGACGCGTGTGTGTGACAACGTCAATGTTCTGTAACATTTGGTGAAACAACGTCAATGTTATGCAAGGATACCTATCTTTTGTTTGCTAGAGGCAATTTACAAGAAAATGTCATATATTTCATGCAACATTTGTAGAGGTGAATATATTCTTTTAAGGTTCAAGCACAATAAATGTCAAAAATAAAACAATGCATGTAAACCAATCCACTCCACATATATGACTAGCTTTCTTTCCTCAAACTATCATGAAAAATAAAGAGACATGCAAAAATCTCATTAGCCAATAACAAAACTAATGTTTCTTCGCTTTGATTAACCAATAGATGAAACTTTTCTCAGTATGAAAGTTTTTCCTATTTCATGAGACACTTGTTGGCACGAGACCATTTTCATGAGAATGGGAAGGGGAGCTCGATTCCCATGTAATATAGCATATTGGCTAATAATTTGTAGTTGTGCTTCGAGGTGGGACTGGGCTTCTTGTTCTAGATGAAGAGCACAAACATAAAAGTGTCCATTGTGGCCTTGGGGCACAACAAGGTTCCGCTTATAAGAGAACATGTGTTTCAAAAGGTTGTTGTAGGTTGATATGTAGTCAATTCCTACATCGATCTTATCCTCGTCACTCTTGGAAGCCCAACCCATCCTTGTGATGACAATGTTTAAGCCACCGTGGCCGAGCACAGATGAGGGAAAGAACATCACATCGAGTTGTGTATCAAAGATATTCTTGTAAAAGGTCGTCGTGAAGGCAAGGTTAACTAAGCCACTACACCATGCATTTGATTTCAATTATAATACACCATTACAAAGCATAAACAAAATTCATATTTGTTAATGCTACGTTCCAAATTCTAATCATCTCGATTCATATTCAATAGCTACAATGGTCAAATTTTTGATTTGCCGGATTCTTATCGAAATGCTACGATAATAGATCACACTTGCTCATAATAGAAATATATATTAACATAAAATATTTATTTATGTATATCTATATTCATTATAATCATAAAAATTCACACAATGTTTCTAAAAGTTTTCTTCTTTATATCACTAATAGGTGTTCTCTTGATTACAATGAAACAATATTACTAATTTAAGATATAAACAAGAACAATAATATTTAGATCAACATACTCATTGTAAAATAAAAGGTAGTAATAACACAATAATTTTTATGAATATATAATTAATTCACAGACTTAAACTTGATATTCATTAGACTCTCACAAGATAATTTCTCTAACAACAAACATACATATACTTAAACAACATGTAATTTATTTATTTATTTTTAAATGATTTATAATTACTTAACTGGTTTGCCATAAATTTTTAATGATTTTGTCTAACTCCACACAAGCGTCTGACATTCCTATACCTAAAACATTTAAAAATTGATCTGTAGAATTTGGTTTTGTCTAATCTCACACACGGGCTGTGGCTATCTTGGTGACAGAATAACAAACACAAGTTATATGCCCCTATGTATGCTCCATCCATACATACATGTGTGAGCCTCACCAATTATGATATTCACACATTTTGAGAATCATTAAATTAAATGTAAATGAAATAAAAAAATGGCATATGGATAGTCCTAGGTGGATTGGTAGGCCTATGTGACAACAGTATATGAGAAATCATGGGTTCAAATCATACATTTTTATGGTATACACACTAGTCCAACTTTCACATTAAACAGCTAAAAATATAATTGTACAATTTTGTTTTAAAAAGTAAATTAAATGGCAGTAAAATAAAAGTAGTAAATTGAAAGACAGTAAAATTATATCAGGTACGGCGTACAATTAAAAAATCACGGAGTACGACGTAGAATTGAGAGCTTATCTGTGGGTGTTGTTGCTGATGTACGCTATCTTTTTCCTGATGGTCTTGCACAAACTTCAGAAACCCTAATTTTTTTTTTTTTTACAGAGGGCAAGGTACATTAAAACTGTATGAAAACTGTGTCAAAGAAAGACCCATGTCTAGTACTCGTGTCCTCACTCTGTTAACACAGATCATGGTAATGGCTGTGGTGATATCTATCATATTGCTGTTTATTGGTATTGGCATTCTGATTTTAATTCATCTCTGTATAGTTGGAAGGGCATTCAGAAGGAGTTTTAGGTCACACAGAGGTGGGATTTCTTCAGTTTCTCCAACCTCTTCCGCTTCTGCTTCTGCTGTTGTGCATGGAAACAATAATGGTGGGATGTCTGAGGAGGATGTGCAGAAGCTGCCTTCATATAAACACCAAGGAAGTGCTGTTGTTGTTATGGAATGTGATGGCAAAAACAGTGGTGTTATAAAGTTTGATTGTGCAGAGTGTGCAGTATGCCTTGATGGGTACCAGAGGGGTGACAAATGCAGGATTTTACCTGTATGTAGGCACAGTTTTCATGCCAGGTGTGTGGATGCATGGCTGTACAAGAGCCCCTTCTGTCCTATTTGCAGGACTAGTGCCGAGGAGCAAAATGGTGGGGAAGGGGTGAAGGAAGGATTGGAGTTGGGCAGAGGTGGGGATTGTGAAGCGGAGAGGGTAGGCAGGGATTTTGCTATTGGGATAGGAGGGGTAAGTAGGGGTTTCGCTGTGGGAATAGGAGGGGTAGGTGGGTCTGGTGTTTATCATGTTTCTGAGATACCCAATTCACTGTTACCAAGATCTCCTCCCTACTCCTGTCAATGACGACATAAGGTATGTGAATGTCTAGGTTCTGAGCAGAAGCTGTGGCGTGTTCATTAAGTACTTTTGCCACTGTAAAGCTGATCTCTATGGATCAAAACAGAGGAAAGATAAAATCTTTTGGTGCTCCATATATGTATAGATAATTAATCACATTTATAGAATTGAGGTTCATGCACTGATGGGTTCAAGTTTCAAGTCAAAAGTTCATGACTCTAGACTAAGACTGCAATGCTATCATTGTGGATCCAAAACAGGGTAACTTGAAATCTATTGGTGGTCCTCCTCATAAATATGTATATATGTATCTTGAATCTTGGCTTTAGAATTGAGATTCAAGCCTTGATGGGTCCAAGATTTAAATCATAATTCATGAGTAGCTAGACTAGGACTGCTACTTTTGTACATGATTGTTGTGAGCAATTGCTGGCATCTGAGTGCGGTGTAATTATCTCAAGCCCTGGTACATGTGAGAACCGAAAGCATCTTTTCTTGAAATCATAACTATTGACTCAGGTACTAGTATTACATGAAAATGGCAAGTATGACCTTATCTATGCTTGTGATTTTGGCCGATGAATTGAACTCTATGCTATTTGCCAAGAACATTTTCTGTATTTTTAATGCTATCATTAAAGGCTTGGTCTCATTCATTTAATAATGTGCAAGCCAATTATGAGCTGGAGCAGAGGATTATATTCTTGGTCTAATCTCTTTATTATGTGCAGTTTAATTGCTTTATATTAGCAGGGCTTGTTTTACTTTTACTAGGGATGGGGGTGATTATAAAATTTTCTTTGAGGAAATGATGGCTCTGTGATACTTCACCAAAAACTTCTGGAAACAGCTTTGTGGATAGAAATAACACCTTCCTGATATTTTATAAGACGCAATTGTTAGGATTAGAAAGATGAAAGATTACAGACCCAGAGGTCCTTGTATGGATTAAAAACCCATAAGATTTTCGAGTTATTATTGTTGATTCCAGGTAGCATGGGAAAGTTGAGGGTCACCCAGTGGGCTTAAATATTAGCCCAAGCTTATTAGGGCAACCCAGACATAACCAGAGCCCAAGAAATCTTACCATGAAATAGTCATACATCTGTGTAATGGGCAACAGAATTTTTCGAGCACAAGATTTAGATTGATTTGAGCTCATTCCACAAGGTAAGAATTACATGTTATCATAAGATAGATTTGGTGTTGTTATTCCCTATAAAAGGGATTTTTCCCTATGGAGGAGAAGCTGTCTTTTTTATTGTATTTCTGGAACGAACACTAGCAGATATCATCTTGAATGCAAGGACTGAGAAGGTCAGGTACACAGAAAACTTGTAGAAAGAGGTGAATGCTAGATCAATCCCAAATTGCTAGATCTTTTCTTGATGTGTTGGTTCAGAGGTCTGCTGAATGGTCTTTCCCTATAGATGAGACAGGTGGTTATTTTTTTCCACTCAGATAAATGTTTTTGAAGGTCAGCTGCGTGAGGAATAGCCCGACCGATGTCCCTGAGTGCCGAAGGAGTAGTCCGACCAATGTCCCTGAGTGTGCGACAGTTGTACGATGGTGTTGCTGGAGTAGTCCGACCAACGTCCCTGAGTGTGCGCCAGCTGTACGAAGGCGGTATGAAGTGTACACCAGCTGTACGGAGGTGGTATGAAACCTAGGCTTCAGCTGAATGGAGGCGGTGTGAAACTTGTGCACCTGGTGGTCCCATCCTCACCCAGGCTAAATTCACCGAGGTTGGTAGAGACTGTGCTAAAAAAATGTAATATGTAATGATTCCTCTAATTTCCCAAAAAAAAAAAAAAAAAAAAAAACAAAATCTTTGAAGGTCAAGCAAGACACTAGGGAGAGAACCCTATAACCGTGCGCCTAACTTTAGGGGTACGCAAATATATGTAGGTATGTCGGTAGCGTAAAAAAATTATATCATCGTGTAGCGTATGATCGTGCCATATTGACATTTTTGTTTCGCGTGTTAATTTGGAGGGAAAAATAGTTTTTGAATTGATTTAATATGAAGAAAATCAATACAAAATATTTGAAAGAGGACCAATGACCGAGCGCCCTATGTGTCACATTCTCATTAACTCTTAAAAAGTGTAATAAACTAAAAGTGAACAACTATTGGTGCTTTTGTTAACAACCTATGGTGAAAAGAGATGTACATGTTTTGGTACCCACTCGGTTATAGGGTCCTCTCCCCTATAGGACATTTCATTATGAAAGGATTGCTCTTTATTTATCTTTTTGTTGTTTAAATTTGTTCTCTTTGACAATGGTGCCATTATAGAGAGCACAGGAAAAGTCTTTGTACACTTGGGAGTTTTAGTGTTGGAAGTGCCCTTTATATTAAATAAAATAAATAGAGTTACATTAGGAGGGGTGATCGGAAAACTCACGGTCTAACATAACGTCACAAAGACAACAACAAAATGTCAATCAAGTTAAAAAAATGCCATTTGTATAATTGGGAGATTTTATTTTACAATTTTTGCAAATTTTGGACAAGTGATCTCAACTTTGTTGCCATTTGCAATAAAATGGCCCTAAAAAAATTTAATATTTTACCCTTGAAAACTTGGTTTCTTTAGATTTATTTATTTTTAATTAATTTATTAGTTAGTCATAAGTAAATTGTCATTTTGCAACAAAGTTTCCGGTGAAGTGTTAGGACTCCAATATACTAATCATATATGATTTTTGCATTGTAATAGTCAATTGTTTTCCACTATCATGTGTGTTGTGTGTGGAAATGACCCTTGAATATTAGGGTTAGGATTGGTAATGAAGCTTGCACTTGTAAGATTGATTCTTGGGCACGAGGATATGGTTGTGATTTCTATTTATTAAGATTAAGAGAGATTTTTTTTTTTAATGTAATTGAGCTATCTTCAAAATGAGGTTGCCCCTTGAAGAACCTTGTGATCTCGAAAATAAATAAGTTATAAGTTATTTTTTGAGTTCATTTAGCATTCAAGTTTTTAGGAGTATATTATTTCCATTTCTATTTGTTTTTTTTTGCAAATAAATTCATAAGAAGTGGTCTCAAAGCTCTTTCAAGCCTGTATTTTTGCAACAACTTCATATTTTAATCTAGGGTATGTTCTCACCTCATCTATTGTGGATCTTGGTGATGAGAAGTTGATAGCGAGACATGACAAAATTAATTTTCTTAACATTAACTATTTTTTCTTGGGACAAAATATGGGTTTAAATCAATACTTGTGGGACCAAGGCCTTCCGTTTTAGAATGGGCCGACTCCCATTTATTGAAAATTAGAGCTGTAGACATTAAATCTAATCTTGAGGGGTGATCAAAATTCGGGAAATGTGCGAAACACCCTTATTGTAATTGTAACGGTAGATTAGAGGGAATAACGTGTAGGTTAGAAATGAGAAGTGTAAGAGGGAGTTACGCTAATGGGATTAATGCATAAACTATTAACCCATAACTCGGAACGGTTTTTAGCTCAATGAGAAAAAACAAACAAACATATATAATTAAAAAGGATGATGAAACAATAACACACATTGGCACAAAGTTCAAACAATGATTCTCATTTCATTCCAATAGGCTCAAAGACCTCGTTTCCTTACAAAACTTGACATATGCTTGGCTAAGTATCAAGAGAGAATGTGTTCATGAAAGAAATAGAGGAATACAACAAGTTAGGGAGAGCAAAATTTGATCATTTGTAATGGAGTCATTCCAATATATAGTCTCTTTATGTGACTCTTTGTATTCCCATGCGACTTCTCATATTCCTTCCTAGAATAAGACATTTTCCCTTATTTTAAGAAAAATATTTTTACAAAAGTGGAATATAAAGTCACTTAAGTGAAATTGAAAAAGTGCACCTCAACGAAGAATTATAAATTAGTTTTTGTTACTTTTTTAGAAAATTGATTTTTTCATGAAGAAATGGGGAAAGAAAGGAGAAGGAAATGGAAGACACAATTCCGCGAATGGAGCATATGAAGATGGAGATCCTTAGATGCACTTTGCACCTTGGAGAAGTCTTTTGACCTTTCTCCACCGAGTTGAACCTGGACTTTACCTCGGGGATTTCTCTATTGTGAGTAATGATAGTATTCACTATAATATCAAACCAATGACTGCTTGTGGCTTGAATTGTCTTGCAATGATCAAGCCATTTTAGCACCTTCTAGGTTGTATCAAAAATGACATTTTGGACCTGGGCAAGGGTGTTCATGTATTAAACACCTTAGGTCTATAGATTAGACAATTCCCTTTTAAAAATATTCCAAAAATGTTCGTGGAGGTCATCGAATGATGTTTTCTTTGAATGTAATGGCAAACATCTCTTGTTGTTCTAGTTGTCATTGATCTCTCATTTAATTTCATGACCTTTGTCGAGATGAATGGAAAATTCTCAAGGCCTTCTTGAGATCTCTCATCTTCCATTCAATTGTTCTAATACAAGTCCAAAAATAGTTATCCTCAAGACTCACGAACACCTTCTCGCTTAGCAACAATTTAGGATCAATGAGACTCATTTCAAGTAATGACCGGCGGGAGCTCCTTCCATTGGTAAACCTCATTTTTAGTCGTGGTGAATTACGAACACGAGCCAAGACAAAATCGGATATCTAAAGAGCCAACATGAATTTGATAGTTCGGTGGAGTCCATTGTAGAAGTTGTTATCATCAAATATAGTTTGGGTTCCTCCTTCCATTCTTCTCGCTTAGGTCATCAAAGTTCATATGATCTACATTACTATCTCTTACATCCGAGTACTATGAGATTATGACTGAAATTGATTTGTATATGGAGAAATTGAACTTCATCGTGGGAGCTTTTTTTTGCATGGGGAAGTTTGGGAGACGAAATGACACTTGGGAGAGGAAGAAGAATGAGTTTTCGATGGAATATATGTTGTGACATGAATGTGATCTCCATGGATGAAATATTTATCCAAACTAAGAAAGAATGAATTCAAATGAAATCTATGGGGAAAATGAAGTCACACTCCAAATTTGAGAAGGTCCCTCCATTGGAATCAATGAGAAAGTGTAAAAAAACTTTCGGGGAAAACTTGTTTGTTTTAATGGATTTTGGCTACCCATTGAACTTGCTTTACAACAAATGACACAATCAACCTCAACAAACAAGGGATCAAATGGAAGGCGTTTTGGAGTAGCACACTTGGTCCACATTTTGAGTGATTTGGCCCTAGGGATAAATGGGAAACAACAAATGAATTTTGAGCCAAACTAAGGCAAACAAGACATTTCTAGCAAAAAGTTAACCATGGAGATTAAAAATAAATCATGTCATTATAGCCCATGATTGATAGATCGAAACTTAACTTGCTTTACAACAAATGACACGATCAACCTCAACAAACAAGGGATCAAATGGAAGGCGTTTTGGAGTAGCACACTTGGTCAACATTTTGAGTGATTTGGCCCTAGGGATAAATGGGAAACAACAAATGAATTTTGAGCCAAACTAAGGAAAACAAGACATTTCTAGCAAAAAGTTAACCATGGAGATTAAAAAATAAATCATGTCATTATAGCCCATGATTGATAGATCAGCTTAAAGGTGTTTTGGAGTAGATGAGTTGTGGAATTTTCAAGGGGTTTTGACCATGGAATCTCTAGTGGCAAGAAAAGAGTGTTTTGCTGAGTTAGGGCATGGAGTTGGTTTTCATGGCATTTGGAGGTAAAAATGAGCGCACTTTAACAATGGAGGTTCTAAAATAGACTTGGGGAGCTTTAAATGATTTCAAATTCACATTTGGACAACAACCATGATTGAAAACAAAGGATGTAGACAACAACCTAGTACAAGATGTCAGATTGTCTTCCCTGCAAGACTATCCTAGCTTGAAAAAATTCAATCATGGCCTACAAAAATGTGTGTGGAACAACTTGCAGATAATCCCCTTCTTGATTTAGAGGAGTTAGCAATACCTGCACAAAAGGAAAAAACATGTTATTAGCTTATTGTGATAATAATAGAAAGAAAAAATGTAAAAAAATATTACCTTCAACTTGTATGTTAAAGTGGGACTCCAGATACTTTTATCTGAGTCAGAGAGTAAGGATTTTGTTGTCACATGGTTAACATTCATGTGTGGAAGCCTTGTTAAGTGGTGGATATCTTCTGGAGATGTTCCAAAAGAAAATTCTCATGATGGCAACTTGATTATGAAGACACATGTGGATTTTTCATAATTGGATAAAAGAAATTACAACAAACTGGTATCAGTGTGATATTGAGGCATGTAAATTATCCTCGAAACATTTATCTACCCAATCACTAAATGTGTCCTTTAGTTTGAGCAATGTGGCAATTTGTGGGCACATAAGGTTTCTAAATTGAATTTTGGGTTGAACTTGAGACTGAAAGGATGTCGAATTGCATGCCATTTTGGATTTGAGATGCAGATGTCTGGACTCTAGAGCTTGGTCCGATAGTTGTATGAGCACGGAGGTAAGGACTCACGAAGTGTGGAGGAGCAGTGAGGAAAAATGAGGTCCCAAGTCTATATATAGGTGAGGGAGGGCACGTGGCGTCAAGTGGTTTACGTTGTTGAGTGGCTGCATGTATTAATGTGTGGATGTGCATGCAACTAGGCGGTTATATGCATAGACACCCGGTTGCATATGCATATGGCGTCGTCAATATATGCAAATGCCTAGTTACATACGTAGGCGTGCGTTTACATATGCGGATGTCTATTAGCCGCGTGTCTATACAAATGAATCTTACGTGCATACAAACACTTGCTTTACTAAGATTGCATGTGGCCGACATGTTTCAACTTGTTTTGTGGTCGACCCCCTTTAAATGTTCCCAAATGGGCCTTTTCCTGAATAAATTATTCACTTGCATCACTATATACATTTTTCTCTTATTCACCATCAACACGAAATCCATTTTTACAAATTCACCAAAAAAATCCAAGTTAGATTTTGGTAAGGGGTCTTAAAATTTTCCTTGCATCACCTTAAAAACTTGATTTTGATAGACCACACAAGATTGCATTCATAGCTTTTGCATTGTTTTCACTAGCCTTCTTTCTAGCCGTATCCGTTGGTGGAGATGATGGAGTTACATAACCATTCACAACTGATTGCCAAATATCAAAGCCAAGATCCATTAGATAAGTTCACATTCTTATGCTCCAGAATGCATAGTTTGATCCATCAAACAATGGAGCTCTATTTGAGGAGAAACCTTCTTGACTAGCCATGTGTGCTCTTGAGATCTACCTTCTAGCGGTTAGACTATTTTTAAAGGAACCCGCTTTGATACCAATTGATGAACACACACTTATATTGAGAGGGGGTGAATCAATATAAGATAATCTTTTACTTATTTAAAAACTTAATAACCACAATAACAACAATCACACAAGATCTAACAATTATGAAACACAATATTTATGTGGAAACCCTTTTGAGAAAACCACGGAGAAAAGACTACTTGGATCTACTATCCAAATCCAATCATAAAATAATAAAAGCTTTTACAAAGATTTGTAGGCCCTAACCAACCGGAGACACCAATTCCCCACCACTAAGCGGTTTTAGGTACCCGACCTCACCGGAGACATCAATCCCCACTTCTAAGCACCAACTTAGTAAGATACACCGATCTCTTCTCTTAGGAAGCACCAACATCCAAATGAACTTCTTTAATGGATGATAATCAAATAGATCTCCTTCACAAAAATTTGTCTTGAGTTTTAATGATATATCTTCATTATTCCTCTCATACTTCAAAATCTGCTCTTAATGATTTCTCATTCATTCACATGCGAAATCTACCCTTATCTCTCTATTTTACACTTCCTTCTTCTTCAATGCAGTTTTACATTCCTCCACACATCCACACTTCAACTATGTGGCATGTTATACCATTTTCATCTCTTGAAAGGGTGTGATTTCTTCCGAGGGTTGTCCCAATAACATTATTTTGGACGCAAGACATGAGTCAACCTTTTTAGACTGATATTTGAATTTCTAAGTTTTTCCTTGATTTATGCAAACTTTTTCTATTTTCACATTGTTTTCTGATTTCCATGACCTTTGCGAGACTAGCTTTATCTTTCTCCTTGGTTTGCGGATTTCCTTGACCTCCACAACCCCTTTTTGACTTCTCGCCTTGTTCGCGACTTTCTTAAACCTTCGTGGCCTCTTTTTGATTTCTGCCTTGTTCCACTTCTTTCCTAGACCTTCGCGGATCCTATTTGACTTCAAAAATTTCCATGAAAAAATCCTTTGTTACGTGGATATTTTGACTTGTTATCACCCATAGAACACTATTGATCATTTCTTTTGTTCCACGACATTATCACCTCCAAAAATCGGGACACTAAAATGGCCCCCTTTATTGCCTTCTAAATCCATGAAACACTTGACTTGTCTTTCAAACCTGTGAAACACTACAAAATGGTCTCCCTTTGTTAATAAACATTGACATGTCTTCCAAACTTGCAAAGTACTACATCATGACTTACTTTGATCTAGACAATGACCTAGGTGGCAATTATAGTGAAGCATCTTTCAGGAACCACAACTCTTGCACTGTAGCACCAATTGACTGTGTTCAAAATGAAATAGAAAGCTTGGAACACGTAGAACATGATGGAAAGGTGCAAAACTTTGCTTGACAAATTTTGATCCCTGAAATCTGCATATAAAGGACTAAAAAGGCAATTTTTGTAGTGCTTTATCTAAAAATAGTAAATTACTTAAAATAGTAAATTCGTAAAATTGGTGCCTATGTAACTCACGGAAGATGAACCACCTCATCTCCTTGAGATTGGTGACCTTTTCTAGGCATCTTTTCGTATTTCTAAAAATAGTATATAAGCATATGTAACCCATAAGGGAAAGGCAAACATCTCCTCACGGAGGTAGATATTGTAATTACAGTCTTTGAATAATATTTACACCTCTTTTCGGAGATAATTTTGATCATTTATATATATTCTCGAGATAAATTTATGTTTTCATCTAGCACAATTGTTGTTATGTCCTTTTAATTTTGAAATTCCCTTGAGTTTTGGATCGGTTGTATTAGAGTAGAGCGGGGTTCACTTTAAGACCACCCCGTGAAAAATAATTATAGAACTTCTTGCAAATCTCCGAAACATGATTTCAGAAAATGATGAAAATCTAAAAAACCATATTCGTGGCAAAAAATTCATACATTTACACTAAAGCAATGGAAAATGGCAGGTGTAATTTTAGATGGGCGGATGTACACACAGACGGGTGGCTATATGGTAAGAGGATAGGCGACCGAATATACATGTAGCCGTGCGGTGCATATGCAATTGAGTGTCTGCATATGAAGCTACACAGTTGCATATGCAACCACATGGCGCATGTGTGTCTTTCGGTCGTGTGGTTACATATGCAATCTGGCCCTGGCGGATGCATATGCAGACACCTAGTTGCATATGCAATAACACCATTGCGAGACACGTATGCGATCGTGTGGTTGCATATGCAACATGTTGGTCCGGCTGTAACCATTTCTACCGCCACGTGTCTTGCACTTGGTATATATATGGGGTCCTTAGTCCTAGAACTCATTTCATTCGGCTCAAGTCCTCGCTCTAGCCTCTGTGTCTCTAAACTATGCTCACGTTTCCCCTACAGAATCCAAAATCCAAATCAAACATCCTTTTAGGCTACTAAAAGGACCAAATTCAATTCACAAATGGCTTCTGGTTCCCATTCCTCCTCCTAGGTTTGTTCTCATTCGTCCTCGCAGGCTCGTTCCCAAGCCCAGGGCCATGAAAAACCCAAAACTCGTTTAAAAACCTTATGTGCCCCCAAATTTGCACATTTCTCATGCAAAAGGATACATTCATTGATTGGGTCGAGCAATGTTGCTTTCAAGGGATAATTTACATGCCCCAATATAAAGCTGACAACATTTTCTGTGATTTCTTTTATCGAATTTTGAAAAATTGGCTTATGTCTTTAAAATTAATCTTCCATCACAAACATTTTCTTTTGGGACATCTCCAGAAGATATCCATCGTTTAACAGAGCTTAGTACATAAATGCAAACCCCGTGACAACAAAATTATTGCTCTCGAGATGCGGACACAAAGTATACGGAGTTCTACTTGCGTACAATTCAAAGTTAACAATCTATTTTTAAGTAGTCTTTTATTATCAAAAGATTAATAAGCTCATAACATGAATAATAAATTTTCCTTTTCTTAGTGGCATGTGTAGGTATTGCAGACACCTCTAAATCAAGATGGGGCTTAAGCGTGTAAGTTGTTCAAAATGATTTTATGCGGCGTGATTGATTATTTTTCAAAGGTTAGGATAGTATTGCGTAGGGGAAAACAATCGGACATACTATCTTGGGATCTTTTTATTTGCTTCATTCCTAAGTTTCCAATAGTTTGACTGGTGTACAAATATTTTCAATAGGATACGACAAGATTTGACACACACTATTTGTAATGAGGGTGCAACATTTTCATGTTGTAATTATGTACTTGCATTATATCATGAAGCGTATTATAATTTGAACTCTGATGCTAATATTCCTACTACACTTGATCAAAGAATGAAAGTAAACTTGCCTTTTATTGATGAGAAACATGTAAGTTTAAAGTTTCAATTTGTGTAACAATTTTCATTAATTTATTTGTAAATTTCAACTAATTTTCAATTTTCTTTCAGAAGAGAAGAATTGCATCGAATGCAAGAAGACAAGTTGCACTAAGAGGTCATTAAGAACCTCGGGATAATGCGCAGATTCTTACATGAGGAATTATCTTACACCGCTCAATTAAAAGTGCTAGAAGCAACTGCATCAATTATTCTAGGTATTAATACCAGGGTCTCGTATGTAATTGTACAGTCAAAAGTCAAGACTCAAGCTATGATTCATGAAATAATGTAACATATATTATTTAATTTTTTATTAATCAATTATGATATTATCGACTATGCGTAATTTTAAACATTATAACATATTTAAGATTTCATTGATAGTTGTCATGAATCTTCCCGACATCATGTTGAACATATGTGCTCACTGATGAATCAACCACCGCGATAGTGGAAGAAACTTCAACCCTACTCCTAGACATACCCAACATGGTAAGTATAACTATATAAATTACATTTTTAATCAATTACAATTTTAAATTTTACTCTAAATTTCCTAAATATTGAATTCTTGTGTTTTCAAATTGACATTTTGTAGTTCCTTCTCCTAAGACAACAAATATTCCACCACCACCGCCCTAGAGATAGGTTCAAACAAGGGGAAAATAATATATTTTCCGGCTACTAGTGGTGGAAGATTTCATTTGACATGATCTCAATTTCCAAATTTCTCCTTGAGTGGTCTCCCAAGTGCAATGGGCACCACCATTTTGAATAATATTGATCTTGATGATGATTTCTTGGGTATTGAGAGTGGTACTTGGTGATCTAACTACCTTCAATCCCCATAATATTATTCAAGGCCAGACCCAAAAAGACCCTGTTTTATAGCTTGATTCACCTATTTCGCATGACACACCGGGGACTCTCCTCCTCATGTAGTATCTACAGAGCGCATATCAATTAACATCTTTTCCTTTGAATAATTTGTTGGTAGATAATTGTTATGCTAATATGAATGAAGTTATTTTTCTTGATATACAAACATTGAAAACTTGGGAATTGTAGGAAAAAATTTTGATGAAGGAAATAAATATCCATTTTCACAACCATTCCCAAAGAAGTTCATTATTTGCTTTAGTTCAAAATGAGCCAGGAAAGATTGATATATTGGTGAATAAGGTTGTTTCAGGAACCATAACAATAGACAATGGCTATAATGATAATGTTTTGGATGTTATGTTGAACATGTTAGAAAATTTAAATGGTGAAGCCCAAGCTTACTACAACCAATGGGCTAGAGATAAAAACCTTGTTCTGATTGCAAATGCGGAAAAAGATAAAGCTATCGTAAGTTTTAATTTTCTTTCTTTGCATTGAAATTTTAGTTTTACATATTTAGATTTGTAACTAATATTTTTTTTCAAATGCAGTCAAAATATGAAAATTTGAAGAATGAAGCACAAGTCTTAGATCTTCATCTGAAGATTGCACGAAAAATCTTAAGCTTATTGTTTTGCTTCATTGAAAGAAAAACTTGTGCTCCAAAATAAACAAAATAATACATTGAAGAAAATTATCAAGGAGCACAACATGGATCCAAAGATTTTGTTCAAGCAGAAATTTGATGTGGATCCCAATTTACTATCAGTAGGAGATGCGGTGAAACAAGATATTGAAAATCTTGCTAGTATCAATGCCGCAACTATGGATCTAGTGAAATCAGGAGTAATTCATGATGAAAAAAGTCCGAGAGTGAGGGAACATCATAGATAATAGATTGAGATGGAACTTTGTTATAAGTTATGACTTTGTATTTTGTTATATTGTAAGACTCTGTGAGTCTATAATACTTTCTACTGAGACGTTTTATGAAGTTTTTTGAAAAAATATGAATCAATACTGTTATTAATTATATTAATATTTTCATTGCATCTTTCACTTTGGTGTTTTGTTTTTTCATGTAATTTGTAAAGTATAATTTATATGTTTTCTATTCGAAATTATTGTTTTTAGTATCTTGTTATTGCATTGCATACAAAAATTAAAAGGAAACATGAATAAAGATACTAAAACCATTTATTGAAACAATATGTATCAATTTCATATGAAGTTTATAGATACGAGCTAATAAATTTGCATTTTTGATGCTTTTTTCACAATATCTGAAACAATGTAATTTGTAAAGTATAATTTATATGTTTTCTATTCGAAATTATTGTTTTTAGTATCTTGTTATTGCATTGTATACAAAAATTAAAAGGAAATATGAATAAAAATACTGAAATCATTTATTCAAGAAATTTGTACCAATTTCATATGAAGTTTATAGATATGAGTATATAAATTTGCATCTTTGGTGTTTTGTTTTCACAATGCAAACTGAAACAATGTATCTTATTGTTGGATTGTATACAAAAATTAAAAGGAATTAAGATATTGGAATCATTTATGCAAAAAAATTGTATCAATTTGATATGAACATTGAATTTTATATATAGGACTATTTAAATTTGCATGTTTGGTGTTTTGTTTTTCACAACACAAAATGAAACAAATTACAATGTAATGTGTAAAGTATAATATATGTTTTCTATTCGAATTAATGTTTTCATATCTTATTATTGCATCAATGCATTGTATACAAAAATTAAAGGGATTCAATAAAAATACAGAAATCATTAATTCAAAAAATATGTAGCAATTTCAAATGAAGTTTATAGATAGGATTATATAAATATTTATAAAACATGCCTCTTGAGTCTTACCAAGGTACAAGTGTCGAGCCTAAAAATCTGGCAGTTGAAACAATGTTCGAGAATTTTCCTTGGAGACATTTGCATCTGTAGTGTCAGACTCAATAAAGCATCCACCTCTGGTTCAAAACTAAGATCATCTTTATTGATTCCTATGTTAGTGACTCCTCTTCTATCAATAAGTGAAGTCCAAGTCACAATCACCCTTTCATAAGGAAATGCATCGACTGGATAATGTGAAACATATAATCTCAAACATGTCTCCAAATTTTTATCCAACCTGTTTCAAAGCTTTGATTTCACAAAATATAGTGCACTAAAAACACGTTCATCTTCTACTGATCCCAAAATCATTATTTGGAAAAGCTCATATAGCCAAAAATATTCACTAAGACTTTCTTGTAGGACATTGTTTGGATTCAATTTTTTCCATAGCCTTGTTATAGCTCCATTTTCTGTTGGATTGTCTAGGTGTCGATATTGATCCAACATTGTAATTCCAAAATGTGATGATTGAGTTGTCAATAAATGTTTTTACAAAATACCTTTAATCTCAACACCATTTATCTGTACATTCCTGCTAAAATGCTTTACCAAAACAAACATATGCTTGTGAAATAATTCACCTACAAATTTTTCACTATTACCATCAAAGATGTTCCAAAATATGGGATTCACTACTCCCATAGCCTCTAGAAGATCATCCCTTTTAAAACGATCACAAATTTCTGAAGATAAACTTTGTGAAATCTTTCTCAATTTCATCCTTGTATCAGAAATAACATTCTCATATAAGATGTGTGTAATAGGAACTTCTTCAATTTCTGCTCCAGCCAAATCAACTCTCTGCTAAAATGTATGCATTGGAATTTCCTTCCCATTAACAACTATACAAAGATAATCCTTAATATTGAATTTCATATAGCAATTAGGATCTTTGATGTTTGTTAACATTTTCCAATTCTCAAATACAAGCCCTTTAAAAATCTCTTGGGATAGGTATAACTTATCTAGAGTTTGACAGACACATTTCCTCAACCGTATGAAATCAACAATATATATTGACCTCTCTTGAGCATGTTTACTCAAACAGTTGATTTCCCTTAACATGGGGAGAATTCCACTTAAAGTTAGTAACATTTCTAAATATGTTAAATGGTACAACATATCTTTTCCTTGTCAACTTCTCTATGATATTTGTACATAAAACTAGCCAACGATGGATATTCTTGAAAAATTATGCATGCAAGTTCATACATAGAAATCCACCTTGTATCTACATCTTTAAGAAGTTTTTACCATCAGTCACACCAATTGAAAATTTATGAAACTCAAGGAATATCTTGGGACTACTAGGACATATATACATGAAGGTCATAGATCAGCTCTTCTACTTTTGCAACAAAGTGTCAAATGTGCTAACTATTATGTATGAAAGATTCATTATGTGCACCATACAATGGATTGGAATCATGTATGGTGCAACAGAGGTTTGTATTCGAATGCAAAAACTATTTCTATTTCCCTGTATGACTGTTGCACCATCGTACCAACACACACCAATTTAGTGGCAATACTATAATCATCCATTTCGCTATAGTTCTCAAACTTGAAATAACCAGCTTGTAAATGTTCTCTGCATTACAGTTTTTTGTCATTTTATGTACTATCAATAAATGAGGTATCCTTTGATGGTTCTCAAAAGTATAAATATGAATGCAAATCCACGTTATGTTGTCAATAGTTGTGACCTCATCAATAGACAATGACAAAAAGTTTGCAGTTTTTACTTTTTCTTTCAAATCCTCCTTCTCAATCATTGCTAGACATTTGGAAATTTCCCAAGCACTTGTTGTCGACCAATGGGATTGTGGAAGATTAGGAAATCCATTAAGTTGAAATAAAATTTATAATCCTGAAAATCGGAAATAGGTCTACCCTTTTTCAGAATATGGTAGATAGTTGTGAACTGTATATTTTTAGCTCGCAGATTAGTCTGAACAAATTTTCCTAGGTGAGCTGTAATAGTTCCTCCTTTCTCAACAAGCTTTTCTAGGCATTTCTTTTCATTTTCATATTCTTCTGCATATCTGACATGCATGCATTCTTTTGCATTTTTCCATCTCTGTGTTCATTTTATTTGACCATCTACTTGTTTAACTGACTCATATACTTTACCACAATGTTTCTCTATTGTGTCAAGTTTGAGTTGCATTTTTTATCCTTTCCTAGTTTCAGCTACAAATAGTACATTTACATTTAGTTGGAATATCAGTACCTTTTTTCTAGTTGTACTAGTTCAATGAATGGAAACTTTACAGCCCAGTCAAACTTAAAAGTCTTGCCAATGGTCCATGTATTTCTCTTTCTTCTCAAATTTTTGGATTGCATTATCACCTGCGACAATAGGATCAAACTTTGTCTAAATATGTTAAGTTTATTCGATCTCATAAACATCAATGGGATTGTTGTCTATTCTCTTCCTTTTCACATAATTGTTAGTGAGAGTAGGGATTCCGGCTAAAGGTGGTTGACTAGAAATTTCCTCTCTTTGTTCCATTTCATAATTGGGAATGTCCTCAAGGGAGGCATATCTTCAACTTGTTGCATATCTTCTACTTGTGGAGGCACATAATGAGGATTGTCCTCAAGAGGAGGCATGTCATCATCAGTGGGATATTGTGCATCTGCAAGGAAGTGGATTTTTAAATTTTTATTATTAACTATATTATTGAATTTTTTAATTTGAAAATAAATAAGGCTTAATTATGTAGTTCGTACAATACTTGCATTTGGTGTGTATGGTGGTTGCACTTGCATCTGATTTTCTGATCTCTTTTTGTGGTTGGCTAAAATATGTGAAAAGTTTCATATTTTTATTGGTATTCCACATTATAAGCACTAGAGGATTCCAGACGAGGCATTGTCACACGAAGGAAAAAAAGGATTATGTTAGGGTGATGCAAGGATGCTTCGGTGATTTGGAAGGATGTTGTTAGGTGGTTGTAGAATGCGAGGCATGAGGTTACAAGTTCAAAACGTAGTAGTTAGGTGTCTAGAAACCCGATTTTAGGCATCATTCGAACCCCGCTAACAATGCAGAGAGGATAAAAGTACAAAACGTTGTCGATGATGGATCTATGTAGTAAGAAACTACAAAAAGTGTGCAATCACGCATCTCGATCAACCAAGTGATCTGGGTTGCATTTTTAGCCTATGCTTATTATTGTTGTCAAAATAACATATCTCTATTCTTGAGATGTATACTATATCTCGTAATACCATATGAAACCAATACCATATATATATAATATATATATATATATATAGTATATATATATATATATATATATATATATATATATATAATATATATATATATATGAAATTTATTATAAACACTAGGTGAGCCAACCCGCCAAATGAACTAGTTCTCATAAATTTTAGGCGAAATGCTTGTCCATACGACCTTTAAAATTTGCCCAATCCAAAATTGAAAAAACCAAATAGTCATGAATTAGTGAAGAATTTCCACTAAAGTTTTCCTTGGAGCAGATTTGTCTTGATAGTGTATGATTCCTAGGACGAGGTAAGGATATAAGAAGCTTGGGTGGTCCACACAAGATCCCTCGGAATACTTGATTGTTCATTGCAGGTGACTTCAAATGGTGGAAAACACTGGGACAAATGTTCCTATCAAGAAGATGGTCGATGAAGCTCTCATGGAACAAAAGGAGCAAATTTTACAATAATTCACCCAAATTCTTCAACAACTACAAATGAGAAATTTGGCATCCTCCTCTATAATCCAACCCTTCAGTGCCTCAACACCCTTCAAGGTTCAAGTAAATTTTGATATTCCTATTTTTAGGGTAAAATAAATTCTAATGTAGTAGAAAATTGGTTGGACCAATTAACCTCCTTTTTAATAAATAAATTCAATGATATAGAAAAGATAACATTTTCCCTCCTAAAATCATCACTTCCTATCAAAAATTGGGGGGGTGTACAAGAACAGACTAAATGGGGACGAACTAGGAATTGTAGAGGAACCCATATGGGATGATTTTTTGGATGCCATAAAGGAGGAATACTACCTTGTTGGAGCCTATGACGATCTATATATACGGTGGCAGAAACTCTACCAAGGTAAGGACCAATCGGTTCAAGATTATACTGATACTTTCCATTCTCTTTCTACAAGATTGGGAATTCAAGACATAGAACAACACAAGATCCTCAAATATCACAATGGCCTGCAAAGTGGTACATAAGGGAGGACATGGACCTCTTTCAATTCCATACCCTCAACGAGGCATATAAGTTTATGATCAAGATTGAACAAAAGCATCGAAAGAAAAATACAAAGAACCAGCCTCTGAAAGGTAAATGTGATGAAGAAGGCCAAACACGAGGTCAAGGTCGGAGACAAAGGGAGAAGACAGGGAAGTGGTGTGACGTCCACAAGACTAATCAACATTCCAAGGAAGAATGTTGATCCATCAAGTCTTTGCTTGCTAATTTGTCATCTTCAACACCCACCACTCCACTTTGGTGACACACCTCGAGGTCAGAAATGAAGAAGATGAAATTATAGATGTTGAACCAGATGTGATCGTTGGCACCAGGCAAGTCAAGAAGGTGGATGAGAAGGAAATGATATTTCACTCTAAGCTCTGGGTAAAGGGTAAGCCTCTACATTTTATCCTTGACAGTGGAATTCAAAAGAATAATTTGTTGATATTGTGAAAAGTTTGAACCTTCTTGTAAATCTACATCCCCATCCATATAGTGTCATGTGGTTGAACCGACGAAGAGATATCCCTGTCGAGGACAAAAGTGTCTCATTTTATATGCAATCAAACCCTTCTAGGATGAAGTCTTATGTGATGTTGTTCCATTGGATGTTTACGATGTTCTCTGGGCCAACCATTCATGTGGGATAGACACGACATCTATGAGTCATGACCTCAAAGGGTCACCATTACCATTGGGAATCGGCGTTATCGGATACCTGAGGTCATTCCCTCCAATTCTATTTCCCTCCTTGGTGTCAAGCAATGTAAGAATCTGGTAGAGAAAACAAAGAAGTCACTTATTCCGATAATTGGGCCAAAAACTACCTAGAAAGTTGTTACGACCACCTCAGACACACATCTAGTGTAACAAAAGTACATGAAAAACCAAATCATAATTGAGTATGATTATTTATCTCAATACACTCAACAATATGTCCAAGATATTCCATAGGAAGTGAATGAAGAGCACAAAAAATGTCATGCTCAACATAGGTTACATATTAAAAAACAATTCCCACACTTCAGGGGACCACTTGGTGCAATAGAGACCATTGCTTCAGAAGGAGGGAGTAATGATCCAAACAATGACCTAGGTGGCAATTATAGTGAATCAACTTCTAAAAACCATAAATTTTTCACCGTAGCTTCGATCGACTCCGTTAAAAATGAAACTAAAGCTTGAAACAAGTATAACATGATGGAAAGGTGCATAACTTTATTTGAAAAAGTTTGACCCCGAAAGCTGCATATAAATGACTAAAAAATATAATTTTTGCAGTGTTGTCTTAAAATAGTAAATTACTAAAAATTGTAAATTCACGACATGTTGCCTATATAACTCACGGAAGATGAACCACCTTGTCTCCCTCGAGATTGGTGACCTTCCACATTCTTCTATGTGTCTTTTCATATTTCTAAAAATAATATATAAGCATATGTAACCCGTAAGGGAAAGGCATACATCTCCTCACAGAGGTAGCTATTGTAATTACAATCTTTGAATAATATTTAAATATATTTTCAGAGATAATTTTGAGCATTTACATCTCTTCTTAGAGATAGTTTTCTGTTTTCATCTGATACAATTGTTATTCTGTCCTTTTACTTTTGAAACCCCCTTGAGTTTTGGATCATCCTTTGACATCAATGACAATATTTCCAAAATTACATCCCCTTCTCCTTCAAATGATTCACAAAATGACACATGGTCGATTTGTGACTTATTGAAACAAAGAAGAGGTTCACCTACATTTCATCCAATAGTTTCCCTATTAGGTAAACTTAGTTTATCAGTAGTTAATTTGTGCATTTACTATTACTTTGGTATGTTATTATAACATGTTATATTGTTAAAACCATATTATTTGGCATATTATAATCATGTATGGTTATTGTTATTTGGTTATGTTTTTATAACTATGTTATTATTGTGATGCATATTTTTGCATAGTTGTAACACATATCTGTTTGTATATCTAAACATGTAATATCTATAAATATTACAATCATATAAATTATACTTAATTTTTCCTAAATATCAATAAAATTATTAGGCTTCATGTCCTGTTCCTAATTTCATTTGGTACAAGAGCAACTTAACTGACTTGTGGAGAAGTGAGGAAGTTTCAAAGAGTGTTGAGGAAATTTTGAGAGGGCACTAGTGTTTGAGTGAGCCGAGGAGCCACCTACATCCCTCCATCCCAACCACTACATTCCCATCTCCATGAGAGTAGGATATGAGAGTCTCTAATTTAAACTCCAAACAAAAGGAAATCAAATTTTTTTGCACTAGTGCCCTGCACCAGAAAAGTTTACTTAGAGCCATGTCTCGATTCAAAAGAAATCAGATTGAAAATTAAAAAAATTTGACCAGTCCTCGATTTCTACACCGAGCTATATGAAGAGCTCACCACCAAGCCCCTAACCAAGTTGTGCACTCGCCAAACACCAAGCTCCTACATTGGCAAGTTGGTATTGGTGGAACCAAGTCGATCAATCCTTGTTTTTAATTTTAGACCGAGTTGAAGATGGAACTTTTGTGAGTTACACTCTAATCACAGTGAGTTGGAACACTATTGAAGGCAACCCCGCACCCCCATCGAGTCATCTATTCCAAGTGACACACTTCACAACATTGAACCAAGTTGTTATTGTCTTAAAGCGGTCAAGCTCTTCACACAACATATCATGCTTTTGCAGACCGAATTGGAGTCTCCAACGTAAAGCAATCAGCCTTACACATCTTGAACCTAGCCATCATGGTATTGGGTAGATTCATGAACAGCCGAGCTAGAACCCCTAAGGCCGAGTCCCTGTCGAGCCCCTATCTAAGATACATTCGAGTCGTGTGTAAAGTTTATGACCGAGTTGTAATGCAATGAGTGGATAAGCGACGTGTAGATTCAAAACACAATGGTCACTCTTGCTAGTGGGCTAAGCTAACTTCAAATGGTGAGATTCGTTTATACCGTAAATTGATCCATCTATACTCCCCTATCACGGCCCATAAACAAGAAAATAAAATTCAAGGTAGCCGAGCTAACCTTCTTCAATCGATCCATCCCGTGAATGGAAAATATTTTTAAATAAAACATGGCGTAATCACATACGAAGTAGCCAATATCAAAGAAATAGCAAATAAGCACATTAAAATCCTACTAAAGTGGAAACCCTAAGCTGCCCCTCCAAGAAATGGACACGTGGAGCTCCAACATTCAGCCACATCAAGCTTTCAAAGGTAAGTAATTTGAACCTTCGGTTAAATATATTACTCTCAATTTTCTTTGTATGCGCCTAGAGCACTCTATTGGTTAGTTCAAAAGTTTTGGTTGAGTGGAGTGTTGGGTTCGAGTCCCCTCCTAGGCCTATGTTTTATTAAAACTATTGGCAGATTGAATTTGACGGGTATTTTATCACCAGCCACCAAACGTAGCAGTAAAAGTCTCATTAAACCCATTAGTCATCACTAAGCCAACCTCCATATTTTGTGAAGAAATCCCTAGTTTTAGGGCAATTTTTTTCTCCCACATAGCCTTTTTTTTCATCCTAAACAATTTTTTCTAAAGGGGGGACACCTAAAACTATATTTTTAGCTTTTTTGGGGGTTTTTTACACAGAGATCCATTTTGAGCTCCGAAGGCCAAAAGGGACTTGAAAAATAAATATAAAAATTCCTACCATTAAATTTTTCCGTATATTAGATGTAAGCGTGTATTTTTAGTGGATTGTACTAATTTACAGGTTGCCATATTCAACCCCAAACATTATAAGCGATAAAAGCGCCGAGTTTTGTAAACAAAATCAATGTAATTTGGTTCAGTAACACTCGGGATATCTTCAAATCTCTTTCACAACATTTGGTACAAACAATGCCTCCTGGGAATCACTTACAATGTAAATTCGTCATGACTACTACTGCACTTAATGCCTAATATAGCTGCAACAACATCATCGAGCATCGTCCCTATAAATCGACTGGGAAGTATTAAGAACACAATGTAAAAAATTTGAGCCATTCCATTTTTCTCGAATAATTGCATGACATAAATTTAGACATTGAAATTTACTAACATATATATAGCGAAGTTACATGTGTGTATGAGGATATTTCTTTGAGCCGGTGTCAATAATTACATAGACCCCTTTTAGTACTATCTTGGTACCACATATCGGATTCTTTCACATACATTAACGCCTCTTCCACATATTGCCGAGTATATCAAAAGGATGAGCTTATTCCATGTACCAACGGGTATATTGAAAGGGCACGTATATAGAAAGGATCGGTATATCAAAATGACGGTATATAGATTGGGAGACCGTACAGAGTGATAAGAGTCTACCCTTTGTCAATGAATTCAGAAAATGGGCACCAATGCCCCCAAGTTCTTTCTTCCAGATGTATGGCTCCTCATAGGAGATAATTTTGCTACATGGAAAACTAAGATTTGAACACATCTTGAGTTTGAGGAGATATGGCCTGTTGTGAATGGTTTCATAACTAGATCACCAGATGATGCAAATCAATAGAGAAATTTTGATAGGTCCAATCAAAAGGCCAAATTCATAATATTGTTTGTAGTATATGACAATGTACAACCCCATATTCGAGATGCTACAACAACCAAAAAAGTGTGGGATAAGTTGAGCCCTATATATGAGGCCAAAAATAAAAACACAATCCTGAATTTGCAGACTTAGTTACACACACTGAAATTCAAACAGAATGAGAAAGTGGAAGCTTTCTTAAGAAGAGTTGTAGAATTGAGGGCTTCACTTCTAGCCTTGGGAGAGGAGGTCATTGATACAACTCTTGTTCCCATTGTTCTGAGAGCACTCCCTCCTTCATATCACATTTTTGTGATGACACTAAACTTGTCAGATCAGATAATTTCTTTTGACAAGTTAGTGAATCTACTGCAACAAGAAGAAACATTGTACAATAAAGATGATGAAGAGGAGCAGGAACTATCTTCTCATCAGAAAGGAAAAGGAAAAGGAAAATATCATTCCTCTCAAAAGTCCCAAAAACAACATCAACATGGGGATAAGAATAAGAATAAATTTCCTATCTACAACAGAGGACATGATATAAAAGATTGTTGGTATAATACATATAAGAAAGGTTCATCAAGTAATTTTGGACCTCAAAATCAACAATCTCATAAGGGAGAAGATCTCACTATAATCAAGGGCAGAAGAAGGGGAACTAGCGAAGAAAACCCCATCAACAAGGAAATATAGTTGAGCAAGAAGAACATTCAGAACATGAGGACTTCTTGTACATTGCTCATTCTAGTGAACCATCCACGTCATCTAGTGATATTTGGTATGTTGATTCGGGAGCCACTCAACACATGACCGGGCATAGAGATTGGTTTACCATAATGAGGGACACACCTTCAAAAAACCATGTTTCGTTAGGTGATGATTCTTCATACAAAATACAAAGGATTGGGAACATTTCTCTACCTCTTGGTTCACGAAATTGTAGACTATCAGATGTATTATATGTCCCTGGTTTAAAAAAAAATCTACTATCAAAGTGAGTCAACTTCTAGATCATAATCAAGATTGACTTTGATAGTCATTTTGATAAGAAAGTGTGTTTAATTTGAGACAAATCACGAGGCTCAATAATTGTTACAAAATCCTCCAATGTGGGATGTATGTTCTAGCTTGAATTTGTCCACAGGGATGATCAGGAACTTGTGGCTAAGAATTATTCATTAAAATTGTTGTGGCATTGGAGACTTGGTCACATCAGTTTCAAGTATCTCGAAACATTACACCGATATAACATGGTGAGAGGCTTACCATATCTCCATAAGGATATTGATAAGTTTCCTAATCGCTAGCAGAAAACAACACGAGCTTCATTCCGTAAGAGTACTTATCGAGATTATAGTAAGTTTGATCTGGTTCATGTTGATCTTTGCGGCATGATGCAATCGAGTCATTCTGGATTTCATTACTTCATGCTTTGTGTTGATGATTATTCGAGAAAAATGTGGATATATTGTCTTCGTAAGAAAAGTGAATCTTTTGAAAACTTCAAAAATTTCAAAGTGGTCAGTAGATAATGAGACTTTGTCACATCGGTTCAAATCTCTCCACTCGAGATCGAGGAGGAATTCACCAGTAATGAGTTCAAATCCTACCTTCAATCTCACAGGAAATGCCTCCTCCACACACACCATAGTAAAATGGTGTTGTTGAGAGAAGAAACCGTACTATCATGAAAATGGTGCATTGCATGATCGATGAATATGGACTAGCGAGGACATTCTGGGCAGAAGCAGTAAAGGTAATAATTTTTTTTTGAACAGAGTGCCCACAATTTCTCTTGATGGAGTGACGCCACATGAAGCATGGTTGAAGATGACCCCAGAGTATTCAAGTGCAAAGCTTGCATGCACATACCCAAAAATAATAGAAAGAAGTTGGATATGAAGTCGTAGAAACTCATATTCATTGACTACAATGAAGAAACTCTTAGGTACAAATTGATGGATTTAAAGACCAGAAAAGTCTACAATAGAAAAGATGTTGAGTTGTTTGAGAGGAAGCTAAGACTCCTCCTATGGACTCACCTGATGTAGATATTTCACCTGTTGTAAAAATAGAAGCGACGTTCTCGTAGAATATGATATTGACGATGGGGATGATGGTGATGATAAAGATGTAACCAAGACCCACAAGAGAAGTACAATGTATGCCCAAGTGATATACTAATATGATACGAGATGCAAAATTGGATGCTCCACCGGATACATCCACCTCTAGACCACAGACTCATGCAAAGAAAAACACGAGAAGAAGTAAACTTTTCTTTAATAAGTAGAGTTGTTTATTTTTTGAGCCCTCTACTATCCAGGAAGCCCTATAGTCAAAAGCTTGGAAAGATTCCATGGATGCTGAATATCAGTCAGTGATGAAAAACAACACCTAGCAGCTTGTTGATCTTCCACCAAGAAATAAACCCATTGATTGCATATGGATATTAAGAATAAAGTACAAAGAAGATGGGCCCATAGAAAAGTATAAAGCGAGACCTGGTAAAGAAAGGGGTACACAAAAAAGAAGGCATTTATTACGAGGAGACATTTTCTCCCACATCTAAGATCAAAATGATATTTTCTCTAGTTGCATAGTTTGGTTGGAAAGTACATGAGATGGACGTGAAAAGTGCCTTTCTATACGGAGATCTATAAGAAGAATTCTACATGACTCAACCTGAGGGATATGTTGTACTTGGAGAAGAAACAAAGGTATGTAGACTCAAGAAATCTCTATATGGCCTTAAACAAAGTGCCCTAGGCATGGTACATCAAAATTGATGAGAATATTATTCAACATGGATTCATCATAAATCCATATGATCCCAATCTATACCTCAAAAAGCAAGGGGGAGATTGTGATTATTGTTTTCTATGTCGATGATCTAGTCATCACTGGTAGTTCAATGAAGATGATCGATGTAACAAAGAAATATCTTAATCGATCGTTCGACATGATAGATCTCGGGTTAATGCACTATTGTCTTAGATTGGAAGTATGAAAAAAATAGAATCACATATTTGTTTCTCAGTTAAAGTATACCAAGACAACACTCAAGAAATTTAGGATGATAGATTGCAAACTTATTGCTACACCGATGGAGACGAGATTGCAATTATCTCGTTCACATCCATCTCCTGTGGTAGATGCAACTCTCTATCAACAGTTGATTGGGAGTCTCATTTACCTAACATACACTAGACCCAATATTAGCTTTGGAGTGAGCTATCTTTCTAGGTTCATGCAGGAACCTAGAGTTTGACATTAGAAGGTAGCAATGATAATTTTGAGATATCTCAAAGGTACAATAGATCTTGGTCTAGAGTACAAGAAGAATGATAACTTCTTCTTGACTATATATTCGGATTTAGATCATGTAGGTAACATTGATGACAAAAAATCCATTTCGGATTTGTATTTTTGGGATCTAGATCGATATCATGGGGAAGCAAGAAACAACACTTTGTTTCTCGCTCTTCTACAGAAGCCGAATATCGTGCTACAGGTGAAGTTGTCTACAAAGTGATATGGCTACGTCGCATATTGGAAGGACTTAGAATACCACAGGACAAACCTACCACCATGTATGTAGAAAATGAAGGTGTTCTCAAACTTGTTTGTAATCCAATGTTTCACGAGAGAACAAAGCACATCGAGGTACAAGTTCATTTCATACGTGAGCATGTCTTGAAACACAACATACAACTTCAATTTTTTCCAATAGATGAACAACATGAAAATATATTTACAAAGCCACTTGCACATGAAGATTTTGAGTTGTTCAAAGAGTTCTGTTATCCCAAATTCACCCCCTGAAAAATTTGGTCAAAACAACTCCTGCACATAAGGAAATTATGAAGGAAACGAATAAGACCCATGAGCTCACATTCCAAGACGATAAACAAGTTACATATGGGCTCGGAAATGAAATAGTAGGGTCAGAAACAAAGGACTAGTGTCCCAGAGAATCTAGGAGCAAGAAGGGGAAGAAGCACCGAAGATTCAAAGTCTTCGGGCTCAAAACACTTCAGAAAGAGTCCATAATTGACTAAGTATGAAAGAGCTGCAAAGGGAACCACGTGTCCTAACGGTGCTCCTTTAAAGATGAATCCATAAAGGGAGGCTCAAAAAATCCCCGCATCTCCACGTGTCCTGTGTCAAAGCAGCCGTTAGGGGTTTTCTCGAGTTTTACATTTCACGAAAAGGGGGTAAAAGTTGAAAAATGTCCCGCAACCTCGCCCAAGGAAAAATTCAGCATTTGGGCCCGAGTCAAAGCCAAAGTGGGGAATCAGAGGAAAGGGAAAAAGATATATTGGACTGTAGGCCCGATTTTTGTTCTAATTTGGCTGCCACGTGCCCCATATCAAAAGGGGACCCATTTTTCAAGTTGTTTTCCCACCCTCCTGTACGGACCCGATACAAACTTCAAAGGGGCATATATTTTGGCTCAGGGCTCAAAATATTACAAATATGACACCATTGAAAAGATCTCAGCCTCACCTATGCCATGGAGGTCTGAGACTTTAATTTTTGAGGAGGTTAGGTAAAGGAAAATGGAGGAAACATCTTTGGGATTTCAATGCAGGATCTTCTTGCCTCAACAACCAGATCATATTTGATATGTTTGTCGTTTCCTCTTCTTTCAAGGTGTTGAATCAAGGAATCATGTAGTAAAGATGGATTTGGGGCATATTTTATCAGAAACATTAACAATAGTGGTTGAGCTTCAACCTGATTTTCCCACTTCCCTCTCTCTTTCTTTTCTCCGATCAAATCTATAAATATAAGGGTGGATTCATTGTAAAGGGTTGTTGTTCATTCTTATTCTCTACCTCCCCTCTTCTTTTTCTTCCCAGTGGTAAAAATGGAGTTTGAAACTCCTTTCACGGCTCTGTAATGGCATTCTCTTGCCTCTTTCCCACTAATGATGTACTATGTAAACTTTTAGAGCAATAAATTCTATTTTGTGATGCATATGTCCATCCTTTACTTATTTTATCAGTCTCTCCTCGCCTCTTGTCATTACAGGTATACTTGTGCATATTCTGATGTTTGTTGCAAGTCCGGGAGCTGTGTTTAATGGGTTTTGAAGTGGTGTTCTATGTGAAATCTATCTCTGGTTTGTGGTGCATCTTGTCCACCCTCTCCTCTGCTCACCTCTCTCCACTTTAGGTAGCTGAGATTGTGACCAGCACTTCCCTTTTCTTGGTGCTATCACCTCGTTAGTGTAGGATTTCCCTCTTTATGCACTTTCTCTCTCCTGTCTCCTTGGCATTGTTAGGATAGGTATAGTTAGATGTCATTTCTACATTAGGAGTAGTTTAGCATTAGGATCAGGAAGAAGAAGCTGACTTTCTCTGGAGGGCCATCTCAAGTCCGCAAGTCCCACAGCTTGAGAGATGGTCCCATGTTATGCAAATCACACCAAATGAGCCTGCCTTAGAAAAGAAGATCCGAGCTCATTTGGGGGTGTTGTGATTTCGCAATGACAAGTTCCTCTCCTCATATCTTAAGGCAATGCAAAATTAAGGGGGGAATGCTAGGTAAACTTAGTTTATTATACTTAATTTGTGCATTTACTATTAATTTGGTAAGTTGTTATAACTTGTTATATTGTTAAAACCATATTATTTGACATATTATAGTTAAGTATGGTTATTGTTATTTGGTTATGTAACGCTCATATGATCTTCATCTCTTTCGAAAGATTCGGTATAAACAATGCCTTTGGGAAGCGCTTATGGGAAAATTCGTCACGACTACTATTGCACTTAATACCTAATATATATGCAACAATATCATTCGGGAATCTACCCTATAAATTGATGGGAAGTAATAAGGACACAATGCACACACTTTGAGCCATACCATTTGTATGTGAACAATTGCATGACGTAAATTTGGCACCGAAATTATTTGAGTATATAGTGAAGTTACGCGCACATAAGAGGATATTTCTTTGAGCCAGTGTCAATAATCACACAAACCCCTTTCGGTGTTGTCTTGGTACCACATAATAGATTATTTCACGTAAGTTAATGCCTCTTTCATGTACTACCGAGTATTTGAAAGGACAAGCTTCTTCCACGTATCGATGAGTATATTAGAAGGGCACACTAAATTAGACTAAATGTATATAGATTAGGAGACTGTATACCTCGAGTGATAATAGCCTTACCCTTTTTTAGTAAATTTAGAAAATGGGAACCAATGCCCCCAAGTTCTTTCTTCCAGACTCACAACTCCTCGAGGAGATAATTATGCTTTGCATGGAAAGCTAAGATCGAGAAAACACCTTGAGTTTGAGAAGATAATTTCATTCCCCACACCCTCACACTTCCCTCTCTCATGTACATGTATTGTTTTCACTCTTTCAAATTTTACTTCTTTGATTCCTCTCGCCGATGTCTCTATTGCACCACTTAGGATCAATTGCTAGTTTTATGAATATTAGTGTATTTATCTATGTCTAGGAAATTTGGTCCTAATCAAGTAATATTGGTCCTTTGTTGACTTCCTATTTTCCAAAATCGTTAACCATTAATTTATCATAAGATTATCTCAAGTCTCTTTTAAGTTGAGTGCACCAATCTTCCCCTCCCCTTATTAGACTATAATTGTTGGAAGTTAGAGTATCAATATTGTTGAATTTAGAATCAGTAATGTCCACATTTTCAACACCAAAATACAACAATAAAATTATCCAAATAATTTTTTTCCTTTAAATTCTCACTACACAACACCATATGGGCTCCACTAGAGAGACTTAACATCACATAAGACACTTACAACAAACATTGAACCACATAGACAACATGATAACACCATATACATGTCGATGCCACACTTTCCCTTATGAACAAATACTATCAATGACCCAACCAAAAAAGGGACCCAAGGATTAGTAAATCCACAACACATCATTACCATGGTTACATCTTAGTTACGATTAAAATTCCAAGAGCATTTATCATGCAAGGATAAATTCTCCTTTACCACCTACATATTCTTAATTTCATTTAACATTAAACTTACAATATGATCATTTAATTTGGCTCTTTTTCCCTTATAATAATCTCCATAACTAAATAATTATTTTCCATATTTCAAACACATACAAAATTCCTAATGCTATCATTCTTATGTTAAGGTTATGCTTCTCAAAATGTTTATTTGATGTTTAAATTTTACCCTTGTTACACAAGGGGAACTAACATGAAGTCAAGGAAGAAATATTAGGATTTAAAGGAGATTTAGATTCAAGATACCTCTTCCCATAAACATCCTTCCATTACGGTACCTTTATTTTCTTGTTATAGTTGATATAGTTCAATAACTTGTTTGATTCAATTCAACATTTTCACTTCATAAGATTTTATTTATATATTTAAGATCTTATGTTTGCTCGAAAGTTTTATCTCACCAAGATCAATTCATATTTATTTTTAACAACACGAAAATGTCTAGTTAAGTTATAAGGACTTCAAGTATGACATTTCTAAAACTATTTACACTTATGTCATACTTTGGTCTCACTATTGACATTGTTTTAGAACAATTGTAATTCAAATGACAAATAATTTACACTCATGGTTTCATGAATACAAGGAGTGGCAACCCTACACAAAAAACTCATTTCATTACTCTTATAAACTCAAGTATTAAATGCATATAACAAACGAGATAACCCAACAACTATATGCTTTCCAAAATTATTCCAAATAACTATTTAAATCATTGAGTAAATATACATCGTTGTTTCTTTCACCAATAACCTTAAGAGAGGCTCCATGCGTTTCACCTAAAAGTAATGTGATAAAACAGATAAGGGTAATGTGCATATGAGGAATACTGTGAATAGTTTAGAGAAGGTCATGCGCGCATTGTTGATGTTGATCATACGATTATAGAGAGATTCCTTTTGGTTAGGAGGAACAACTTGTATAAGAAACACAACAAGACCACAAAATAGCATTAACAATATAGGTTAGTGGACTGCCTAGCAAGTGCTAGATTCGGGAAGCGAGGTGCTTCCTAAAAGGCTATCAATCCACTTTCAAATACAATTTAATGCAATAAATAACATGAAATAAGGAAATCCTATTGTAGTTGTACGATTTAGGCATCTCGTAAAGTTAGTACTAATAAGTAAATCTAATCTAACAGGAAAAGTTACAATTAGATCTAGAGGTTTGGTAGGTTGTTCTAGGTTTGCAAGTCTGACAAAGGTTATAGGTGAGGTTTGGGTGAAGTTTGGTAAGATTCTGGGCTATTTGGGAGAAGTTATGAGCTTGTTGTTATAGAATAAATTACAAATAAAATATATTGGTATCGGTTAGGTGATTGATACTGCAGATCGAAAATGACCGACGCCATTTGGGTGACTGGTCTTTGGTAGGGGCAATATAGTTGGAATATTAGAAATGGGTATTTTGAGTCTCTTTGTGATTGCATACAGAGTCGAGAGGGTTTGGGAAGTATGATATGATTTTTCTTAATGCTCAAGCAAGGGTAGTAGAGGTGCTAGGATGTGCGAAATGGTGCAGTTGATGGAACATGTAGTAAATGGGTAAAATGTGGTATTTGGGGCCGCAAGGATCAATGAAATATGTAAATAAAAGAATTAAGATCAAAATAAGAAATTAACAATTAAGAGTGAATTGCTTATCTATTAACCTATAGATCTCGAAGGTGGTGGGTTATTGACAAGCATTCGTGGGAGATATGGGAATGAGTCCAATGTTCATGTAATAGAGCTGTGTGCTGTTGTGATAATATGAAGTTGTGGATGAGATGACTACATATTGGTGAAGGCCTCGATGGGATTTGGTTCATCGTCGGGTAGCTTGAATTCTTGAGAGTTTGAATGCCAAATCTTGCATGAGTGAATGAATTGGAGAACACATATAAAGAGTTAGAAACTCTTACTTAAGGGTAACTGACAACGGTAAGGGAACGAGTGCCGACCGAGGGAAAACTGGTGTAGGTTAGGGAGAAATGGTCAAATTGGCTAAAAATAGCCTGATTGCTCCCAGATTTGACGTGATTCTAATCTATAATCGGGTCTTAAGTGAGGGATGAGGTGAGATAAGTGGGAGTTTTTTTGAAGAAGTAATAGGACATTAATATTAGGGTTGGAAAGAGTCTCGATTAGTTAGGATAAGTAGGGACTTAGTATTAGTTAATCAATAAGATAAGAATAGGTCTTAGGATGAGGTGGAAGGCTAATGTGGATATTAATTTAATTAAAGTAATTAAATAAATAATAGTGTGAGGAGGAATACTAATGTAATTATAGGTGATTAAATTAATACCAATGTGTGGGAGGGGGACATGGCTAGGTACATGCGTTGTGTTGGTGTATCGAAAGGGGATAAAGGAATTATGACCCAAATTTGGTGTCTACATTTGCCCCCTTTTCACGCATAGCTTGTATTGATAAACGCGCGATGACAAAAATAGGAGGTAGTTGCCCATGGTATGCGTGAAAGTTAAGTTACCCCAAGTATGTGCGGAGGTGATCCCCTCAAACCAGGCGAGGAACCTCGATGAAGTGATAGGTGAGTCAATGGGTTGTTTGATAAAGTGATAAAATGTTGAAAAATGAGGTATGGTTGGGTTATAGATAATAATGATATTGGTATGGGTAATAGGTAGTGGCATTCGAATTCACACACACATATATAATGCGATAAGGTACTAGGTCAAGAATGCACAAACTCTACATCGTCAAAGGTCGATAGGTTTATCCAAACAAGGGTCCCTGGTATCAAGGTATCACGGATAATTTTAGCGGCGAATATTCGTAATATGGCAAAAATTTCATTTTATGAAAATTTGAAAAGGTGAATTATTCGGAGTGGGTCGGTGTCCTATTCGCCTAAAATATATAGTATATTTTTTCTGGGGGGTCGGCTTCGCCTTCATTTGAAAACATCTCCTATAAAAACCTAGCTGATTCGCCGGGTAGTATACCTCAAGTAGCTTAACAAATTACCAATACTATGAAATTTTAACTCGCATACCCTTAAGCACCGAGAGATTGGATTCTTTATTGCTTTGTGATTGTTGACGTGCACAACCCAGTAGTGACGATTTGAGCGACATGGCGGTGGTGACACGCGACAGAGGTGGTATTGACGCGCGACATGGGCAGTGGTGACACGTGATGAGGAGGTATTCGACGCTGCGTGACATGGGCAGTGGTGACGCGCGGATGAGGAGGTATCGACGCGTGCGACATGGCGTGGTGCGGCGTGACGCGCGGATGGGTGGCGACGCGTGATGAGGAGGTATTCGACGCGTGACATGGGCAGTGGTGACGCGCGAGAGGAGGTATTGACGCGCGACAGAGGAGGTATTGATGCGCGACATGGGCAGTGGTGACGCGCGACAGAGGAGGTATTGACGCGTGACATGGGCAGTGGTGACGTGTGACAGAGGAGGTATTGACGCGCGACATGGGCGTGGTACGCGTGACATGCGCTTGTGCAAAGCGTGGAAGCGCGCGACATGGGAAGTGGTGACGCGCGACAGAGGAGGTATTGACGCGCGACATAGGAGGTATTGACGCGTGACATGGGCAGTGGTGACGCGTGACAGAGGAGGTATTGACGCGCGACAGGAAATGGGTTGTTGACGCGAGACAAGTGCAGAGTTGATGAGAAAGCAGAGGTCGAGGTGCAGAGGCGCGCGACAGATATTTTCTCATCACGCGTCAAGAAAATGCGATGACGCACGATAGCAAAATCTCCTCTCGCACGTCTGCAGCCTTCTGTCGCGCCACTTGACAATCAGGCGAAATTTTTTCATACAACCCCCAAAAAATTCGCCTTCCCGCGAAACCAGTTCCGGGGATATTCGCCAGGTATTCTCCACCTCCGATTTCCAAGAGGTCTCTTAAAATGAACCCTGCAAGGTATAGGATATGGTCCTAAAACACAATTAGGTGAGGTGCAACAATGAGTAGTAGGTATGTTCTAGAGCACCAACAAGGTTTTGTCGGGATAAACGACACTACATTAGGCAAGGCAAGGTCAATAAGCTAAACAACATGATTAGCTTCATCACAAGGTGTAGCGAGTAAACTAAGTCAAGTCTCAAATGGCATGTTTGGGATGGGTTGATAGGTAACGCCATAGGTAAGGCCAAGGTAGAAGAAAAAACATGCCCCAAATGATAATGTGATTGGGTGTTTAGGTAATAAGGCCATTAGGTAGGGTTATAAGGTTGGGGTGAGGTCATGGTTGTAAGAAAATGGTTTCAGTTACAAAATTGAGGGTAAATGAGGCATAGGATGGTGGTAAGGTGACCGACACCGGTTGAAGTTTAATCGACATCGATAAGGGATAACCGATGCCACTCCATTAGAGGCAGAAAACCGATGTTAGTCAATTTGTATTTGGGGTTAAAAATGTAAAGTCCACATTTTATAGATTCATTTGTAACTTTCCACTCAAGATAATGATAGAGAGAGCGTGAGCATGAGAAAAATTAAGAGGTGTAGAAGAAGGCTGACTTGGCGAGTGATTAGTGGCTGTTGAAATTCAATTTGATGGGCCCAAGAGCTCAATACATGCGAGTTGATTGGTTGAGAGCGGAGGAGTGGATTTAGGCATGGATGAGGTGGGAGAGGGAGTGGGAGGACTACCAATTCAGAGACTAGAGATCCCACCATGACGAAAGAGGTGAGTAGAGGTAGGATATGAAATCTATTGGGAGTTTTGGATTAAACTAAGGGAGAAAAATAGTGAATTTTGGCTTTAAAATGAATTTGAAATTTTGTGTTGAAAATGGGGTGAAATCGGGTATGGGGAGGGTGAAATCTAGGTTAATTAGGTGATAAAATGAATATGGGTGGAATTGAGGATGATTGGGGTAGATTTTAGGTAGTTTTAGTAAATTTGTGGAAAAAAGGGATGTCGTGGTCAAGTCGTAGGGCCAAACCAGTGATCGAAATCGATTGAAGTTCGACCAACATCGGTTGGCTTACCGGTGTCGGTGGATTGAAATGGTGATTGGTACCATCGGTGGTCACCAATGTCACCACCGTAGAAAAGTGACCAAGTATGAAAAAATGGGTTTGAGTAAGGCAAAGAGGCAAGGAAGGTGTGGGTTAGGGTAAAGTAGGTAAGAGAGGGTAGAGGAGGGTAAGTTAAGCCCGATAGGGTGGGTGAGGGATTGGGAAATGGGTGGTTCAATCTAGAATAGAGGCCAATAGTTGAAAATAGGTGTAAGGGGGATGGAGTAATGTAGGTCACACAAGTGAAGGGTTGAAATAAGTGAAATAGGTGAAGAGTAGATGTAAAAGACTAGGTAAGATTGATGTGTAGGTAGAAATGTGGGTGACGGTGGGTAGACAAGTAAAGTCATAGGTATGTATTGAGTTAGGTTGGTATGGGTCAAATGATCAAGAGAGTCAATTTATTAGCATATTGGATTGGTGGCGATCCAGTGAGGTAATAGCCTATGATGCGAGACATGGTGCTACCTATGTTGGTGCGAGATGCAACCTAGTGTGACAAATGAGGAGTGGTCACATATGCAAGATTTTAAGCTTGGCGCTGTGATGCAATATAGGTGCATTGTATGTGAATATAGCTAGATGGTCACTCTCATTGATGGATGAGACTCAATGACTAACACCTTCCATTTAACCACCGGTGAGATGACTATTACGCTGAAAGATGTTTACCGATTTTATGGCTATCGATTGTTGGTGATCCATTATATCATATTTCTTCTAAGGCCTCGGTTGAGCAAATAGTGACTATATTTTGTGAGGCGATGGGTGACTTGAGATATCACAGTGCCAACATCAGCTATGGTGATATGTACGTGACACATCCTCAGGAGACCGATTCGCGATTCTATTGATGGTGGCGGTGGGATGTTATGCACTCCCAGATTCAGAGGGTGGTAAATTTCCCAAGCCTTGATGGGGGTGTTAGAGGACATGATTGAGGAGTGGGTTTGTTTTGCATGGGCCCCTGCATATTTGGTACAATTATATAGAGAGTTGTGGGCATATCAGAGGATGCAGCGATATGGCATTTGTTACACATATTTACTGCATTATTGGGCATATGAGCACATGGTATGTGTGCGCCGATAGGGTCTTCTCGTGACAACACTAGCACCGGTGAGTTTATAGAGTTGGATACAAGAGGTGGGTGCCAGTAGGAACACATCCGCGAGTAGAGGAGGTGTCACGTGATGTGACATATTACATGGGGATACTAGAGGGACTATATGCGATGGACATTATATGATATCTCGTATGTGGATTTTCCATCTTATGGTGGCATGGAAGAGGAGTTGGATGGGCTTTAATTGGTTAGATGAATACAGGCACGTGCGCCGGTGAGCATGAGATGATTCCAATAGACAAATTATGACGCCAATTGGGGTTGCAATAAGACGTGCCTCCACCATTTCCTCAGTATCGTAGAGATAATGTGGAGGGACCTTTATCTCAACCCCATTTGACAAGGCCAACAGGGAAAGAGGAGTGGGTGGCTGATAGGAGGATTGATGACATAGGTAGAACTGATGGATATAGGTGTTGATGGGTACCGCAATTACATGCATCTCCTTCTAAACCATGGCATCTAGAATTGGCCACCATTATAGTTCGAGAGGGATGTATTACGGTCGTCAGTGACCTCCTTACGATTAACTCACACATGCACATGCACATGTGGACACCCTTTAGGGGTAGGTTACTAGATTACGAGGCTCAAGTACAAAGCTAAGGAAGGTGATGAGGGGTAGGTAGAAGTGTTGCGGCGCATGTGATAGGGTTACAAGCCTAGATAGTCACATTATAGGGGAATTTGGCCACATCACGGGTATATGTAGTGCATTACAGTGCAGTAGTACGCGCAGCACTAACAAAGTGGGACAGGTCCCATTGGATAGGCACTGCACCAACACATGGCCCACTTGTATAAGGGAAGGTTCCTGAGTTGGGCCAAGAATGGTGGCTCCTCCCCAAAGTTATAGTGATGGAAAGGTACAAAGATGTTGTGATCAATGCTAGGTACTATTAGGATAATATATTGATATCGGTCTTTAGGTGATGTCATATGCCGAGCACAAGTCCCAATAGGCAGCCAACTAGAGGACTAGTTCATAGACTGGACCACTAGTAGCTCCTAGAGCTACCAAACACACATGCGGGGTGAGAGAAAGGTGGTGAGCGAACAAAGACTAGGGACAAAGGAGGATACTAATGAGATGATGAGCGGGTGGAGACTAGGACTCGATGAGGTAGAAGTGTTGCAGCACAAGTGAAAGGGTTACATGCCTAAATAGTTACATTACAGGGCAATTAACCACATCACCGGTACATGTAGTAACATTACAGTGTAGGTAGCTATGCAGAACTAGCAGAAGTGGGACAAGGTCCCATTGGACATCTACCGACACTAGCACATGGCCCACTTGTATAAGGTAAGGGTCCACAAAGTGCTAGAGGCGAGAGTGATGGCTCCTCCCCATGTTATAGTGATGGACAGTACAAAGATGTTATGGCTGAGGCTAGGTACTATCGAGGATAAGATATTAGATATCGGTCTTGGTGATGTCATACAACGAGCACTAGGCCCAACAGACAGCCAACCAGAGGACTAGTTCACGGACCTAGACCACTAGCAGCTCGATAGCCATCGGACACACAGTGGGGTGAGAGAGAGGTGGTGAGTAGATGGAGACCAAGGCCGAGGAGGAGGATTTGGTGAGATGAGGAGCGGTTGGAGACCAGGACCATATGAGGATATTGGTGAGATAAATAGAGGCGTCGGCCCCTCACATGGGTGAGATAGAGATGAGATTGTATATGAGAGTTTTGAGATACTTGTATTATTTATATCTATGTATATATGTATTGACACACAAATCTTCCATTTATATAGTTGTTGATGAGATGACGTGATGATTTGTAGTTTTATTTCTATTGTGCTATTATTATGGAAACTAGATGATTAAGCATAGTGGAGTCAAATGTAGGCATGTCGAGTCATGAAAATTAGATGGTTAAGGCATGGTGGGGTCATGAAAATAGATGGTTTAAGCATGGTTGAATCAAGTGTAGGCATGGTGGAGTTAGGTGTAGGTATGGTTGAGTCCGGTATATGCATTAGGGAGTCATGAAAAATAGATGGTTTAGGCATGGTTGAGTCGGGTGTAGGCATGATTGAGTCACGTATAGGCATGGTGAAGTTATGAGAAGTAGATAGTTTAGGCATGATTGACTAAAAAATTTCTAAGTGTTGTTGTGATGGAAATTTAAATGTGTTTGGACATGGATTGTGTGGGTGATATATGTTTGAATTGTATTTCCATTATATTGATGTCATGGAAACTTAGTTATTTAGGCATGATTTGTATCGATTTTTTTATAAAATGAGATGATGTGATTTGATTTCCAAGTTATTGTTTTTATGGAAATTAGATGATTAGGCATGGTTTGGTGGATGTTGTAGCATGGTAGGTATGGTTGTATGAGGTTAATTTAATATTATTTTCAAATTATTGTGTGTATAAAAATGAGCTAAGTGGGTTTAGTTTTGGAGTAAATGATGAGGGAAAAGAGTGGTCGAGATAACCTCCAAGGGCCCCATGCCCTCGAAGTGCTACCTACATAGCCCTTACGAAAGGGGCCTCAGGCCGATGTAGTTCTCCCATAAGATAGGGAAGAATAAGATAATGCAGGTGAGTAGGTTGGCGAGTTTAGGTATGGTTAAATGGGTAAGGTTAGTGGGCATGGGAGTGTAAGTTGATTAGGCATGGTTGAGTCTAAGTTTTTTAGGCATGGTTGAGTCTACGTTGTGTAGGTAAGATAGAATGTGTAAGATAAATTGATTGAAGTATATGATGAATGAAAATGTAGGTGAAAGGAGAAGATATCCCAAAAAAAAGTATCATAGGCTTTGTCATGTGTAGAAGAATCAATAACTAAGCAAGGGGCCAAATGGTAGAAGAGGTGAAAATTCTCCATAAGTGACAAGAACCATTATAAGCATACCAAATATAGGCTTATGAACTTAAGACCCTGAAGGCATTACATGATTAAACTTTATAGGGGTGAACAAAGTGACATGATCACGAAGTGTCGCATGTGCGCCATGTTCCTTGAGTAGGTAGAAGAAGAAAAGGAAGGAAGGTGAGGTGGAGTGGTTTTTTTAGTGTAACCTTGTTATGAGACAACATGCCCCTTCTGTAAGATAACCAAAACCAAAATAGGCAAGTCTATGACCAAAAAATTGTATATTTCATGATTTTTTTGTATTTTCTTGTTGCTTTTGTTTTATAGACTAGTCGATGTGGGAATTCTATGTGGGATGAATAGAATATCTCCTTGAGGTATTTGTGAAGTTGATCGATACAAGAAGCTTCGAGAATACATTATTTATTTTACTGAGAAATAGTCTTTTTTTGATAGACTATGTACAATAGGGCTATCTTTTTATAGTTGTCCTTCGAGGGAGCAGTCTATTTATAGTAGCAAGATAAAAAGATAGATGTCCTTTTTGAGGGATTCATCTATTTACAAGAAGTTTGAATCAAGGAGTTGAATTTGAATATCCCATATATTAATTTTGAATTTTTTGGACTTTTAGGTCATGGACAAGACTATAAAGGAATATAGGCTTCTTTTATGAAGGAAAAACCATAGCACATAAAGGTTAACTATGAAAGAGAGGTTTTAAGTGATGAACGACCATAGGATTCCATCCTGAAAATAATGAAAAGTATCCATGAGAATCATGCCATGAGTAGAGATGTGGTACTCATATGAAAACAAGGTTGAATGTTGATGGAACATCACACAATTCTAGTTTACTCTTTGGTCCTTAAAAGAGGTAGATGAAAGGAACGGTTACTCAAGGGACGAGTGCATAATAAAAAAAAGGTGATATAGTACTTGATTCAATAGTAGAATGGTCAAAGATGCAAGGAATTGAGGGGCTTAGGTTTGGGTTTACCTTGAGAGAAGATAAACGATAAGCACCTGATCCATAGGTATGAATAACGATATAGAGTCCAAGCCAATTAGGAGAAAACTTTCCCCATTTACTTTTCTCTGCTTTGGTTACATGTTTATTTTCCTTCAGGAAAAGTTCACCAACCTTTAAGGTTCATTCATGGACACATTTTTCATAGGCCCGTTTGATACATTTTTGGTAAATTTGAAGGTGATCAATAGCATTTAAATGACATTCATCTAGAAGCTCAAGTTGGGCCAAAGGGTCCTGATGAAATTCATCATCATTGAGCATATCTTTGAGTGAGATACGAAGAGATGGAATTTGGAATTCGAGAGACAAGATGACCTCTATACTGTAGACTAAAGAAAAATGTGTGGCAATAGCTTAGGTGCGAATACTAGTGCGATAATCCCATAACACAAAAGGAATGTGCGTGTGCCAATCCTTACTAGTATCATCAACCACTTTCATAAGAATTTTATTAAGATTTTTGTTAGTTGATTTGGCTTGGCCATTTGTTTGTGGATAATAAGGTGAATAAAAACTAAGTTGAATACCAAAGACGCAACATAATTTTCTTAGGGTTTTATTTTTTAATTGTTTTCCGTTATCAGTAATAAGGCGATGAGGAACACCAAAGAGAAAAATGATGTGATGATTGATGAATTCATAGATTCTCTCATCTTTGGTAGAAATGAGAGGTATAACCTCCACCTATTTAGTGTAATATTCAGTCATGGTGATGATCCATTGATGATGTTGAGAAGAATGAGGGTTAATCTTTCGACGAGATCCAAACCCCATTGAGAGAAAGGCCAAAGGTCTTTAGCGACTGTAAGGCATGACTAGGGGTGTGGTGAATATTAGCATGTTGCTGACATTTCACACAATGTTTGACATAGTCATAACAATATTGGTTTAGGGTTGGCCAAGTAATAGCCAAGGTGAAGGATGCATTTAGTGACAACAAGGCCACTGAAATGACCTCCACAAATCCCATTGTGAACTTCCTTGATGGTGTATGGGATTTCAGAACTTGTAAGACATTGGCGATACCATCAAAGCCACTTTTGTAGATAAGACCCCCCATGATGATATAGTGAGAGACACTTTTGAGGAAGGCCCATTTTCCATTACGAGTGAGATCCAGAGGCATAATTGAAAGGGAAAGGTAGTCAACAAACTACTTATACCAAATGTCATATGGGTCAATTTCAATTCTTCCTACAAATTTAACGTCTCAGAATAGATAAGAGGGTGATTGCAACCTTTGTACTGTGACAAATATTTTGAGTTTGAAGGTGAAGTGGGTATTTGAGAAGAAAGACATGCCATGGTGTCGGAAAATTTGTTAGTGGAACGCGGGGTGGTTTTAAGTTCATAATGATCAAAGGTAGTTAAAAGCATGTCAAAGTGATTATTATACTTTTGAAGTATCTTGTTATAACACTGGAATAAACCATTGACTTGATTTATGACCAGTTGAGAATCACCAAAGATATTAATAGATTTAACATCTAAGGCTATGGCGGTTTGAAGACCTAACATGAGTTTTCATATTTGACAATGTTTTTTATGCAATCAAAATCTAGTTTGAAAGATAAAAGCATATGCTCACCATCAAGAGGAATGAGGATGCATCTTGCACCACCCCCATGCTAACATTTGGAAATTTCAAAAAATAATGTCATCCGATAAACAAGTGTCATCAAGGAGGGGTAACAATGGATTCATCAAGAAAATCAAAGTTAGAGGGTTGATTTACAGAAAGAGGTGTGTCTGCAAGTTGGTCATCAATGGTTTGTCCTTTGACAAAATTTTGATGGATGAATTGAAGATATAGGTCTACAAGGAGCATGAGCCAACATGCAACATGTTGGTGTTGGTAATGTGTGGCATACATGTAATGCAAGAGATCAAAGTGTTGGTGATCTACGAAGTTTTTCAGTTGAGTAGGTAATGGCCAAGTTTGGTGGTGATGAATAATAGGGCTAAGTAGAGTTTTTCAACATGAATATATCTAGTCTCATAGTCTAAAAGAGTACGACTTATGTAATAAATTGATTGCTCCCTATGTTTCTCGTCATGATGAGTGAACATGGCACCTAAGGAATGATCAATGGCATAAATATAGAGGTAAAAGGGTTTGTCATCCTTTGGTGGGATAAGCACATGTGGCTAAAGGAGGTATTCCTTTAATGCTTCAAAAGATTTATGGCACTCATCATCCCAATTGAAGGAAACATCCTTTTTAAGAAGATGATGAAAAGGGTGACATCGGTCGAAAAGTTGGGAAATAAAGCGTCTAATAGATTGCAACTTGCCTTATAAACTATGAAGTTTTCAAAGGTTAGTAGGTGGAGGCATCTCAAGAATAGCCTTGATTTTGGTGGGATCAAATTATATACGCCACAGGAGAGACGATAAAACTAAGGAGCTTCCAGAGAGGATGGTGAAGATGTACTTCTTTGGTTGAAGGAAGACACAATATTTGATGAGATGGTCAAAGATGAATTTAAGAACCGCGAGGTGTTCAACCCGACATTTAGACTTAGTAAGAAGGTCATCAAAAAATATTCCAAAATGTTATGCATGATATCATGGAAGATATAGATCATGACACGCTAATATGTAGCAACAACATTTTTAAGATCAAAGGGCATGACACGATAACAGAAGGTCCCCCAAGGGGTAATGAAGGTAGTTTTGTGTTGATCTTCCGATGCAAGTAATATTTGGTTATAACCTAAGAAACCATCCATGAGTGATAACATCTCGTGGTGACGGTGAGATAAACATGTTGTTTGATACTACATAGAGGAAAGTAATCTTTGGGGAAAGCTAGGTTAAGGTCACGGAAATCTGTGCACATGCGGAGTCCCCCTATCGCTTTGGTGACATGTAGGATGTTAGAAATCCATTGGGGATAATCAATAGGTAGAATAAAAGAAATAGAAAGAAGGTGTTGTAGTCATTTCACAAGAAGGGAAATGCAAGGATGTATTTTTATGAGCTTTTGTTTCACATGTTCAAGGTCGAGAATAGTTACGATATTATGAACCACGATATTTGGGTCAATACCACGCATATCAACAGTGTGAGACCAAGAAAAGTGTTTCTATAATCTCGGAGGAAAGAGGTGAAGGCTCCTATTCAGCGAAATCTAAAGATTCACCTATCTTTAGAATGTAAGGGTCGTCATGAGTGTGAATGTTGATCTCTATGGTCGATTCATTCAACATGGTTTACGTCTCGAGATAGTAATGACCGATGAATGTAAGAATCCGACACACCAAGGTAGGTGAGGATAGAATCATCATCCTGATATTGAACAATGTTTATAGAAGGTGTATCGTTATCAATCATGTAAGGATACAAGAAGGGAAGGGAAGAGGGAGCCTCACCATTGCGCCGATAGGTCGAGAGATCCTAAGAAAATGGTGTTCACGAAAAAAAAAGTTAGGAGGAATGGGGTGCGGATCCATATACTTTGTACATGAAGGTGGTGGGGTAGGAATATGAGATGGAGAAGGTGTATCTTACTCTAGAAGGTTGATACAAGATTTCTTAGAAGAAGGTGTTATCCATATTTTCCCCCCGGAAAATATTGGATCAAACAACCCCTGTAAAGGAATGAATCCGTGCCTCAAATCCACTAACCAGATTATGGCGGGCTCGAGAAAATGGAATAGTAGGGTGAGAGTAGGAAGAGATGGTCTCAAAGAAGCCGAGATCAAGAAAGAGAAGAAATGACGAAGTTTCAAGGTCTTCAGGCTCAAAGCAGTTCAGAACGAGTCAAAAAATTGACTAAGTATGGAGGAGATAGTGGAAGGAGCCAAGTGTCCAAACGATGCATCTTCAAAGTTGAATCTAAAAGGGAGGTTCAAACAAGCGCCACACCTCCACATTCCCAGGGCCTAAAACAAAGGCAGCGTTAAAGCTAAAAGTCAAAAAGGACAAGCGGAGCTAGAAAAGGGCTAAGTATAGAAGGCTGCCACACGTCAGCTCAACGCATCTCTAAGGGTAAATCTAAAAGAAAAGACCCAAACAAGTGCCGGCTTGCCACGTAATCCAAGGCTTGAAAAGGTAAGACGGGCCGTTGAAAAGTCTAAGAGCCTGTGAAGATTTCCACGTGTCAATCCGACTCTCCTTCAAAGGAAAAATCCTAAGCGGGTTACAAAGTAAGCGTGAAGCCTCCACGTGTCCTATTTCAAAAAGGGATAGGGTCAGGTTGAATAGTCAAAGCACAAAGACATGCCAATGGAGGGTGCCAAGCATCAGCATGACGCTAACTTAAGAGCAGAATTGAGGGACAGTTTTCTGACAAGCACCAAGATGCCTTGTGTCCCCGGCCATATATATTACCCTCTTGAACCAAAGACTTAGCCAAAAACATAAGGAAATTGAGTAGGTCACAGAAGAAGCCATGTGTCATCCCCACGCCACTCTAAAAGTAAAATATAGAGGCTTCCTCAGATGTGCGACCCTCCAGTGTCCAGTTTAAAAAGGGGCCCGTTTTGAACTATTTTTTCCCGCTATTTTTATGCGGATCGATCCAAATTTCAAATGGTCATATCTTTTGACTCGGGGCTCAAAATCTAGCAAATCTAACACCGTTGGAAATATCTTGACCTCATCTACGCCATAGAGATCTGAAACTTTACGTTTGAAGTAGTTAGGTGGGTAGAAAATGGAGAAACATCTTCGAGTGCCTTTAATACATGATCTTATGCCCCAACAACCATATCATATTCGATCTAATCCACTGTTTCCTCCTCCTTCGAGGCACCAAACCAGTAATGGATGTAGTTAAGACAGATTTGGGGTGGATTTTTTGGTAGGAGGCATTGATGGCAGTGGTTGAGCTTCATAATGGTTTTCCCACTTCTCTCTCCTTCTTCCCTCTATGTTGAATCTATAAATGTAGGGTCGAGGACTCATTGTAAAGGGTTGGACATTTTTCTATTTTGTAGGCTCCCCTTTTCTTCTGGCAAAGGAATTCATTGAGTTTCGATCTTCCATCGACTACGAGATGTTTTCGCCTTCTAACTGCAATGCATCAGATCGATCGTGAAGCAATAAAACACTTTTGTGATTGATTTTAGATCCTTTCTTGTCTCTATTTCTCTCATCTGGTCTTCCATCACAAACCAGTTATCTCGTGCTTGATTATGATATGTATTTTTTTGGTTTGTGTCTATCAACAAAACTAATGTTCATCATTCCTTCGGTGCATCACCTTGTAGCTTAGTTTTGATTTCTTGTATTCCTTTTATCCCTGTCTCCTTGGTAAAACTTAGATTAGGTTTAGGAATAGATCCTTTGCAAGTTTTCACACATGCACCTAAACAAAGGAATAGGAACCAGCCTTAACCTGGAGATTTTTCCCATTTTGCAAAGTCCCACACTTTTAGGAAAACTCAATGTTATGCAGGTCACACCAAATGCCAAGTTTGATACACCAGATTTGAGATGTCATTTGGGGGGTCCCTGTGATTTTGCACTAACAAAAGGTTCTTGAGAAAATCCAAGATCACGGCAGTCTTTGTGTTTCTTGGTGGTGCAAGGAATGACAATGTGACGAACTTGCTCATACATACCAAATCCAAAGCCTTTTCATGCACATCGATGAAGGAATGTGTGGGTGAAGCGGCGATTGGTGTGGTAATCTTGGAAATCACATGAGAACAAAGCTGGTTTGAGTGGGTGGTTCTAGAGTATGTGAAGAAGCATCAAGTCCCCGTATGTCAAGTTACTAAAAAGATGGGGCGAGATCATATGGAAAGACCTCACCGACATGATGGTTGTAAAATGGGTGTTGATGGAGGCTTTTGTACTCTTGAGTAAGGAAGGTGTTGATGTTATAGAGGTGACAATCCCCCAAGGTAAGGCATTGAAAAACACCTTCCAAGGGATTAGAAGTTGCTATTTGGCTAGTGGGAATGGAAGAATCACTAGAAGCCTAAGAGGAAAGCATCGTGTGTTTGTGAAGTAGATGGGTTGGATGATGAGCCGATCATGGAAGGTGCGACAAAGATGGAATAGAGGATTTGGTTGTGGAAGATGTGGCGGAAGAAGTGGTGTATGAGGAAACGACTGAAGAAGTAGTAGTAGTGATTGTAGATGGGGTAGTGGCTGACGAAGAAGTGGTAGTGGTGGCAGATGGCCTAACTGGTATAAGGACATCATTAGGTTGGTATAACATGTTGTATTTTTTGAATGGTGAAGGATTTCTGGAATGGTGTAGTTGTTCCCTTCATGTTAAAATTTTAAACAACGGTGTAAGGTTGAAGGAACACAACCCATGACATGAATCTAAGGTCGGCCAAGTAGCAGATTGTATTGGAATTCCCCCTCTAAGACATAGAATAATTCATGAATGGTATGGGGGCCCACGCAAATGTGAAGAATGGTTGTACCGAGGGTGGAAGTCATGGCATCATTAAATGAATGTAGCATAACTGGGTTATTATGTGTGTAATTGGCAGGGCTGCACATTTTATTATCTGTGTGAGAATAAATTATATTGATATTGGCACCTCCATCGATCATAACACGGCGAACACGTGTATTATCAATGTAGATGGAAATGAATAGAAGCGGGGTCATGATCATTTGATTGAAATGGACAATCTCTTTGTCGAGAAACTCGAGTAGAGACTTGATGAATGGTAGCGTGGGCGAAGTGGGAGGTGAAGTGGTGAGAGTGACCACATGATGAGGAGTGATAATAGTGGCAACTTGTGTGGGGTCATTAGGTGGAACCTCAATAGATTGCATGACCTCGATAAACACCTAACAATGGGAATTGGAGGTTTGGATGAGGTCGTACAAAGACATTTTTAGGGGTGACTGGTGAAGTTGTTTGATCATGGTATGATGTGTGAATCCATAAAAAATGGGGTATGCCAGTCCATAGATGGTTACTTTGGGTGCCCGTGTAGATGGAATTTTGGGTAAAGGTGTAGTGGATGGTTTTTGTGTCTTCTCTTTTCCTTTGTATTTTTATTCGTGAGTAACAAATTGAACGATGTTGATTTGGTGAAAAGAGGGAGATGGGTCTTGAAAGGTATAATGGGAAGAGGGACAAAAACCTAATGTGGGATAAGAGCCTTACGAAATGAGTATAGCTCATTGGCATTTTAGAGGAGGTTGGGATAGTTCCCTAATCCATACCATATTGATCTCAAAGGTCGAAGGAGGAGAATAAGGTGTGGAGGTAGAGGTGAAGGTTGTTGAATAGATATGGGGCGAGGCTACGTGACGACAGTGAAGGAAGAATGAGAACTTCATCCAAAGATCATTATCCTCCAAGATCTCTTCAGGAGAACACAATTAAAGAAGAATATTATTAAGAGCCTTACAATTTTCAACATCATGTCCGGCACATGATGATAGGCGTGAATCTTAGTATCATCAAACCCTTCTGGTTTAGGTTTGAGTGGGTCGTAAGGCTTGAGAGGTGGCAATGTGATGACGGAGGTTTCTAAAATTTTAGCAAGGATGTTAGTGTAAGAACCTACCAAGAGATCACACCGAGAAGTGAGAGTGGGTTTGGCTAGAGGTTTGGGTGTAGGTTTAAGTGGCCTCTATGGAAGAGGCAATGTTGGAGGTGGAGTTGGAGGTGGAGTAGGTGTAACTACCATTTTGGTAGGTAGTGTGGTTTTAGGCTTGGGTTGCACCTTCTTGGGTAAAGGTGTTAGGGTAATATGTGAAGTAGAAGGGAATGCAGAAGATGGAAGTGGACGGGTCAACCAAGGTGAGAGTGGAGGTGCGGTGAAGGTAGTGATACGAGGAAATACAAAAAGTGTGGGTTGAAGGAAGGTAAAGGCACATGTAGTGGAGTAGGCGTAAGTAATGTAAAAGGCTTGGATGGAATAGGGGATTGTGATAGGGATGTAGGTTGCTTCATTTTAATTTTACCCAGGTGGGAGGTTGTTTGACCAAGGTCTATGGATGGGAACCCAAGATGGATGGAAGCGGAGAAGGTGAAAGAAGGATGGGAGAAACTTAGGTACTAGGTCTAAGAGGTTGGGTCTTCCTCTTAGGTGGGGGATAGGCATGGTGATAGTTTGGGAAGAAGTGGCTAAATCAATCTTCACATGAGGATGGATTAGACTTGGAATTGACACGGCCCCTAATATAGTGGTAAGTTTGGAGTGCAGTGAAGATATAGGTGTAGGTAGTGGTTTAGGTGCAAGTGGTTGTTGGAGTAATGGTAAAGGTGTTGGTATAGGAGGGGATGATGCAAAATAAGTTACTATAATTGGCTCAGGTGTGATGGATTTATTTGTCTTGAACACTTTAGGATAGATCATTGAAGTGTCTCGCAGATGAAATTTTCACTTGTGTTAATACATGAAGTCGAAGGCGTCCCTAAAGCATGGATTAGTCGACATACTCCAAGCGATCGACCAAACAGGAGAATGGAATAGAAGTGGAGGGTGGTGATGATGATTCGGTAGTAATACCGTAAAGAAATATGATGTCTGTGAGACAAGGAAATGGCTGGCTTGAGTGCTCTGTAGGCATAAGAGACGATAACAAATTGACAGGATCTTTAAAATCTATTGGGGAATTATCGCCAATAGGAAGATATGATAAAAGTGGATCCTCTACAGGCGAGAGGAGGGAGTAAGGTAGATGATGTAGGCTCTTCCTTTAATGAATAAGAGGATAAGTGGGGATACTGTGGGTAGAAGAGTGAGTAATATGGGTTGTTTGACATGTATAGAAACGAGTGGGGTATATGAAGTGAGCTGCTCGGTAGATAAAATAGTAGATAAATTTGAGTTCTCGTTGGGTAAAGAAGAAGATGAGGTAGAATCCTCTGTGGGTAGAGGAGTGGATGAAACATGTTCCTCCATAGGTGGAGGAGCTTGTGCAAGAATTTCCTCAATAGATGGGATGGGAGGAAACTAAGTAGAAGGAGCAGGTATGATATAAAAAATGATGTGAACTTCTCGGATGTTGGTATCATTGGTTGAGGTTTTTTTGGATAGGTTAAATTATGGCGTGTAATTTGGAAACAACTTTTTGAAGATGTGGAGGTTTTGGTTAGCTGGTGCATTGGGGTTATGCAAGATGAGATCTCCATTATCTAACATTTCTTGGAATATGTTTTTGAAAGTTATACAATTACCATCACTATGACCTCTGACATGATGATAGTTGCAATAATTTTCTCCTTGTACCATGTGGGTATAGGGACGGGAAGAATCAAAACCATTATGTGGTTTGACGGGTGGAAGAGTTATGGCTCCTGCATTTAATAAATTTCCCAAAACCAAGGATTAAGGTTCTCCTATGGTAGTGTATCATCATGGTCACTTATGCATTTAAACTTATGAATAGGAGACATAGTGGAAAGTGGTTTTGGTTGGTTAGATGGATAAGATGGTCCAAATTTTAGGACCACCGTGTCTCCGAGATCATTTGGGCTTTGAATGATTGTATTGGGGTTTGGAAGAAGAAGATTCATTTGATTTGAATGAAGTGCTCTTGTTACACAATATCGATTTCTTCTCTTCGATAACACGGATTTCAAGCTTCTAAGCCATACTAAATGCCTCATCTAATGTTTGGAAGGTTTGAACTTGGAGAGTTGGAGAGATATGTTTGGAAAAATATCTAGTAACCAAATCTATTAGTTCATTTGGGGAAATTGGAAAGTGAGTTAGTTAGTAAGGTTATGTCAATGCATGACAAAATCTGCAATATACTCGTCTTCATATTGGAATAACAAATACATGTTGGCCATGGTAACCTTCTTCATAATGTTAATGGATAAATGATCGAGAAAGACCTAAGATAATTGATTGAATGAGAAGATAGAGTGCCTAGGTGAAGCACTATCCGATCAAAGGCAGGTCTTGTCAAGGAAATTAGGAAAGTTTGAAGATGAAAGGTGTCATCAAGGGCAATCAGATAACATACATGTTTAAAATATTGAAAATGTTGTTGCAGATATTTTTTGCTATTAAATCAGTTAAAGTTTGGCATTTCCCAATGTGTGGGATAAGGATGAATTAGAATAGAAGGGTGAATAGGCTCATTACAAATCTTGTCATAAGTCAAAGAATTGTGGGAGCCGGAAACAAATGCTTCTAGGGTTTGTATCTTGTCCATCATCATCTTGATCAAATCATTGGTTGGATTGGATTGAGGAGCACCTCCAACAATATAAGGAGGTGGATACGATGAGTAGGACATAGAAGGTACACTAGTATATGGAGGTGCCGAGTAAGAAAAATGATAAAGGGGATATAAGTAGCAACAGATGATGATGACATATACCCTGAATGGGAAGTGTAGGTGACGGGTGGTGGCTGAGACAAGGTATAGGTGGGAGGAATGTGTGTAGAAACCCTTGTGGGGATAGGTGGTAGAGTGGTAGGGATAGACATGACCAAACAATAAAAGGGGGTCGACGCAACTAGAGATTGTGAGGTAATAACAACTGATGATGTGAGAATCCTCACACTAGGGGCCATAGATGATGGTGAGGCAGATGTCAAAAATGTGATAGGTTTTGTAGGTGTGGCAGAGACATGGAAGATGTGGGAGTGATATGAGAGATGATAAGTGGTAAGGTGGAAGTAAGTGCACCGCTACGCTAGAGGTGTTGACACAGTTGGAGCTAGAGCGAGAGGGATGGATACAAACATCCCATATATGAGTTGGCTTTGATGAGTCGCAGGTAGATGAGTGAGTAAGGTAATGTTGTAAGGCTACGAGATTGTGATTGAGGAGTTTTGTAATGCCCACTTCCCTTCGACACTTATTTTTGTTGATTTTGATACTATTGACTCTACTTATGGATATGTTGTATTATTTTAACTTAGCATGATGTAGATGTTAGAGATACTGAGACTATTGTTGGTTTTCGATTCTTAGTATGATGTGTGTGGACTTTTAGAGACATTTTTATATTGATGATGATATGTTGTTGACATGGTTATATATATTTCTGACATGCGATATTTTCGTCACATTGAGTAGACCTTGATAATTGAACTAATGTTGTGATCATTTTGACATGGATGAAATGTAGAATAGAGATGTTGTTAGAAATTGTAAATGATATCGTAATTGCCTAGATGATGATTTGATGCATATGTAGATGATTGTGGATTTATATTGCATATTTTATCTTGAATGTTTTTATGCAGCCACGAGGCCAAAGGAGGTATTATGTGTTTTGCAGGTAAATATATTCACAACAAACAATAGGGGGGATTGGAGACCAACCACATTGGAATGCTAGGTGAATTCAACAAGGGTCACCATGGCAACATGTATTTTTGTGTATGTGTGTTTGAATTGTTGTTAGGGGGTTCCCATGGGGGATCACCTCTAATTGTGACCAAGGGGTTATGTGTTGTCTTTTATTTAGCTTCCTTTATTTGATTTTAGTATGTGATTTATAGTGATGTAATCTCCTTTAATTAATTACTTGATTTGTGTCTAGATTAGTAAATTAACCTTTTGCTAAATTAATTTTGAATGAATCAAAAGGAATGCATTTATTATATTGGATGGCTCTTGGATTATGTGTTGTAAGTTGAGTGCTTGTGATCTTGAGTGTTGTACACTCTACCCCTTCATGGAAATTCGAATTTGGCCTTAAGGGCCAATTTTGGAGGCTTGTGGGACAAGTCAAACTTTTCCCACACCTCTTAAATTGATATACCAACCCTACCTATGGGTTGGGGGTCAAAAATATACCCCATTATGTGTTTTGGGAAGACAAAAAGGTAAAATATTATTGCACTTTCCTTCATGTAATTAAAGTTTGTCCTTAGGGGGTGTGGGCTTGGTTTGTGTGTGTAAGTAATTTTTCATTTCACTCACCCACCAATTTATGGTGCATTGGGGTTGAGGTTTGACTTGTGAGGTGGAGTTGAGGATGAGTGATGTGGCATCCTACATGGAGCCACCTCACCCTCCTCTCTCCCTTTCTATTTATTCAAGTTCTTTTGCTTGTTTGGGGGTTACTTCATTCTTTTGTGCTCTTGCAATTTTGGGAGTTAGAGGATTTTGGAGTGCTTTTGGTCTTTGTTGGAGCTTGTTGGTGATTTCTTGGGTTGGAAGGAGCTTGGAGATTGACTCTTGGAACAAGCTCTACCATGGAAAGGTAGGAGCTTTACTCTTGCTTAATGTTCTTCTTTTATTTTGTGTATATGTGCTTGTTTTTGAGTGTTTTGGAATGCTTGTTGGGTGCTTGGGTAGATTGCCTAAGTGTGGTGTAGGAGGGGACTATGGGGATATTTCATGTAGGGAGGCATAAGAGTTTATTTCATGTTTTGGAGGGAGTTTGGGTTGGGTGCCCCACCTTGGACAAGGAATGCTTGCATTTCTTACTTGTTTATTTTATGAGGGAGGCATAAGAGAATGAGGGAGGCATAAGAGTATGTGGGAGGCATAAGAGGTACTTGAGGGAGGCATAAGAGTGTGTAGGGGTTTGGAGGTTTTAAGGTGGGCACCCATTTCCCATTGGGAGGCATAAGTGACCTCCCATAGGTTCTTGCTTTGGCTTTTCATTTTGAAGCCTTGTATATTTTGTGGTTTTCCTTCTTGTGTTTGTAGTTTGAGTTGAATGTGCTTTGGAATGGTTGTGAAATACTTGGTTTGTGTTGTGGAAGCTTGTTTGTTGCCATGTGTTGGATCCACCTTTCATTGCAATGTGGTTGGGGCTGGGGGCCAATGAGGAGGATGGCTTCTCCTCCTCATTGGATATTTTGGTTGGGTGGAGAGTGTTTCCTCTCCCCTATTTTTGTTGTGGATCAAGAAAATCATGAAGGAGCTCTCTTGTTGGTGATGTGAAGCTTGGAGCTTTTGTTGGAGTCCTTAAGAAATCCCTTCTTGTGAGAAGCCTTATTGTTGTTCCCACTTAGGGTGGAGGAAATTGTAATATTGTATTTCTCTTTTAGCTTACATTCTTGTATTATTTCCCACTTTAAGTGGAAGACATTGTAATAATCTTGTGAAGAAAAGTTGCATTCAATTATTGGATATGAAAGTTGTATTGTATATTGAAAAAGAGAAAGAAAGATTTGTGTTGTAAAACTAGTCTTGTGAAATAGAAAAGAAAGTTATTATCTTTATTTGAAGTTTTAGTTTGTATTGTGTGAAAATAAGTTCTTTGTTTAAAAATAAATGAGCTATGCTCAATGGGAAAAGAAAGTTTACTTTCATTGTGAAATTGTATTATTGTAAATGAGAAAGAAGAAATATAGAAGTTGTAATATGTTAAAAATGTATGCATAGTAAACTTGTATGTAGAACCAAGTTGTTAGTAGTTGTTTGAACTAATAAGTTGTAGTGGAAATGGAAATAAGCCACAAATTTGAAGTATATAGTTGTGATAAATGTTAAGTAGATTATTTTGTTAAAATGATTCATTGTTGTTGTTACTATTGAAACAAGAAATGCTTTAAAATGAGTAGTTTTACCTAAGAAATGAATAAACAAAACTAAATCTTACAACCGAAAACTTTAGGCATATAAAATTAAGCTCAGAATGAATCTTAAAACATTGTAGTAACTTTTTTTTTCAGACATCTCAGATTTTAAGGTTATGTTCCTAAGGAACATGACCCACGCTTCTGTGCAGAGTAGCAGATCTCATAACCACCTTGAGTAAGGCATGGAGGTCTCGAAGCGCCACTCAGCAAGGCAACGGTTCATGGTTTGTCACCCGAGATAAGGTGGCAATCCTAGGTCCATCGACCTATCTTGGGCGGTGGTTCTGTCACTTATGATGGAAATTCACAGTTCTGCGCCTTTGTAAGTTTTAACTTGTTCTAATTAAATTTTAAGCTTGTAAAAACCACAAGAAAACCACTAGCAAATAAATAATGGCTAAATCTTATTGTTTAAAGCAAATACATCTACAAATGGTAAATTAAAAGCACTCATTTTCATTTATATTAATGGGGGTAGGGTTTGCCCCAAATAGAGAACCCCAAATACAAATAGTTTTGAAAAAAAAAAAGATTGGTAAAGGAAATCCCTTCAATCCTTGAATGGGAGAAATTACAATGATAAAACTACAAACTAAAATAATCTAAGCTTGATCTTGAAGAATTTCTCCATAGTTTCTCCCACCCTTGCTCTCATGGCTTCCTTTGCTCCAACCTATAAATCAAACAAGAAAAAATAGACCAAATGAGGAGAATGAAATAAATGAAATGTTTTAATATGAATTCATAAGGAATTTTAGGGCTAGTTTGGAACCCTAGGATCTAGTGGCCACAACTGATTTGATCTAAGGGTGGAGGATCAACCCTACTTTTGTTTGGTAGGATTATATTTTATAGATGTTTTAAATAAAAATTAAAGGATTGTGTAGATGGGTGAATGGGGCCATGTAAACACCTTGGTGTGTAAAGTCACTAATCTAGTTCCTAATATGTTTTGGAAAAATAATGAAATGGACATTTAAGTTATTTAAATAATGGAATTATAGTAACTAAGTATAAGGTAAAGTATTAAGGTAGAAATGTTAGTTGTGGAGGAGTAAAAACATTAAACCTAGTAAATTAAATTAGGGCACCTTACTAAATGACTTTTAATTAATCGACCTTAGAGATAAAGTAAATTAAATATGCAATCATTTAGTTTAGACTTTTTCCATCCCTTGTGAAGTTGAGATTATTGGTGTAAATTAATTTTAATGTACCCTAGGGATTAACACCCATGAAACCTTTTAACTTATAAGCGAAAAGAGTTTGCAAGAATCGAATCGGAAACGAAGCACCACGAAGTAGTTGCACTCCAACGGAATCGTGATAGCTCCAGTGATAGCAAGGAAAAAATTGATCAGTAATGGAAGAACTTGCTCAACAGAAACAAATCTTACATAGAGGAAAGATAGCGGAGTGTCTTGGCATGCTCATAAATGAATAGAAAAGGGGTACATATAGGGTTTTGAGTAACCCTAATGCACGACACATATGAAACCCTAAACCTAACCCTAAACCTAACCCATGTGAGATGACCCTCCAACATGAGAGGAGGACACATAGGATAACTCACACTAACACCCCCTTCATCGAAGCCGCAGTAGGTGCAGGTGTGATGAGTCGACGAAGAGGAAGACACTCCTAAACAACTAAGAAAGATGTGTCAATGGGGCCCGGTAACTAAAGGCCTGATAAGGTGCCCATATACAAACATAATCTTCCTAGAAGAAGAAGGAGAAGAAAAGAAGGAATAAATAGCCCTAAGAAGATGGGCAGCTGCAGAAGACCTCACCCTAAGAAGAGACCGTAAGTGAAGAAACTTCATCTTAGTGAAAGGCTTGGTGAATAAGTCTGTAATTTGATCAGCTGTCTGAATGTACTGAATGTCGATGATACCATCACAAATAAGCTCCCGTATGAAGTGCATATGGATCTCAATGTGCTTCGTCCGCTGATTCTGAACTTGATTTCTACAAATAGAGATAGTGCTCATGTTATCACAGAGACAATGGTAGGCCGTTGAAAGTGGATGCCAAACTCTATCGAGAATACCCGTAGCCAAATAGCTTGTGTGGCAACGTTGATCGCTCCTCTCGTATTCCGCCTCTGTAGATGATATCACAATTGCATTACGCTTCTTCCTAGACCAACTAATAGGACTCAAACCAAGAGAGAAACTGTAGCTAGAAGTAGATTTCTGATGATCTAAGTCACTGACCCAATCAAAATCGTGAACCCAATCAAGTAAATATCAACCCCTCCATGATAGTGTATGCCATCAAGCATAAGTGCCACGAACATAATGAAGGATCCATTTATTGCTTTCAATGCAGCTCATATAGCTCTCGTATGAATCGGACACGATCCCAATAACATATGATAAATCCTGGTTGAGTGTGAGTCAAGTAGATCAAGCTCTCAACTAAGCGTCGGTAAAGAGTACTATCAACCAAGGAGTAGAGCAATCTGAAACCAACTTAACCCTGGAAAGAAAAGAAGTAGGAGAAGACTTGCAATCGGACATCTGAAACCGAGCTAGCAAATCAAGAGCATACTTAGGTTGCAAAATCAAGATTCCCGAGTTAGATTGTGAAATCTAGATCCCAAGGAAGTAATGAAGCAGACCTAAGTCATTCATGGAAAACTTGTTGGCTAAGGCGATCTTCACAGAATCAATAATAGAGGAAGAGCTACCTGTGATCAACAAGTCATCAACATATAGAACAAGAATGAGTATGGAGTCATCTTGTTGTAGAATATAAACATTTGGATCAGAGTGACACCTAGTAAACCCTGATGTAAGTAAGAAGGAGTCCATCTTGGCATACCAAGCTTGAGGGGCTTGTTTAAGGCCATAAAGAGACTTCTTTAACTTACAAATGAGGGAGGAATCTTGGATATAACCTGGAGGTTGTTCCATATAGATCTCTTCCTCTAGGTCACCATGAAGAAAGGCACTCTTAACGTCCATTTGATGGAATTTCCATCTGTTTGTTGCTGCAATGGCTAGGGTTAGTCGAATAGAAGTCATCTTCGCAATCAGAGAAAAGGTTTTGTATAATCAACCCCAGCTATCTAGGAGAAACCCTTAGCTACTAATCGTGATTTAAACTTTTTGATGTCTCCATCTACTCCATACTTTTTTTGGAACACCCACTTACACCGAACGATTTTTCTTCCTTTTGGAAGAGTGGTGAGATCCCAAGTATCGTTCTTCATGAGAGAGGAATACTCCTCATCCATGGTAGAATCCCACTCAGGAATACCAGAAGCCTCCCGGAAAGACTATGGATCAGAGGTAGGGGTGAAGAAAGAGTGGGGTCCAATGAAATCTGAGCGAGTATGTCTCATATCCAAAGTATCTCCAACTAAATCTCCAAGCACTTTGCAAAGTTTTCCTGGCCCAAAGGGGACCAGGAGGATCAAGCTCAGAGTCAGAAGATTCTTCACTTGAGTGAGAAGGGACATAGTCCTCATCATCACTACTATCAGAATTAGAAGACTCAAAGATCTGATGGTTGGGAGGATTCGAAGAGGAGCACGCTCAACAGTATCATCATCTGATGAGTCAGAATTCAAATCAACGAGATGAAGAACCTCAATAGGTGGAGAAGTAGAAGTCAAAGAAGACTCATCGAACTTAACACTTCTCTCAATATATAGCTCATGAGAAGTAGAATTCATCAATCGATATCCCTTCATGCCATCAGGATACCCTACAAAGATACAAGGTTTGGATTGTGGTTCCAAGGCCTTGCATTTCTTCTTGGGAATCTGAGCCATAGCCTTGGATTCGAAGACTCGAAAGTGCTCAACATCTGGCTTGTGTCAGAACCAGGCTTCAAAGGGTGTCATCCCTCTTCTCGCTTTGTGTGGAACACGATTCTGAATGTAATTTACACAATTCACTGCTTTAGCCCAATAATGCGGAGGAAGAGACTTCGAGTGAATCATACAAGTGACCATCTCCTTCAGAGTATGGTTCTTTTTTTCTGCGACTCCATTCTATGAAGGACTATAAGCAACTGTATGCTGTAGAGAGATCCCTTCAAAAGTATGAAATCCATGAACCTATTATTTACATATTCACCTCCATTTTCAGTTCGAAGAACCTTGATAGACCGTTCCACCTGTTTCTCAGCAAGAGCCTTAAAGTCCTGAAAATGTTCAAAGACTTCAGACTTAAGCTTAAGAAAATATACCCAAGTATATCGTGAATAGTCATCAATGAAGGTTAGCACATAAAGAGCTCTAGTAAACGAAGGAGAAGGAAATGGACCAGAAACATCGCTGTGAACAAGATCCAAGGGATGAGTGGCTCTCCAGGCTTTTCCTTTGTCAAAGTTCTTTTCAGGATGCTTTCCAAGGGTACAACCCTCACAAAGACCCTTAGAAAACTTGACGCGAGGCAACCCATTGACCATTTCGTTTTGACTCAATTGTTCAAGGTAGCAATAATTTAGATGTCCAAAACACTCATGCCATAGCTTACTAACCTCATTTGCATGAGTGAGCAAGGCAATGGGCGTAGAATTAGAAGTAAAGTGGGAGAAGGTGTACAACCGTGAACGGTGATCTGCCTTTCCCTCAGCCACTGTAGTGTCATTGTTAAGCTCACGAATGATCATCGAGTTAGGACCAAATTCCACTCGCATTCCTTCACCAAGGTGAGTAATTTGGTAAACTGATAGGAGATTGGTAGAGAGATCAGGAACACTCAACAGTTGGTTAAATGTTCCCCCATCCATCTCTATTGATCCACTATCGAAACCGACACTGTTGTGTCATTACCCATCGTGATTTGGGACATTCCACAAGGTTCGATGTTGGAAAACTCAACATGCAAAGAACCCATGTGGTGCGAGGCACCGGAATCTATAATCCATGTCGATGAAGGAGAAACTTGGCTACAAGGGTTTTTCCTTTCTTCTTATCATTTTTAGCACCTTTTGCAGCAGAAGACTCAGCCTTTGGAGCACTTTGTTTTATGGATTTAGGAGCACTTATTTTATTTTTCTCAAGTAAATGAGATAAGTGATCAATCTATTTCTTAAAATATTGTTGCTTGTCGTGACCAGTATTCTTGCAATAGGAACACAAATACTTGCTTTTCTGTGCCTTAGGCTCAGAAGTTGAAGTGTTTGTGTCATTTTTAGGTTTGATCTTGGTTTCTTTCTTAGGTTGATCCTTTGTTTCCTTCTTCTTTTCAGTCTTCTTTCCTTTGCTAGTACTTGCTACAAGGGCATGTGACTTGGACTTGAGAGACCCCATTTGAATGAGTTTGTCTTGTTCTCATATGAGTTGGGACAAAAAATAGTCAAAGGAGGGCATCATCCAAGTATTGCCCAAAGCATCTTTTGTAGCGTATAAAGTTGACACGAAGATAGAATATTCAAGACCTAGCTTAGAGAGAATCGACAAGATCAATTGAGAATCTTTCTTTTCTACTTGACATCCTTTTAACAATAATCTAATGTGGACAAATTTTGAGAAGAAGGATTGTAGGTTTTCAAATTCACTAGGATTTAACCCTAGTAGTTCGTTTTCCAACTCATGTGCTCTCATGTCATCTAGTTGTCCAAACATCACATCCAACATTTTCCATGCAGATGTAGGTGTTTCAGATTCCTCAATGTGGAAGAGAAAGTCAGGAGAAATGGACATGCAAAGAAGACCTAAAGCTTCATCACTATGGTTTAACCACTTAGATTTTTCAGGTTCGTCATCTGGTTCAGTCTCAGTTCCCATGGTGATGCAGAATAACCCTTTACCCCTTAGTTTCATTATTATTTTTGATCTCCATTCAAAAAATTTGAATGGCGTAAGAAAAGGAATTGAAAGTGCATCCATAGTGAGAGAGAGAGAAAGAAATGCAAAAAGAAACACAACCACCCAGGACAATAACAACCCCACCAAAGACTTTTTAGTTTAGTGCGTTGATTACAATTGGGTCCATGCGTGTGGTTTGAAACACTTGGTAACTTGTCTTGCAATTAGCGTAATAACGCACAAGAGAGGAGACCACAACAGTGTTTCATGGAGCACAACAAAAAGGAACACCGTAAACAAGCACAAACAACGAAATATTAAAGGAGGCGAAAGCCAACCCTGGTGGTGAGAAAAAATGTCTCACATTGCATGAAATAATCCCTTTGTCATAGATCGTGGCGACGCGCCACAAGTCCACGAAAAAAGGAATAAAACAAAGCTAAAAAAAGAATGAGCTGAATTAAGCAATACAAAGACACCCCCAAGAATGTGGCACTTTATAAAATTAGTGTGTTTACAAAGCTAATGATCCCATCTTCTAGAGTGTGAAAAAACATGCAAATTTCACTAAAGAAGTGCTCAAAACCGAGCAACAAGTCAAAATTTATAGCAAAAACCAATTCCCGCAATTGATGAGAAAAAGCCAATAAGCCTGCAAATGGATTAAAAAAGCACCCTAAACGCATGCAAAAGGTGTCGTATGTATGCCCGTTGGAAACAACATGGAATTTGAGATAGGGTTTGTTTGTATTGTGAGGGGGGATTAGCCACCTGCCAATCCCGGACCTCACCCTTCGTCTTCGACACTCGACGAAAGGTTAAAAATACAACAAGCCAAGAGACCAAATTTTATAATGCCAAAGAAATATATTGTTTAAATAATGTGAATGAAATAAAATTAGATCTAATTTAATTAAATCTAATTAGATCTAATCTAATGAAGATTTTTAGATGAAGATTTTTAAATATCTAGGAAACTTCTAATTAAAACAAATTGCTAAAATGGTTTTAGAAACTTGTTAGAAATTAAAAAACACGGTAAATTAGAAATTTTAAAAAACTTACCAAAAAAGTTTGATAGTTTTTACCAAAAAAAACTTAGCATGAATAAAAACACATCTCGTTTTTGTAAAAAAGCAGAGATTTTTTGTTTGAGTAAGATTTAAAAAAGAAAGAAATTGAAAACTTACCAAAACTTACCAGGCCGCGCCAAAAAAGCAAGGAGGAAAATAAGCCAGGCCACGTTAGAAGAGAAGTGCATGTGTGCATATACCAGTAAGATTGAAAAAGAGTTTGTTGGTGTGTCTGTTTGAATGTACAGGCCATGCATAGGAGTTACAACCACGTTTTTTGTTGCCAACACCAAAAAAACGCCCTTTCAAGCAAAAAACGTGGCTGTGTTGTTGAAAATTCCCTGCAAGCCAAAAAACGTGGCTGTGTTGTTGAAAACGCCCTTGCAAGCAAAAAAATGTGGTTGTGTTGTTGAAAAATGCCCTTGCAAGCAAAAAAACGTGGCTGTGTTGTTGAAAAACGCCCTTGCAAGCAAAAAAACATGGTTGTGTTGTTGAAAACGCCCTTGCAAGCAAAAAAATGTGGCTGTGTTGTTGAAAACGCATGTGGTGTTTACAGATGCTTGTTGGCAGATGCGTGGGTGCCAAAAAAGAGATTACAGGCCATGCACAGTCAAAATTTCCTCCACGAGCAACCACGTCAGAAGAACACAAATATCCTGCAACCACAGACTATAATGCATAGAAAAATATCCTGCAAAAACCAGAGATCTTAAAAAATTTCACTTTTATTTGAATAAATTAACAAAAAATGAAAAGAATCTCTATTTTGGATTTAGTTACATCCAACTAAAAAGAGTAGAAAAACCTCTGATTTCTCAAGGTATTTTGAAAAAACCTGCACATGCACAAGAAAAAAACACACAAAAACTTTCCGAGAAAGCTTGTTAGAGATATTTGCAAGATAATTTCCTAGAAAATAGTGATCAAAGGACTTGCATGCAGAGTAAAATAATGAAACCAAGAAGGAGTAATAGCAAAAAAAACAAATCGAGTGCACGTTTACCCGATCTCAGCTCTAATACCATGAAAAGAGTTTGTGAGAATCGAATCGGAAACGAGGCACCACGAAGTAGTTGCACTCCAACGGAATCGTGATAGCTCTAACGATAGCAAGGAAAAAATTGATCAGTAATGGAAGAACTTGCTCAACAGAAACAAAGCTTGCATAGAGGAAAGACAATGGAGTGTCTTGGCATGCTCATAAATGAATAGAAAAGGGGTACATATAGGGTGCTAAGTAACCCTAGTGCATGACACATATGAAACCCTAAACCTAACCCTAAACCTAACCCATGTGAGATGACCCTCCAACATGAGAGGAGGACACATAAGATAACTCACACTAACAATAACAAAAAAATAAAAAATAAAATTTAGTCACAATTTTCGGGATGAGTGTTAGGTTTTAACGTGGTCTTAGAACGTTGTTTTTGCGGGCGTTACAAGTTTTGCAATCTCTTCATCACCGGTGGGTGTAGAGATAGAAGAATTGGGTTCCATAGGTGAAGAAATTGAAAGCGATGAAGGACTAGGTGGTAGTGTTTGGAGGCTAGCGTGAAATACTAGAGCGTTGACTTATTTGTGAGTCAAAACCATGTGAATGGTGCTTGAACAGGTAATTTGAGTTCTGCGGGTGGTACATAAACATAGAAAGAGATAACAAAAGAAATATGGAAAGTGGAATTTGGTCATTGTTTTGTGAAAGAATCAAAACACATAGTCGACGCCGTACTAGCTAATCTTTGGTAAATATGGGCAATTGATGTCGGTTGCTAGACCGATGTCGATTCTTGTGAATGCATGGAAGATTTGGAATCCTAGAGATGAAAGGTGAAAATGGGATGATCTTGAACTTTGCTAATGGTGATAGGGACCCGAGAAAATGTGTAAATGACATAAAAAAGTCACGGAGAATATCGGATGTGAATTGAATATTGTTTTGGGAGAAACAACAAAAATAGTAGGGAATTGATGTTGGTCATTCAATCGATGCCGGTATGAAGAGGTAAGCGATTGCGGTTGCTAGACCGATGCTCTGCATTCTTGTGAAATACGAGAAGATGATGAAAATTTGAATTTTAGGTGATTAAGTCAAAAGAAGACACCAACCCAGGAATTGAGTATAGCAGTGATGAGTCTAAACACACCTAGAATGAACTAGAATACCCCGAGTTATAATGGTGGGGCATGAAGGATAATAAAATTAAGAGGAAACAACCCCACATCTCAAAATGAAATTCAGGAAAAAAACTAGCAAACACGCAAAATCCTATGCTTTAGATTTTAATGTTATGTGGCTTATGCCATTTAGAACTGACTATGACTAGAATATAGTTTTTGGTTAATGAGGATGCCCTATAAGTAGTATATGGTTCGTTTCAGGTTTGTTTTTAATAAAAGGACCCGATATACCTTTGATGCGTGTGGTACAACTCGATCTAATGTAGCCAAAACACCACGGCTAGATCCACCGCCAATCGATTGTTAGTCGTTGTGACAATTTTTAGGAAGGAAGATGTTTAAGAAGTGTGTAATTTGTTCAAGTGATTTGGATTGGGGTGTGTGTGCACAACGTGTGAACTACACTTAATTCTCACCAACCATCAACTGTTCATGACCTCCAGTATATAGGTTGCAAATAAATTTAGGTGATCTAAATGCAATATTGAGTTGTGGAGCTCAATTACTTCATTTTAGCATACAATTGGAACTTGCTGGAAAATACAGTAGCTGACATCGTTTAAGGGTAGACTGGCATCAGTCAGGTATGACCAGAGTCGGTCAATCAAGTAAGGAACTGACAACGGTTAGGCAGAACCGACATCGGTTACCTATGCGATGAAGTTTTAATTAACTCTAAGGAATTATATCTATTTTTAGCATTAAAATAGATTTATTGATTGTAATTGCATGGCTAAGTACCCTAAGTCTATAAACGACTATATAAACATAAAAGATAGGGTTTAGAAGTAAGGGTGTGGATCATAATTACAAAATAATTATGTGAGAGAGAATTCTTAGTGAAGAAGAAAAAGCTTGAAAGAAAGAAAGTACTAAACATCTGAGAGGTGTGGAAGATTGTAAATCTTCATTGTATATCTTGTCAAAGCTTTGGATAATAGATTGACTTGTTTCTTGGTGGACGTAGCCCACATTGGGTGAACCACGTTAAATCTAGTGTTGATTTATATATCTTGTTTTGTATATTTCTTCTGGTAGAATATCCACTTTTATTTGCATGTATGCTTAGATCTGATATATTGTCTGTACAACCGGTGTGCTAACCCCAACAAATGGTATCAAAGCTTTGTTTGAGGGTTTTTGTGTTGAAAAATTTACTCACAGAGGGTTTTTTGATTGAGTGGGAGCTACAAAAATGGCGAAGATAATAAATACAAGGTAGAGAAATTTGATGGCTGAAATTATCAATTATGGAAGATGCAGATTGAGGATTATCTATATCAAAGAGATTTGTACTTATTGTTGGATGAGAATTCTAGACCTACGAAGATGTGATGAAGAATGAAAGATTCTTGTGAAAGGCTTTGGGATCTATAAGATTGAGCATGGCAGCATCCGTGGCTTCCAATATTATAGAAGCGGCTTCTACAATAGATTTAATGAAATATCTTGCTAATTTATATGAAAAACCTAGTGCTTCAAATAAAGTTTATTTGATGAAGAAACTATTTAGTTCTAAGATGCATGAAGGTGAATCTAGCTCTAGTCATTTGAATGATTTTCAATCTATTGTAAATCAGTTAAAATCGGTTGTAATACCATTTGATGATGAAGTAAAAGCACTTTGATTCTTATGTTCTTTTCCTTATAGTTGGGACAACTTGGTAATGGATGTTAGTAATACAACATTTACTAATAATAATTTTAAGTTTGATGATGTGGTTAGTATAATACTGAATGAATAAATTCGTAGGAAGATTACAGAGGAAACATCATCTGTAAATGCTTTGAATGTAAAAAGTAGGGACAGGAAGAAGGAGAGATCCAAGAGTAAGAATAATGGGAAATTAAAGTCAAGGGATAACAGATCTAAATCTAGAAGTAAGGGAATTACTTGTTGGAAATGTGGAAAGAAAGGAAATGCAAAGAAATATTGTTGGTCAAAGGAAAAAGAGAACCAACAATCAGACAAAGGTAAAGAAGTAAATATTTCTACATTAGAGGTAATGCAAGATGCTCGTATTCTTTCTTTAGACAATAGAATTGAATCATGGTTTTAGATTCGGGAGCTTCTTTCCATGCAACCCCTAATAAGGATTATTTCATAAATTATGTCCATGGCAATTTTGGGCATGTTTAATTAAGTGATGATGAACCTTGCGGTATTACTTGGTAAAGGGAAATTCATCTAAAATTACATAATGGAAATACATGGGTATTGAAAGATGTGAGGCATGTGCCAAGCCTCGGGAGGAATATTATTTCAGAGAGCAACTAGGTGAATCTAGTTGCATGGTTACTTTTACAGAGACTCTTGGAAAGTCACCAAAGGTGCTTTTGTTGTGGCAAGAGGTAAGAAGGTAGGAACATTATATTTATCTACTTGCATTTCGATTCATTTTCTGCATTATCTACTTGATTTAGATGCATGCATGTAGCATAATCGGTTGGGTCATATGAGTCAAAAAGGAATGCATATCCTAAAGGCTAAGAGTAAGTTATCAGATTTGAAAGATTTAGATCTTGATTTCTGTGAGCATTGTATCTTTGGAAAGTAAAAGATAGTGAGATTTCTCAAAGTTGGGGAAACTAAGAAAGAGCAGAAATTGGAGCTTGTACTCTCAGATGTGTGTGGGGACCAGCTCAGGTAGCTTCTCATGGAGGATCCCAGTATTATGTTACTTTCATTGATGATGCTATAAGAAAGGTATGGGTTTATTGTATTAAACGTAAATATGATGTTTTTGAGACTTTTAAAAGATGGAAAGCCCTTGTTGAGAATGAATCAAATTCTAAGTTAAAGTGCCTTAGATCTGACAATGGTGGTGAATACTGTAGCAAGACTTTCAATGATTATTGTTCAGTGAATGGGATACGTAGAGAAATAATAGTTCCAAGAACACCACAAGAGAATGGTGTTGTAGAAAGAATGAACAAGACAATCATGGAACGTGCTAGAAGTATGAGGATACATTCTGGATTACCCTTGCAATTTTGGGCGAAGCGTTGATTGATACAATGTTTTATTTGATTAACAGTGGCCCTTCAAGTTCACTAAATGGAGGAATACCAGAGGAAGCTTGGACCGGAAAAGAGGTAGATATTTATTTTCTTAAAGTTTTTGTTCAGAAGCTTTTGTGCATGTTGATAAGGAAAAATGGAAAAAAGTTGGATGTAAAATTCAAGAGGTGCACTTTCATTGGTTATGGATCTGGGGATTTTGGTTTCTATTTTTGGGATTTAGAGAATTCTAAAATTATTGGGAGTCGTGATGTTGAATGGAATGAAAAGAGAATGTACAGGGATCAAATTTTGGTACCCAAGGATGAAAAAATTGAGAAGTTTATTGATGAAAATGAACTCTCAAATTTTAAAGAAACACCTACAGAAATACATAGTAACCGTGGTTGATTAGACCCTAACCGACATCACTTAGATGAACCGTTGATGGTTACAAAGATTAGAACCGACATCGGTTATCAAAACCGACATCGGTTAGAGGTGATCGGCGTCGATCACACATCGCCAAAAGTTAATACGAATGTCCGGGAGGCCAGATTGAGTCTCGGTACCCCAAACTCATATGAGAAGGTCACAAAGGGTAAGTAAACTTCTAGGAAGATTTACACCTTCTCTATTTTACTTATTGTTAACTGATAGTGGTGAACCTGAGAGCTTTGAAGAAGTAATGCAGGATAAGACTCACGTTTAGTGGGATCATGGAATGGATGAGGAGATGGACTCCTTGGAACAAAACCAGACTTGGGATTTGGTTAAGTTTCCAGTGAGTAAGAGGATATTGCAGAACAAGTGGTTTTACGGGATTAAGAAAGAAGAGGGTGGACAGAAAAGGTACAAGGCAAGGCTTGTAGTAAAGGGATTTTCACAGAAAGTAGGTATTGACTTTGGTGAAATATTTTTCTTGTTGTTAAGATGAATTCTATTAAATCTTGTATTGAGTTTAGGTGTAGTAGAATATTTGAATTTAGAGCAACTAGATGTGAAGATGGATATCCTTCATGGTGATTTGGATGAAGAGATTTATATGCAGCAGCCACTTGGGTATGAAGTCAAGGGTAAGGAGAAACTAGTGTGCAGGTTGAAAAAGAGCCTATATGGGCTCAAGCAAGCTTTAAGGCAATGGTACATGAGGTTTGATAGTTTTATGCATGAACATGGTTACTTGAGATGTGAATCTGACCATTGTGTTTATTTCAAGAAGCTTGAAAATGGGAGCTATATTATTATTTTATTGTATGTGGATGATATGCTATTGCGAGGCTCTAGTATGCGGGACATTAGTGAGCTTAAGAGAAAGCTAGCTCACAAATTTGCAATGAAGGATTTAGGATCTGCAAAAATAATCCTTGGAATGCAAATACATAGAGAGAGGAAAAACAAGAAATTGTATTTGTCTCAGGAGGATTATATCTACAAGGTGTTAGAAAGGTTCAACATGCAGAATACAAAACTGTTAGCACACCTATGGTGGACACTTCAAATTGAGAAAATATAAGTTTCCTTCATCACATGAGGATGTCAAATACATGACACGAGTGCCATATGATTCAACAGTTGGAAGTCTCATGTACGCTATGGATTGTACCGGACCGGACATTGCACGTGCAAAGTGGGAGTTGTGAGTAGATATATGGCTAATCCAAGTAAAGAGCATTGGAAAATAGTTCAATGGATACTCAAGTATTTGAAAGGGACATCTAGCATGTAGTTATGCTATGGAGGTTTGAATATTTCATTACGTGGCTATGTTGATTCGAATATGGTGGAGATCCGGATGGTAGGAGGAGCACTCTTTGGATATATTTTCATCAGTAGGTGGAATGACGATTAGCTAGATTTCAAGATTGCAAAAGGTTGTGGCTTTTTCTACTACAAAGGTAGAGTATGTTATAGCTACATAAGCTAGAAAGGAGATGATATGGATGAGTAGGTTCATGGAAGAGCTAGGAAAGAGCAAAAGCGATTGTAAAGCTGTTTAGTGATAGTTAAAGTGCAATTCATTTGGCAAAGAACTCAACATTTCATTCGAGAATAAAACACATTTAGTTGAGGTATCACTTCATACGAAAGGTATTGGAGGATGGACAGTTGAATATGGAAAAGATTCATACGAGCAAGAACCCTGCAGATATGCTAATGAAGCCATTAACAAAGGAGAAGTTGGAGCTACACTCCACTTTTGTTGGTCTTCGAATTTGAGACTTGAGGAGGAAGAAACAAAGCCAAGTAAGAATCCAAGAATGACGCTGTATAGGTATGGTGCAGTAATTAAACTCCAAGTGGGAGATTGTTGAGTTGTGGAGCTCAATTACTTCATTTTAGCATGTAATTAGAACTTGCTAGAAAATACAGTAACCGACATCGGTTAAGGGCAGATCGGCATCGGTCAGGTATGACCGGCATCGGTCAAGCAAGTAAGGAACCATAAATGATTAGGCATAACCGTCGTCGGTTACACGTATGCGACAAAGTTTTAATAAAATCTCGAGAATTATATCTATTTTTAGCATTAAAATAGATTTATTGATTATAATTGCATGGCTAAGTGTCCTAAGTCTATAAATGACTATATAAGCATAAAAGCTAGGGTTTAGAAGTAAGGGTGTGGATCATAATTACAAAAATAATTATGTGAGAGAGAATTCTTGGTGAAGAAGAAAAAGATTAAAAGAAAGAAAGTATTGAACATCTGAGAGGTGTGGAAGATTGTAAATCTTCATTGTATATCTTGTCAAAGCTTTGGGTAATAGATTGGCTTATTTCTTGGTGGACGTAGCCCACACTGGATCAACCATGTTAAATATGGTGTTGATTTATGTCTCTTATTTTGTATATTTCTTCTAGTAGAATATCCACTTTTATTTACATGTATGCTTAGATCGATATATTATTCTGTACAACCGGTGTGCTAACCCCAACATGCAACATACGAAGAATGAAATTCAGAGATTTTTAAACCCAAATCAAAAGTGAAATTGGATGTAGAAAATAGAGAATAGGTCAAGAGGATGATCTTTCACTAAATGCAGGTGAAAAATAAGTAAGAAGAATTCTTTTTAAACACCAAATCACAAATTCCTTTAAACAAGTAGAAGAAGAGAATATTAACCAGAGATAAACTTAATGTGATTTTTTCAGAAAAGAAAGAAACACACAATTCCCTATAATGAACAATGTAAAGAACCCACAAGAAGGGGTCCCACCGGTGTGCCAAAATGTTTCACCTCAAAGTAATGTGATAAAATAGATAAGGGTAATGGGCGTAGGAGGAATACTTGTGAATAATCAGGAGAAGGTTGTGCGTGTTGTTGATGTTGATTAGACTAATTATAGAGAGCTTCCCTTTGGTTATGAGGAATGACCTATAAGAAACACAACAAGACCAAGAAATAACATTAATAATATAGGTTAGTGGACTACCTAGCGAGTGCTAGATCCAGAAGCGAGGTGCTTTCTAGAAGGTTATCAATCCACTTTCAAATAAAATTTAATGCAACAAATAACATGAAATGAGAAAATCCTATTTTAGTTGTATGATTTAGACATCTTGTGCTAGTACAATAAATAAATCTAATCTAATAGGCAAAGTTACAATTAGATTTGGAGGTTTGGTAGGTTATTTTAGGTTTACGAGTGTCAGCGAGAGGTTGTAGTTGAGGTTTGGGTGAAGTTTGGTAAGATTCTGGGCTATTTGGGAGAAGTTATGAGCTTGTTGTTATAGAAGAAATTACTAGTCACATAGACTCAGATCGGTTACTGCGATGATGTCGGATCTTTGGAAAATGATCGACGCCGGTTTTGTGACCGATGCCGGTAGGGGCAATATAGTTGGAATATTAGAAATGGGTATTTTGAGTCTCTTTGTGATTGCATAGAGCGTTGAGAGGTTTTGGGAAGGATGATATGATTTTTGTTAAGGTTCAAAGCAAGGGTGGTAGAGGTGCTAGGATGGGTAAAATGGTGCGGAGTTGATGGAATAGGTGGCAAACGTGTAAAATGTGGTATTTGGGGATGGAAAGGATTAGATGAAATATGTAAATAAAGAAAGACTTAAGATTAAAACAAGAAATTAACAAATAAGAATGAATTACTTATCTATTAACTGTAGATCTTAAGGTGGTGGGTGATTCACAGTATTCGTGGGAGATACGGGAATGAGTCTAGTACCATGGGAATAGAGCTTGTGTGCTCTGTTGTGATAATCTGAAGTTGTGAATGAGATGACTGGATGTTGGTGAAGACTTGATGGGCTTTGGTTCGTCATCGGGTAGCTTGAATACTTGAGAGTCTGAATGTCAAAGCTTGTGTGAGTGAATGAATTGGATAACGCATGCAAAGAGTTAGAAAATATTACTTAAGGGTAACCGACATTGGTTAGGGAATGGGCGTTGGCCGAGGGAAAACTAGCGTCGGTTAGGGAGACATGGTCAAATTGGCTAAAAATATCCTAATTGCTCCCATATATGGTGTGATTTTGATTTGTAATCTAGGTCTTAAGCGAGGATGGTGCTTAGATAAGTGGGAGTGTTGTTGGACAAGTAATATGACATTAATATTAGTGTTGGAAAGAGTCTCAGTTGGTTAGGATAAGTAGGGACTTAGTCTTAGTTAATCAATAAGATAAGAATAAGCCTTAGGATGAGGTGGAAGGCTAATGTGGATATTAATTTAATTAAAGTAATTAAATAAATAATAGTGTGAGGAGGAGTACTAATTTAATTATAGGTGATTAAATTAATACCAATGTGTGGAAGGGGGCCATGGCTAGGTACATGCGTCATGTTGGTGAATTGAAAGGGGATAAAGGAATTGTGACCCAAATTTGGTATCTACAACATGATCTATTAAATTCAAAAGCATTCATGGATGGGGAAAATACACCCTACGAGAAGCACATGGTAATCCGCTACTACAAACTAAGGGACACATTTATCTAAGAGGGACAAAGGGGTTCAAATGCAAAATTTATAAAAGTTTTTGCTTTCAAAATCCTTCTAAAGCAATATTTACAATAATTGATAATCGTACATCATATCCCATTTTACAATAACATCATGAGAGGTCACTCAATATATTACATTCATTAGTGCTCGAGGGTTTCTACACCCTACGATAAGACAAAATTAGAGTAATCAAATGTCATTTTTGTAAAGCCTTCATGCCATTTGAGGTATTCTAGGACTACGATTTCACACTTTCTTTTAAAGGTTGGCTTATAAAGGGTTCCATTAGGTTTGGTTTGTTTATTTGACTGCCAATAAAATTATATCACTCGATTGTTAATTTGAATTATCTTAATATGTACACATTTTAAGTTTCAATTCTCAAATGAGAAATTATGTTTACTCAATCACATGTTCTTACGTGGATCAATTGACATCCACTTTCACAACATAATAATTATTTATTAAGTTCATGAGTAATCTCCCGTCACTTAAAATTATTAGGTCGACATCACAAGGGTATGTTCTCAAACAAAGTAAAGTTACAAATTTTCCTTTACAATTAAAAACTTAATAGTGCATTAATTTATAACCTAACTATCCTTATGGATCCAAACACTTTATTCATTATATTCCACTTCTAATGTTTTTAAGTCTATAAAAAAACCATGAGATTTAAATCTCAACATGTCATCTTGTATGCTACTAAAGTGACGTTATGTCTCGCACTAAGGCATCTTACACACTCTCATACCCACATGAATGCTCTAAACTAGGTTCTTAGGGAGGAACACATAAACACATATAATGGTGCCTGTAAGTCTCTAGGAATACAAAAATTATTTGGAGAAAACATAATTCAAGGATTACCGAGATAGGATCATTCCATTCAACAAAGGTAAATATTTCAATCTATATGTTTGTTTTGATGTTTCTCGTTCAAAATGAAAAACACACAAATGTAAGTTGATTTTTTTCTTTGAAAGTTAAGTGATTTCTAGGTGTGTACATGTTTAGACCAACTATGCTAAGTAAAATGAAACTAACATGTAGTAGCTTCAAAACAAAGTTTAATCAAACAAGAAAATCATGATAAGAGCTTAAAGGAAATAAACTTCTTCAATGCATAAACATGATAAAATGACTAAATGCCAAGTTATTCCTACACTTGTGAGATTGCTACTTAAAACATGAACCTAGTTAGATCATTTAACAATAAAATTAATTGTTGTTTGTCTCAAGAATGAGGATGAGATCTCACCAAGAAATGGCTACAATTCAATATTTGGATCTTCCCATACTACTAAATTTTAGAGAATGGATGCAAGAGACGAAGAAGCTTTTCCAAAACAATGGAGAATGCTCAAATAAAAATGCCTATAGGTTTCACTATTCAAAGTGTGGTGTAAGGTGTGAAGGATTTGGGAGGGTCCTCTATATATCTTTTCCATTGGAGGAAGACATACAAATTGGTGAATGTGGGACAAATCCCAAAGAAGAAATACAAAGGATTAACATGTTTTGAAGAATTAACAAAGGGTTTGCAACTCATGGGAGTTGGGAGGGTATAATTAATCAAATGTGATTAATTAATAGGCTTGGATAAGCTTAGGAAGCTTGCATAGATGATTTAGAGTGAAATGGGGTGATTGTGAATGGTTGGAAGGGGGTTTAACTAATAAAAAGGTTTATTAGTTATATAAAAGGGTAAGTAGGATTAATTAACTATAGAATTGTTAATTAGTCAATCGGATGAGGGTTTTGAAGGAACTGGTCATGTATGAAACGCTTAAAAGAGGGATTTAACTAATAAGAAGGTTTATTAGTCAAATGCAAGGCTAAATAGGCTTAATTAACTAATGAATAGTTAATTAATCAATTAAAGAAGGATTATGAATAAAAAAATTTCGTAAATGGGCATTTGAAGTGGCATAGAGACAAGTTAATTAATGAAGTGTCGTTAACTGGTGAAATAGGGTGGAACATTAGCTAATTAACGAGAAATCACTAATTACAATGAGAATGATAAAAAGAGGGTATTTAGTATAATTTTAATAATAAAATTGTGTGGGCAGATTTTAGGTGTCTACATTTTCCCCTCTTTGGGGTGGCGTAAGCGATACCACTTCAAAGATAGTATAAAATTACAGACAAGTAAATTTTTAAGGGATAGAAGATTTATTTTTGGAATGAAGGATGCCCTCGAGTGTCGATGGGGTGATGAAAGAGGTTAATCGACGATAAAAAAATATGAAGGAAATTGATAAAAGAAACAAGGACGGGGATGGGGATAAAAATAATGCCTATTGCCCCGGGTGTTATGGAATAAAATTATTTAGGCTATAAGAAAATGATATGAAGAAGAATGGAGGTGAAGAGAATGGAAATAGATTTCATCGACTTAGTGCAAAAATAACTTTGTTTCATCATTTTTCTTTATGATCTACGTCATCGGCCCTTTATTATATATACACATACACCAAAAGTATAAAATAACATAAAAATCTATAATACTAACATTTTTAATTGCCAAAAACTCTAACTCAATGCAACATACATAACGTAATGCAATACGAGAAAGTAAGCAAGCTAACATGATAAGGAAACAAGTACAAACACACATACTAAAAAAAACAACATTCAAGACAGTTGTACCAATGTTTTTGTTATCGAGCTTCAATTCCCAAATGTTCGAGTTAATGACAAGGGTTAAAAATGGCACCTCAAGTAAGGATACATGCGACATTGGGGTCCTATGAAAATTAATCGTGCACTATGAAACTACCCCGAACTTGGCTTGTGTAAGGGAATACATACATAGTAAGAAAACTAACTTTTGTTAATAGAGATAGATTAAAATGATCCACAAATCATCTTTGTGAGAACACGTGAGGACCAAAGAAATATGTTTTAGGACAAATTTTTGTGTTTGAGGATGATGCATCGAGATAAATGCTTTAGCGGCATGCATGTTTTTTACCAATTTTGATAAGATTTTTGATATTTTACCATTTTTTGAATTTTTACTAATTTTTTTAGGTTTTGAATATTTTACCTTTGTTTTGGATTTTGAAGATTTTACCAATGTTTTTGGATTTTTAATATTTTATGAATTTTTAGGCTATTTTGAAAGTTTTATGAAGCTATGTACAGGAAAACGAAGAAACGTGTATGCCCCCAACAATAGACATGAATGTACAAGGACAAAATTCCACTTCCTCTTCCCAAAATGATTCCATCTCTAAAACCTTGTTTGCTCCTATGTTTTGACACTTCAATAGAATTTGACTTTATAATGTTAAATTTATTTGAAGGGCCCTTGACAAATTATTTGGTTCACCTTGAGTATTCAAATGTTGCACACATTGACAACAATACCTAAGGTATTTATTCAAATAGTAGAAGTGCCTCCTAATCTCAAACTTCTTCTTCTTCTTCTATATGCACCCAATTTTTACCATACATGTCTATCCAAAAACTTTCCATCAACATAGCTCGAAGATAAAGATTAGAGAAAAATGTTTGGGTGAGAAAGGACAAACAAAGGGTTTCACACTGAGGGAGAGTGAAAGATTCAAATCTAGAAGAGAACGTAAATGGGATAGAACGAATGGTTATATAGCACACAACACATGTTTTTAAAAGCGAAGAAGAAGAAAAATCAACATGGCTGGACTTACACCGAAGGAAGCACCTCCTTAGCCTCAATCTTCTCTTTCTTTTACATACAAGAAGAAGAAGAAGTTTCTTTTCAACTCGAGACAAATGACACCGCTTTAGTCACATATACAAATCCTAATAAGTCAATTTGTATATGGTAAAATGAGGAGATATTAGGGATACATATTTATCTCTACACACAAGGCTGATTTAACCCAGAATGGGACTGATTTTAGGACGTCTATTAAAGAAGAGCCCCCTTTAGCATAGTTCCCCATCACATTCTATTTATTTAATTATTAAAGAGCATGCCCCCGCACTTTCGTGACCATATAATTCTTGCTAAATTTACAACTTTACCTTGGGTTTCCTGCAGATTAACTCCTCTATATCTCAAATCAAGTGCTTGTATTATTATAGAATGAAATGATAGGTGCTGCCAGGACGCTTAGGATGAGTCACTCTCCACACCTGCTAAAGGCCGACAAAGATGGCCCTCCCGACACATACCACTCTTACGCCTACGCACTTGATTTATTTTTATTTTATTTTAGTATTTTTTTCTTTGTTTTAAGTTGGGCACTGAGAATCAAAGTCGCATATAAATAGACAAGTCTTACAATTCATTTTAATCTATCAATTAATCATTGAGGTAATTTATCATTGTTGAGTTGTTGTGGTACATCAAGTAAGGAGTTATTTATTTTATGCAATTCCCATTTATTTGACTTCTCCATTCCAATCCAAGGGATATGGCTATTAAAGGGCTAGTTAGTTTACACTAGCCACCAAAAACTCTAATGCAATCCTTAACACTTTGTTTTTCTTAACATCCTAGATCAATCAAAATTAGTGCATTATAGGTGGACAAGAGTCGCAACAACAAAATTAGATCAAGAAAGTGAAGAGCGGAAACATGCAAACAAAACCCAATTTTTTTAGGGTGTGACTTTATAAAAACATCTATATAATCACGACAATTTATGCTGGGAATTTTGTACTATTTTGACACCCTACTTCATTCTTCAAGGTGACCAAGTAATATAACTTTGAAATCCCATTCTCATATGCATATTATAGAGCAGGATTACAATAACTCATAAAAATAAGAATATTTTATTTCCACTATTTCTTAGTAAGTATTTTGGTATTTATTTAAAAATCTTTTACATAAACTTTAGTAGTGATTTTTTCTCCGGTGCAAATTCCATCTTTCATATTTTCTAAAGTGCATTATAATTACAAATTTATGTGGGATTCTCTAATTGATTGAATCTTTATAAGTATTTGGGCATTTGTTGTACAATTATAAACCAACAAAAATAATGCTACATTAATCAATTTCATAGTTTATCAAAGATACAATTATTTTTCATAAATATCGATTGTACACTAATCAATTGAAAGATCCAAAAATAAAATTAAAATTTGTGAGAAGATTAAAACACTATTTCAAATTACAGTTAAAAATAATAAATATTGCAAAAATTGAAAGAAATGACTCACTAGTGTAAACTTGCAATTTTGTAGAAAATGAATTCCAACTTCCAACTTTCATGACTCTAAATTTAACCTTCAAGTTTCACATTTCTTACAAAATCCCAAATCCAATGTTTTTAATTTTAATTTTAATTTGTAATAAATCAAGCAAAAAAAAATCAAACCAAATGAAAGTAATTAAAAATCAAAATTAATAGATGTTTTTATTTTATCATGATATCTTATGATGATATTTTATCAATAAAATATTAAGATATTTTTATTCCAAAGTTTCAATTTTTGTTGATATTAATTGTCATAAATATCACAAATTCATAATATGTAGTATACTATTTAATTCTCAGTAAAATTCATAATAATGCCGAAGGTGTTCCCCTATAGGTAAGGACTTTGCAAACATTCACAATACTATGTCAAATTTGACAATTTGTATGGACATTTTTTCATTGTGATTAAATTTGATGGTCGTTTTAATGGTTTAGAAGGGCGTTTGACATTTTTGCCTTTTAAAGTTGTTTTTGTTGTTTTTTGCAGACTGAACTCTAGTTGCATGCTTGCTTTTGAGGATCATTTTTGTAATTTGGGAAACAAAAGCAAAGCGGTCATTGTTGTGGAGGGTGAATCATGAGCACATGTTGAAATCTTGTGTCATTTCTTCCTCGTTGGAACCGATTTTCCTTGGTTTATGCTTTTTAGAACATGTTAATGGTTATTTTTGGATAATTTGTGGACATACTCCATATGTGTAGGAGTTTTTTAGTGTCAAGTAGTGCATACTCGATAGTTGGTGTCAAAGATCTATGTTTTTCCCTGTTAATGTCAATATCCATGCACTGTCCCAGTCAAAGACAATGAAGTCTAACAACCTAAAATCAATCCATGCATCAAGAATCCCTCCTGTATGAATGAGATCCAATCTGTTGTCAAAGAAGGGAAACCTGTGGTTTATGGTAATATAATGGAACACGCCCTCTTAAAGCAATCATCTCATTGAAGGGGTTTGCTAGATTGACATTGAGAGAAACAATCATCACATTGTGTTCTCTCATCCTGGCAATAAAAGTGCCAGTCCGAACACTAAAATCCATCCCTATTATGACCTCCCCTGGCTTGATGCTCAACACTTCAGCTATAAGGAAATCCGTAGTTGAACTATTCCTGATCCATTTAGGGATCTCATTTTGGGCAAGGTTGAAACACCCAGATCATTTGAAGAATCCCTTATTAGTCATGTTACTTGACAAACAGGCAAAGACATTACATTTATAGTTGTTCCATCTGAAATTTCTATCATCAGGCATGTTCTAGAGGGATTGATTAATGGGCAAAGGATTCGAAATTTCCCAGGAGCTCTGACCAAGCATCTTCTCCTAGGCAGGGGATCACAACCTTGTATCATCAACCTCTGTCCCAAATTCCAACCATCATGTCATAGCTCATGTACTTTTTAACCTCTTTCTTCATCAAAACACAGGCATGCCCAATTGTTGTGTAGGTCCAATTAGTACCCAAAAGGTTGATTTTTCTAACCTTTTCTCTTTCCCCCTAATATAATTTTTTAGTTCATATGATAGGAAGAAGTCCCCGAATGGATCTGCTTGTTGTTGTTTTGGTTGTCATTCTGCAGAGAAACACCGAGAATGGGGTGGTCAAAGTAATCAGAAGTGTTCCTTTGGATGATCAGAAGCTCATTTTTATGTTTTATGAAGATGCTTCTCAGAAATTTTAAACTCTAGAGAGGGAGGCATTCTAGTGGTCAATTGATGTGATTGAGCTCGCTGTATCTGCACTCGTTTGTTAAAGTCACTCTGGTATAATTTGGTTTATAAGTGGATTATTCCCAGTTGGTTTATAAGTCACTCTTCTAAAACCCGATTTTTTTTTATGGAAGATACAATGTTACATTTGGCAGATTGTTGAAGTGGATTTTCTAAATATATATTTTTTGGTTCATTATTTGTAACCCCTTCTCATGGAGTATTATAATTGCAGCTTACAAAAGACATGAACATCCTCATGAAGCATTGACTTTGTTTCACCAAATGCAACCAACAGGTAGCCAACCTAAATATCAATTCCCCTTTGCTAGCATATTGCCAACCTATGTCAAAATAGGGGATGGACATTCACCAAAGAATAATAGATACGAGACTTTTGCCAGACTCCACAACCTTTGCCATCATCATCCCAACTTCGTGTGAAATGGGAGCTTTAAAGCAGGACATGGAAATCCATCAAAGTATAATAGAAAGCTGATTTTTGTTAGATGTCGTTGCAAGTGTCGTGGTAGACATGTATGCAAAATGTGGAAGCATACACAAGGCATGTGAATTGTATGATAAAATGCCTCAATGAGATGTGATCTCATGGACTTACATGATTACAGGATATGCATAAAATGGGTTTGTTGAAAATGCCTTCAAAACTTTTAGGCGAATGCATTTGACAAGTGCAAACCCAACCTCCAAAACCTTTTACGCATACTCCCTTTCTATACCAATATGGGAGCCTTAGCACAAGGTATGAACATCCATCAAAGTATAATGGAAAGTGGATTTTTGTTTGCAAAATGCCTCAAAGAGATGTGGTCTCATGGAATGCCATGATTGTAGGATATGCACAAAATAGCTCTGACAATGATGCTCTCAAACTCTTTGAGGTAATAAAGCAATTTGGAATGTACCATAACCATTTAAGCTTTGTTTATATATGCTTGCATATTTTGTCTCATTTATGTTTCATGGAGAGCTAATATGTTAAAGCACTTAGTCATTCTTTCAATCTACTTTGATGTCAACACTTCACATTCACTACATTCTTGAGAGTGAGTGTTAGCAAACTTACATGTCTCACTTGCATTTGTATTCAATTATTACACAACTAACTATTATTTAACATCCCTTCCAATGTACTTTGCAACATTTGTTTTGGCTTTAATAGAAAATTAGAATTGTCAATCACACCCCTTATCAACATCAACTACAAAAGTAATAACTATCCTTCTAAATCTAATAACATATACCATTCAGCGTTCACATTGCATTGTACACATGGGATTGCTAGTTTAAATTCAGTATCATATGAAAATATATATAGGTAACGGTTAAATTTTGAACATACATGTCAACCATGATGGTCATATTTAATAAGAGGCTGTATTTTGACATCTAAACGCCTTGCGCCGTTCAAAATTATCATCTAACACGTCCTTTTCGACTCTGTTTTCCATCCTCAGTTTAACTCGAAGAAAAGCAACATTCCCGCTCCATACAACGGTACAATTCACCAAAGTTTCATATAAACCTGCTTTTTCCCCACATATCTCACAAATTTTTGAAGGAGGGAGGACAGAAGGATCCTCCTGCGTTCTAATGGCCGCGAAGCAGTCTGCTGTGAAGGGGTATCCCCAGTATCCCCATCCTTATATCAGGAGCAGCCATTCATTTCAATGGGCTCTCCAGAATCTCGTCAAAAGCACACGCCATGAAGACTTCAAGCTCTTTGTGTTGCAACGTCCAAGACCCAGATGAAGATGGTATGCAATTCTCTGCTCTTTTGGGTTTTTTAAGAATTTTGGGTACGCTTGTTTTAGTATATTTCCTGTTATCTTAGGCCAATTATAAGCTGGGCAGAATCATAAATTAGTTGTTGGATTGTTTTAGCCTTCATAAAGGCCTCAATCTCCACCCACTGGGGGAACAGTCCCAATCTCGACCCATTGGATTGTTTCTTCCTTGAACGAACCTTATTTCTTCCCTTGAACGGACCTTGTTTCTTCTTTGCTAGACCAGACCCATATCATGTTTCATGGTTGCTTGTTTGTTAGACCAGAGCCACCAGATACATTTCATGTTTCACGGTTTTTGCCACAAAATAAAGGAACTATGTGGTGTTCTCATAATGCTTTGTGCCAAGAGTCTTATCCGACCGCTACTAGCGATAAGGAGGGTGCTGCCCTTTATTGGTGTCAGGTACTTTAACAAGGTTTGCATTAATACTCATGGACAAGTGAGCAGCATTAGTATCCTCAACTTTCTTGATTGCAAGGCAAGCTTATTATCCAATGAAACTCTGTTTCAGTTCTATACGATGGACTGTTACTAGCATTAACAAGCAGAATCCTGTATTAGTAAGCAGAACCCTCTATTGATCATAGTTGGAAGAAGCCCCCACAGGTCTGTCCTGAGAAGAAACAAAGTTTTCCCATCGTATCTCTAGAAATTTTAACAAGGTTTACATTAATACTCCTGTAAAAGTGAGCAGCATTAGTATCCTCAATTTTCTTGATTGCAAGGCAAGCTTATTATCCAATGAAACTCTGTTTCAGACTTGTTTCATTTCTATACGATGGACTGTTACAAGCATTAACAAGCAGAACCCTTTATTAGTGAGCAGCATGCTCTATTGATCATAGTTGGAAGAAACCCTCACAGGTCTCTCCTGAAGTCTTCTTGAAGGGGGTTATTGCAGGTGTGGCCTAGGTGTTAATGGATTTGCAATAGCTAAAAGAAGTACAGCTCTCTATCGCCCGTAGTTTGAAGAAGCTTTGTTTTCCTTTCATACCTCTAGGTACTAAAGAAGGTCTGCAGTAAGAGTCTCATGAGTTAGCAGCATTAGTAACTTCAATCTTCTTCATCGCAAAGGCAAGTTTATTAGCACATGAAGCTCTGTTTCATTGCCTTATGACCATTACTAGCATTAGGGAGGACAACCCTTTATCGCCCATAGTTTGAAGAAGCTCAGTTTTCCTTTCCTACCTCTAGCTAACAAAGAGTATTTGCATTATCATAAGGGTCAGGAGAACCACTGGCCTCAACCTTTTTGACTGCAAAGCCAAGATCATTAACCCGTGGGCCATAAGCTTAGAGAAGCTTGATTTTATTGCCATGCCTTGAGCCAAATCAGCGTTTGATCTACAAGTAATGAAGAGGGTTTGAACTTTGCATTAATAGTTCCTTACAATTTATGAGCATAAGTAGCCTAAATGTTTTTTCACTGTAAAGTAGAGTTTATTAGCCCATGGCTTGAAGAAGCTGTCTGTTATCTTGGCCCAATCAAAAGCTGGGCAGAATATTTCATTAGTTGTTTGATACCTTTAGCCATGGTAAAGACCATAATCTCCTGCCATCGGGGATCAGGACCTTGATACTCATCTCATGTTGTGCTGCTTCCCTTGAATAAACCTGGTTTCTTGTTTGTTGACTAGATCCATTTCATGTTTCATGGTTTATTGCCACAGAATAAAAGACCTGTGCGGAGGTGTTTTTACAATGCTTTGTACCCGAGAGTCATTTTTGACAAATACTACTACTAGCATAGGGAGAGTACTCCCTTTATTGCCCATAGCCTGAAAAAACTCAGTCTTCCTATTATAGCTTTAGGCATTAAAGAAAGTTTGCACAAATACTCCCTTCAGTAGCTTCAACCTTCTCGGTTGCAAAGGCAAGCTCATTAGCCCATTGTTTCACTGCAATATATCTGGCCGCTACTAGCATTAGCAAACAGAAGCCTGTATTGATCATACTTGGAAGAATTCCTCACAGCCCATTCTACCACAGGTCTCTCTTGAAGTCTTCTTAAAGGAGGCATTGCAGGTGTTGTATTAGTGTTAATGGATTTGCAATAGCTAAAAGAGGTACAACTCTCTATTTCCCACAGTTTGAAAGAAGATTTGTTTTCTTCTAATACCTCTAGCTTGTAAAGAAGGTTTGGAGTGGAGACCATGATTATTTTTAATTTTTCCTCAGGTTCAAATCAAATATGTTCATTTTAGCTGTCCAATCTACAAGGGTGTTCACTTCCCGATATATATCCATAACCAATTTTGAGAGTAAGATATAAGCCCTAAACTTAAGTAGCACCAGCCCATATAAACCTAGGTTTGATATTTTTTTGCTGATAGTCAGCACTTATAATGTCCTTCCAATGGCATTTCTTGGGTCCTTTGGGCCCCTGTATTGGGCACTTTGGACACCTTCAATGATTTTATTCCCATGGTTATGTCCGTCCGCTTTCCTTGGGCTCTTTGGTCATCTTGTTGGGCCCTTGAGGCTATCGCTTCTACCGTGGTGGCATTTTTATGCCCTTCAAGCTCCTCCCTTTGGCCCTACAAACTAAAGATCAATCATCTCCCCCTTCCCCTAAATGTAAATTTGTCTTTTGGTGAAAGACAGGTGGATGAACATAATATGTTATTGTACTATTTTTGGGTTCCGAGTGGTATTCTTTAGTCACCCATACCATTGAACCATTTTTGGGGGCATGATGGAAATTATATATTAATACCCATAGTTGATACATAATCTAGTGTCTATATAGTGTAAGAAAGATCAAACTACCAAGACTCGAGTGCGATTTCTTGTAGTCATTACAGGATTTATTGCTCAAAAACCACACATCAGGGAGAACCATACATCCTCCCTCTGGTCCTATCAACCCTTCCTTGGACTTGAAACCACTGTATCTAGTATATGTTGAAATTATTATTTTTTTAATCTTGAGCCCTGTACAATTTTTCAAATCTGTTTTTTCCCCTTTTTTCTATCTACTATCTGACAGCATTAATTGCTTTTGGGCCGCCCAAAATCAAAATCCCAGTTTCTAGAGGATAAGGATATATTTGCAAAAAACCGTTTTATTTTAATTCATTCCTAGCCTTGTACGTGCAACAACATATAACATAAAAAGGAACAAAAAACAAAGTGCAGCAAGGAGAATACAGAGCAGCATTTCAAGGGGATTGAGAAGCAATGAATAGAACAGCAAAGACGAAGTGGGCAAGGAGAATACAGAGTAAACTTCAGAGCAGAACAACATGGTAGAAAGATTATGATGGAAATACATGATGAAAAATAGAGCAGCAACTCAGGTTCACACTCAATAGAAATAGAAAGAAGTTTTCAGTTTTATTTTGCTATAAAACAGAGCAGCAGCTCTGAGATTTGTATAAAATGATTTTAAATCAAAATATAATTTATATTTGTGTTTATTCTGCTTTTATTCTAGTTGTATTTCCTTTTCCCTTGTTCTTTGGCATTATATTTTGCCAAGAGTACACACTATTGATCAATCATCTTCCCCCTTCCCTAAATGTAAATTTGTCTTTTGATGAAAGCCAAATGGATGAACATATTTTGTCAGGGTACTCTTTTTGGTCCTAAGTGGCATTCTTTAGTCAGCCATACCATTAATTTATTGAACTATTTTTGAGGTCATGATGGAAATTATTTATTAATACCCGTAGCTGGTACAAAATTTAGTTTCTATATAGTGTAGGAAAGATCAAACTACTGAGGCTCGAGTAAGATTTCTCATAGTTGTTACTTGTTACATTCTAGATTTACTGCTCAGAAACTGCATATCAGGGTGAACCGTACATGATAAATAATCTGCTTTATGCAGTGTGTAATGTATTTTTCATGTGTCAGATCAATCTCTCACTTGGGACTAGGACCTAGGCCAAGCTTGAGAGACAGACCTGTTTTAATTTCTCAGATTAGTCTAATGAAATTGGTTTTAGTTTATTCTGAAAAGAGTTTACCATTTGTTTTACCTTATTTGGCGGGGATTCTTATGGCCATCGCTTGTTTTTTCCTTTGTGGCCTTCCGCTAAATGATATATTTGCTAAGCTGATGAACTTTAAATGTTGCAATGCATGATTCAATGATATGGATAGTGTCTTTGCTTGCATGAAGAGCAGGGAAAAGATAGGGTGGTATTCATTTTCTAGAGTATTTTTGAGGCACTGCAATGAAATTGGGGTAGGAAAAAAATCAGATTTCATCTCTTATTAAGTTTCATCTTAAAAAGTTTCAGCCCAACTAGATAAGATATTCATTCCCTGTTGCATCTGCCTGTCTTTTTATATGTTGTGTGAAATTTGTGTTACTCTTGGGCATTCTATTTGTTAATCTTGGGCATATACTCTCATGCATTTTCCCACCTTTCCGCTCTTATGAGCTGTGCTCTTATAAACCATGTTCACTCTATTAGGTTGTGTGTGAAGCATGGATAAAAAATGGAGATCCAAAGGAAGTAATTTGCCATGAAGTCAAAAGATTGCGTCCAGATATTCTGGTGGTTGGCAGCATCTTTCTTGGCCAATTCTAGAGGTAAGCAAGAAAATCCTTCTTATTATTTTCCAGCTCTTTGTGAATGGTATATTTATTTTTGTTGTCGTTGATATACATTTTCTAGCACTTGAAACTGTGTAAACGGTTACATTAATTATTTTCTATCGTGTATTCTATTTTGCAACTCCTAAAATTTGACAATGATCTCTCACAAAGAGGGTGGAAACTTTGGACCATTATATTGTAACTTACGTTATTTTTCTTTCTAAATTAACTAAGGCAATGATCCCATGGAGGGTCACCTCAAATTGAGAAAAAAATGGAGTATTGAGAGCAAAATGGTCCCCTATTGAGTACAAAATTTTACCATATAGCATCCATTTTTAGGTATTTGTTTTAAAAGTTAATATTAGAGAAAAATCTCATCGTATACTACATGCAATTTGGCAAAAATAAACTCCCCAAAAACTCGTAATAGGTGCTGCAAACTTTTAGCCCCCCAACCACTAGAAGTGTCTTGCTACGCTTTGCATTTTAAGGAAAATATTCTGTTTGAATTTTAAGGAAAATAAAATCTTCATGACACCCTTAGAGAAAAGCTGGATATCCCCAACATTTAGAAGATTTATGTAGCTTTCCAATGCTTATTTGTTTTCCTTTTGACTCCTTACAGAGCTCTTGGAATCTTCTAGAGAAGTTAGGTTTCACCATTAGAGTGTTTGTTCCCTGCACCTAGAAAACCTGATGTTGAGCATTTTAAAGAAAAGATTCTATTTGTATTTTAAGAAAAATAAATTCTTCATGATACCCTTAGAGAAAAATGGATGTCTCCAACATGTAGAGGATTTATGTAGCTTTCCAATGCCTATTTGTTTTCCTTCTAACTCCTTACAGAGCTCCGGAATCTTCCAGAGAAGTTAGGTTTCACCATTAGAGTGTTTGTTCCTGCACCTAGAAAACCCGATGTTGAGCAGATAGTCCTTGAATGATCAAACCTTTCCTAAATCTTCCTAAATTACCTTCAACACTTCCAATATTCCCGACATCACCTCTAGATGCTTAAGATCTTTCCTAAACTCTCCCGAGGGTGTTTTAATAGCTCTAGAATGGCCAAAATAACTAGCATAGAAATTAAAAATTTTGAAGCATGAAAACTAAGCCCTTAATTGAAAATAAGGCTTCTTAGTCACTATGCATCCTTCCTCTGGTGATGCAGGAACATCTTGTTAATAATCAATTTTGGCTTTCTTAGGTGACTAGGGGTATCTTGGGTCCACTTGAGATGGTCATAGCTTGTACTAGTCCATTTGGACTCCATAGGAAAGAATATGGAGTTTCCCTCCAAATGTATAATTTGAATATTTGAACTAGCTCTAGGTATGTTATAGGATTAGGTGTTAAGTGACATAGTCCTCTCAGAATCGAGATATTAGATTTAGAAGTTAGATACTATTTTGCAAAGCATTTTCACATCTAAATATCTTGTTTTAGATTGTCTTCTTCTCTATAATGGTGTTTAAGGCTTCATGGAACCCTCACAGTGTCTAGGGAATGGAAAATAAATATAAAGACTTTTCTCCAATAGAACCTTATATTATGTAAAGCTCAAAATTACATATTCGGCTATGCCAAGCCTGAAAGCTATTAGCCCAAGCTTGAGCATTATACAACAGAAAAGCAGAGAAAACAATCATGACAGAGAATCAAGATTAAGAATAAGTCTGATATCCTCCTGAATCTTATTGGACCACCATGGAGGGGGCAATCCATAACAAAACAGGTCCTTGTTGTCAAGAGCCCAGTTAGCTAGTCCATCAACAACTTTGTTTCTTTCCCGAGGAATGTGACTGAATTGGACCTCAAGGAATTGACCTTTTAGTTGTTTTATCTTCCACACCTCTTTGGCAATGCGCCAATTAGGAGAGGAATCCAATCTATCATCAGAGAGCAGGTGAATAATAATTTGGGAATCCGATTCAACCTGGATTTTATGCCATCCAATTTTCAAGGCCTCTTGCATACCTTTGTAAATAGCTTTCACCTCTGCTAGATTATTGGTAGTAGAGCCAATATTCTCAGCAAAAAGGAACTGTACCTCACCTTCAGCATCCCTACCAATGCCTCCCATAGCAGCTTTCCCAGGATTACCTCTGGAAGCCCCATCCGTATTTAACTTACCATATCCTGGAGAAGGATTCTTCCACTGGCCATCCTTAGGGACTTTGTTCTTGTTGTGCTTCCTAGGACAAGAAACATCCTTAGGATCAATTTGTAGCTACTTACAAACATTTTCCCATTCAAGGGAAAGATCTTGAGGCAAAGATATCTTATGTTTCAGGCTTTCCGATATGTTGATTTTGGTCTTCTCCTACACAAAAGAGCTATCTTTACTAGTTTGCATGAAGATTCTATTGTTTCTTTCCTTCCAAATATTCCAAAGAAGGAGAGAAATACCACTCCATAGAACAGGGAGAAGATTTTTTCCTCTAGGGAGGGATTCTGCCAAGCTCTAAAAATCTGATCAAGAGAATCAAAATTTGTCCAGTGCATCTTAAATAAAGTAGCAAGAAGTCACCACAATGAAATAACCCAAGGACAAGAAAAAAAAATGAATAGAGGAATCTTTAGCCTGATGGCGTAATGCACATCTAAAGAGGCCATTTAAACCTATTATTAGAAGACGGTCTCATGTTAAAACTCTTCTGTGTATAAGAAGCCACAGATAAAAACTTACCTTTGGCCATATACCCGGATGCCATGTGTTTCAAATAATTCTGAAAAGGACGAGGAGTCTCATTAACCAAGGAGGCATAGCCAACAAAAATAGAATAAGTACCAGTAGGGTCCCTTCCCCATCCCAATTTATCAAGATTGGGGGATGAAGAAATAGGACGAGTTTTCAAGATATGGTAAAGCATTATCCGCACTTGGTGATCCAAAGCAATTGGCCACTCCTCAGGCGGAATCCAGGAATTCCCAATCTCCCATAGCTGACTAGCCGGTTTACCATAATGGGCTACCCTAACCTGGGGGATATTGATGAATGATAGGGGATATTGAGAATCAATTCAAAATTTAGCACATTGCCCATTATGAACAAAAAAACCTTCCTCTTAATCATATCTTCTCCCACTTTGATGAACTTTAGGGTGGGAGATCCCTTAGTGGGCAGGGTAGATCTAATAATTTTCTCAGGAGGATTATTCTCAACATACTTGGCTCTGAACATGGCTGCCCATAAATCATTAGGATAAACAAGCATTCTCCAGTATAACTTGGCTGCCAAAGCCTTATTTTCCTTAGGTAAAGATCTGAATCCCAAACCTCCTAGCACTTTTCCACTTGTTCTTATCTTGAAATCCTCTCCAAAAGAACTTACGGAAAATAGTATCCACATGTTTCAAAATAACCCAGAGATGTTTAGGACAGAGGAAACATAGATTGGCATAGCTTGAAGGATCGACTTAATCAAAGTCATCCTTCCTCTAGAGAAAAGCCACTTTGACTAACTTCAGGGTAGGAGATCCCCTTGTGGGAAGGGTAGATCTAATAATTTTCTCAAGAGATTTATTCTCAACATACTTGGCTTTGAACATGGGTGCCCATAAATCATTAGGATAAACCACGGGGGTTCATTAGCTAGGAAATATCCTAGCACGTGAGTTCATATTGAGGTAATTAAAATTAATAAAATTAAATTAAATATACTGGTAGACATGAGGGGGTGAAATGGTTTAATTTAGTAATGTTTTGAATCAAGTATTGGGGGTAGGTTAGAGAGGTGGGCCAAAGGAAAGAGAAGTTTAATTTTAATATACAATTAAAGCATTTGAACCCTAGTTTTTAAAATTAAATACCTTAAAATTGCAAAAGGAGTGTGGTCATAAATTAAATTATAATATATTTTTAATAAAGAAATCTCAATTAAGAGATTCTTAACCAAGAAATAATAAGATGATAGAAAACTAGGATTGAGTATGATTTTTAACACAAATGATATTATTTCACCATCTTAATTATTTGAAGAACTATTGATAAATGATTAAAGCTTAACATATATAAGGTGATTTGTAATAGGTATTCAATGGCTTCAAACTATCTTTCGAGAGGAAATGCATATTAAAAAAATTGAGTGAGAAATATAATATATTTTTTGTCTAATATATTAGAGTAGAAATAAAAAAGGGGTAAATAAAATTGTAATTGAAAAATGGGTAAGTAAGGTTTATGAAAAAAATAGGGGTATTTTCATTCTAATAATATAACGGGAGGGGTATTATCAATTGAATAATTAGAGGTAAAAACTAGAATTAATGGTATTCTTTAATACCCTTGAACGCACGTGTTATACCATATTTTACTAAGTGAACCCCTGTGGGATAAACAAGATTCTCCACTATAACATGGTGCTAAAGACTTATTTTGCTTAAGCAAAGATTTGAATCCCATACCTCCTAACACTTTTGGCTAGCAAAAAAACATCCTATCTAACCAATGACCGAGTGTAATGCCTTCGTTTTTAACACTTTTGGCTAGCAAAAACATCCTATCTAACCAATGACCAGTGTAATGCCTCCGTTTTTAAAAATAATAATAAAAATAAAATAAAATAAAATAAAAGTTAAATTACATGGTGGTTGCGTGTTGAATGGAGTTTATGGAGATGATAATGACCTTGAATTTGTCTATTTCCTTCTAAGTCGTGCCAAACACTTGCAGGGGCATTTTTGAGCGAAAGGACGAGAGGAACTTACGTCGAGATGTTGCGATCGCATTTCTTGGGGGCACTGTTTTCTATATGGACCCAATGAAAAAACGAGACAACTCTCTTGGAGGATTACGGATGTGTTTGGGCGCCATTTTGTTCTCTTCACAGAAATGAATCACCAGATGACATCTCATGGGGTGCCATAGATTGCTGCGACCTGCACCAGCGCCCTCCCTGCCTGTAGCAAAAAAAACAAACGAGTTCTAGGACCCACGTGGATAGTCACAAACATGAAGCGGAGAGGCATTTTTGTCAAATGTTGTAATTCTTTGCCGCCGCCACAGTCGAGCGTGTAAGCACCAAAACGAATGTGTAGAAGGCGCATAAAACTGTTTGTTTGAACGCCTCAAAGAAATGCAGGCTCAGGGAATGCCACGAGGGCAGGGTAGGCACAGTGGAGTTGTTGAAAATGCCTTGGAAACTTCCAAACAAATGCCTATGGTGCGTGTAAAGCCGAGACTCCACAACCTTGTTCAAAGCATCCTCCCGGCCTCGTAAAATGGGAGCTTTAGAGCAGCCTCGAGCACCGTCAAGGCATAATGTTAGAGGATTGTTAGTTGCAAATGCGCTAGTAGACAAGTATGCAAATGGCGGAAGCTTACACAAGGCAAGTCAACTATTGACAAAACGCCTCAAAGAAATGTTGTCTCATGGAATGCCAGGATTGCAAGGTATGCACTTAATGGATCTGTTCAAAAGGTTTTAGAAACGCACAAGCAACTTTTCACTCTGTTGGAAAACTTCAAGTGATCGGGACGTTGGTGTGACATGGTGGAGCTGAGGACGCTCGTGAACTGGTTGGCAAAGTGCCCGAGCAAGAGACTGAACCCAAGCCTGCGGCTTCGACCGACTTCGTTCTCCAGGCATGGTGTTTCTTCCCTTACCTCTCATAATTCTTGAGTTTTAGTTCTCTTTTACAACTGAATAGAATTTTAAAATTATGGGATTTTTAATACAGTTAAATGTTCCTTCAACTCGTTGCAAAACAATACTTGTTGTGTTGTAACTCACGAAGACATTATAACTCGCCTATTTTAAACCATGAACTATCACCCTCGCTTCAAGATGATCTAGAAAACTCTTACTCTTTTGACCTATTCAATATCGTCTTATCGACCAAACAAATTTGAATCTCCATTGATTAAGATGACCTTCTTCCTACTTAAAATAGTTAAATTTTATAATTTTCAGAGACTCTCTAAGTACCCTTTGCAACTCTGGAAACGAGATGTGAAGTTTCATTCGGGTACCTTGGTATACGAGGAGTCACCTTGATTTTTGGTTTGACCCGAAACGATCACGTGACATCCTTCTGACGCCCTTTTAGGAGCCCTGTAACACTGGTTTACAACAGTAGAAAGTTGTTAAAACTAGAAAGTTGGCTTTCGTTTTGGATCGCCATTTGAAACCTGGAAAGAGAAATCACTTCCTGCCTTCACAAACCTCTAGCGATTACACTAGACAAATGCATGGAACTCAAGTATAGGAAAGAGAAATTTTCGGGATAGTTTGGCGAAGCCGTTTTGTAGGCCTCCGATCGCAGTTTTGACGAGGTCAAACTGGTCCATTTTTGCCTTGTCGCTCCAGAAAGCTTGTCGCCGTTTGAACATGGTTTTCTAGTCCTCCTTTCCGTCGACTCTGACGAATTCTCCTTATATAGGGGAACTAGTAGGAAGAGTCTCGTTGTGTGCGCATCCGTCGAACGTCGTTTGGGACACGGTTTCTGGGCCATTCGAGCTAACTTTTGTCTCTTTACAACTGGGTGAACTACGACCAGTGGCCCCGGAAAACTAGCCGCCAAACGCAAACCGTGCGCTCTTTTTCAATTCCGTCAGTTGCTATGAACTCTTGGTATATCCGGGAACACGTAGCAAGTTGATCGTGGAGGGCGTTCTCATTGGAAGGTAACTTTTGGAAGCAGTTTCTTAGCCTCCGAGCCCGTTTTGAACGTTTTTGTAATTAGTGAGAAAATGTAAAAGTAGAAAGCTGCGGACCCTCGTAGGGTTGCCAAATCCCCTTTGGAAACTTTCAACACACGTAAATAACTGTTTAAAACACTAGAATGAAACTTGTTGTGTGTATTGGAACTTTAGACAAAATGATATTTTCTCTCTCCCTTTCTCTCTCTCTCTCTCTTCTGAGTTTATAAAATGAAGAAAAAAAACGAAATGCAATGATTACATGTTTCTAGGTTTTATTTTTATTTCGATTGCATATTGTAGTTATTGTCAGATGTAAATGGGAACTGAAAAATGATAATTATGATTGTTTTAGGGTGGATGCCATGCCAGTGATTTATCGTTGATATCATGCTCACGTGGGTTTTGCAAGATGGATGAATGACGATGCAAAAGGGGGATGTGAAATTTAATTATTATTATTGTAATCCTTATAGGTCATTTTAAAATGATTAATCGTGTTATGTAGTCTCTTGTTACCGAAAAGATATAATTGAGATTTGTTAACATGCATGATATACTAGTTTAGGGATACTTAGGAAATGTACATCTAATCACCTAGTTCAACTTGTTTATCGGTTGCGTATGGCAAAAAGAGTTGGATTTATACTTAGTAAATTGAAATCGAAGTTAATACATTGTAGCACCTTCTCAGTATTTAATAAATGATTAAATTAATCACTGGGTTATCTTCTTACCTTGCAAAACATAATAAAGAGCTTTAATGGGAACACTCAACTTTGATAAATTAGTCGTGCATAACTTGTCTGCATGTGTGATTCTTTTTCTTACCATATAAGAAATTAAATAGTAGAACGACCTTAAACTTGCGCTCAATGCGACCTTCTAGGTTAGGTAAATAAAACCCCTAGGTCGGAGTTACCGTCATAGTCAGGAGGTTTAACGACATTGTCGTGAACCCATATTTTAGGAATAACATGGTCCAACCTTATCCAGAGTATGCGGTTTCCTTCTAGATTTGGCATTCGCGAGAAGAATGTACTCTCTTCAGGTTCGATACCAGGCTGAGTGTTGAAGACCGCCTTAGGAGTCACCTTATGAGTTCTTGTTCGAAGGATCGACTAAGCGGTGCTACCTTGGTTTCTATCAAAATCATCTTGGCATTCTCTTGAATGTGGTTTAGTACAATTATGTCCACTTGCCTCAAAGTCACATGTAGTAGAGGCGTAGATCACTAGGTGCATATTGGAATTAAACTAAACCCTAGTGGTTTTTGTCTGCTAACTTGTGGGTAGAAACTGTATTTTAACTCCTTGTATGCAAAATTGAGTGGAAGGATGTTGATTCTAGAGAACCTTAGAAATTGTAATCTTGTCCCTTAATCCCTTGTTATGTCATTTATGGCATTAAGGAATAAAGAATATTCCTTATGCGGAATCGTGAAGTGTAGTGACATGGGATCTTCGTGTACATAGATCCCTTGTGTTCATGTGTAGTTTATTATGCTCCTAGCCGTGTACTTCTTTAAGATGTCAGACAAGTGCTTTTGTATCTCCTTGTTTCGAGATGATGCTAAGAACGAGACCATAGTACGATGTATAAGCATATCCTAAGTTGAGAACGAGATTTAAGATTAGGATGGAGGTCACTCATGAAGTCTTTAAAACTTAATTAAACATAATCAAGTGTTTCAAAGAATATAAGTCACCTTGGTGCGACCAAACTATGAGAAAACAAAAGATAGGTATATATAGATATATATAAATATGATTGGAATTCTATAATAACAATGGTAGAGAAATAAATTCGGTGTGAATCGAGAATCATTTTGGTGTAAAGCTGCACCCCGTATCTAATATCTCTGTCAAATCCTTTGATTGCGTTTTGGGCATCAAGTCACTTTCGTTTATTGTAAGGGTAAACTTGTAGACATCAAATAAATGTTGGAGAAGAATATTTTTACATAATAATAGGATAATTAAGTACCTTGTATGTAATTTGATTTATGCCAAATATGTATGTCGATTATGGAAATTTATATAAAGTATAAGAAGCCAACTTGAGAAGGTCGAATTGTTTTCTTTTAACCGCGGAACAAACATAAGAAAATTTAGGTGACAAACGAGGAAATTTATCCTTGCTCGAAATTTCCTTGGAATGTTAACTTTAACTTAAAATACAGTTAAAATAATGATATGTCGTGGGTTCACCATCCCTATAGTCACGTTTCTTGTGGTTGGGTCTTTCCTAGTATTTGTTCGTTGGGAAGAGTGTGGTATCGACATGTCGATGTCGCCTGCATGTGTCTATGTGAGTCGATGACTTATGTGATTGTTGCATGTGTGTCGAGTTTTGTACTTGGAGCCCTTACTGTGTTGTGTGTCGTGAGCAATGTAAGTCAACAAAAATTTATCCCGGTATTTTTCTGTTGTATTTGGGTGTGTAAAATGTGGGCACTACAACCACTTGTTCTTATCTTGAACTCCACTCTAAAAGAACTTACGGAAAATAGTATCCACATATTTCAAAATAACACGAGAGATGTTTAGGACGGAGTAAAGATTGGCATAGCTTGAAGGAACAACTTAAACAAAGTCATCTTTCCTCTAGAGAAAAGCCATTTATTAGTCTAGTTACTTAATTTGTATTCAAACCTCACGATTAACTATTTCCAATCTCCTAACTTATTGGAAGCGAAAAGAACCATTGCCTTCCTCTCTGAAACTAGAAAATTCTCAGAATTATCTCCTTTTGTATTTTAGAGCAGTGAAATAAGAAAATATTAGACTTGCCATGATTAATAGTCTCACCTGTAGCAGCCGAAAAATTATGAAGAAATTTATGAAATTGTTTAGCTTCATGTTGAGTAGCCCTCCCCAGCATAGTGGAATCATCAACAAATTGGAGATGAGAAAACATATGACTATTTGTGGCAAATTGAATACGATGCATTTTGTCCTCCTTACAGGCTTTACTAACAAACTTATGCCCAAACACTTCGCCATATTTATGAATAAGAAGGGAGATAAGGGATTTCCTTTCCAAATATCTCTAGAAATGCCAAAGAAAGTGGAGGGAGACCCATTCACCAACAATGCAAAAGAGACTAAAGAGAAACAAGTAATCACCCACTGAATCTATCTCATGGAAAACCCAAATCAATCCAAGACTTTACAAAGGTAGCCCCAATCCACCCTATCTAGAAGCCATTTCGAAGACTTACCATGATTAATAGTCGACTTGTAGTATCCAAAAAAGTATGAAGAAATTTCTGAAACTGTTTAGCTTCATGTTGAGTAGCCCTCCCCAGCATAATGGAATCATCAACAAATTGGAGATGAGAAAGTGGATGATTATTTGTGGCAAATTGAATGCCGTGTATTTTTTTCTCCTTACAGGCTTTACTAGCAAGTATGCCTAAACACTTCGCCATATTTATGAATAGGAAGGGAGATAAGGGATTTCCTTGCCTAATATCTCTAGAAACGCCAAAGAAAGTGGAGGGAGACCCATTCACCAACATTGTAAAAGAGACTGAAGAGAAACAAGTCTTCACCCACTGAATCTATCTCATGGAAAACCCAAATCGATCCAAGCGTTACAAAGGAAGCCCCAATCCACCCTATCCAGGAAGCCATTTCAACATCCCAACTAAGACCTTTCGCCTAACCGCCACTAGCCTACATCTCTATACTAAAGATGGTGCAATAAAAGAATTAGATGAACCGGAATCAAACAAAATAGAGGCGGGAATACCACCAATGCTACCTGTAGTCTCTATCACGGTACTCTGGTGCTCAGCTTCGCGGTTCTCGACCGCTATGTAGATCCAATGGCTGCATCCCATGTCGCCAACAATAGGCTCTAAAATTTACATCTTACCCTTGTTACTAGGGTTCTGTGGGCACTCTCTCCAATGATGTCCAACAACGCCACAACCATAACAACTGCTTGATCCTCTTTCGTGAGATGCAGCTCCAACCGGCATTGTAGAGATCTATACCATGGATCCCGATGATTTAGATATGGAATGCTGAGGCCTTTCACGTGAGCTCCTGCCGACTTAGCTTTGAAACACCATGTGTCCTAACGGGACCCCTAGGAGGAGGCCCCATACTGCGCCGCCGTTTGCGCGTCAAATCTCTGAGGAGGTCTATAAGGTGGGTGGGTTTGATGATGATCTTTCTAAGGTGGCTGCTTATGGTGGTAGGAATGAAGACCGAATCGAACCCTATCCACCACAAGGAGCCCCTCGACCTGCTATCCCGCATCTGCTTTGGATACGGCTCCGAACTCTTTCCTGGCATGTTACATCTAATGATGTCCAACGCCACAACCATAACTACTTGGTCCTCTCTAGTGAGATGCGGCTCTAAGCGGGTCTTGTAGAGGTCTACGCTGTGGATCCTGACAATCTGGCATGATCTGCTAAGGCCTCGCCGACTAGCTCTTCTTGCCGACTTAGCTCTCGATACACCCTATGTCCTAATGGGACCCCTAGGAGGAGGCCCCATACTCTGGCCCCTATGTGCGTTGAATATCCGAGGAGGTCTATAAGGTGGGCGGGTGTCGATGTTCAAGCTACACGCTACCGAGGTGGTTCTTATGGTGGTAGGAATGAAGACTAAATTGAACCCTATCCACCACAAGGAGGAGATGACCCCTCGACTGCATCTCTTGCATATGCTATATACGGTTCCAAACTCGTCCTCGGCTTGTTGCGTCTTCCCCATGTTTCCTTTGTAATATGGGCCTTCTCCACGGTCTGTTAAGGTCTATGGACAAGGAATGCGTACCGCACCACTCGAGATCTAAATTCAGCCCCTGATAAACATGTGAATCCGGACTTGCTCATCTTGCATATAGTCGACATACTGGAGTAGGTCCGTAAACCGACTCTTATACTCGGCCTGATCATAGAAGCTTGTGACGAAGGTCATGAAACTCATCTATCCATTCTTTGAATAAATCTCTCTGGATAAATACTTGTCCACCGAACCAATCATAAAAGAACTCCTGAGTAAGCTGTCTCGAGTTAACATGGAGCTTCTACTCCTTGGTCCTCCACCATACACCTCCTCCATCCCTTAGAAGATGGATCGCAACATGAGGTTTTGTGTTCTTAGTAGTCTGATGGCAGAGCTTGAAGCATCTACTCAAGCTCACTAGCCAGGCCTCTTCCTGAAACCCACATGTATCTCCAGAATAATGAGATGGTCATAGTTTTAGGATCTCCTTGATATGGTCTGTAGCTGATGATTGACGAACCCTAGGTCTCTCTACATGCTCCTCCCTCTGCCTAGGGCTCCGAGATATGTCCCTATGTCCTGAAATCCTGTCTCTATGCCCTCTCTGTGGTGACCCTGCCCTAGTCAAAGTTCTCTGCCCTATGCTCCTCGCTGTGTTGAGGAGATGCATGAGCCTCCATTGATGGCTCCATATCATGTCTAGCAAGTCCTCCTCCTCCCTAAGGATCCTCCGCGTATAAGCGAAGATTGACGTTCAAGTGTGCATGCAGACAACTGAGGTAGAATGAATGCTACCACCTGATCTAGAGGTGGTAAATCTAGATCTATGTGAAAGGACCCCTCGTTTGGTCCGTGCCTCCTACACAGACCAAGGCGAGAGTTAGTTCATCGTTCTAGGTTTCATTTCGTTTTCTAGGTTTTCTATATTATACAATTATCAGACAATGTGGTTTTCTAGGTCTATAATATATTTTGTGCTAGGTTAAAAGTTCATGTCTTGTGTTTTCTAAGTGTGCCCAAGGGTCCAAGATTTGAACCCACGACTCTGATACCAAGTGTAATGCCCACAAAACGACGTTCTAGGAACACGCTAAAACCCTAAACACTTAACCGAAAGATTGCGACTAATTTTTTTGAAGTTGAAAGGTTACAAGGGTGTCAACCCTTAGTGTGCATTAAATTTATTTTCACCAATAATCTTTACTTTACAAGGATGAACCAAGTCTAAGTTAAATGATTAAATATTCTTAATTTATCTCTAAGGTCAATTTATTAACATTCAACTAGGAAGGTGCCATAATTTAATTTACTTGGTTTAATGTTTTATTCCTCCACAACTAACATTCACACCCTAAAACTTTACCTTATATTTAGTTACTATAGTTCCATTATTTAATAACTTAAGTGTCTATTTCATTATTTTTCTAAAACATGCTAGGAACTAGATTAGAGACTTTGCACACCAAGGTAATTAAATGGCCCCATTCACCCATCTACACATACCTTTAATTTTTATTTAAAACATCTATAAAATATATTCCTACCAAACAAAAGTAGGGTTGATCCTCAACCCTTGGATCAATTCAATTGTGGCCACTAGATCCTAGGGTTCTAAACTAACCCTAAATATCCTTATGAATTTTTATTTAATCTCTTTCTTTACCCAAGTCTCCTCATTTGGTCACTTTTCCTTTGCTTAATTTGCAGGTTGAAGAGAAGGAAGCCATGGGAGCAAGGAAGGAAGAACTATGGAGGAGTCTACAAAGAAATAAAGCTTAGATTAGTTTAGATTGTAGGTTTATTATTGTAATGTCTTTCATTCAAGGATTGAAGGGATTTCCTTTTAAAATATGGTTTTATTACAACACTATTTGTATTTGGAGTTCTCCATTTGGGGCAAACCCTACCTCTATTAATATATATAAGTTTTAGCACTTCTAGTTGCCCATTTGAAGATTTATGTGCTTTAAACAATGAGATTAGCCATTATTTGTTTTTGGAGGTTTCCTCTAAATTTTTACATGCTTAAAATTTTATTTTGACCAAGTTAAAATTTGCACAGGCGCGGATTTACATTTTCTACAGAAAGTGACAGAACCGCCGCCTTGAGTAGGCGACGGTCTTGGGACCGCCGCCCCACCTAGGTGACGATTCACGAACCGTCGCTTGCCAGAGCGGCGGTTCTGAGACCGCCGCCTTTCCTAATTGGCGGTTACGAGACTACCGCTCTGCACAGGGCGACGATCTTGTTCCTTAGAAACAAAACCTTAAGAATCGAGATTTCCCAAAAGATAAATTCACTAGGTTGCTTTAAAATTTGTTCGAACTTAATTTTATATGCCTAGAGTTTCCAGTTGTAGGATGTAGTTCCATTTATTCATTCTATAGTTAAAACTACTCATTTTAAAGCATTATCTATTCAATAATAACAACTACTAAAAATCATTCTCATTTTATTCAACAAATTTTCCTTCAAGTCCAAAAGTTAAAAGGATCTAAAGCTAAATCTACTTCTAATATTGTTATTTTTCCTTACTATAAAATGCAACATTTCAATATAACAATATACTTCAAATTTGTTGCCTCTTTCCATTTTCACTACTGTATATATTCAAAATATTTGTATCAATTTTTCTCTACATTCAAGTTTACTATGCATACATTTTTAACATCTTACAACTTCTATATTTCTTATTTCTCATTTACAATAATACAATTTCACAATGAAAGTAAACTTTTTTACAATTGAGCATAACTCTTTCTTTTTAAAACAAAGAACTTCTTTTCTCACAATACAAACTAAAACTAAGCTTTTACACAAGATTTCCATTTTGATTCTTTTCTTTCCATACTACAATTTAAAGAAGAGGTAAATTATACAACTCTTCAATGAACTTCTTCAAAAAATATTACAACTTACAAAGCTACATCTCCTTTAAACAAAATACAATATTACAAATCTTCCACCTTGAGTGGGAATAACAAGAAGGTTTTATCACAAGGAAGGATTTCTTGAGGACACTAACAATGCTCCATGTTTCACATCACCAACAAGAGAGCTCCACCATGCTTCATTTGATCACAACAAAAAGGGGGAGAGGCAACACTCTCCACTCAACCAAGAATTCTAGCAAGGAAAAGAAGCCATCATCCTCATTGGCCCTCGAGCCCAAATTATATTGCGTGAATGAAAAATGGATCCAACTCATGGCAACAAATTTTTTTCACATCACAAAACAAGATTTTACAACCATACCAAAACACTAACAACTCAACTACAATCACAAGAAAAACCAACAAAATATACAAGACTTCAAAATGCAAAAGCCAAATGAGCAAGATCTATGAGGAGGTCACTTATGCCTCCCAGTGGGAAATGGGTGCCCACCTTAATACCCTCTAATAAACATCGTAAAGCCCCTACACACTCTTATACCTCCCTTAAGAACCTCTTATGCCTCCCCCTGATCTCTTATGACTCCCTCAACAAAATAATCACGTAAGAAATGCAAGCATTTTCTTGTCTATGATGGGGCACCCAACCTAACTCCCTCTAAAACATGAAATAAACTTTTATGCCTCCCTACATGTAATATCCCCATAGTCCCCTCCTACACCACACTTAGGCAATCTACCCAAACACCCAACAAACATATCAAAACACTCAAACCATACACATACACAATATAAAAGAAGACTTTACAAGAGTATAGTTCCCACCTTTCCATAGTAGAGCATGTTCCAAGATTCACACACAAAGCTACTTCAAGCCCAAACTATCACCAACAAGCTCCAACAAGATCCACAAGCACTCCAAAATCCTCCAACTCCAAAAATGCAAGAGCATAAAAGAAATGAAGTAAACTCCCAAATAAGCAAAAGAACTTAAATAAATAGAAAATGGAGAGAGGAGGGTGAGGTGGCTCCATGTAGGATACCACATCACTCATCATCAACTCCACATCATAAGTCAAACCTCAACTCCAATGCACCATAAATTGGTGGGTGAGAGGAATGACAACTTACTTACACACATAATCGAATCCCACACCCCCTAACGACAAATTTTAACTACAAGAAAGAAAGTGCAATAAAACTTTACCTTTTTGTCTTCCCAAAACATATAATGGGGTCTATTTTTGACCCCTAACCCATAAGTAGGGTTGGTATATCAATTTAAAAGGTGTGAGACAAGTTTGACTTGTCCCGAAGCCTTCAAAATTGACCCCTAATGCCAATTCAAATTTTCGTGAAGGAGTAGAGTGTACAACACTCAAGATCACAAGCACTCAACTTACAACACAAAATTCAAGAGCCATATATTCTAATAAATGAATTCCTTTTAACACATTCAAAATTAATTTAACAAAAATGTGAATTTATTAATATACACACAAATCAAGTAATTAATTAAAGAAGAATACATTACTAAAAATCACATACTAAAATCAAATAAAAAAACTAATAAAATAGATAAACACAACTCTTTGGTCATGATTTGAGGTGACCCCATGTGAACCCTTAACAACAATTCAAACACACACTCATAAAAATACATGTTGCCATGATGACCCTTGTTGAATTCATCTAACATTCTAATGTGGTTGGTCTCAATCCCCGTTGTTTATTGTGACATGTTTACATGCGAAACCCATAACACCTCTTTCGGCCTTGTGGCGCATCAAAATATATATGATAAAATATAAAAATAAATTCACAATTATCGTATATGAATCAAAACATCATCTAGGCAAGTAATGATATTATTTATAATTTCTAACATCGGATTCTACATTTCATCAATATCTATATGATCACAAGATTAATTCAATTGTTAAGGTTTACACAATATGGCGAAAACATTGCATGTCGAATATATAACTATGTCAACAACATATCATCATCAATATAAAATGTTGTTAATAATCCAAACACATCATACTATTAATTGAAAACAACAATAAATCGAGTATCTCTATCCTCTAACATCATGCTAAGTCAAAATGATATAATAATATCCATAAGTTAAATCACATGATATCGAAATCAATGATAATAAATGTCGAAGGGAAGTGAGCACTACACAATTTTTAACAAGAAATGATGTGTTGAACTCATGGAAAAGAGTTTGCTCTAAAAGGTCTTAAAATCACATTGATGATACCATGAGTGTGAAATTATGGCATGCGAGAGGAAAGAGATTTTTTTGTTTCTACTATCAACAACGCTTATTCCACTAAATAAAGACTTATTCCAAGATGAGAATCAAAAAAATAGTATAGCCAATATTGAAATTATTTTGTAGTGCCCACTTCCCTTCGACACCTTTTGTTATTGATTTCGATACTGTTGACAATACTTATAGATATTATTATAGCTTTTGATTTAACATGATGTTAGAGATCTTTGGATGTGGATTATTAGAGACATTTTATATTAATGTTGATATGTTGTTGACATGGTTATAATTATATATTTCAGACATGTGATATTTCATCATATTGAGTAGACCTAGACAATTGAACTAATCTTATGATCATATGGATATTGATGAAATGTAAAATCGAGATGTTAGAAATTGTAAATGATATCATAATTGCTTAGATGATGATTTGATGCATATATAGATGATTGTGGATTTATATTACATAGTTTATCTTAGATGTTTTAATGCGGCCACGAGGTCGAATGAGGTATTTATGTGTTTTGTAGGTAAATTTATTCACAATAAACAACGGGGATTGAAAACCAACCACATTCGAATTCTAGGTGAATTCAACAAGGTTCACCATGACAACATGCGTTTGATTTTGAAATTATTCTTAGGGGGAAATTGTGACCAAGGGGTTATGTGTTGTATTTTGTTAGTTTACTTTACTTAATACAATATGTGATTTTTAATGGTGTAATTTTCTTGTTTTAATTATTTAGAAAATGATGTATTCTTCCTCTTTATGTTAATAGGTTTTTGTGTCCTAATTAAATTAATTAATCTTGTTATTAACTAATTATGGATGAGACCAAAAGTTTCATTTATTAGACTAGATGACTCTTGGGTTTTGTGTTATGAGATTGAGTGCTTGTGATCTTGAGTGTTGTACACTTTATCCCCTCATGGAAATTCAAATTTGGCCTTAAGGGCCAATTTTGAAGGCTTGTGGGACAAGTTAAACTTGTCCCACCCCTCTTAAATTGCTATACCAACCCTACCTATGGGTTGAGGGGTCAAAATTAGACCTAATTATGTGTTTTGGAAAAATACATTGTAAGTTTTTATTGCACTTTCTTACATGTATTTATTTTAGTCCTTAAGGGGTGCAGACTTAGATTGTGTGTAAGTAAAATGTCATTTCTTCAACCACTTATTAATTATGCTTTGGAGTATGGGGTTTACTAGGGTGATGTGGAGTGGAGAGGAAATGAGGTGGCATCCTACTTGAAGCCACATTATCCTCCTCCCTCCCTTTTCTATTTATTCAAGTTCTTGTAGTGCCCACATTTTTATAGCTCAAGCACCTTGTTGTTTATTTGCTCATGTAGACATGTTTTGTGAGGATTGGTGATATCTTGGACATTATATTTAGATATTTGATTTTATTAGACATGTGTGACATTCGGGTGTATAGCGCTAATTTAGCCTAATTTCTTTATTGTCATTTTTTCTTTTTATGACATGGAAACTAATGAATATGATGTGCTTGGAACCTAATTATAATGATGGATAGTTGTTGCATGGTGGGATTGTATGTTACTTTATCATCTTGTCGACTTTTGGATTATGGAATATAATGTGCACGTTGTTGCATCTTGATTTGATAGGATGTTAGGTTGGTTTAGAACGCATTGATATCTTACTATGTCATTGAATTATATTGTATCGAGACATGTGCGGTTAATGTGTGCGATGAGTGTCAGGTGACATGTTTACAGGAGAACGTGGGATTCAGGCCGATTACTCAATCTTACACAAGCTGACCTACGAGCTGAGTCCTAGCCATGTTCACTGTGTGAAGCCTTAGGATAGATGATTATTAATTTTGGGCACTATGAGTGACCCCAATGTATGTAATGTATTGTGCTTTGAATTATTAATTTTGTTTAGGGTTGCTAGTGAGGTTGTAAACTTGTTTTGGGAGTTAATAACTCCTCTTTCTTTTTAATTTTTTTATTTTGTTAATGAGTCACTTAATCACAAGGGTTTAGGGTCACATGTAAGACCCTTGGGTGGTCCCCACACCCTCTACCCTTGTGCTAAAATGTAAAACCTGAAATTAGGGTATTTTAGGTATTTTTGGGGACCCCTTTGTAGCTTGGGAGTCCCCCTATCACAAAAATGAGCCCTTGGACCCTACCTAATGGGTAGGGGGGCTTGTTTTCAAGGCTAGAGGGAGTTTTCCCTCCCTTTCTACCCCTTGTTTTGTCACATCCATGTAAGGGATGTGGATTTGTGTGTTTATCAAAAGTGCCACTAGTTTTGTCTTGCTAACATTTAAGGGAATTTGGGAGAAGAGGGCAAAAAGATAATTTTACCCTTTCTCTCTTTTGTTTTGGCATCTTTGACCATGAGGAGGGAGAGGGGTGACACATGTCACCCCCTCATTGGTGAGGATGCTTGCTTGCTCCTCTTCAAATTCCCATCCATGGGAAAAGAAAGGGACTTTTTTTGGAATTTCTTGCTTGGATGCTTGGATGATTGGGAGCTTGGGATTTGCTTGGAGTCAGAGTGGAAAAACTTGAAGTTAGGAAGCTTTTTGGAGAGCTTTCCTTGAGGTAGGCTCTTAGATCTTATTGTTGTGTTGCTTTATTTTAGTTGATAGATTGATTGTTGAAAATTGTTATTGTTGAATGTAGTTTTTAGTGTTGTTTGTGTGTTTTTACTCCCTCCATCATATGGCATGATGGAGTTTTGGAGTGTGGGGGAAGAGAGAGGGGATTTTCCCTCTCAATCCTCAAGACTTGATGGCCAAGCCTTGAGGAGTCTTTTTATTTTTTTCCCTCAATGGTTGAGGTGGGGAAGTTGATTCATTTGGCTTGAATCTCCTTCCCCATTCTTGGTAAGGAAACCCCTTTGGGGTTTGAAAATCCTTCCAAGGAGGACTTGGAGAAAGGGGGAGGAATAAGGAGGGTCTTGTTTTGAATAAGGAGCAATAAGGAGGTTAAGAAGATGTGTTTAATATGCAAATAATATTGATGCTTAATTGTGGAGAACTTTCTCCTCTCTTCCCCATTTTGAGGATGAACATGGGTTCTCCTCCTTGTAAATTGGAGTCTTGTGTTGTTGTGAACTTTATGTTTGTGTGCTTGTTTCATTGTTGTTTTACCCTTCACCTTGTGCAAGTGTTGGTTAACTATCCTCTTTCGCATGGGCTTGGGGAGGCTAGTGGAATGCCCACATTCGGCATTGCTCTGTTATTCTGTGGCGACCGAGCTTCTAAGGGCTGAACGCCGTTGTGTTCCCTTTGAAACGTTGTTGTCGTCGTCTTGTTGAGCTTTCTTGCTTGCGTCAATGTCGATGTTTTGGTTGCTGGCCCGCAACATCCCTCGCGATTTATCCTATTAAAGGAAGACCTTGTTCTTGCTATATCGAACCTCCTGTTGATTGTTGTTTGTTGCCTGCCAGATATTTTTGCCGTAGTTTTGGTCACTCTCATGCTCGACCTCTCGATTAAATAATTAGTATTATTATTATTATTATTATTATTATTTATTTTAATTGTTGTCACTTTTGTGCTAAGTCCTAAGCGACTTTTCGAACCCCGTCGGGTGTCGCAGCATTTTAAAACATAATAAAAAATGAATAATAAAAGAATGGACGTCAGTTATACTTCGCAGTTGGTTACTGTCGTCAGTTTGTCGACCTAACGGAATTATTTAAATTTTTTTGTGATTAATTAGATTTATTTCATTTTGTGGATAAGTAATTTTTCCCTGACAAGTTGGTGAGAAGTGGGAGATTTTAATTGGGCCGCCTGTTTTCTGCCCTAGTCGGCTGTAAAATTAATGATGAAATTGACCTTTGCTGGATTGGGGCGCCTTTTCCCTCCATACTGGCCGCACTTCTCTTCTTTTAACATTTCTTGTCTTGTATCTTTCCACGTCCTTGCTGTTTTCCTGCAAATTTCGGCTCTGGCAGCGTGAGACCTTGGGAGGGCGAACTGTGTGTAGATTGGTGGAGAAAAAAGTTAGAAAAGTTGCCTCCTTTTTTTTGCGCGCCTGGCCCTCGTTCCCTTGTTTTTATTTGCCTTCCATGGCCGCTTTGGATCCTATTCTCACCTGGAATTCGGGGGGGTGTAGAAACGTGGAGGAAGGTTTTTTTGAGCATGGAGGACTGTTGGGCGCCTTCCCTGCTGGCCGCGCGGGTCTGGTATGGTGGTTATAGATGAAGCTACAAGCTGGTACAGTAGGCGTGTTACCTCCTCTTCCAATGGGTGCTGCGGGGTGTGTTCTTGTTGGGATCCCACAAAGAATAGGCAATGCAGCTTGACTCTAGCAGCGGCGGCGTGTACAGTATAGTAGAAGCCTCTTTGAGCGCTTCCAACAAGCAGGCTGTCCAACATTGTTGTTACCTGTTCAGTATTGAATGCATCCTCAAATTTGGGATTCTCCTTCAAGTTTTTATTTTTATTTTTATCCAAATCAATTAGTGACAGTAAGAGTGTTACCAGGAGACCTGATGAAATTTATTACAAAGATTATCTATTGGGACCTTGCTAGTTTTTCAATGCAACTCATGGAAGAGAATCTCATAGAGGAGGATCTGTTTCATATCAGAATATTCATGAAGCACAATTTGCTGTTGGAGAACCTGGTAATAAAAGCCTTCATTAGTGTGGCGCTTGCATTATTCATAGCAGGATGGGCTGTTCGGCGGAAGTCTTTAAATCTGTCAGGTGGTTTTGCCGGGTTCCTGGTAATGTCAGCATCTATCATGGCTTCCCTCATGTTTGGAGCTCTCCTCCTCGTGTTTTTCTTCTCATTCTCAAAGCTCACAAAGCTTGGTACTGAAAAGAAGCACAAAAATGATGCTGAATACAAGGAGGGAGGCCAACGGGATTGGATGCAAGTGCTAGTGAATAGTTCGATTGCCACAGCACTAGCGTTAGGAGTTGCTTTTTGACAGGCTGGAATGATATCTGTTTGAACTCAGAAAAGGCACCTTTGGTTACTGGTCTGATTGGTGGTATTCTTGGGCAATATGCATGCTGTAACGGTGATTCTTGGTCTTCGGAAATTGGTGTTCTTAGTAGCAGCCAACCTCGGCTCATTACTACCTTCAAGGGCCTGTTTCAGCGTGCTCTTGCCTTGGGAAGCGCATTAAAGGCATGATAAGCCCTAACCCTCTCTCTTAATAATTTATTTACTTTAGCATTTAGATAAATCAATCTCTGCAGTTTTGTTTGAATTCTGTATATGTGATGTCTCCTTTGGATTGTTGATGTGTGATTCTCTTTTACTAAGTTAGTAACGTCTTGGATTCTTGATATTATTTAATATTTATTTACATATATATATGTTGATTGTTTCTTGAACGAGATGCTCAAAAGAAAATGGGTTTTCGAATGACTTTTAATCACATTTTGCATGCGCTGATCTCTCTCCAGTGATTCTCGCTTTTCGACCTTATAAAGTTAGTTTATCATTTTGCCATGATTACTCCTGTGAACAGTGGTTTCTGTAGGAAATATTGTGGTGTGTGAATGAGATTTAGAATTTTTCTTGTCTTGTTTTTATTATGTAAAACATGGCGTGAAAACGGGAAATTTTCTCAAAAGACTGTGTTGGTCTTTTAATGTGGATTGATAATAGTATAACCCCCATTAGGATTGGAGGCTTCTATTTGGGGAGAGTCGTACTGGCTCTTACTGGTCCTTCTAGATACTATCCGACTCCTTTGATTATCGTTTACTTTGGGGATTATTGAACACCCCTCTCCAGGCCCTCTACTATTCTTATTACTATGAGCTTACTTTTAGATTGGAACGCTCCTGAAACATGTGTTAATGGGGTTCTATTTTGTGACCCGTTTGAATACGGTAAGCCTCAAGACGTTAGTTTGTGCGGATAACTATATGGCTTAAGTTTGAGGCGCTTCTTAGATCTTCGAATCAGTTGAGGTAATAATGAATACATCAAACTCTCATGAATGTGTACATTCTGCAAGTTTGATTGACATGTGATGGCCCTCAGGCGTATGAATTCAGACAATGCTTGAAATATGAGATTATAAATTTTATCCTATACCTTGACTTCAAAGCTTGTTGAAATGTTTTTTTTTTTTTTGGTTTGGTAAAAGCAGGATGAATAGGGAAGTTTTGAGAACTACCCTAAAAAGGATTCTTACACAGCCTTAAGTAAAGGTGACAACTAACATAATGGGACTGTTCATACCTTATATGACGTTAAGGATAGAAGTCGACCTGAAATTATTTAACTTCATTATATAGGACAATGATTGATACCCATAAATTGAGATATGCAAGTGGAGGTTGAATTATATAATATGATATATTATGCTATCAGGCAACCGGTAAGGATAAATATGTTATTTCAATCCTTGGTTAGCGCGTGGAATATTTTCTGGCATTTATGATGATTACTATGTTAGCTAAAAATTGGTACTTGCATCTCAATTGTGAGTTGAGATAATGTTGATACTTGCATTTATAGTGGCTTGGACCACGCTTACCTATTTTAGCTAGCCAAATGTACCTTCTACTCATTAACGAAGTATGACGGTATTGTTGTTCGTAATTCATTCCTCTGGGATGGACTCTTATACTAATAGAGGCATATAGAGACATGATAGTAAACAACCGATAGGATAGTTAAATAATATATGAACTTACTGATTGGTGGAACCCTTGTTTACATAAGTACATTCTTTTTATTGTGAGATAAATATCAAAAGTATACTTACATATCCTTGTTTTTCTATAAAGGTTGATACTTGGGTAATATTGATGATTATCATATGATTGACACTTGTATTTATTATAGAAGCTTAATGTCGTTGGTGCTTGTATTTAATTGAAAGATAATATTGTTGGACACTTTTATATGTGAAGTAGGTTGAGGGTATTAGATGAGCGTTACTATTGTTACTGTAATTTAATTATGATTAAATGCAAGGTTAAGGTTGCATATCTTCTAGCCACTTGGAAATTTTGTTCATATGTAAGCAGATTTTAGGGAAGTGTTCAATGATGGGTATGAAATGTGTTATCATGAGATGTGCAGTTAAGATTTGAATACATGACTAGGAATTATTTGATAGGGAGTATTGCAAAATTTCATTTATTTAAATGCTAGATGGCATAAGTTATTAGGTGAGGTTTATATCTTATCATGCTCAGTTCTAGCGAACTGACTCTAGTAAATATTTCTTTTTGAGATGGAATGTTAGCGAGTAGATGAGGGATAGACTTGTAAACTTGTGCACCAACCTCGGTGAGAAGTTCTTACATGAATCCTTTTTATATTGTTCAGCTATGGATAACATTCAGTGGAAAATGTAGGAGAGGATTTTGGTCTTGGCATGATGTATTTGTGGACTTTGTCATCTTAACTTTGGTCACCTTGGTTCGTTTGACCATCATTGAAAATATTAAAATATTGGTTATTGCTTGTTGAGTGACCTTATTGGATTATTGGTATTTTAAGTGTGGATGTAACCTTGTTTTGTTCTGGTGAATGAGTGTTATTAAACTTTACCCTTGAAAAGAAATGTTGAGTAAATCTTGCTATGACTTATTAATAATGCGACATAAGTAAAATAACGTGGGTCGTTTAATACTTATAAAAGTTGAACTAAAAGTTATATTTAAATAAATTAACGTAGAGGTTACCAAGTTGAGAGCAAGGAATTCTTTAAAGAAATCATAGGCGAGACTATCTTTGTGAGTAAGAATTATATAACATGATAACCCTAGCTTCTCTAGTGAACATTATTCCTTTTTGGGTGAAATTTGTAAAATAACCCTAAGGTGAAATGAACTGTTAGTTGTTAGAAGAGGATAAGATTTAATTAGCCTGAGAAAACTTAGCATTGTAAGAAGCATTGTACAAATCATATCTAGAATCTTAGCAAACTGTAGTTAAGGATCGAAAGAGGTTACATAAAAATAAATAACCATCAATAATTTCCTCATTGTGGCTTGCCCTATCTGTAGGTGTGTTATGTGGTGGTTTCTTATGTTGTTTTGTCAGATAGAAAAGTGAACCATCCTTGGAGTGTGTGAACATTTCCGTGTTACCCTTGTGGTCATCCTTGTATTGAGTTATCCACGGAGTTAGTTGTGACTTGGTGGTGGCATGTCGTGTCGTGTTGTGCAAAAAAAAAAAAGTTATCCTGTATTTTACTGTGTTGTTTGCGTGTGAAATTTTGGGTCGTTCTACTAGCATGCATCTCAACCTTAGGATAAGCATGTGATGATGCCTAAAGGTTGGGTGGATAAACAAGCCCTTTCTCATTGTGTTGGCCTTGAAAGATTTTGGAGTTGGAAAGCCATTGGAAGACACATGAAGACACTTGTCTACTTGGAATTTCTTCTTGTTTCCTTCACCATTTTATGGATTTCTCTTTCATTGTATCTTGAGAAGAATGGCTTGTGTGAGCTTTCATTGTCTTGTAAAACATTCTCTTGTAATTGGAGTTTCATGCAAACCTAGTATTATAAGTGTTGGTAAATCTACCCTTAATATTAGTATGTTACCTTGTAAAGCCTTCCTTTGAATATTTGGAATATTATGGGACTATGTTAGATTTTTTTTGGAAACTTAGACCTTTGAAATGAAGGCTTGTGAGATAGTGAAAGTTTTCTTAATATGAAGTGTTAGTACTCCATTTTGAAGGAAAGAGAGTTATTCAAAAGAAAATATTATTTGTGTTGTTATTCCTCTTGTTAAATCATGTAACAAGATTTAAAAGAAATAAATAAAAATAAGAATAAAAATATAAAGTATCATTTTGCAGCACATCTCTCCTTATAATTGTTTATCAATTTAGAAATAGAATAAAATAAGTCTTTACTTTCCTTCATGAATAATTTGTTTGAATGAATGGAATAAGCAGTTTATATGTTCTACCTTCTTCCACTAAGTGTTAGTTTAGGCAAATACCTTCTTGTTCAAATTACTTTCTGCTCATTATTTAGAAATTTCAAATATAGAAAAAGAATATATTGCTGGTTTTTATATTACAAAAGAAAAATTGTATTTCTCTTGTTTTAGAAAATGAATTATCTTGAGATAGAATATAGTTTTATTTTATTATATAGAAATATTTTTTTAAGGAGGTATGTGTATATATATAAATCTGTGATAATCCTCGGAATATATATATTTATATTTATATATATGTATTTATAATACATTATCTATATGATGTTCAAACACATACATATATATATATATATATATATATATATATATATATATATATTATTCATATTAAATTCATTAATCGTTTATATTTATCTATAAAACATATATATATATATATATATAATGTTTTAAAGCAAAAAAAAAAAAAAATACAGTCAATTTGTTTTATTTTTGTTTGTGTTTGAATTAGGTGTGGGGGGAGGGCGAACCCGCCCCACACCCACCTTTCCACTGAGACCCGCCGCCTCCAAAGGCACCTTTGACCCCGCTTAGTCTCGGCCTTGCGCCCACTGCTCTATCCTATCCACGGTGCCACCCCTGCGCTCTGTCGCCACAAACCGCCACCGCCGCTGCTCCGCCGTCCCCCGCGCCAAAGATTGCCCCCTTACGCCCGCCGCATGTCCCCTCGCCTTCCCCGTGCGGCCTCCTGCGGCCTCTCCTCCACGCAAGCCTTTTCACCGCCCCTCCTCCCAGATCCGCCCCTCCACCCCTCTCTCATGTGCTCCAAAAAAAAAAAGAAAAATAAATAAAATAAATGAGTATAAATATATATATTTTCATACATAGGAAAATAAACAAGTTTTCCCTCCAACCCACCTCTCAGCCTGCAAGTAAGAAACTAAAACAAAATAAAGAAATTAAAATGTCTCCTCCCAACAACATGCAAGAAGAAACAAACCCAACCAAGAGGGAATAACAGGTGAAAGCAAATAGAGGAGATGATAAAGGCAAATTAGGGTAATATTAGGGCAAAAAGGAAACCAAGGGTTAAGGGGGAATTATTCCTATTTTCAAATGAGTAGTTGTTTTTTCATGTGGCTTTTCTTTTTAGATTAAAAGAGAGAGACATTAAGTGTGTAAATATAAAAGATAGGTAAATAATTAAAGGCGGGTTTAGACTGGATATTAGTGTAATTAGGTAAATTAAAATAGCATCCAATTAGTGGTTGTCAAGGATGGGTTAAGAGATGAAATAGTATTATTTAAACACTTCAAAAAAAAATTTACCCTAAAATTTTAGTCTGTTTGGTGCGTCTTTTTTGTCCCGGATGGGGCACTACGGTTCTTTTGGTTTGGGGGTTATTTCATTCTTTTGTGCTCTTGTATTTCTTGGAGTTGGAGGATTTTGGAGAGCTTGTGGTTTAGTGGGAGCTTGTTGGTGATTTCTTGGGTTGGAAGGAGTTTGAAGTTTGAATCTTGGAACAAGTTCTACTATGGAAAGGTAGGAGCTTTACTTTTGCTTATGTTATTCCTTTATTTTGTGTTTGTGTGCTTGTTTTGTTGAGTGTTTGGAATGCTTGTTGGGTACTTGGGTAGATTTCCTAAGTGTGGTGTAGGAGGGGACTATGGGGAGAATTCATGTAGGGAGACATAAGAGTTATTTTATGTTTTTGAGGGAGTTTGGGTTGAAGGCCCCACCTTGGACAATGAATGCTTGCATTTCTTACTTGTTCTTGTATGTAGGAGCTTGTTGGTGATTTATTGGGTTGGAAGGAGTTTGAAGTTTGAATCTTGGAACAAGTTCTACTATGGAAAGGTAGGAGCTTTACTTTTGCTTATGTTATTCATTTATTTTGTGTTTGTGTGCTTGTTTTGTTGAGTGTTTGGAATGCTTGTTGGGTACTTGGGTGGATTTCCTAAGTGTGGTGCAAGAGGGGACTATGGGAAGAATTCATGTAGGGAGACATAAGAGTTACTTCATGTTTTTGAGGGAGTTTGGGTTGAGTGCCCCACCTTGGACAATGAATGCTTGCATTTCTTACTTGTTCTTGTATGAGGGAGGCATAAGAGTATGTGGGAGACATAAGAGTATGTAGGGAATTTGATATTTGTATTGGAGGTTTTGAGGTGGGCACTCATTTCCTATTGGGAGGCATAAGTGGCCTCCCCATAGGTTCTTGCTTTTTTGGATCTTCATTTAGAAGCCTTGTATATTTTGTTGTTTCTCCTTCTTGTGATTGTAGTTGTATTGCTTGGATTTTGGTATGGTTGTAAAATCTTGTATTGTGATGTGGAAGCTTGTTTTGTTTCCATGAGTTGAATCCATTTTTCATTGCAATGTGGTTGGGGCTCGGGGGCCAATGAGGAGGATGACTTCTCCTCCTCATTAGAATTCTTGGTTGGGTGGAGAGTGTTGCCTCTCTCCCCTTTTTGTTGTGACCAAATGAAGCATGGTGGATCTCTCTTGTTGGTGATGTGAAGCATGGAGCTTGGTTGGTGTCCTCAAGAAATAGACTTGTAATATTGTATTCCTTTTAGCTTTCATTTTTGTAAATTTTTCCCACTTTAAGTGGAAGATGTTGTATTAATCTTTTGAAGGAAAGTTGTATTGATTTTTATTATCATAGTTGTGATGTATGTGGAAAGGAAAGACTCTTTAGTGAAGCAAGTTTGGATAAGAAAAATAGGTTGTTCTTATTCTAAATATACTCTTGGAAATATTGTTGTAAACTCTCCTTTGAGAATGTTGGAAACATGTATTAAGAAATATTACATTTCATTTTGTTATTTGAAAGGCATGTATTGTAAAGGATTAGACTATGTATAGTTTTTTTGTATTGTTGATGGAAAGAGCTCTTATTAAAATTGTCTTCCATTTGAATCAATGAAATAGTCTATTGCTAATTCTAGTGGGTAATCCTCAATTAAAAGTCATTGCAAATCTACTATTAGTTGTTAAAAGAAGTGGAATCTATCTCTTTTACACTCTTTACAATATTTGTTTAAATTGTTTTGGAAGAAAATTTTGTGCAAACTTTAACTTACTAATTCCTTTTATTACCAATGGATTTATCACCACTTTTGGATAGTATATCAATGTTTTAGGTTTTAAATTTATTAACTAGTATTAATATTAATAATCTATTAATATTAATACATATTAATACTAATGTGCTATTAGTGGTATTATTTTATTAATATTAAATTAATATTCTTGTTTTTATTAATTATAATGCTATATATACATATATATACATACATATATATTTAAAAAAAAAAGGGTTAAGTGTTTCATTATAAACAAAAATCAAATGACTGTAATTTATGTGTTAAGCCCTAAGGTCGTGGCCATGTATGTTTACTAGTAGTGGATTTGGGGTGCAGAGGGTCGACGACCTCAATTAAATGGGGTGGGGTTGGGGTTACCAGAGCCCTCCCACCTCCCAATAAAACTTTAAACCACCCCCAATATTATATGCGTTTTGCACAAATCTTACCCTGCGCAGTTTTTTAATTTCACGGCCCGAATATAAAACAAAAGCCTTGCGGGGTGTACATGAAGCATTTGTGTGTGTGTATATTTCAAAAAAACTACAATGGGCAAACAACCCGGAATCTATATATATATATATATACAAAAAGTAAATACAAATGGTTATAAATGTATATATACATTTAGATTGTATATATACCCTATCAAAATGAAAATGCATACTAAATATAGATTTATAAATAAAATGAGGCAAAACCCACAAGCCCATTTGGGCAAATAAAGGAAAACTATGCTAAATAAAATATATAAATGTATTGAAACCCTAGGAGAGGGTGTAAGCAAAATGAGAAAAATATTGGAGCTTGTAGGCCACTTCCAAAAGCTTAAGAGTGCCTCCAATGGCTTCCCTTCTTCCAATAACTTGCAAAACCAAAGAAAGAAAATGAACCAAATGAAATGAGAAAGAAGTTTTCATAAGGATGATTTAGGTTAGTTGCCCTTTTCCACATCAAGGGCCCAAATTGAATACATCCAAGGGATGAGATTTATCCCTACAAAAAGTAGGTGGAGAGTGGATGAGTGGAAATTACCTTTTTAATTTAAATGTTTTATTTCAAAAACATGGGTTGACTTTTAAGGGGTCACTTTATGGGGTAAGGGAATGTTTATGCTAACCCCATGTAAATGACAACCTTGTTAATTAATTAAACCTTGTGCAATTAAATACCTTGGGTATATATTTTATTTTGGCCCCTTGTGTAAATTTTAAATATGGAATATTTAACTATAGTAGGAATTTAATTGTTTATTAAATTAACAATTAAAGAGAATTTATCCTTGCTTGGAATAATTACTCATTAGAGTTTTAATGCGGAGTTTAATATTTTGGTATAATGAGAAAATTTTATTTATTAAATATAATTGACTTTGAAACATTAATGAGACAATTGTAGTTTCAAGCTTTGTATACGGGACGTTTTCAAAAAAAAATTATTCTTTAATTCTTCTAAGACTAGGTTGTTCTTGGGTCTCGTACGGACGTTTTTAGCGGGTGTTACATATCTCGTCTCTAAAATCACACATTGGATTCCAATATCACATATATTGGAATCCAGAATCACATATATTGGAATCCAAAATCACATATATTGGAATCTAAAATCACATATATTGGAATTTACTGCACTCTAAAGTCCCATATATTGGAATCCAAAAGTCAAATATTGGAATCCATTATACGGGCTAGTGTCCGCTAGGCATTGTCTATGCTTTGGACTAAACAAAACATGTATATGTTTTATACGGGCTAGCAACCACTAGGCATTATTTATGATTTGTTATGTACAAAACATGTTTTATTAAATAAGGACTAGCGTCCGACAACTATTATTTATGTTATGTTATATAAAGAAAAGGTTTATGTTTTAAATGGGCTAGCGACCACTAAACATTATTTATGCTTTGTTATATACAAAACATGTTTCTATTTTATACGGTCTAGCGGACGCTAGGAATTATTTATGACATGTTATGTACATAACATGTTTTTTTTTATACAAGATAACGAGCATCTTCTCTTGTCCTTGATAGTTGCAACAAATGCGACATCATGGTTTTAAATTTGATGCCTGTTTAGATGTTTTTTTATTGTTTTTATCCTTAAAATAGTTGCAAATATTTGAAATAACCATCACATATGACTTGCATATTATAGATATGACTGTCATTTTTCTAGAGATTTATTTATATATTAATTATATTAAAAATATTTAAAACAGGTAAGTATATATAGTATAATTTTATATTTATTTTATGAATAATGTAAAAAATACTTTTTCAATTTTGAAGGGAATGTTTTCTAATAATTCACTACTGTGAAGTTATTCAATCATCTTGTGACTTATAATCGGTGAAAATATCAATCCTCCGAACTTATATTTTGACAATCTCATCATTATATAATAGAGTTAAACGGTAATTTCATAATAACATATGTATGTATATATTATTGACAATGTCAAGTAGTACCATCATAACAACATTCTAAAAAGATAAATAGTTATTTAATATTTTCTTGCTCCAAGTATTTGATGCCCTCTACCACATTCAATCCCTAAGACACTATTTTTGATATTTTTGTACAAACCTGACCATCAAGACATTTACCTTTTATACAATTTTTGTGTCTACTTTTCATTCCCACCAAAATTTTTTTAGGAGGGTTTTGTTATCTCAATTTTGCCCCGAGAAAAATTGACCAAACATGACCTCGTGCAGAAAGAAACTCAAGAAACGGTTTCGTCGAGCGAACCCACACTTCAAATCCAAAAAAAAGCGAGGTTGTATGCGAGGCTCTAAAATGGAATAGAAGGGTGCAGGGGAGGAGCAAACCATGTCAAAGGAAACTAGACGCTCAAAGGAGAAGAAAAAACAAAGGCTCAAAGCCTTCGGGCTCTGCAAAAGTTGAGCGAGCCCCAAAATCGAGTAAGTATGGAGGAGACAACGGAAGCTACAAAGTGTTCAAGCAATGCACCTCCAAAGATTAAATCCCAAGCCGGAGACCCAAATAAGCGCCGAGGATGTCATGTGTCCAGAGCCCCAAAAGTTGCAACGGCCGTTGAAAAGTCTTCGACTCAGTGGAAGCTGCCAAGTGTCGGCTTGACGTAATTTCAAGATGGGAGCCCAATGCGGAGACTCAAACTTGTGCCAGCCCTCCACGTGGCCAATGGTCAACAGAGGTCAAATTCAAAAGTGAGAGTGGGCCCAAAAGCACTAAGTTTAATAGTGCGAGTGGAAGGCGTCACGTGTCTTAACAACGCTCCTTCAAAGGTAAAATCCAAAGTGGGTTTTCAAATGAGTGCGGGCCTTCCACATGTCCCGAGTCCAAAAAGGGACAAAGTCGGGGTTGAATAGTCAAAGCAAAGGTAGGCCAACGAAGGTGTCATGTGTCTTAACGATGCTAATTCAAAAGTAAAACCGGGGGTAATTTCCAAATGAGCGCCAGGCCTCCACGTGTCCTGGGTTAGACTTATGGCCCCGCCAAACATGAAAGACTCGGGCAAAATACAAGGGAACAACGTGGAGCCACATAAGTTGCCACATGTCGATCTGACACTATTTTAGAAGCAAAAGGTAGTGGCTGAATCTCTAAGGTGCGTAAGGCTACCACGTGGACCCGGTATGGACAGACTCTTTCAAATATTGCGCGTGTGCGACTCTAATCTTCATATGGCCATATCTTTTGAATGGAAACTCAGATTTGGGCGGGAGAAGACTTTTTGGAAATGTCTCGAAACCCTCTACGCCATCGAAACATAAAATATCATTCTTAATAGGATTTGGTGGGTGAAAAATGGGAAAATGTCTTCCAGGCCATTAATACAGAATCTAATTTCTTCAACTACAGACTAGAATTAATTTGATCCACTAGGGAACCATAATTGAAAAATTGTAGGTGAATTTGAGAGGGGCATTGATTGATAGTGGTTGAGCTTTTAAAGTGGGATTCAGTGCATATCTCAAGGTGGTTGAAGCAGGATTCAAATTCTTCCCTCATCTCTCACTTATTCTTCTTATATATTGTGAAGGACATGCATATTCAAAGGGTTGGTTGTTGTTTCTCCTCTGCCCCCCTCTCTTTCTTCCTTAGGGTAGAACACGCAGTCTAAACGTCCTCCCATGGCTCTTGTAATGGCATTTTCTTGCCTCTTGCTCACTCACGATGTACCATGTAACATTTTGGAGCAATAAAATTTGTTTCGTGATGCATTTGTCCATCCTTGGCTTATTTTGTTGTCTATTCTTACCTCTCATCGTTGCAGGGTATACTATGCATACTCGATTTTGTTGCGAGGTTATGGGAGCTGTGCTTAATGGGTTTTAAAGAGGTGTTCCATGTGAAATATATCTCTAGTTTGTGGTGCATTCTGTCCACCCTCTCCTCTGCTCACCTCTCTCCACTTCAGGAAGTCGGATCTATGATCCAACCACTTCCTTTTCTGGTGTATCACCGCTTAGTGTAGGCTCTTTTACCCTATCTCTCTCCCTGTCCCCTTGGAATTTTTAGATTAGGATAGAATAAGTTCTTCCTGCACAAGAGTATCTTGTGGCAGGTAGATTAGGAAGCAAGAACCAATTTTCTTCGGAGGTCCATCTAAGTTTTTAAGTCCCACAACTTGAGAGATGGTCCCATGTTGTGCAATCACACCTGAATGCCCCAACTTTTCACACTAGGGACATTTAGGGGTGATGTGATTCTGCACTAATAATTTTGGCACGCCCAGTGGGACAAGTATGAAGCACCTTACCACTTCATCTTAGCAGGTTGGTGTGTTCCTATTAAGGTTCATCCTTTTGAGGCACATGCAAGCACATTTGGTGACTCCATCTAGTCAACAACCCCATCTCTGAAGTTATAGACATTTTCCATCCATTTCCACCCATCTTCATTCATTTTTCTTTCCATATCTCCCATTTTTCTTCCATTTCATGAAGTTGTGCAATCATGACTTCATTCCCTTCATGGAATTCACACCTACAGCAAATGCAATCCACCTCCAATGCATTTCCTAACTCCTCTAGATCAACATTATAATCAGATCCATGACCATTATGCTTACCCATATGAGCAGGGTCAAAGTTAGTTTGGCCATGGAGCTTATCAAGAACAAAGGGGCACATACAATGGTGACAACTATGTGGAGAATGCTAGTTTGTTGGAGAAGATTTAAAGACCAAAGGCTAACATGGTGCAATCTAGGGTACAACACAAATGAAGGCATTCAAGATTGGGTGCAGGACACCTTGTCCATGGGAAGGCCCTTTTCGAAGACATTACAACCCTCAAGAGAAGCTTAACTTCATGGTTGAAGTCTTTGCCTCAACTTACACGGTGAATTAAGGACATTGAGACTTATGAGCAAAGTGCAAGATAACCTTGTCAATGGGTAAGTCAATAACCACTCCTGTCCTTAATTTTCTTTTTTTCTCAAGATTTATCATTTCAAGCAGAGTGTTAAGAATCAAGCCCCTCGGTGGCTTTCCCAAGTGTTGATTTCTCTTCTCCATCTCTTGATCTTCCACCCCATCTTAGTTATTCTTCCCTTTTCCCTTCCAAACAATCATCCCCTCCAAAGAAACAAGAAGTTCCACCTCCCTCCCCACCAAAAACAATTGAAAACCCGGTTGAACCCCAACTTGTCACTCCTCTTTCTTTCCCAAGTCCATGTTGAGAAGAGACTCAAGAATCCATTGAAGGAGAACAACAAGAAGAGGAACCCAATAGAAAAGAGATGATAGATAATTTGAAGAGTTGGGCTGCCAAATTTAGGTTTACAAAGATCCCCTTGATGGTCAAGCCAATAGAGGAGGTCAGAGTTGAATAGCCAGTGGTGGTTGAGGATGAGTTGCGGTAGAAGAAAAACAAGAACAAGAAGAAGATTAGCGATCCTGGCTGCTCCGAATGCAATGTCCATGATGAAACTTTGTCAGAAGATGATGTTGATCTGATCCAAGCTACACAACTAGTTAAGGAGGAGGAACAATCAACTCTAAGTCCCATTGAAGAGGAGAAACTGGGAAAGATCAAATTAGAGTTGAAGCCACTCAATGAAGAAATCATCATTGAAGATTTTTTGCTTTCTTTTCAAGGGCTGATTTGATTGATGAGCCCATGATGAAGGAGGACCATACAGTTTCAGAGGCCCCAAATGTGGAGTAGGCCATGGAAGAACCTTCAGTTCTTCCTCCCACTTCACCCCCTTCAAGCTCTAATATTGAAGAGGAGTTTGAGCTTTCAAACTTCATGTTTGAGGATGAAGGGAGCCATGGTGATCAAATTACAGATCAGGAAGACACCATAGAGGAGGTAGAGAACATACAATAGGACAACGAGGAGGCGGGATGTCCGCGGACTTGGAAGATTGCTTTTGTGGAGAGGAGATCATGGAGAACATCATTTTCTCCTCCATCTTCAACCTTCCAAGCACATGACCCTACTTGTCATGGAGGAGAGCATTCAGGTACAAAGGTCTGCACTTCATAACAACCCTCTGGAACCAAGGTTGGAAGATATGAGTCTTCCATGTTCTTCACACGAGGAGGAAAGGAAAAATCAAGAAGATGTCACCATCCCTCTCACACCATCCATCCAAGAATTTCCACAAAAAGACTTCATTTTTGGAGTTAAATTTCAGAGCAAAAGGCACATCCAAAGGATCAGACCGTGCCCAATCAGGGACTTGGCTTCATTGGAGCCAAGGGAGAAGCCAAAACCAGTCATGCTTGCTTTTAAGCATGAGGGAGAGTATCAAAGTACTAAGGGTCATCATCAACACCTATAGGAGTCAATACTAATCAACTTGAGGAGGTATTTTTGGTAAATATTGATACCTTGATGATTTGGGTGGAAGACTGACTTATTGTCAATTTTTCACTTATACAAGTAGCCATGTTCGAGTGTCAAATCATTTGTATGGCTACCCCTCTTAAAAAAGGGAAGCTACTTCTTCCTTCCTGTAGCAGGCTTTGTTTAACCTCTTTCTCTTTGGTTAGTGTAGGAGTAGGAGTAGACTTTGTTTTCAGCAGAAGAAGTGCTTGTACAAACTCTGCATGTCTCATTTGAGGCATGTATGATTCTTGTCTTTGTACATAAGTTTTGTTCATATTACTCGGAGAGGTACAGAGGCAGGCCCTTCAGTATTCATGGCAGAGAGACCCATAGTTTCCTATAACAGTTGCTAATTTCAAAATAAAACAAATGCAGAGCAACTAAAAATGTTTTCGAGACAATCTATTTCTGGGGCAGGTTCAAGGTCACCAAGTGCAAGCGGTCGAGCTCGCAATGGATCGGGGATCATATTTTCAAAGCAAAAGGGTCAGTATCAGACTATTATTCTTGACTCCATGCCCAATGGATGCTTCAAGGCCACTGGTCTCTTCATCTAGCAGAAAGATGTCTCCTGTGAGTTGCCAATTGTTATCTCAATTTTACCCCGACAAAATTGATCAAACACGACCCCGTGCAGAAAGCAATTCAAGAAACGGTTTTGTCAAATGAACCCACACTTCAAATCCAACAAACACATTGTAGATGGGCTCTAAAATGGAATAACAGGGTCTGGGGAGGAGCAAACCGTGTCAAAGAAAACCAGAGGCTCAAAGGAGAAGAAACAGTGAAGGCTCGAAGCCTTCGGGCTCTGTAAATAGTTTAGAACGAGCCCCAAATTTGATTAAATATGGAGGAGACAACAGAAGCTACCAAGTGTCCAAACGATGCACCTCTAAATATTAAATCCCAAGCTGGAGACCCAAATAAGCACTAGGTCACCACGTGTCCGAGCCCCAAAAGTTGCATCTGCCATTGAAAAGTTGTCAACTCGGTGGAAGCTACCAAGTGTTGGCTCGACATAATTTCAAGATGGGAGCCCAAGGCGGAGACTCAAACTTGTGCCAGCCCTCCACTTGGCCAATGGTCAATAGAGGTCAAATTAAAAAAGTGAGAGTGGGCCCAAAATGACTAAGTTTAAGAGTGCATGTGGAAGGTGCCACGTGTCTTAATGGCACTCCTTCAAAGGTAAAATCCAAAGTGGGTTTTAAAATGAGCGCGAGCCTTCCACGTGTCCCAGGTCTAAAAAGCGACAGAGTCGGGGCTTGAATAGTCAAAGCAGAGGTAGGCCAGCAGAAGGCGCCACATGTCTTAACAATGTTACTTGAAAGCAAAACCGGGGTAATTTTCAAATGAGCGCCGGGGCTCCACGTGTCATAGGTCGGACTTATGGTCCCACCAAACATGAAGGACTCATGAAAATACAAGGAAAACCATGGATCCCACGGAAGTCGCCACGTGTCGGTCAATGCTATTTCGAAGTGAAAGACGGGGATGAATCTCTAAGGTGCGTGAGGCTGCCACGTGGACCCGGTATTGACACTCTTTTAAATATTGCGCGCGTGTGACTCTAATCTTCAGATGGCCATATATTTTGATTGGAAACTCAGATTTGGGCGAGAGAAGACTTTTTGAAACGTATCGACACCGTCTATGCCATGGAAACATAAAATAGCATTCTTAACAAGATTTGGTGTGTGAAAAAGGGAAAACATCTCCCAAGACATTAATACATAATCTGATTTCTTCAACTACTAGACTAGATTTAATTTGATCCACCGGGGAACCAGAATCAAAAGATTGTAGGCAGATTTTAGAGGGGCATTGATTGATAGTGGTTGAGATTTCAAAGTAGGATTCAATGCATATCTCAAGGTGGTTGAAGTAGGATTCAAATTCTTCCCTCCTCTCTCTCTTATTCTTCCTATATATTGTAAAGGAGGGGCATATTCAAAGGGTTGGTCATTGTTTCTCCTCTGCCCCCTCTCTCTTTCTTCCTTAGGGTAGAATGCGGAGTCTAAGCCTCCTCCCATGGATCTATAATGGCATTTTCTTTCCTCTTTCCCACTCACTGATATGTACCGTGTAACATTTTGGAGTAATAAAATTTGTTTCGTGATGCATCTATCCATCCTTGGCTTATTTTGTTGTCTCTTCTTACCTCTCATCATTGCAGGGTATACTGTGCATACTATGATGTTTGTTGTAGGTTCTGGGAGCTGTGCTTAATGGGTTTTGAAGTGTTGTTCCATGTGAAATCTATCTTTGGTCCGTGGTGCATTTTGTCCACCCTCTCCTCTTCTCACCTCTCCCCACTTCAGGAAGTCAAATCTGTGATCTAACCACTTCCTTTTCTAGTGTATCGCCACTTAGTGTAGGCTCTTTTACCCTCTCTCTATCTCCATGTCCCCTTGTAATGGTTAAATTAGGATATAATAGGTTCTTCCTGCACTGGAGTAGCTTGTGGCAGGTAGATTAGGAAGCAAAAACTGGATTTCTCCAGAGGTCCATCTCAAGTTTTGCAAGTTCCACAGCTTGAAAGATGGTCCCATGTTGTGCAATCACACAAAATTCCCCAACTATTCACACTAGGGCCATTCGGGGGTGCTGTAATTATGCATTAACAGGTTTCCCTTTGCACCAAATGTAATACAAAAAGTGTTTTTAGAAGCTGTATGAAAAATCATTTCTAATCCAAACATTTTCTAGGTATCTTATTGTTATTCCCTAGAATATATTGCAATGTTCCTTTCCCCAAGTGATTCTTGGATTTGATATGGTCGATATTTTTATATTAAAGCACGTTCATAGCTTTTTAACATCAGCAGAAATGAGAGTGTTGGACCAAAATCCTAGTTCACAGTATGGTGATAATATTTTTATAAATTCTGACAGGCCAAGTTGTAGGTTGACAACTTTCATACCGAACCTCAATGATATCTTCCTATTGTATGTTTTGTTGATCCCATATAGCAGGTCCTCCATATCCAAAATAAGTAAATAACTCTTATCGCTACATATAGGGAAGTAAATAAATTTTATTTTCATCGAGTTGCATATCAATTACAACCAATTAGAATAAACAACATTTTAGTTTACGACTAATAGTTACCGATTGAGATTTCAGCTTGGATTACCTTTGCGTTTACACATTGTTGGATCCATTGATGCAAGAGCTATTTCAAATAAACAATAATCAATTCATAATCTATTTCTTTCTATTAAAAATGTGTGCATAATTAATTTAAAATAAACATTAATGAATTCATAATCAATTTCATGTTGTGGAAAGTGAAAGCTTAAATGGATAAACATAGAGGTTTTTGTGGTGACATGGTAAGTACAATATCAATTGTTCTTTTTCTTATAATTCAAATTTAGTGGCCGCTAGGATACGCTTATGTTCGTCGAACCACCCTTTGGCGAAAAATAGTCCTTAGCTATTGATGAGGATTTGCAAATCTGCTAGGTTATGCCATGATTGGATGAATTACATTTAGGTGTATGACCTTTAATTTGACCTATGTTCCATGGTGCATTCTGCCCAACCTCTCCTCTTCTCACCTCTCTCCACTTGAGACGGCCGGATCTCGTGATCCAGCGACTTCCTTTTTGGTGTATCACCGCTTAGTGTAGGTTCTTTTACCCTCTCTCTCTCTCTCTCTCCCCCTATTAGATTAGGATAGATTAGAGATCGCACTGCATCTTTGGAGTAGGTTGTGGCAGGTAGATTAGGAAGCAAGAACTGACTTTCTCTAGAGGTCCATCTCAAGTTTTGCAAGTCCCACAACTTGAGAGATGGTCCCATGTTGTACAATCACATCGAATGCCCCAACTCTTCACACACGGGGCCATTCGGGGTGCTATGATTATGCACTAACATGTTTCCTTTGCACCTAATGTAATACAAAAAGTGTTTTTAGAACTATATGAAAAATCATTTCTACTCCAAACCTTTTCTAGGTATCTTATTGTTATTCCCTCGACTATATTGCAATGTTCCTTTCCCCAAGTGAGTCTTGGATTTAATATGGTCGATATTTTTATATTCTAGCACGTTGATATATTTTTAACATGAGTAGAAATGAGAGTGTCGGACCGTAATCCCGAGTTCACAGTATGGTGATAATTTTTTTATAAATTTTGATAGGCCAACTTGCAGGTTGGCAGTTTTCATACCGAACCTAAATGACATCTTCCTATTGTATGTTTTGTTTATCCCATATAACAGGTCCTCCATATCCAAAATAAGTAAATAACTCTTATCGCTACATGTAGGGAAGTAAATAAATTTTATTTTCATCACCGCATATCAATTATAACCAATTGAAATAAACAACATTTTAGCTTACGACTAATAATTACCGATTGAGATTGCGGATTGGATTACACCGCCTTTACACGTTGCTAGATCCATTGATGCAAGAGCTATTTCAAATAAACAATCATCAATTCATAATATATTTGTTTTATTGAAAATGTGGGCATAATGTATTTGAAATAAACATTAATGAATTCATAATCAATTTCATGATGTGGAAAGTGAAAGCTTAAGTGGTTAAACATAGAGGTTTTTGTGGTGATATGGTAAGTATAATATCAATTGTTCTCTTTCTTATAATTAAAATTTAGCGGTCGATAGGCTACGCTTATGTTCATCGAACCACCCTTTGGCAAAAAATAGTCCTCAGCTATTGATGAGGATTTGCAACTGCTAGGCTATGCCATCATTGGATGAACTACACTTAGGTTTGTATAACTTTTAATTTGACCTATGTTTCGTGGTGCCAGCTGTCCACCCTCTCCTCTACTCACCTCTCTCCACTTCGAGACAGTCGGATCGTGATCCAACCACTTCCTTTTCGGTGTATCACTACTTAGTGTAGGCTCTTTTACACCCCCTCTCTCTCCTTGTCCCCTAAGAATGGTTAGATTAGAATAGAATAGGTTACGCCTACATTGGAGTAGCTTGTGGTAGGTATATTAGGAAGCAAGAACCAAATTTCTCTCGGAGGTCCATCTCAAGTTTCGCAAGTCCCACAACTTGAGAGATGGTCCCATCTTTGTGCAATCACACTTTGAATGCCCCAACTCTTCACACTAGGGCCATTCGAGGGTGTTATGATTCTGCACTAACGAGGTTTCGTTTACACCTAATATAATACAAAAGTGTTTTTATAGCTATATGAAAAATCATTTGTACTCCAAACCTTTTCTAAGCATCTTAATGTTATTCCCTCGACTATATTGCAATGTTCCTTTCCCCAAGTGAGTCTTAGATTTAATATGGTCGATATTTTTATATTAAAGCACGTTGATATCTTTTTAACATCAGCAAAAATGAGAGTGTCAGACCAGAATCCCGAGTTCACGGTATGGTGATAATTTTTTATAAATTCTAATAGGCCAACTTGCGGAGTTGTGACTTTCATACCGAATGAATGACATCTTCCTATTGTATGTTTTGGTTATCCCATATAGTAGGTCCTCCATATCCAAAATAAGTAAATAACTCTTATCGCTACATATAGGGAAGTAAATAAATTTTATTTTCATCAGCCGCATATCAATTACAACCAATTGGAATAAAAACAACATTTTAGCTTACGGCTAATAGTTACCGATTAAGATTGCAGCTTGGATTACACCACCTTTACACACTGTTGGATCCATTGATGCAAGAGCTATTTCAAATAAAAATCATCAATTCCTAATCTATTTCTTTCTATTGAAAATGTGGACATAATGTATTTGAAATAAACATTAATGAATTCATAATCAATTTCATGTTGTGGAAAGTGAAAGCTTAAATGAATAAACATAGAGGTTTTTGTGGTGAAATGGTAAGTACAATATCAATTGTTCTCTTTCTTATAATTCAAATTTAGCGTCCGCTAGGATACGCTTATGTTCATCGAACCACCCTTTGGTGAAAAATAGTCCTCAACTATTGATGAGGATTTTCAACTGCTAGGATATGCCATCATTTGATTAACTACACTTAGTTGTATAACATTTAATTTGACCTATGTTCTTTGGTGCATTCTATCCACCCTCTCCTCTACTCACCTCTCTCAACTTCGAGAGAGTTAGATCTATTATCCAACCACTTCCTTTTCTGGTGTATCGCCGCTTAGTGTAGGATCTTTTACCCTCGCTCTCTCTCCTTGTCCCCTTAAAATGGTTAGATTAGGATAGAATAGGTTCTGCCTACATTGAAGTATCTTGTGGCAGGTAGATTAGGAAGCAAGAACCAAATTTCTCTAGAGGTCCATCTCAATTTTTGCAAGTCCCACAACTTGAGAGATGGTCCCATGTTGTGCAATCACACCGAATGCCCCAAATCTTCACACCAGGGCCATTCGGGGGTGCTATGATTCTGCACTAACATGTTTCCCTTTGCACCTAATATAATACAAAAAGTGTTTTTAGAAGCTGTATGAAAAATCATTTCTACTCCAAACCTTTTCTAGGTATCTTATTGTTATTCCCTCTACTATATTGCAATGTTCCTTTCCCCAGTGAGTCTTGGATTTAATATAGTCGATATTTTTATATGAAAGCACGTTGATATATTTTTAAAATCAACGAAATGAGAGTGTCGGACCATAATCCCAGTTCACAGTATGGTGATAATTTTTTTATAAATTCCGACGGGCCAATTTGTAGGTTGGCATCTTTCATACCGAACTGAAGGACATCTTCCTATTGTATGTTTTGTTGATCCCATATAGCAGGTCCTCTATATCCAAAATAAGTAAATAACTCTTATCACTACATGTAGGGAAGTAAATAAATTTTATTTTCATCAGCCGCATATCAATTACAACCAATTGGAATAAGCAACATTTTAGCTTACGACTAACGATTACCGATTGAGATTGTGGATTGGATTACCTTTGTGTTTACACACTGCTTTGGATCCATTGATGCAAGAGCTATTTCAAATAAACAATCATCAACTCATAATATATTTGTTTCTATTGAAAATGTGGGCATAAAGTATTTGAAATAAACATTAATGAATTCATAATCAATTTCATACTGTGGAAAGTGAAAGCTTAAATGGATAAACATAAAGGTTTTTGTGGTGATATGGTAAGTACAATATCAATTGTTCTCTTTTTTATAATTCAAATTTAGCGGCCGATAGGCTAAGCTTATGTTCATCAAACCACCATTTGGTGAAAAACAATCCTCAGCTATTGATGAGAATTTGCAACTACTAGGCTATGCCATGATTGGATGAACTACACTTAGATGTATAACCTTTAATTTGACCTATGTTCCGTGATGCAATTTGTCCACCTCTCCTCTGCTCACCTCTCTCCACTTCAAACGATCGGATTTGTGACCCAACCACTTCCTTTTACGGTGTATCACCGCTTAGTGTAGGCTCTTTTACCCTCTCTCTCTATCCTTGTCCCCTTAGAATGCTTAGATTAGGATAGAATATGTTTTGCTGCTGCTCTGGAGTAGCTTGTTGCAGGTAGATTAGGAAACAAGAACCGACTTTCTCTCGGAGTTCCATCTCAAGTTTTACAAGTCCCACAACTTGAGAGATGCTCCCATGTTGTGCAATCAAACCAAATGCCCCAACTCTTCACACTAGGGCCATTCGGGGTGCTATGATTACGCACTAACAGATTTTCCCTTTGCACCTAATGTAATACAAAAAGTGTTTTTAGAACTATATGAAAAATCATTTCTACTCCAAACCTTTTTAGGTATCTTATTTTTATTCCCTTGACTATATTGCAATGTTCCTTTCCCCAAGTGAGTCTAGATTTAATATGGTCGATATTTTTATATTAATGCATGTTGATATCTTTTTAACATCAACAAAAATGAGATTGTCGGATCAGAATCCCGATTCATAGTATGGTGATAATTTTTTTATAAATTCAGCTGGAGGCCAACTTGCGGGTTGATAGCTTTCATACCAAACCTAAATTACATCTTCTTATTGTATGTTTTGTTGATCCCATATAGCAGGTCCTTCATATCCAAAATAAGTAAATAACTCTCATCGCTACATTTAGGGAAGTAAATAAATTTTATTTTCATTAGCCACATATCAATTACAACCAATTGGAATAAACAACATTTTAGCTTATGACTAACAGTTACCGATTGAGATTGCAACTTGGATTACACTACATTTACACACTACTGGATCTATTGATGCAAGAGATATTTCAAATAAACAATCATCAATTCATAATGTATTTCTTTCTAGTGAAAATGTGGGCATAATGTATTTGAAATAAACATTAATGAATTCATAATCAATTTCATCGTTGTGGAAAGTGAAAGCTTAAATGGATAAACATAGAGGTTTTTGTGGTGATATGGTAAGTACAATATCAATTGCTCTCTTTCTTATAATTCAAATTTAGTGGCCACTAGCCTACACTTATGTTCGTTGAACCACTCTTTGGCGAAAAATAGTCCTCAGCTATTGATGAGGATTTGCAACTGCTAGGATATGCCATCATTGGATGAACTACACTTACTTGTATAACCTTTAATTTGACCTATGTTCGTGGTGCATTCTATCCACCCTCTCCTCTGCTCACCCTTCTCCACTTCAGATAGTTGGATCTCGTGATCCAACCACTTCCTTTCTACGGTGTATCACTTTGCTTAGTGTAGGCTCTTTTACCCTCTCTCTCTCCTGTCCCTTTAGAATGGTTAGATTAGGATAGAATAGGTTCTACGTGCGGTTGAGTAGCTTGTGGCGGAGTAGATTAGGAAGCAAGAATCGACTTTCTTTGGAGGTCCATCTCAATTTTGCAAGTCCCACAACTTGAGAGATGGTCCCATGTTGTGCAATCACACCGAATGCCCCAAATCTTCACACGGGGCCATTCGGGGTGCTATGATTCTGCACTAACATGTTTCCCTTTGCACCTAATATAATACAAAAAGTGTTTTTAGAACTGTATGAAAAATCATTTCTACTCCAAACCTTTTCTAGGTATCTTATTGTTATTCCCTCTACTATATTGCAATGTTCCTTTCCCCAAGTGAGTCTTGGATTCAATATGGTCGATATTTTTATATGAAAGCACGTTAATATCTTTTTAAAATCAGCGGAAATGAGAGTGTCGGACCATAATCCTAGTTCACGTATGGTGATAATTTTTTATAAATCTGACAGGCCAATTTGCGAGTTGACATCTTTCATACCGAACTTGAATGACATCTTCCTATTGTATGTTTTGTTTATCCCATATAGCAGGTCCTCCATATCCAAAATAAGTAAATAACTCTTATCGCTACATGTAGGGAAGTAAATAAATTTTATTTTCATCAGCTACATATCAATTATAATGAATTGGAATAAAAAACATTTTAGCTTACGACTAATGATTTACCGATTGAGATTGCGGGTTAGATTACACCATGTTTACACCTTCTTTGGATTCATTGATGCAAGAGCTATTTCAAATAAACAATCATCAATTCATAATCTATTTCTTTCTATTGAAAATGTGGGCATAATGTATTGAAAATAAACATTATTTAATTCATAATCAATTTCATCTTTGTGGAAAGTGAAAGCTTAAATGGATAAACATAGAGGATTACGTGGTGATATGGTAAGTATAATATCGAGTTGTTCTCTTTCTTATAATTCAAATTTAGTGGCCGCTAGGCTATGCTTATGTTCATCGAACCACCCTTTGGTGAAAAACAATCCTTAGCTATTGATGAGGATTTGCGACTTCTAGGCTATGCCGTCATTGGCTATACTTACACATATCTGGATAACCTTTAATGAGGGTAGCCAAGTGCTTATTTACATATGTACAATCTGGATCAAGCCATATGTAGTTACATTTACGATGACATTCAATTCAAAATAATGTTAATTCTATGTAAGTAGTCGCATGAAGTAGTGAATCAATGAAACATTATAGACAATATGTAGTTGTAAATCAACGAGATATTGATGAATGTAAGGTTTTTAGTCAAACCATTATTGTATTGAATGTGGATGCATAGATTCTACTAAGCTCTATATACTTCATTTTAAATTGTTATCGTAGCTTACAAATGGATTTCCTTATTTAAAATTTTTATTTGACCCTATATCACTCATATAAACTAATGTCTATTAGTTATCGTTTCCTATAAATTTGTGGGCCTTATAAATGATTTTGTTTTAAAATACACATGGATATCATACCAAGTTGTGAGTGTTTATTCATGTTGGATACCTTTGTGCCATCCATAGGTACGTTGTTCGTAGTTTGTTGTTTGCATAATCATTTATCATCTTATAAATTTGTGGGGCTTATTAGCGGGTTTGTTTGTAAATTTGAATGATTAACATACTTGGATTTGATTTCCTATTTGTGGCTGATGTCCCCTTGTCCTCCACATTTGTCATCGAACTATAAAAAAGTTAGTTTTTTTAAAATTGAAAACCATGGCAATTGAAGATAGAGCTCGTTAAACATATTTATAAAATGATTGAAGTAATTCATCATGTTGAGGCTGGTTGTGCAATGTCACATTGAAACAATTGTACATAAGATTTTATAGTTTTGTGTTTGTCTATATAAACAATAATTATGTAAGTGGAATATTTAGGTTAAAAGCTATTAAACAAAGTCACTTGTTGATGTTGGTTTTGGCGACGAACCTTTCTTCATATGAGAATAGTAATGTTTCAGAAACATTTCTTGACTATGTGTCTCAACAATAAAAATAGCAGATAGTTTGGAATCCCCCAATGCATGGAGTGTGAAAGCGCGCTATAAAGCACTAGTAATAAAGAATTTTCATAACAGAATCGAGTGAACATCTCAGCCCAAAAATCATATGATATTTTACAAAGAAAAGGATGGATGTTTCCTTGTAGGCCAATTTCGCTTGTAGTTACCAATTTTTGTGGCAGTTTCTCCATCCAATCCATAGTGACCTCTTCTCTATAATCATCGTTATTGTCGCGATCGTGCACATAAGATATTGTGTACATAAGACACAAACTTTTGAATATCCTGTTGCTATTGTAGAGTCTGTAGCATCCATCCAGAATTGATACTCCAATGTATTTAACCTTTTCAATGTATCTTTGTACTTTGTCTCTTAAAATTTTGAATAACCAATTTGTATTAGAACAATAATAATGCAATCCAAAACACTTTGGTTTCGGATTGGTAGAAGCTCCATTATGATATCAAAAGTAATATCGCTAGCCAAATTGCAAAAATCAGTGATCACACATTCAACATTAAAAGGATTAGTCGAAGGAATATATGATAAATTTGATGGAAATTAGAATGGATATGCACATTTACAAGAAATATTATCTATGATTTCTATCCTTGTTGGTATATTTACTTCCGGTGACATCACATAGTTGTCTAATATTGTCTGAGCCGTGACAGGAAGAACTTCTTCCATCTCATGATATTTTTTCCGTTTTGCCATTTTTTCCCCTATATGGGAATTAGTTTTATTTTTCCATTTCTCTCTTCACCCAACAATACAGATGACTTGAGGTAGTGTAATTCATACAATTTAAATTTTTTGATTATATTGGATTCACTGCAGGATGTCAATACAATATTATCTGGATGCTTATTTCTCAAATAATGTAGAACTTTTGCTCTCATTTTGTTGTCTCATTTTATTCTCTGGCAGTAAGAATCAAATGTCTTTGCTATTACACTAGCCTCAAAACACCCGATTAATTTAGTATTCCTTTTCAAGCCATGCAATTTTGATTTTGATGGGTATATCTTCAATTTAGTCAAATATGTTCGCCTAAACATAGTAAACAACTTGACATGTTTTGGAGGTGAAAGAAAACCTTTTCTATGCAAGAAATGACAAGCAGAAGATGTTTTCTCGTTTCTATACAATTTTCTGAATACTCTAAATATACTAGTTTTAATTTCTTCTACATTTGAATAACTAGTTTTGTTAGAATCTATTAGAATCCCCAAATTCCAACCATATTTTAAAGAGAAATATGGTCCACTATTTATGGAGGCACAAATTTCCCATTTCCTGAACAAAGAAACATTCAACTCCATATCCAGAATAAGAAACTTATTATTTTCAAATTCAAAGCATTCTTTTTGGACATACAGTGTCCCCAAATCAATAACTTTCAATGATATAATAATACCAACTTCCTCATGATTGTAATCTATAACAAAAAATAACCACAGGTCAACGTGGTAGTTTTCAGGGGAATTAATTTCCACAAACCATTCCTCATCTCTTTTCTTCCAACAAATATCGCCTATGATGAATGAAATTGTTCTGAATAGAGTGAAAACAATGAAATACATTTTACCTATATTTAGAGTAAAATACATTAATAATTAGGTCATTTCGAACTTTAAAGTGTTTTTCTCACATTTTCTGTTAAGGAATTTAAATACTACCCTAGTGGACACCAACCTCTAGAGTTCTTTACTATGTATCATAACAGAGTAATTAACTTAATGGTTAACGACCGTTAGGCTTCGATAGGACATCTTATGTATCATTCAAATGGTTATAGTAATTCATATTTTGTGGATCAAATAAATAATAACATAATTTTTATGAAAGTATGAAATCGAATTATGATGCATTGAAAGATACGAAACCATTTGCACCTTTTGAAAGTATTACATATGATTTGGACAAGCTATAACATTATATAGATGGCATGATAGGAACATTAAAAATACACACTTTAGTGGCAAGATAGACTTCTAGTCAACATATAAAAGAACAACCTAAAACATTTTTAAATCCATTTACACATATTGAATGATAAACCGTAGAGGACATTAAGATGTAATATTTGGTATTTCGAAGAGAGTTTGCGGTAGCTTGGGATTTTTTGTTTTAGAAGACGATGTGATTTATGTGTATATCGGTCATACTATAGTAGTGAGGATTAAATGCCTGTAACAAGACTAATGAAGATGTTTAAAGGATAGTGGTCGGAAGATCTAATGTTTTGTATTTTGAGGAGATTATTTGAGCAAAAATAACATTAATGGATTTAGTGATAGCTCATCATTTTTTGTTATATAAGACAATGTGAAATATATGTATATCAGACATACTTTATTCATTGTGTTTAAATGTCTATAACGACTCTAAGTACAATCTTCTAAGCATAGCGCTTGGCAAGAAATTCCACAACAAGCTATCAAAAACAAATGAGAAGGATTACAATTTTCCTAAATAGAAGTATGGCCCTCTTCACAATATCCCTTTTTCGTGAAAAAAATGCTCTCTATAAGGTCATGGTGGGTTAGACCTATTTGAGAAAAGATTTGATGTTTTACAATGTTTTTTGAGTACCATTAAAACAAGGGTATATTCTCTATTATTTTGACTATAAGTTATATTTACAATACTAATTGAAGAAATTTATTCCAAATTGTTCGAACTTATGTTAAATTATTTATAGTGTCAGTCTTCTTAGGCTACAAACATTTATTGTCCGATACATTGTATCCATTGAGGGTAAAAAGCACTAAGAATTTAAAAATAGTGATAAAATAACAAATCACGACCTAGCTTAGTGGAAGCTAGGGTCCTACCATTTCATCTTGTCATTATAATCACTATCTGTACACTTTTGGCTCACTAGTGATTTTCATTGATTATAATTCTATCATATTCGATAGACTATCCATGGTGGAAACAAGTGATACACTAAAAATCCTCGATAGGGATCAATCCATATGTATTTTCCATAAAATATATTATTTGTAACATATAATTCACAACATTTCATATAAAAAAATTATTTACCTAATGCTTAGTTTCATTACTTATCAAAAGTAACGACACAGAGGACGCTAGTTTCAACAATTTCTTTTATTGAAAATTGTGTTAAAATAATAAATCATGACCTAGTTGAGTGACTACGAGGCTCCTAACATTACGGTCATTGTAAACACTATATGTAAAAATTTGGATCACTAGTGTTTTTAATTAATTATAATTATATCATATTGGCTGGAATGTACCTAGCGGAGACAATAGTTGCACTACATACCATATAGAGGGATCAAGTCTTACATAGTTACCATAAGGTATATTTTTGAAACACATAATTCACATCAGTTCTTATGGGAAAAAATTATTAGTGAACGCTAAGCATTTTTTCCTTATTGAAAGTAACGACATAGTGGACGCTAGGATCAACATTTTCATAATTTGAAAATAGCGATAAAATAAAATATCATGCTCTATTTTAGTGGTCACTAGGCTCCCACCATTACTACTAATCATTATAAATACCATATGTATATAGATTTGGGTCACTACTATGTTTTCATGGATTATGTAGTACTCACAAGACGTATTGTTTGTAACATATAATTCACATCTGTTCGTATGAGAGAAAATTCTTAGTGACCGCTAAGCTTTTATACGTATTGAATGTAACGTTATAACGATCGCTACGATTAAGCTGTTTTTATTTCAACCCTATGTGCACGACTTTTGAACGATAGTGTTATCCATTTATTTTAATTGTACCATATTTTCTAGTGTGGAGGAGAGAAAGTCCTGCATTACATACCCTCTAAATGGATCGAGATGTATTATGTGTTTCTCATAGACTCAAAAGTTTCTTATTTTTTAAAATAGCCATAAAATAACAACCCATGGTATACATTAGTGACTTCTAGGCTCCTACCTTTACCTCTTCTCATTATAAACACTATCTTTGAGTTTTGGATCGCTAGCCTTAATATGTAGTTCCCATAATATATATGGTTTTCAACTCATATTTTACATCATTTACTATCAAAGAAAATGCTAAGCGATCGCTAAGCTCCTTTATTTATTGATAAAAATGACATATCGAGACCCTATTCTAAAAGTTTCTTATTTTGAAAATAGCCATAAAATAATAAATCATGGTATGGCTTAAGCGAGATGCTAGGCTCGTACCTTTACCTCTCTTATTATAAAATCTATCTTTACAGATTTTGGATCCCTAGCCTTTGTATGTAGTTCCAATGAGATACACGGTTTTCAAATCACAATTCACATCATTTCCTATCAAATAAAATGCTTTATACTTCGCTAAGATCCTTTACTTATTAACAAAAACAACATATCAGACCCTAGGCTCAAAAGTTTCTTATTTTGAAAGTATCCATAAAATAATAAATCATGGTTTAGCTTAGCGGCCGCTAGGCTCTTACCTTTATCTCTTTTCATTTAAAACATTATCTATAAATTTGTGGATCACTAGGCTTAGTATGTAGTTTCCATAAGATACATGGTTTTCAAGACATATTTCACATTGTTTCTTAATAAAGAAAATGCTTAGTACCCGATATGCTCCTTAACTTATTAATTAACAGAAATGACACATCAGAGCCTAGGCTCAAATGTTTCTTATTTTGAAAATAGTCATACATTAATACTATCTATACAATCTTAGATCGCTAGCCTTATTATGTATCCCAAATATCTTGTTCGAACTTGCAACATGACACATTTTAATTGGATAATTAATTTAAATTAGGGCACATTATATCTAACATTGTAGAAATCAATTTTGATAAAGAATGGAACGTAAATGTTTGTATATTATTCTAATAAACTTCAAAACTATGTTTAGGATTTCTTTCTTGTTTTCTTATAATATTATTTTTGCTATGTTTGTTTCAATAGATGTTGTATATTATATTTGTTATTATGTTTATATTAGTATAGGCTATAGAAAATGAAAAATTGCATTGTTTTTAATTCATGTTTAGTTTTTAATTTTTAAACCATGGAAAAATAAAAATAGGGAAATTTGAATTCCCATGTAATTTCAAATATTTGAAATTTCAATAATCCACCCTTTTGCTTTTAGAGGGGGAAAGTGAAAATTTCAAATTTTTCGTATCCTACTCTTTTTCTATTTTTTCTATTTCTTTTGTGGAATGTTCTAAAAAAATTATTAAATACCTTGAAGAAATATTGAGTAGAGTTTCAGATTTTTTTGGTCAATCAGAAAAGAATGTCTTCAAAATAAAAAAATATGCATAGGTCGTAGATTGTAGGGCTGAGTGTTTGAATCCTAGTTGTTTTTTACATGCGATTATAATCTTGTTTGCATATAAAACACAAAAAAGATGAATAGAAAGGATGCACATAAATGACACATGTGATGGAGGATATCAACAGAGGTCATGAAAAGAATCGCGTAGATTGTTTGATTGAGGTAGTAGATGGAGGTTTCACAGACAACATAAAGCACGAAATAATCCCAAATATTAATAAACCATGTATTTATAGTAAAGGTGTACTTTTTTATTTTATTGTGGGATCTATTAAATTGTTTGTAATTACTTGGTTCTTGTGTTTTTACGACAGGTCAATCATAATCTCGCTCAAGCCCTACTTTTTCCTATTGAATCGTGTTTCGTAGTCAAGCCTTGCTTTCTAGTTGCTTTTGATCTCCACAACAAACTACCTTGTTCTTCATGAAAACTCACTTTTTTGTGTGTTAACAAAATAAATTTTAATCACTTTTCTACTCTAGTATTTATCTTTGTTTAACGCTTTCCCATTTCCGCCATTCTATGTCTCTCTTTGGCTATTTTCATTTTGAATTTTTCATTCTCATTCCTACAATTATTTTTTAAGGATAATGATAGCTTCTGGCACAATCACCTTTTTTAAATTTTATTTTGGTTGGGAGAACCAAAAATAGTTTAATGTTGTTCATTAAGATGATGTAAAGAAATTTCACTAATTAATTATAATACCGTAAAAAAACGCAGCTTTTTTAAATGCTTAGCTTATAAATTTCAGATTTATTTCAAAAAAATATACATATGCCATTTTTTTTTTATAAAACTTTTTAAAGGTAAACACAACTAGATACTTCAGATTTAATGTATGATGCATAGCTATATTATTGCAGATTTACAAACAAACAAGACCTCCAAATGAAGGCATTGAATTAAAAGAGCTCATGATTTCAATATGATAATCCTTCCTTCCTCTTTTTTTTTTGTTTACAAGATTCTTGCAATAATGAAGGAAAAACTTCTTTAGCAAATGACTTAAGTTTACAAGTAGCATCAAGTACAAAAATAGGTATTTACAAGAAGGTAAAACTTCACAAAGCCACCTTTGAAGAGATAAAATGAAAGTAATGTCTTCAAAAACAAATGAAGATGACCAAGAGGGCCAAGATAACAAGGAGGCTTTAACTATATCCAAACTTGAATGTTCTTCCAAGGATGATGAAATAAGAGACAAGGATTGTTTACCACCCAACCAATAGGCATCATCACATGCCTTTCCATGGTTGGAAGCCATGCTAGCCTCCCCGAGCCCATGGGAGAGAGGAACAAACTTCCACAATGTGCACAAGTATAATGGGGATAAAACACAACAATAAAAATATAAGACTATTTAAACACTTAGACATACTACACATAATAAAACAACAACATGAGGAGAACAAGGTCAACCTCATAAAGGGAGAAGAGAAGAAATAGGATGCCCAAAGCAAATGTGTCCAACCATAGGAACACCAACAAAAGCATGTTTACAAAACTCATTATTCCTCCTAATCATTCATCCTCCTTATTCCTCATTTATATCAAAGAAATCCTTCTTGGGAGGATTTTCAAACCCAAGGGTTTCCTCACCAAGAATGGGGAAAGGTTCAAGCCATATGAATCCTTTCTCCCACCTCAAACCATATGAAGGGATGAGAAGGGACCTTCATGGCTTGACCAACAACTATGAGGTTTGAGAGGGAAATCCCTCTCTCTTCCCCTACATTCTCCAAAACCATCAATCCAAATGATGGTGGAGAGAAAACAAAAGAAAACAACAAAGTAACAAAAACAAACAAACTACATTCTCCATACAACTTTACAACACATCATTTCACACACATTATTTTATTGACCATTGCATAGTTAACAAGATAAGAACAAATAGGAAAGAAAAGGATTAAAATCCTACCTCTACAATGCTTTCCAAGACTCTAAGCTTTCCCCTTTGTCCAAACAAACTTCCAGGGATAATTTTAGCGGCGAATATTCGTAATATGGCGAAAATTTCATTTTAGGAAAATTTGAAAAGGCGAATTATTCGGAGTGGGTCGGTGTCCTGTTCGCCTAAAATATAAAGTATATTTTTTTTTTGGGGGTCGGCTTCGCCTTCATTTGAAAACATCTCCTATAAAAACCTATGTGATTCGCCGGGTAGTATACCTCAAGTAGCTTACCAAATTACCAATACTGTGAAATTTGAACTCGCATACCCTTTGCACCAGAGATTCATATTACTGTTATCCTGTGATTGTTGACGCGCGACAAATGCAGTATTGACGCGCGACAAGAGCTGTACTGACGCGCGACAAGAGCTGTACTGACGCGCGACAAGAGATATACTGACGCGCCGCTACTTGGGCTAAGAAGTGACGCGTGAGAGGAAGGCTTGATGCGCGCGCGAGAGGAAGGCTTGCGCGCGGCGAGAGGAAGTGTTGGCGCGCACAGGCGGTGTTGACGCGCGACATCGGCGATTCACGCGTGACAAGACCTCGAGAGGCTGCATGCAGAGTCGCTTCTTGGTTCTTTTTCTTTGTTGAGGACTCTTTTGAGAATAATGGAAGGTGCCATCTCAAGAAGAATACGAATAACCTAAAAGTAAGTAAGAAATCTCGAAATCACTCTTCAAGTATTTTGGAAACTCTGCGGATACGAGATAATGTAAATACCAATCATATAGATGCCACCAAAAAGAATCGAATCGCATTGACTGTGTGGAAGGCATTATTGAGGTGGACATGCATTCTGCACAGTATCACAGTCAAACAAATGAAACCTACGATAATATGCCGAGATCTTGAAGATATTGTTCTGTTGGGGTGCTGACAGGAAGTGCAGCTAGATATCACAGATACAAACACTCAGCAAAATGGAAGACAGAAATCAATATCAAACTCTGGTCCAAGAAAGAGGAAACCAGGTGATTGCGATATTGCTCAAAATTCTACTCAAAAAAGTAAAGCATTGAAAACAAACAAGAATATGTGGACCATTGGCAGGACATACAAGTTTGATTGGGCAGCTAAATTTCCATTTATTGAACCTGTACAATCATCAAATTCTGAAGAAATCCCATGTGAATGTACATGTACAATATGTACGTGGAAATTGGGAAAGCAACAAAAAATGCAACTGAAGCTGGACACAATAGAAAAACATTGTGGAAAACAATATTTAACTGTAACAGGGGCGGATGGCCAGAAAATCAAAACACATAGGTGGAAAACTGAAAAGGAGTGCATGCATGTCAGATACGCAGCGGAATATGAGGCAGAGCAGAAAAAACACAGACATCTGTTGGAAAAGGGAGGAACAATCACATCACATATTGGTAAGATGAAAGAAACAAATCTACATGCAAAATTCATACAATTCTCTACTCTTTTTCAAATACTTAAAAAAGGAAGGGCGATGTCAGATTTCCTTGATTTCAAAGTTTTGTATCAATTTAACGGAATGCTGAATGTACCTCAGTCTCATTGGTCTGAGAGTAGTGGATGGGAAATGGCAAAATGCCTCTCGATGATAGAGAAGGAAGATTTGAAAGAGAATGTAAAAAAAGCAAACTTTATCTCTGTTTCAATTGATGAAGTGACAGCAGTCGACAACACCGCATGGGTATGTATCCACATCTATACATTAGAAAATCATATAAGGACACCTCATCTGTTGGGTGTTATGAAAATGGTTGAAAACTGCAATGCTGAAAACCTATACAAAATAGTTGTTTCTCATTTGAAAGATGTTCTTTGGTATGGTGATTATGAAATTGCTACGAAGTTGGTATGCGTTGGAGCGAGATGGTGCATCGTCATGCGGGGTCACGAATAGGGCTCTGTGTTAGATTACAAACAACGGTGGCCCCATATATGCTACCAATTCTTTGCATGGCTCACAGAATGAATTTAGCGTATAAAATGGTAAGCAACCATGAAAATGTTGCTAAATTAGAAGACCTAATAAGAGAACTCCATGCCTATATGTTCAAAAGCAGCCCAAAGCGTTTTACGGAGTTCCAAAAATTTGCAATTGGAATTACTGAGACGGCTAAAAACTTACGAAGGATGTGGAGACTAGATGGATCTCTTTGTATGAACTAACATGCGAGTTCGTGAGGAGTATCCTTCATTGGTTGGTTTCATGCACAAATACCGTCATGAAGTTGATAGGGCAAGGGACTGTTGTTCCGCTTAAGCGATTTGGAGACTTTGCTTACATTGGTTGGTATTCTTCCAATGTTAAAGGAGATCAATACTGCTTGATGAAGCATGCACAGGGCAGATTGATCTATATTGTGGATTTTATACGGATGAGGAAAATGGTATGTCAAAGTCTTGATATATTGTATTGTTCCCAGGATAGTTTTGATGCACCTGTTTTTGAAAATTGGAGAGATTTATTAGATCTTAAAAATCCTAACACCTATTTGAGATTTAATATCCACGATCACCTATGCATCTCTGTTAATGGGAAGGAAATACCTATGCACATTTTGCAAAGACGTCAAGATATTACAGGATCGGAACGAGAAGATGTTCCTGTGACACGTAATTTGTTTGAGTCTGTGATAGTTGAAACCAGAATAAAGCTTAAAAAAAATTCAGAAACCTTGTCATCAGAAATTAGGGAACGTTTCTGTAAAGATAAAATTCTGGAAGCCATGGGTGTGATGAATCCGAATTTTTGGAATACAGAAGGTGGCCGTGCAGACTTTGTCAGTAAGCATTTCCATAAATCAATGGGTACAATAATGGAACAATTTACTAAGACGTCGAGCTCAAAGTGCGGAAATCAAAGGTATCTTGAATGCCGATTTATTAAAGTTTGATCAACCAATTTTGCAACAACAATGAGGAACCAATATAAAATTTAGATCAACCTTACGAAAGTGGTGCTATTACAAATTTGTGGAGAGGAATCTATCAAAGTTCTATCTTACAAGAAGATATCGGTGAGTATTTCGGACTATATGAATTATGCCAGGACAATGATTTTGGAGTGCATGGAGGATGAAAGAGTTTTCGAGTGCATTGTCATTTATAAAATCAAAGCGAGAAGCAGGTTGGATAAAAAACGGAAAGTTGCATGAGGTGTTACGTTTCACGATACTCCCTCGAAAACTTTCCGTTTGAATGAACAATTGCGCCTTTGGAATTCCCTTTGCGAAAGAAGAGGTGTAAATAATACAGCTACAAGTACAAATATTCCCAACCTTGAGAGTGTAATTGGCTCTTCGTCACATTCTACGAGAAGACAACATCGACTTTGATGAAATTTATTGATAATGGATTGTTTCAACTTTAAGTAGGTATCTTCTTTATCTATCTTTTATCTTTATCATTAAAGATGTTACAGGTCTATATACTAAAAATATCAGGCGATTCACCCATCTATCTACTAATCCATTTCTCGTGTTGGATTTTTTTAAAACACAGATCTAGCTCATTACCAATGGCAGTGATGATTTCAACTTTAAGCAGGTATCTTTTTCCCCTTAATCTTATTGTTTGTTACTATTCATTTTTGTGAGCAATTGCTCACTGGAATTCCCTTTGCGAAAAAAGAGATGTAAATAATACAGCTACAACTACAAATATTCCCAACCTTGAGAGTGTAATTGGCTCTTCGTCACATTCTACAGAAGACAACATCGACTTTGATGAAGCTATTGATAATGGATTGTTTCAACTTTAAGTAGGTATCTTCTTTATCTATCTTTTATCTTTATCATTAAAGATGTTACAGGTCTATATACTAAAAATGTCAGGCAATTCACCCATCTATCTACTAATCCATTTCTCGTGTTGGATTTTTTTAAAACACAGATCTAGCTCATTACCAGTGGCAGTGATGATTTCAACTTTAAGCAGGTATCTTTTTCCCCTTAATCTTATTGTTTGTTACTATTCATTTTTAAATGAGCAATTGCTCTTTGGAATTCCCTTTGCGAAAAAAGAGATGTAAATAATACAGCTACAAGTACAAATATTCCCAACCTTGAGAGTGTAATTGGCTCTTCGTCACATTCTACAGAAGACATCATCGACTTTGATGAAGCTATTGATAATGGATTGTTTCAACTTTAAGTAGGTATCTTCTTTATCTATCTTTTATCTTTATCATTAAAGATGTTACAGGTCTATATACTAAAAATGTCAGGCAATTCACCCATCTATCTACTAATCCATTTCTCGTGTTGGATTTTTTTAAAACAAAGATCTATATCATTACCAGTGGCAGTGATGATTTCAACTTTAAGCAGGTATCTTTTTCCCCTTAATCTTATTGTTTGTTACTATTCATTTTTTCAGCTCTGGTTATAATTAAAGATGTTACAGGTGTATGTATTTACATTTAGTTAAATACAAAATTTTTATTTTTTGAAAACGTGGGTTGACATCCGTCCGAGGAAGCTTTTACTTCTCGGGGACTGACGTCAGGCAACTCACCCATCTATCTACTAATCAATTTTTGTGTTGAATTTTTAAGACAAAGATCTAGCACATTACCGGTGATGATTTCAATTTTAAATAGGTATCTTCTTCAACATAATATTTATATTTACTTGACCTTTAAAGATATTGTTGGTCTATATATTTAAAGATGTTCTTTGGCACTTCTCGGGGTGATGATGTCAAGCAACTCACCCCTCCATCTACGATGTCATGTGAAACAAAGATCTAGCACGTTACCCTTGATATTTTCACAGCAATCTAATACGCAAGAGGTAAGCTAAACCCTAGCATATTTGCAATTATGTTTAATTTCTTACCAGTGATGATTCTTTCTTGATTTCTTAGAATTATATTAATTTATTTTTAATATATTTTATCTTCCTGTAGACCAAGGATTTTTTTTCTATTTACTATCTCTTTATTCTCCATTTGTTGGTGAGTGGTAGCTTCCCAAAAAATAGATATTCCTGCCACCTGATAGGATAAAGATAACTAAAATAACAAAAAATTAAATTGGAAAGTGATGTCGAAACATGTCACAATACTACCAAATTCAATATTCACATTTCCCTGATTCAAACCACAAGAGCCTTGGCTGAGTCACCCTCCGTTAATATTAAAGTACATTGATCAGAATTCTTCCCTCCTGCTTGATTTGCATCGAGTTTGGGAACATCAATTAATTTCCCCTTCTTGGTTCCATCAGTTTTCTTAAGATCTTTTTTTTGTTTAAACTTTTCCACTGCACTCCTCAGGTCAAACAAAGTTACAAAGCTCATCTTAGATAACCTGACCATACACCATGAATCTTCTTGTACTGGAAGAGACTGTTTCCAATTACCTTACACATATCACATCATCTTTCACACTTTCATTAACTCACAACCTTTATAGGCAATAACCTTGTGATGCAAAGATAGATGAGCATTTGAATCAACGCATTCCTGGAGCCACTGTCAAACCTTGCATTGACCTCTAAGAATCCTTTAAGAAACAATGTGTTATACTCTTCCTTACTATGCACAAATCTTATGACAAGGTAACATCAATATGAGATTTCTCAACTTTATAACATTTGTAGATACTCATTTTTCCCTACTTTGAGCATGAATCAGAAGTATAACCTCTATTACACAATACATCTTCTTGTAGTAGCAATACATTCTTGTCTCAACACCATGATAGACCACATAATGACATATAGAAACAATGTGTTATACTCTTCCTTACTATGCAGAAATCTTATGACAAGGTAACATCAATATGAGATTTCTCAACTTTATAACATTTGTAGATACTCATTTTTCCTAACTTTGAGCATGAATCAGAAGTATAACCTCTATTACACAATACATCTTCTTGTAGTAGCAATACATTCTTGTCTCAGCACCATGATAGACCACATAATGACATATAGCATGACATTTGGGTCTTGACAGACCTTGAGCTTTTCTCAAAGATGTGAAAACATTTCTTAAGGCATAAAACAAGGTCCTCTTAATATGTCACCTTTTAGAACTACAAGACATTGATGAATCAACACCTTGACATGGTCTTATACCACTTTTAGAGAATTATAAATCTCCTTGATGAAATTCTTTCACTTTGTACATCATGAAGCACTGATAATTTTCATCACCAACTAGGGTGAGTCGGCTTGAAGCTTGCAGCGTGAGTAACTTGCACTTGACACTCCAATATTCAATTCATGAATTCCTTAACAAGGATGAGCTTTACCAACTAGATAACGGGGACATGATTGCTAGACCTTAGCATCATTGACTTGGATATCTTTATTTTAGGTGATAAAGGTCATTCATAAAATCCAAACACACTTTGAAGTCCTCAACACGTTGAAAAATCATAGTACAACAGTGATTCTTAACCTATCAACCTTAAGTCTACTTTCATAGACAGTATAACCCCACAGATACAATTAAAGTCCCACGACATAATTTTCAAGATAATTAAAGTCCCACAAGATATTCAGGCAATAAATTTTACATTATACACATTAAATCGATCATCGTCTTTCATCATCATCTATCATTGATTATCAATTGTCATCATTCATCATCTACGTCCACATACTATTCATGACAATGCAAGTAAACAAGAAACATACATATAATTCATGATAATCACCATCTAATCACCATATAATTAAATTCAAATAGCATAGTACAAACTCAATAGTTGAAGTTTTCAAATTCAATATTAAAAGTTTAGTCAATAATAAAAGTTTCTAATTTTCACAACCATCTAATGCAATCAAAATTAAAGATTGTATATAATTAAATTCAAATACCATACTCAATATTAGAAGTTTTCAAACTCAATATTTATAGTTTCCCCAATAATAAAAGTTTCTAGTTTTCAACCCTCTTTTTCTTTATCCAATTGTACTCCTCTGCTCCCTTCCCCAACGGCTTCTTCCACTATGGTTGTAACCCTTTCCCCAACAGCAGAAATAACCCCTGAACTTATAAGATCTTCTGCAGCACTGTCCAGATTTTTTATAATTCTTTCTTCTTGATTTGTTGCATCTCCATGCGACAGCAAATTTGGATCAGCAACTGCTTTGGCTTTGAACAAGATGTCAGGGTCGAGACCATGCTCTTTAATGATCCGCTTTAGTGTATTGTTTTGTTTGTTAACCAAAACAATATTTTGCTTCAAATTTTTTGCTGCGGATAAGCTGTTCTTTGCTGTTTCCAAGTGAACTTGCAAAACCTTCGCCTGACTCTTCAAATTTTCATATTTCAATTTGCACAAAAAAGTAACGTCAATTCAAAGTATTAATGTAAATTCAAAATTTCAAATTAACAAAAATGATTGTTAGAATGTAATAGTACTTACAACCGCTCTATCTCTTCGGCATTTGCGATTGATACCAAATCCTTGTCCTTTGACCATTTGTTAAAATATGCAGGCCTCGGCACTAATATTTTCCAATTTTTTAGTGCCTTATCTAGAATGCCATCTTTATAGTCGTTATTAAGCGTGTGCAGGTCCCACATTTTACTTGGGTAAGTAAGGAATCCATCTTTGCAGGTTGATTATGGACTGCAGCGTATAAACTATCCCTTTGCCAATAATTTTCATAACGACTAATAATCTCATTGATAAGAATTTTAGCCCTTTTCTCCCATTCATATAAGGTTTGTTGGATTTGAAGAATTATAAACTCATTGACATGGGATTGACAATCATTACCAATTAAGTTCTCAAAGGAAAAGGTGGAAACTCTTCACTATCTCGAATCGAGGGAGAAGATCTTCTTTGGAGAAGTGTGGGGGCTTTCACCATGACCAAGATCAAGCTGCTCCTTTTTTGTCTTTGGGTGGGCTGAATCCTGTTGTTGAAAAAATAAATCAAGATTTAGATAAATAAATTTGAAGTGAAGATTTAGATTTAGATAAATCAGAATGTAATTAAAAATTGTAAAGAATATTAAAATTGAAATTTGAAGATTGAAGTATACTCTTTGGCCTTGAATCATCTCGCGGGTATCGAAAAAACCGGTTGGGTCATTCTTTATCAATGCCCAAATAATCTTCATCTAAATTTATATTGTTCAAAACAGATATGCCCGTTGCCTTTGGGCAAGCCACCAAGTGAGAGAGTTGGAATTGAAGCGAGGAGTCAAGGTTTAGTGTCCATTAGGGGCCAGAGCAAAAGGCATGCGTTTACCAATGGTCTTTTTTTGTTTGTTCCTCTGGTTGGCATTTTAAAAATTAATGGTTGAGTGGGTGTCGGTGCCGTGGCTTGATCATGACTGACATGTGCTGAAAAGTACAAGAAAAAATGAAAAATATTAAAACAATTCATAAAGTCAAAACTACGAAATTAAACGTTCTATAGAAAAGTTGTACCTTGTTGTCGAGGGTTGTTTTTTCGGTCTTCTACGGGTGGCCTTGTAGGAGTTGTACTCGTGTGGCATTACAGAAGATATCAATGCATGCGATTGTATTGAGTGAGTTGGGGAAGAAGGTTCCATAGTCCTGCTTTATTCATCAATATTAAATGTTGTCAATTCATTTTGATAAAATTTAAATTGAAAAATAAATCTGCAACTTTGGAATTTGTAATTAATATATGAGAATGTATTACTTCTACGGTGTTTAACGAGTTCAAATTGTTGAAGTGCGGAGAGGAGTGAGCTTCCATTTCAGAATGGGAGTCCCAGAAGCCTCCGCGTGTAGTTGGCCTCTTCCTCTCGACATCTTTTTTTTTTTTTTTTTTTTTTTGGGAATGGCTTCAAGATATCTTCTCTGCAAAACATTAAAATTTAATATTTAATAACCCATGCTTTGTAATGAAGAAAATTGTAATACAATTACAAACTAAATAGTTTATACCTGTTGTTCTGCAAATGGAATTGAGAATTTCTTCAAAGCCTCATCAGAGCAAGTAGGAATTTCTTTAGCTTTTAAATTTAAAAGTGCCTCATAGTAGAAGCCGAGGAGATAGTTTGTTGAATAAATGAAAGGTTTTTCTGACATTTTGAATTTGATATGTCAGCTCTTATTTTTTTGGATAGAAATGTGCACCAATCGAATTTTTGTTTTGAGATAGTGGCACAAATGTATGCAATGGCCCAATTTGGTATATCTGTTTGGCGACCCTGCATAACAATTCTGGCTTGAAAAAATGCAATAAGTGCAGCAAGAAAGTGGTGTGCAATTGATTGTGTATCTACACCACGCCTGGATTTATTGACATGGGCTGCAAATGCGAAACAGTGAAAATTACTATCAATTTATAACAGCAAATTGTATCAGAATAAAAAACAGAATAAAATTTTTGAATTAAAATGAATTATACTTACAATCAACATGGAAACCGTACTTTGATTCGAGAAATTTCTTGTTTTCTTCCACGAGTGTTGCCTTGGTTGTAACAGTTGGTAAATTTCTGATAGGAAGGCCGGTAAACCGATGTATGTCATTCGGTTGATAGTGAATTGGAACATTTGGCCATCGTTCAGAGTCACATAAAATATACCGTCCTCTGAATTGTAGCATGACAGAAGGTAATTCAAAATATCCGGATCTGTTTCGAAATGGGGCATATTAACGAGCCCTGTAAATCCACACTCTTCAATTATACCTTGATATTCTGGAGACATCCTTAAAGCCGTATGGATGTGAGGGCATAAGGGATTCCTGTAGGTTATCTTGGAAATCGATTGACTTGGATTCTCTTCATTTTCTTGCTGAACTTGCAATTGGGAGGCATGTGAAGTCGACATTGTAGCTGTAATTGCGTCTTTGTCAAAGATTTAGACCTGCAAAAATTCAAGAACGGGAAAATGTAAACGAGAAAATGAGCGGAATAAGGGTATTTATAACCTAAATATGGGCGTCACTGTCCCCTATTGACGTGCGTCATTTGCTTCAAATGACGCGCGTCAATAGGAAGCAGTGTCGTGCGTCAATAGAAGGTTGTGTCGTGCGTCATTTGTTTATAGTGTCGCGCGTCATTTGATTACAGTGTCGCGCGTCAATAGAAGGCTGTGTCGCGCGTCATTTGTCTATAGTGTCGCGCGTCATTTGTCTGTAGTGTCGCGCGTCATTTGATTACAGTGTCGCCGTCATTTGTTTACAATGTCGCGCGTCAATAGAGGACAATGTCGCGCGTCAATAGAGGACAATGTCGCGCGTCAATAGATGACAATGTCGCGCGTCAATTTAGGATAATGTCGCGTGTCAATGGAGGACAATGTCACAAGTCAATAGAGGGCAATGTCGCGCGTCAATTGAGGACAATGTCACGCGTCAATAGACTGTAATGTCGCGCGTCAATTAGTGACTGTGTCGCGCGTCAATAGAGAACAGTGTCGCGCGTCAATAGAATCAACTGACGCGCGTCGTTACGATCTAGTGTCGTTCCAGTGTCGCACGTCATTAGGAGCTATTGTCGCGCCAGTGACGTGCGTCATTAAGGATTCCTGTTGTCGCACGTCACTGATTTAGCCTTGAAAAACCAGGTGAAAATTTTGTTTTTGAATACTGTCAAATTCACCTTTCGCTGAAAGTGGTTACGGGGATATTCGCCAGGTATTTTCCACCTTCAATTTTATAGGGGTGTCTTAAAATGAACCCCCAAACTTCCAAGCTCCCAAAATTCTCCAAGTTCTCCACAAAAAAACAAATGAGCCAAGAATACCCCTTCCTTCTGTTGGGTGTCAAAAAGGATTTCAAGAAGAGCATGATCGGGGACAAGAAGTCCCTCCTCTTTAATGGGAGAGGTTCCCTTATTGAAACGAACCTATTTACACATATACAAAGCATGGTTCTACTATGGAACTTGGACATTATGAAAGTGTTTTCTAAAAGGATCATCAATCACAAAAGGACTGAGGAATGAAAATGCAAGAACGAGCATAACGGCAGCATTCAGAATTATAGATGACAGAGTAATTCCTTATGCATGTGAAGGTACAACGAATTGGAATAAGATCATTTGTATCATATTAATAAGATCATTTGTATCATATTAATAAGATGAAACTTGGAAAGACACAAAGTTCTGTAAATAACATCTGCAAGAATACAAAGCTTCTCAGCATAATATAGACAAATGATCTAACAAGATTAAATGAATAGCTTGAGAATAAAGGAAACCAGATAGACAAAGAATGAAAAATCCTTCTGTATTGATTTCTTTATGATTTATTTACACTTTCAGAAATAAGCCAAGTTCTTCCCCCTTCAAAATGGTAAGGAGAGGCCATTATATAGTTTATAAATTAGTTACTCTTGGTAACTACTTCTTTTAACTAATGTTTAGTTAAAGGGCTGCTAATCGCAATACCCCAACTAATTACAACAAATCCGAGAGGAAAAGGGGGAAGAGAAGAGAAGAATTAGGAGAAGAAGACAGGTGCTCATGACTGGGAGGGACCCACCGACTTTAAGATCCACTGTCTGAATCTCTTCAACGCCTCTGCTATGTCTCTGCCTCGTGGGACTGATGTGTTGGCAGTAGACTGAGTCCAAAATCCGAGGCACTTCTCCATTTCCTTGTCGAACTCGACATGAGTATGATAATATTTATTTGCTTCTTCTATGGCAGATTGAAGAGAGTAGATCTCCTTCATTTTTTCCTTGGAAATGGAGCTTTCCTTGAATAGATCACCTTTGATAAAAGCTCTGAATTGAGCTTTGATTTCTTGTAAAGTGAGAGGCACACCAGAAGTCTCATCATGAAGATGGCAATGTATATCTTTGAAGGCAGATATAACTAGTGTTTTGAAGGCCTCACCCTTCTGCCAGCTATTCTTTAACTCTCCCAAAGCCTCCTCCAACACCTTGATTTTCCATTCCACGCTGTAGACCCAGGACTTTGACAAATTATCCTTGGCATCCTCAAAGACCTTGCTTGCCGGCTGGACTTGGGATGTAATTGCAGAGGGGGAATGGATACGCGTGTAGAAATTTTGGTCACAAGGGTTCGAGCAATAGATAGCATGAAAGCAGTGTGTAAAAATGCATAGGGGGAAGCTCGTTATATAGCCATTTAGGAGAGAGAATGACAATAAATGCGCATTAAATTCACATCTACCAAATTGAAAAGTAAGATATTCGGGTAGAGTGGGAAAAATTAGCACGAATGGCACTTGGTTCATTTGGGACACGAGGGACGTGAAAGCGCGAAGTACGCGGTTCGGCCGATTCGGGCGACGCGGGGAAAAGATGCACAAATGTTCTTGGGACATGCGGGACAAAAGTACGCGGAATACGTGATTCGGCCGAATCGGATGAAAAGGGAACAACGGGTCTGGGCAAACTTGGGACATTTGGGACAAAAAGTTCCGATGGGCCCGAAAAGAATGAACTTCGGGTAAACCGGCCGATCGGGGAACAGAGAGCCCGAAAGAACCTGGGACACGCGGGACGAAAGTGCACGTGGAATACGCGACTCATTGAATTGGACGAAAAGGGAACAATGAGCACAGGCGAACTTGGGACATTCGAACAAAAATGTCCTGACAGGCCCGAAAATCACACAAAATGACCCAAAAACGTAGATTTTTTCAATTTCTTGACTTTTCACATTACCAGGATAATAGAAAAGACACTTAACCTCAAAATTTTAATTTTCAAATTCTTAAAAGCAGGGGAATTTTGAGTGGACAACACTTCCACATGAGGAAGAATAAGAAGAGGAACCCAAAAGTTTCCTCACTAATGGGAAGGTGACAAGTGTCACCCCTATCCTCCTATGAGTCAAAGATTCCAAAACCAAATAAGTAAAAGTAAACTCACCTATTAGCCCTTATCACCCAAAATACTAAAAACGAAAATAAAACAAAGTGGAACAACTTTTAACAATTACACACAAACCAACCATCTTACATGGATGGTGACTAAGGAGGGCAAAATGGGAGGGAAACTCCTTCCAAACCTTGGAAATAAGCCCCCTACCTATTAGGTAGGGTCCAAGGGCCCATTTTCATGCTAAGGGAACTCTCAAACTCAAAAGGGGTCCCTAAAAATGCCTAAAATAACCCAATTTCGGGTTTGGCATACTTGGGCATACGGGTAAAGGGTGTGGGGTCCACCAAAGGTTCACATGTGTCCCCAATCCCTTCTACCAACACACACACACACTTACCCAAAACCATCACTAAAATTAAGATGAGATTATTAAACCCTTAAATTAGTTTACTTAATAAAACACACCATAAACATAATTAATTTTACAAGACATAAATACATTACAATTGAGGGTTCACCCATGGTGCCCAATTAATACACCTATTCTAAGGCCTCAAACATTTAGCATGGTTAAGACTCAGCCCATGGGCCACCTGTGGAGACAATTGCATAGTCGCCACGAAACCCATGCTCTCCTATACCTGTCACTGCACACATTAACCGCATCTGTCAATATAATAAAAACATCTACACATCATGATTTAATCAAACTCATAATGCCTTAACATCATTATACAATTGATAGTGCAATGCATACAATTATACACATAGTTCACCACGAATCATCCACAGATAAAATTACAACGACATACACTTAGGCTAGCATGAGATTACCATTATTAAATCTAGAAAACTATATCATTAATCAAATCGACCGCAGAAATCAACATCTAACCAATAAATCTCACTATCATGTACCCCTGTTAGTGTCATCAACATCACAAGAAATATATCAATATACGAATCTAGTCCAATTGGCGCTACGCGCCCAAAATACCATAATGTCCATGAGGATAAAATAACATAGCAAAATGTCCAAAATCTATCAGAGTCTCAATCAAAACATGTCTATGCATAAAGGAACCAACAGATAACTGGAGCTATAAAAATGTGGGCACTACATCAATGCATATTACATTTTTACATGGAAACCACTTAGATATTTTAGGAAAATATACGAGGTTAAAAAATTAATTAAAAATTATAAAAGTATATTAAGAATTCAATTGGATGATAATTATTTAAAATTATATACGTGTTTCCATGTAGAATTAACCAAATGTAATGTCTTTATCAATTTTATGTTATGTACATTTGAAATTAGACACATTATATATGCAATAATATTATTAAATCTAATTTTAATCAAGTATGCATTTTATAATTGATATATTCCTCCTTTTGAGCCATCTAATCTATGCCAAAAATTAACTTAGCTTTGAGGCTTCCACGATAATTCTTTGTTTCGATAACCTATTTACAAACCCTAATTCTATTTTGAACCACATATAAGATTCTACACATATATTTATATATCCATTATGTAAATTCCACTTTTATTTGTTATCATTTGTATCTTTTCAATATGATTTATTTTCTATGAATAAACTCTACCATAAGAAAAGTTATCTTCCCTAGCATCCACTAGGCTATAATTCTAATTTGCAAAAAACATTTGTTTTCCTTGGCCCCTCGTGGAGCATTTATTTTTATATAGGCAACACATTGTTTTTTGGTCATAGCGATCACTTTTGTTCTTTGTCTGTTGTTATATTCACAAAGATTAACAATTTAGATTTATAAAACAACTTCATTATGAACATGATATATTTACCTTCAAGAATAGATTAGCGACCGCTACGATGCAACGAGTAGATGTCGCCGTATATAAAAACTTGTTTTTATAGATTCTTAGTCGCAATTCCAAGTTTCTATATTTTTCATAAATGTAAAATAATTCTGCCAAAATCTTGTAAGAAATACAATAAAATTATACGTATACCTGTATAACATATTAAATATACGATTTTACATATATATTTATGTATCCATTATATAAACGTCGAATTATTTGTTATATTTGATAGCTTTTCAATATGATTTCTCCGTATTAATACACTCTACATGGAAAACATTGCATGTGGTAGCGCCCTCTAGGCTATAATTCTTATTTAGAGAAACCATTTATTTGGTGTTAGCAATATCTTTTATTGTTTGTCTCTTGTTATCTATGAAAATATTAAGAATTTAGATTTATAACATAGTTTCATTATGAACATGACATATTTACCTTTAGGAATAGCTTAGTGGTCACTGGGGCAATGAGTAGATCACGTTGTATTTAAGAACTTGTAGTATAACTTCTAGGTCACTTGTCAAAGTTTATTTTCTTGTCCTAAATGTAAAAATATTCTACCAAAATATCATAAGAAATATAAAATTCTAGATGTCTAACTATGTAATAAATGAAAAATATGATTTTAAACGTCCACAACTTCATTATGAACATGATATATTTTCCTTTAAGAATAGCTTAGCGTCCGATAGGGTATAACGAGTCCAAGTCTATATGTATTCTATTATATAAATTCAATATTTATTTTTTTCCATTTATATAAACTCCTTTTGAATACAATATACATGAAATTTGTTGCCTACTCTAAAGAACAGGTAGGATATAATTATTATTTGGATGCAATATTTATTTACCTTTGCAAACTCAAGGTTAAGTGGATTTTTATAGGAAACACACTTTTTTGAGTCAAGCAATCTCTTTTTATTTGTATTCTGTTTAATACGTAAAGACTAACAATTAAATTCATAACACAACCTCTTGATGGGTCATTGTATTCTCCAATCATTTAACCAACAAATTCTTCTACTAGTGTCATTATAAAACCAGTGTTGTGTGTCCTAGGTTGTATGCAATGAATCCTTATACAACTCAGTTGTTTGGTGGTTCCTTTTAGGGGTTTTGGCTGGTGTGTTTCCCCTTGTCTTCTAATCTATAGAAATGTAATGCTAAATTACTAACACAAACGTTCTTTGTGATAAAATGTATTTAAAGGAAATACTTTAACTAGAATTGAAATGCACACACCAAATTAAGATAATAGAATTCAAATAACACACACATACTTGAATTGAAATAACACACTCTAAATTGAAATAGTATTAAGGAAATATACCAAAGCAAGGAAATAAGTAATTGCATTCAAATAAGCATTTAGATGTGAACTTATCAGAAAACCATGAGCATGCATGAAATGTAAATCCTCCAATCGCCTAGGTCGAGTGGGCCCTTGCTCTTCCTTGGGATGGAGGTAATCTCAACACTAGATGATATTCAAAATGGCATCAACTATATTAATTCAAATAAGTTCTGAGACATGCTCAACATAACATTGCAAAGTAAATACTAACTGGTAGATCACTGTACTATAAACTGCTATTATCAACTAACTACTAAATTGTTCTCAAGAATATGTCTATATATAGACATAGTCAGTTACACATCGTGCCATAACTATAGGCATTGAATTCATCCACTAACAACTCGCATTATCATTTCATTTAAATTCTATAATAATGCAAAAATTGGACTTGTGTTTATAGTCTTGTGGAAAAAGTCCTCCATGACTAGTTCATAGGGATAGAAACTCGTAGTGGTCTTCTAGGTTGTGTTGTAGGCCCAAACTACTTCCGGGAGTTTTGGTACCCAATTATTTCTATCTGCATTGAAAACTTTAGTTAAAATGTTCTCCAGCTCCATATTTGTGACTTCCACCTGCCCATTGGATTGGGGGTGGTATGGTGATGATTTATGATGCTTGATTCAATAGATCTCTAGGAAGGCCTCAATCATGTTAGACATGAATTGAGGTCCCTAATAAGATAAAATGGTTCTAGGGGCACCAAATCTCAGCATAATCCTATTGTATAAGAAGTCAGCTGCAACATCCTTGTTGGCTGATGCCAATGCTTGAACCTCAACCCATTTTGTGACATAATCAGTGTAGACCAAAAGATACTCTTTCTCGTGGGATGGGGGATCAAATGGTCCAACGAAATCAATTCCCCACTTCTCAAATGGTCCTAATACCAACTGAGGATTGAGGGGCATCTCGCTAGACAATGTAGGCTTCCCCATTCTTTGACATGCATCACACTGCCACACATACTTCTTGACAAATTTGTGAAGAGTAGGCCAATAGTACCCAACTCCAAGGACCTTATGAATTGTCCTCTTCATTGAGTAATGACATCCTCCCAAAAACTAATCATGATAAGATTTGAGTATGTCATATGATTCATCCTTTTGATTACACCTGGGAAGAACCGTATCAGGAAAATATTTAAATAGAATTCCATTACACCATTTGTAAGTTGCACCATTTTAACTAATCTTAGTAGTTTGTTATTAGTAAAATATGCTGGAAACTTCCCTCTAGTTAGGTAATTTTCAATATCATCAAACCATGGAGGCTGAGTTGACACTACAAATAAGTGTTCATCCAGGGAAGTGGTCCTGTAATGCTTCTTCTTCTCCTGAAACATTCAATCTTGAAAGGAAATCAACAACAACATTAGCCTTGCCAGTATTATCAATAATAGTCAAGTTAAATTCTTGCAACAAGAGTAACCATCTAATAATTCTACCCCCACTACTAGTTTATTCATCAAATATCTTATGATTGAATGCTCATTATACACAAATTTTTATTGAGTAATATAATGTCAATTTTTTCAGAGAGTAAACACCAACTAAAAACTCTTGTTTCTGTAGTGGTGTAGTTTTTCTTTGTAGGGTTCAGATTCTTGCTAATAAAATAGATGGCATACATCTGGTCTTTCTCATCCTATTTTCCAAGAACAACTTGCATTGCTATGTTATAAGCATCAATGTGAATATGGAAAGGTTGTCCCCAATTGGGTCCTCTAAAAGCGGAGTAGTGGTTAACTTCTATTTAATAACTTCAAAAGCCTGCCGACATTGAGAGACCATTCAAAGACGTAATCATTTGTCAAAGAACGAAAACATGTGAGCAACAATTTTCTGAAATCCTTTATGAACCGCCTATAGTATCCTGCATATCCAAGGAAACTCTTGATGGGTAAGTGTATGAAGTTGGAGGGCCAAAAAGTGGAAAAAACCCAAAAAATGAATGAAACGCGACCGCATATTGCAATAATGTGATTGCGTTATGTTTTCCTAGTCTCAGGAATTCATGAGCCTAAATTACATATGCATTTCTATGAACACAAATCACATATGCGTTTTTCTCTATATGAAGTTTGTAGGGGCTAGAAAGAGCCGCATTTAGTAAAATAAATATAAGAAATTATGGTCACTCTGCGCACTTGATGGAAGTGGTCCTGTAGTTATGTTAGTGATAATCTAGAAGATAGTTTTTCAAAATCTAATTTGGTCATTACGTACTCATTTTAAGAATTTCAGCAATGACATATTACTTTTAACCCATATATATTGTAGTCGGTCTTTGTTTTGTGAAAACATAAAGTTGTTTTGTATGTTTTTGACCTTCTAGATTGTATTTTTCCCTACCATTGCTTGGATTGGTACTAATTTTGATATTTGGTCCATAATTCACTTTAGTGACCATGAATCCGCTATATAATGCTTATCTACTTCTTACTAAAATGATGTTTTGGTTTATGGTTTAGTGTCTAGAATTCAAGGTTTAGGGTATAAGGTTTAGTTTTAGGGATCAATATTTAGGGTTTGGGTTTTAGGGTTTAGGGCTCAAGGTTAGGGTTTAGGGTTTAGGGTAGAAACCCTAAACCCTTAGCTGAAAAACCTAAACCCTAAACCATACACACTAAATCCTAAACCCTAAACCCTTAGCACTAAACCCTAAACCCTCAACCCTCAACCCCGAGCCCTGAACCCTAAACCCTAAACCTTAAATTCTAAACACTAAACCATAAACCCTAAACTATGAAACCTAAACCTTGAACCCTAAGCCTGAAACCCTAAACCCTAAATCCTAAACCCTAAACACTAAACCCTAAACCCTGAGCCCTAAACCCTCAACCCTAACCCCTAAACCCTCAACCCTAAGCCCTAAACCCTAAACCCTGAGCCCTAAACCATAAACCCTAAACCCTGAACCATGAGCTCTAAACCCTAAACCATAAACCCCGAACTATGAGCCAAAAACATAAACCATATACCCTAAACACTAAATCATAAACCTTAAACCACAGGACCTAAACCATAAACTATAACTTACTACTTTAATTCATAGGATTAAAGAAAAATTGAAACAATACTTTGAAATGGTTGATTTAGGTCTCTTACATGATTTTATTTGCATGATTTTATTTCAAGATAAGCATTCTATTTTTGTTTCTCAAGCACAACATATAAATAATGTCTTGAAAAAGTTTAATCTTATTGATTATAAACCAATTTCTACACCTATGGAAGTTGGACTAAAAATTGATCCTAAAACTGCATGTGAAAAAATTGATCCTACTTTATATATGCAGTTAGTTGGTAGTTTGACTTATCTAACTATAAATAGACCAAATATTTCCTATGCAGTAGGAATTGCTTCTAGGTTTATGCAGGAACCTTATAAAGATAATTAGAATCTTGTAAAAAAATTCTTAGATATATTAAAGGTACAATCAATTATGGGTTGCATTATACTAAGAATGAAAATGCTAACTTGCATGGATTTTTCAATTATGATCATGCTTTGGTGATGTATAATATAGAAAATCTACTTCTAGTTATGTGTTTAAATATGGTGCATATGTCATTACTTAGTGCGGTTTAAAGCAACCAATTGTTTTATCTCTTCAACCGACACTTTGAGTATATAAGTGCAATGGAAGTTGCAAAAGAGGATCTATGGTTGAAGAGGTTTTTAGATGAGATAAAAATGAAGGATAAAGGTAGTATTCCTTTGTTCTATGAAAACCAAAGAACCATAACTCTTTCACATAATCTAGTACAATATCGGATGACGAAGCACATTGAGATACATATACGCTTCATCCGTGAGAAGGTGCTAAGTGGTGAGATAGATCTCAAGTTCGTGTTGATTGAAGAACAAGTTGCTAACATCTTCATAAAGCCCATGATAGCTGTAAAGTTTTGTCACTTTGGTGAAAAACTTGGATTGTCATAGTTTCCATTGAGGGGAGTGTGCATGGCGGTGTCACTTCCTAATGGAACTTGGTATTTTTAAAAGAAAAATGCATTGTAAAAGACATTCGGGTATGTGTAAAAATACCTTCGGGCATGTGTATACCTCATCAGATTATTTTTTAGAAAGAAGTGTAGAAAGATGTTAACGGTGGTCTTTAGTAAACTCTTTAGTGCTATTGAGTTTCTTGGTAAACATCCGAGTAAGCGTATTGTTAAATAGGTCCTTGGTTATATAAGGATCTTATATGCTTGGTTTCTAGTAACCTTTTACGAAAATTTGTGATAACATGTAAAACTCAAAAATCATACTTACCCATTGATCATGGGATGATCTTTGAGATTCCAAATCCTTTTGTACCACTAGGTAACTTGAGTATGACACATGTGTTATAATTCTTTCAACCTATATGCTAGCCTAAAACCTTTATGGTTTAAGGATTGTAAATCATGTAGTGTACCACGGGTAGGTAATTTATTGACATATGTTATCCCACTTAAAATTAAGGGGATTGTTAGAACATAATGGTTAAGTGGGATAGCCATCCCTTAATTAAATATGGGTCTAACATTACACTATAGGTTAAATATTTAATAGTAAGAAATATTTATATTTCTATTAGTAAATATTCAAAACTAGGAATATGCTTTAGGATAAATATTTAATAATAAGAAATAGTTATATTTCTATTATTAAATATTCTAAACCTTTACATATGTGTTAACCGACATGGTTGAAAAGGTGAGTCGAGAGACATACCCGATCACCTCATATAAATAGGATTTCGGGTATTCATTTGATATATTGAAATATATTATATCAAATGTTTTTACCCTTGTGATTAGGGTTAGTAAAGGAGGAGGTGATTAACTGGATGTAAAAGGGTTCTTTGTAATAAAAGGTTACTTTTTGACGGTGGGTTTTACCTTGAGGTTTTCCAATATAAATCCACGTATGCGGTGTTATTTACTTTCTGTAATTTTTATTTTTATTTATTTGTTATATAGTTAAGTGATGTAATGTTTATTTAATTATTCATTGTAACATTACATAATATGTTAATATTTAACATGTAAGTTGATTAAATCCGTATTTATTAGAATCCTCAAATTCTAAGATCCTTTTGGGGGGTTTTGGATGGTGTGTTTCCCCTTGTCCTCTAATCTACGAAATGTAATGCTAAGCTATTGAAACAATTTTTTTGTAATAAAATGTGTTTAAAGGAAATACTTTAACTAGAATTGAAATGCACACACCGAATTAAGATAACAAAATTCAAATAACACACACATACTGAATTGAAATAACAGAATTGAAATAACACACTCTGAATTGAAATAAAATTAAGGAGATATACCAAAGAAAGGAAATAAGTAATTACATTCACACAATCATTTAAATGTGAACTTCTTAGAAAACCATGAACATGCATGAAATGTAAATCCTCCAATCATCTAGGTTTAGTGGGCCCTTGCTCTTCCTTGCGATGGAGGTACTCTCAACATCAGATAATATTCAAAAAGACATTAGCTATAGTAATTCGAATAAGTTTTGAGACATGCTCTGCATAACATTGCAAAGTAAATACTAACTGGTATATTACTATACTGTAAACCACTATTATCAACTAACTACTAAATTGTTCTAAAAAATATGTCTATATATACACATAGTCAGTTATAGATCGTGCCATAACTATAGGCATTGAATTAATCTACTAACAACATCATTATCATTTCATTGAAATCCTACAATAATGCAAAAAATAGGATTCGTGTTTGTAGGCTTGTCAAAAAAGTCCTCCATGATGGCATGACAACTACTGATTCAGCCTCCTTGATTACGAATTCCAGAATTGGCGAGTAAATCCTTGCTATTATCTTCCACATGTCACCATATTTACTCACAGAGTTGATTAGTGGGAGTTTCACGTTCAACAATTTTCATGAAACAAGAACAATAGAAAATGCATTAACTTTACTAGGATATAACTATATAAAACATATCCATGCACTAATTAACAAGTTTTAAGAATAAATCAATAACCTCATAGATGCTATAATAAGTCAAATAATACACTCATCAACTACATTATAAAAATAATATATTTACTTTTAAGAATAACTTAACGACCGCTATAATCTATCTAGTTACCCAATGATATTTTCAGCTTAGAGTCCACTAGATTATGACACAACATAATATTTGGATCTTAGAAGTCTCTAGATTTTAGTAAAAGAAAGTAAGATATTATAAGCTTAGTGGCTGGTAGGTTTTGTCAAAACATAATAATACGATCTTAGTGAATACTAGTATTAAGAGCTTAGTAGAAATTGCTTAGGTTATGCCACAATATATGATTTTAATATTTTAAATTAATATATTTCGAGTTTAGTGCGTGCTAGGTTATATTGCCACATAATCATTGGAACCTAGTGGTGATTATGATTTATTAAACTAAATTAAGGTATTAAGAGCTTAGTGGCCGCTAGGTTATGCAACAAAATATTATTTGGGAATTCAATTCACTTGGTTATGTATCACAAAAGAAGATGCAAACAAGATGTGTTTAAATTAGTTGAATTTATCACATGATTTTTAGATTTTAAATTAATATATTTCAAGCTTAGCACATGCTAGTTAAGCTACCACATAATTGTTGGAACCTATTGGTGGTTAGGATTTAATAAACTAAATTAAGGTATTAAGATCTTTGTGGTTGCTAGGTTATGCAACAACATACTATTTTGGTATTCAATTCGCTTGGCGATGTATCGATAACATGATATGTATCGCAAGGAAGATGCGTTTAAGTTAGTTGAATTTATTATATGATTTTAATATTTTAAATTTAAATATTTCAAACTTAGCGTCTCTAGGTTATGCTTTACCACATAATCATTGGAACCTAGTGGTCGTTAGGATATAATAAACTAAATTAAGGTATTAAGAGCTTAGAACCACTAGGTTATGCCATAACACATTATATGGGTATTCAATTCGCTAGGTTATATATCACAAACATGATATGTATCAAAACGAAGATGCAAACAAGATGTGTTCAAATTAGTTGAAATTATCGTATGTTTTAAGATTTTAAATTAATATATTTCGATCATAGCACCCATTAGGTTATGTTACCATATAATCGTTAGAACCTAGTGCTCATTAGGATATAATAACTAAATTAAGGTATTAAGAGCTTAGCGACCGCTAGGTTATGCAACAACATATTATTTGGGTAGTCAATTTTCTAGCTTATGTATCAAAGATATGTATCGAAAAGAAGATATATATAAATCAATTGAATTCATTCTATGATTTTTAAGATTTAAAACTAGGATATTTTGATGATAAGTCTTCAAAAAATAGTACACAAGCAACAAATGAGTCCATGATAAGTCTCCCAACATTGGACTCCCATGATGATTACAAAAAAATTATCATACTAAATATATGCCAAAATATAGGTAAGAGATGTAATCAAATTCACTTCACCCACAAATACTTCCCATATCTATACATTTCACGATATATACAACCATTCCGACACTTAATCAAAAACTAAAGACAAATGCATCAAGGAATGATTAGGTCGTTTGGCCTCTCAACTCCACCTCGTCGATGATCTTGACATCCATGTCCCCTTTACACTGATCAGAGGAGGAGGACGAATCGACATAGAATTCGACATTTTCAATTTAGCTCCGGTGAGGGAGTTATATACCCTAATTTTCCATAACCCCCTCCGGACCACGTACAATTGCCTCGTATCCCCAAGTCAAGGCATGGATATGATATCGAAGGTTGAATAGATGCACTTCAAACTTCTCATTCTCCTTATGTTAGATAAACTACCCGAAGAGTTGGACAATATGTTTTTTTGCACTTAACCCTTGTTTCATGTCAAAAATGTTCCTCTACCCTTTGGACTGGTTCGGGTAAAGCATTAGCTTGTGCACACTCTCACAAATACAACTTTTATCTTCTTCTTCAAATCGATCCATGATGATGATACCTTCACGAGCCAATTCCAATAGATGTGTTCCTAATTTTCCTATCCATCAAGAAGTAAACGATTCCTCAACATCCTTACATATCATAGCTCTCCACCTCTTCCTTATAGGACCATACTACATGCTACCCAAGAAACCACTAGCACCCCTGTCACTATCGATAGAGATGAGAAACATAATGACCAAAAATGAATAGAAGAAAGGGGTAGTGAAATTTCCATCAAGCCTAGAGATATAAAACCACCAACGCATAACCCACAAAAGGAGGTAAGTGTGATAGTACCAAAGATCATTGATTATATATCCTTATCATAAATATCATGCTTCCCATTAAAACTCTTAAATTGCCGATGTCATCTTACATATCACACATGTATAACCCTTAATTGATTCCATCGATCACACGAATGTAATCTATCGATGCCATAAACAACCATTAAAGCTGCACATGCCATATCCTCTTATCGCCAAAAAAAGGATACCTCTTAGAGTAATCTAACAATTTTTATTCAAATCTTATAAGTTGTTAAGTTTTGACAAATTAAAGTAAGTTGTTTTGAGCTTATCTACCTCTAAGTTAATCAACCACGTTAACTTTTGAGCAATGTATAACAATCAAGATCTGTATAAATTATTCAACTTTATTGTATGATTTTAAGATTTCAAAGTAATATATTTTGATCATAGCTCCCGTTAGTTTATGCAACCACACAATATTTGTAGCCTATCGGTGGTTAGGATTTAATAAATTAAATTAAGATATTTTAAACTTAGCGGCCACTAGGTTATTCCACAACATAATATTTGGATCTTAATAATCTCTAGGTTTCAACAAAAAAAAGTAAGAACATAAGAATATTATATTTTGAGCTAAAAATTCAATAGTATTTAAAAAACAAAAGACAAACATTTTGAGTCCAATGTCCTCTAGGTTATTCTTAAACATAACCTAAAAATTTATATTGTAAACTTAGAAATCACTAGGTTTCAACAAATTCAATTACATTGTTTTGAGCTTAGCTACCTCTAAGATTATCAATGACCTTGATTTTGGAGATCTTTATAGCAATCAAGACCAATATAAATTAGTTGATTTTTTCTATGAATTTAAGATTTGGAATTAATATATTTTGAGCTTAGTGCCTAATAGGTTATACCACCACATAATATTTGGAGACTACCAGGGTTGTTTGAGATACTTTGAGCTTAGTAGCGGTAAATTATGCCACAACATATTATTTAGAGATTGAATTCACTAGGGTTCAATAATTCATAGCTACGATATTTTACGGTAGTTAACAAATTACAAAAAGATATTTTAAACTTATCTAATGTTAGTTTAAATAACGACATAATATATCGAGGTGACGGTCGATAGGATGAAAAAAATTAAATTAACATATTTTGAACTAAGTGGAGATTATGTAATTCCATAGTATATTATTTCGTGCATAGTGGTTGCTATCATTTAACATGTTACCGCATGATATTTTGAGCTTAACATCTCGCTAGATTATGACACAACATAATATTTGGTGCTTAGCACTCATTAAGTTCAAACGAAAGAAATATGATATTATTGGCTTGGCTGCCGCTGTGGGTTATGCCAAAACATAATATTTGGATCTTAATGGTGATTGGGATTTGGAAAATTTGGATCAACATAGTTTGAGCTAAAGAACCGCCATGTATGTACTTAAACAATATATTTTTTCGAGCTCAAAAGAAACTAGTTGTTAACAAATAAGGGAATTATATTTTGATCTTTGTGGGTCGCTTAGGTTTTGCCACAACATGTTATTTGGTGATTTCATCACTAGGGTTTAATAATTCATAATTAAGATATTTTATAGTATCTAAAAAATTATAGGTAGGTATTTATAACTTTTCTCGGTGCTAAATCCACAATATAATATTCCAAGCTTAGTTTTTGTTAGTATTATTATCCATTTTTACCCCCTTGGTAAAAATGGATGACTGGAGAAAACTAAACTTGGGTAGTTGATAGAGCTTCATGGTTGAGTATGGGGTTTTCAAGTAAATTTTCATAATTTTGGAGCACTTGCAATAATTTTGGGAACTTGGGGGTCATTTCATGCATTTCCCTTCTTCTAGAGGCAAAGGAGTTCAATTCTTAGCCAAATTTGAGAAAAAATGAGTAAATTTAAGAAAATTTGGCTTTGGGGCACTTTATTTCATTTTTTCTAACTCTCCAAATCAAGAGAATCCAAAAAGTTAGAGACAATTTGAGAAAAATATCGCAGAAAAGTATGCGAGAACAAAGTCCACGAAAAATGCCATAGAAAAATTCCATAGAAAAGTGCATAAAATCCTCGTGGAAAATGCCGTAGAATAAGGTCTATGAAAAATGTCAGAGAAAAACTCTGCGGAAAATGCCACAGGAAAAAAGTTCGCGGAAAATGCCGCAAAAAAAGTCTACGGAAAATACAAGCAGTAAAAGTCTGCAAAACAAAGTCCGTGGAAAATGTCATAGATAAATTTACGCAGAACAAAGCCGCGGAAAGTGCTACAGAAAAAGTCTGTAGAAAAGTCCGCAAAAAAAGCCACAGAATAAAGTCAGCAGAAAAGTGCCACAGAACAAAGTCCACGGAAAATGCTACAGAAAAATTCCATAGAAAATGCCACAGAAAAAGTCCACAGAACAAATTCCACGCAAGATGCCATAGAAAAATTCCATAGAAAGAAGTCCGCGGAAAATTCCACAGGAAAGTGTGCAGGAAACATTTGCGAGAAAAGTGCGTGGGAAAAGTCCGAGTAAAGTTGTAGAACAAAGTCCACAGAAATTTCCATAGAAAAGTGCCATAGAATAAAGTCCGTGGTAAATGCCACAGAAAAATTTTGCAGACAAATCCGTGGAATGTTGCAGAAAACTGGAAAATCTGTGGAACAAAGGAAAATAACTGTTTTTTGCATGAATTTTCAAATAGGCATAACTTTTGATCCATTGCTCAAAATTTGACAAACTTTATACCATTGGAAAGACCACGACATCCTCTATGCAATGAGAATCATATTTTATCAATTTTATTGAGTTTATATGTGCAAAAAATTGGAAAATATCTCCATCTCCAATAAATTAAATAAGGCAAGAAATCTTTGGCAAACCCAAAATAGCTTTCCAAACTCATAAGACCATAACTTTTGCAATTCTCATCAGATTTTCACAAAATTGGTCTCGTTAGAATCATGACTCTGAGACTACATTAATCAAGAAATATAGAAGCTAATGAAGTTTTTATGATGATTTTAAGGTAAACGTGCCAGGCTCAGAATAATGCTTTAATTAGTAGTTGAGATGCATTTAATGAGGCATGAGCAGACATTTTCATTACTGCTGCAGCACATGGACAGCATGGGGAGCCTTTTTCAAGAAACATACCATCAATTACACTCATTTATGACAACTTACAAGTGGTTGAAAATACAAATTCAGGATTACAATTCTCTCTCTCCTCAATTCTATAAATTGTAATCTTGGGCTCATTTGTAAAGGAGTTGGTCATTTTTCTCTCCTTCCCCCTCTCTCTTTCTTCTCTAGGTCAAATTCAAAGTTTAAGCCTCCTCTCATTTCTTTGTAATGGCATTTTCTTTCCTCTTGCCCACTAATGATGTATTGTGTGAACTCATGGAGCAATAAAATCTATTTCGTGATGCATTTTGTCCATCCTTTGATTATTTTATTGTGTCTTCTTACCTCTCAAAGCATTGCAGGGTATATCTTGTGAATTTTATTGATGTCTATTACAATTTTTGGAGCCGTGTTTAATGGTTTTGAAGTGGTGTTTTGTGTGAAATTTATCTTTGGTATGTGATGCATCTTTTCCATCCTCTCCATTGTTCACCTCTCTCCACTTCAGGCAGTTGTGATTATGATCAACTTGTTCCTTTTTTGGTGTATCACCATTTTAGTGTAAGATTTGTTTTCATGCACTCTCTTCCTTGTCCTTGAAAAGTTAGATTAAGATAAGATAGTTTTTTCTCGCATTAGAGTAGATTGTGGTAGGTAGTTTAGAAGTAGGAACCAACCTCCTCTGGAGGATCATCTCAATCCCGCACATCCCATAACTTGAGAGGTGATCAAATGTTACCCAACAAACACCGTTTGATCATTCACATAGGCATGAAAAATCAAAGGGTGTTGTTTTTTGGAGATAATAGTTTTGGAATGCACGGTGGGACAAGTTTGAAGTACCTTACCAATTCATTTTAGCAGGTTGGTGTGTTCATGTTAAAATTTTAGCTTTTGAAAGCATATGCAAGCATATCTGGCGAATCCATTTGGTCCAAATATCCCACATCTCTGAAATCACAGACCTTCTCCCCATCCATTTTCATCCATTTTTCTTCCATCTCTTTCATTCTCTTCCATTCTATGAAGTGTTGGAGATATGACTTCATTCTCATAGTGGAATTCACACTTGCAACAACAGTGCTATTTAGAGCCATCTCCAGGTTACTTCAACACACCTCTAGAAAGGTTTCACAATGAAAATCAACATTATGCATATCCAAGTGAGCTAGATTCAAATTAGTTTGGTCATTTTCCAAACTATATAGTTGTTCCAGAGCATGGATATGCATATTTTGGAGGTAGTTCCACACCTAAAGAAGATAATTTACATAGGAAAACTCAGAGAATGGAAGCAAGCATGGTGTAGTCTAGGGCTAGAGCTTAGATGAAAGCATTCTGGATTGATTTGAGGGAACCTTGTCCATGGGTTCGCCCTTTTCTAAGAAATTACATCCCGCAAGAGAAGCTTGAATTCATGGTTGAAATGCTGCCTCAACTTGCACAAGTGGACTAATGATATTAAGGCTTATGTGTTGGATACAAGACAACCTTTTCAATGTGTAAGTCCACCACCTCATATCTTTTCTTTTCCTCTTTCTCAATCAATATCATTGCAATAGTGTCATAAGTCTAGTTTCTCACTTGCTGTGACTAGTGTTTAATTCCCTTCTCCATCCCCTAGTCTTTCATCCCAGCTTAGTTTTTCTTCCTTTTTCCCTTCCAAATCCAAGTCCCCTCCACAAGAGCCAAGAGCAACACCTTCCCCTCCACCAAAAAAGAAACAACTAGTGGAGACCCCACCAACCATTCCTCCTACTTTCCTTAGCCCATGTCGGGAAGATACTAAAATATCCATCAAGGAGAGTAGTAAGAAGAAGAGCCAAGAGAAGAAGAAATGATTATCAGCTCTTAGATTTGGGATGTATAAAATCCTGTGATGATAAAATCTTATGAGGAGGCAAGGCAGACCACAAGTGGTGGAAGTTGAGTTTGTAGTAGTGGAACAAGAAGATCAACAACTGTTTGCTCTAAATACAAAGTGTCCATAATGGCACTTTGTCTGAAGAGGATCCTAATCATATTCCAACGACACAATAAGTCAAGGAGGAGGAAGAACAACCAGCTCTAAGTCTAGTTAAAGAGGAGCATATGGAGGTGACCAAAACAAATTCAGAGGCACTGAATCATGAGCTAGTTGCACAAGAGATTACAGATCTCTCTCCCATTCAATCTCTCCAAAAATATGAATTTTTGAAGAGTTTGAACTCACTAGCTTCATGTTTAAAGATGAAGCTTCATATGGTGAAAATAATAAATATTTTAAGATCATCATGCAAGAGGGAGAGACCTTGTTGCAACATGATAATGAAGAGTTTGATTACCTATCAGACTTGGAGGAATTTTTTGATGAGGAGGAGCTAGTAGAAATTACAACTTTCATTGCCCCATCATTCATCCTTCAACCACAAGAACCTGCCGCCATGGAGGAGGATGTGCAAGCACAACCTGCAGTTTGCAACATGCCTCTTGAATCAAAGTTGGAAGAGTTTGATCTTCCAAAATGCACATCAGACGCAGAGGAAGGAGAAGGTCAAGAGGATGTCATCATCTCTCCCATACCATTCACCAAAAGGGGACATCAGTTGTTTATAGATGTGCAAGAAGAAGAAGATCAAGTTGCAGACAACCCCATTTTCAAGAAGGTCTATAGGAAGACTCCATTTTTGGAGTTAAGTTTTAAAGAAAAGGGCACATCCATCAGATCAACCCATGCCCAATCAAATACTTGGCTTCATTGGAGCCAAATGAGGAGTTGCCACCAGTCCTGCTTGCTCATGAGCATGACGATGAGTTTTAGAGAACCAAGGATTTGCTGCAATGCCTCTTTAATCCAAATGTAAAGAAACTAAAAGAGGCATTTGTCTTGTTTTCAGTTGATACCTTGATGATTTGGGTGGAGGATTGACCTCTTGTTAGTTTTTAAGTCATAATAACAACCATGTTCAACTCCAAATCATATACATGGCTAACTATTTTGAGAAAGGGAAGTTATTTCTCCCTGCCAGTTGTAGGATTTGTTTGAGGTCCTTTTGCTTCTGGTTAGCGCAGAGTAGGTAGGTTTTCTTTTAGAAGAAGAATTGATTTCACACACTCAACATATCCCAATTGGGGTGTGTATGATTTTAAATTTTGTACATAATGTGTGCGGTGGTATTTTGTTGTTGTGTCGTGCAAAGTACATTGGAGGTAGAATTTGATGAGATCAGATCTAGTTCCAAGTAGTGTTTCAAGTGGCTAAGGGACCAGATTTCTGAGTTTTAGATCAGATTTGTGTTTATAATGTTGACTCCATGCCTAATGAATGATTCAAGGCCATTGATCAGATCATCTAGTAGGCAGATGTCCTTGTGATTCGCCAAATTGTTATCCATTTTTACCCCTTGGTAAAAATGGATGACTGGAGAAAACTTAACTTAGGCAATTGATGGAGTTTCATGGTTGAGTCCTGGGGTTTTCAAGTAATCTTTCATAATTTTGGAGCACTTGCGTAATTTTGGGATGGGGGTCATTTCATGCATTTCCCTTCTTCTACTGTGTAAAGCAGTTCAATTGTTAGCCAAATTTGAGAAAAATTAAGTAAATTCGAGATAATTTGGCTTTGGGGCACTTTATTTCATTTTTTATAACTCTCCAAATCAAAATAAATCCAAAAATTTAGAAATTATATGAAGAAAAATGCCGCAGAAAAGTCCGTGGAAAATGCCATAGAAAAGTCCGAGAAAATTCCGTGGAAAATGTCAGAAAATTCCGTGGAGAATCTTTGCAGAAAAGAGAACAAAATCGGTGGAAAATGCTGCAGATAAAAGTATGTGGAAAATGCCATAGAAAACATGTGTGAAAAATGTCACAGAAAAGTTTGTAGAACAAAGTCAATGGAAAATACAAGTAGACAAAGTCTGCAGAACAAAGATGCGGAAAGTGCCATAGGAAAAGTTATTGCGAGAAAAAGTACACAAAATAAAGTCCAGTAAAACAAAGTCCACGGAAAATGCGCAGAAAACTTCCATGGAAAATTCCATAGACAAAGTCCATAGAACAAAGTACGTGGAAAATAATGTAGACAAAGTCTATAGGAAAAGTCTGCTAAAAATACCGTAGAAAAGTGCTACAGAAAAGTTCACAAAAAGTCTCGCAGAACAAAGTCCTAAGAAATGTTTGCGAAAATGCCACGTAAAAATTCCATGGAAAAGGCCCCAAAAAAGTCGCAGAAAAATCCATAAAATGTTGTAGAAAACTGGAAAATCCGCATAACAAAAGAAAACAACAGTTTTTAGCGTGAATTTTCAAATAGGCATAACTTTTGATCCATTGCTCGAAATTTGACAAAATTTATATAATTGGAAAGGTCTTGACATCCTCTATGCAATGGAAATCATATTTCTAGTTTTTATTAAGGTCAGATGTACAAACAATGGAAAATATGTCCAGCTCCAATAAATTAAATTTCCAGCCTCGTAAAAGGAAAGAAATCTCTGGCAAACCCAAAATAGCTTCTCATACTCATAAGACCATAAATTTTGTAATTCTCAACATATTTTCAGTAAATTGGTCTTGTTAGAATTGTGACTCAAGCCCAATGCAAAAAAAACAAGATATATGGAAATTGACGAAGTTTTTATGATGATTTTAAGGAAAACGTGCTAGGATTAGAACATTACTTTAATTAGTAGTTGGGATGCATTTAATGAGGCATGGGCAGAAATGTTTCACTACTGCAACACATGGGACAACATGGGGAGCCTTTTATAAGAAACATACCATCAATTACACTCATTTATGACAACTTTTAAGTGGTTGAAAAGACAAATTCGGGATTACAATTCTCTCTCTCCTTCTCAATTCTATAAATTGTAATCTTGGGCTCATTTGTAAAGGAGTTGGTCATTTTTCTCTCCTGCCCCCTCTCTCTTTCTTCTCTAGGGTCAAATGTGGAGTTTAAACCTCCTCTATTTTCTTTGTAATGACATTTTCTTACCTCTTGCGCACTAATGACGTCTTGTTGGAACTAATGGAGCAATAAAATTTGTTTCGTGATGCATTTTTTCCATTCTTTTCTTATTTTATTGTCTCTTCTTTCATCTCACCATTGTAGGGTATACTTGTGTATTTTGTTGATATCTATTGTAGTTTTTGGGAGTTATGTTTAATGGGTTTGAAGTGGTGTTCTATGTACACTTAATCTTTGGTCTATGATGCATCTTGTCCATCCTCTCCATTGCTCACCTTTCTCAACTTTAGGAAGTTATGATTATGATCAAAAAATTACTTTTCTCGGTGTATCACCACTTTAGTGTAGGCTTTGTTTTCATGTAGTCTCTCTTCCCGGTCCTTTGGAAATTTAGATTAGGATAAGATAGTTTTTCCTGCATTAGAGTAGATTATGGCAGGGAGTTTAGCAGTAGGAACTAGCCTTCCCTGAAGGATCATATCAAGGTCGCAAGTCCCACAACTTGAGAGATGATCCAATGTTACACAAAAAGCATTGATTTCTCATTCAAATAGGCATGAAAAATTGGAGGGTGTTGTTTTTGGTGATAAAAGGTACCTAACTAGTAAGAGAATTATAAGTTGATATTAGACAATGGTACATTATGCCACACCATAAATTTTTGGAACTTGGTGTTCACAAAGTTTTATCAAAATAAAGTAGGATCGTGATCCGAGAAGTCACTAGGCTATACCAAGACATAAAATTTGAAGCATATTGATATTGATGTAATAAAATTCAATAATATATTATGAGCTTAGCCATGATTATGATATGCCAAAACATAAAACTATTTGTAATTAGAGTACAAGTCGGTTTTCCCAAATGACCCATATACTTACATAAAATCCCTCATGACAGATATTATAGTGAAACAAGAAGAGAAAATCCCGTATGTAGAATAAAACCAAAAACCAAAAATTCCCAAACCAAACAAAGCCAAATTAAATCTTATGGATATTCATGAGAGAGCGTTGCTTCATCCTTAACATCAGCGAGTAGGGCTTCCTTTAACCATCACTTCCACTAACTTAATGTGTTCCAGAAGTCTTTGTTGATTTTTAACAAGGTCATGTCTATGTGACTTTTCCATTCATTAATATCATATACCGACTATAACATAATCTTCAATGGCCTCATGCGGATCGGGAGAGATCTTCTCTAAATGCTCTTTGTGTTCAAGGCTGCGGTGAGGGATCACATTTTATCTGACAGAGAAGAATCAACGTAAACCAAGGAAAGATCCCGCAACACATCTAAAATTTCTAAGTCCATGATAACTTCCATGTAAAAAGGAGGGAGGGAAGCCACACATGCTTCCGTTATCGTGTGATTTGAATTGGTTTTAGCCATAACAATGTCCATGGAGATGAGAGGAGAAGCCATATAAGCATTGCCAATAGGTGGAGTTGAAGTAGATGTCATGTCCCAAAGAATTTTAGATACCTTAGGAGAGTTATCCGAGGGGTCGAAGGGTTAAGAGCCTCCGGTGAAGATGAAGGATATCGAAGAGTGAAAGAATGGGGAGACCACCGTAACGCTTTGGCTAATGATCATGATGTCTGAATTAGAGTAAGAAGGGAGACAAAAGCAACAATGATGGTGACGAGAAGAGGGAGCTGGTTGTGGAAGAGAAGGGGGGAAATAATACTACTTTCCTGGCTTAGAGGGGAAGTGTGAGATTTCTTTTTGGGAAGCTTCCATTTTAAAGAGCAAATACAAAAGGCCTTGTTGTAGGAGAGGACCTTCATCTTGTCTAGCCAATTTAAGTTTACCTTCCGATCATGTTTACCTTCATTTGTAATTAGAGTAAAAGTCTGTTTTCCCAAATGACCCGTATACTTACAAAAGGCCTTGGTGTAGGAGAGGACCTTCATCTTCTCTAGCAAATACAAAATACCATAAAGTTTACCTTCTTATCATGTTGAAGATGTGCAAGAAGAAAAAGATGAGGTCCATAGATCACTTTGAGAATCGCTCCAGTGTGAAGTACCTCCTCAATTTCTCAACCCTATCCCAAGGTTGTGGAAGCGAGTCCCATTCATAGCCCAAGTTATAAATTGTCATATTTTCACCAAGACATAGGAACTCATCCATCTCCTCCGGAAGTGAGAATTTAAAACAAATTCCTCCCTTTGTAGGGAGCCCCATCGCAGCCGCAATGGACTCTGTCAAAATAATATTTTTTTGTCTTGCTATCTTTGACTCCTCCTTTCTTCTAGGTTGCCAAGATACACGCTGCTGGTCACTCGGCTAGAGTGACTAGGACAGATCTTTCCATAAATGATGTAAGACCACCATCATGCAAAATATTCCATACTATCGGGTCAGCCTTGAACTCTTCATAGGAAGAAGGATTAATGCATTTGATGGTGCCACCCATAGGGAAGAAGGGTATTATAATAGTGATTTCAAAGGTCTGATATAGACGATTCTTAAATAAAGATGTCGAGCACCTTCATTTCAATATTCAACACGTGTCAACACGTGTCTCTAATTGAAATTTGTCATAATTAGTTATAGTCATTACTTAGTCCCGTCCATCACATGAACAAAATCTATGAATGCCATAAATGCCCAAAAAACCCACAAATGTCGTATCCTCTTATCGCCACCAAAAGAGGATATTCCTTAACATAACGTAACACATTTTATTAATGTTCATCCAACCACAACATTAATTAGTTAATGTTCTTGCAATTACTACATTTAGTAGAGGTTGAAGGTTTGAATGTTATCAATATAAGATGTATTTAGTTAATATATATTATAAAGGAAGAATCAGTAAACAAAATGAAGTAAGGTGAAATAAATAACATTCTTAGACATGATTTCATCTCAGTATAGATTATCGGACAACAAATCATAAAGAAATATTTTATTATAATTTCTTTATCGACACATTTAATTGTTATATTTAGGTTCTCCAAGGTTGTTCATTCTACACATGGAAATGAAGTGGGTAAGCACATAGATGTTACATGGAGTACATGGAGCACAAAGAGCACTTGTGATGGGCATTTGTTTATGATATTTGGTGAGGTGATTTCACAAAGCACTGTTTGACTAAAATAACACGGGGATGGTGTTATCTCGGGAAAAATACATCCCCACGAGTCCTCTCTATCATGCGGTGTCGATTTTTTCAATAGAGTGCAAGGTGTTTAGTTCAGACGAAGATAAATTTAAATGTATATACAATTACATTTACGTTGAAATATTAATATGCTTATTGGGTTTTTGTTCTTGTACAAGTATTATAAAATGTACAATAGGTACAATTATAGGTACATGAAAAGAATAATATTCTTTTTCATCTTTTAACTAGCCTTATGGATGTTAAAATTTCTTCTTATATTGAACCCTTATGTGACTTAATTGGTGTGGGTATATATATTAACTTGAATCAAGATAGTTTTTCTCGGCAAGTACATTCGGTAGTTGGTTTTTATATTACTTCAAGTGTAGTGGTCACTTTCATTTAACAAGTTATTCTTGGATGATTTTGAACTTAGTGTCTACTAGGTTATGACAAAAATTATATTTGGATCTTCGCGGTCTCACGATTTCGACAAAATAAAGTGAGATATTATTTTGATTTTAATGGTCACCATGGATTTAACAAATTAACTCAACCAAGTTTTAGCTTAGCGGTCGAATGTATTTGAAGAATATCATATTTCGAGCTAAAGAGTCAATATCATTTAACAAGATAAAGAAAGACATTGAGTTTAGTTTCCACTAGTATATCCAATATTAATCTTATAATGAACTTCCACGTAGTTGGAGGATTAGATTGATATAACAAAAAAGGTATTGTAGTTTGGGATTGAAGTGAAATTCTTAACCTATTTTTTAAATTTGTTACTACTCAAACAAAAGTATGACTAGTGTCATGGATGTTAAAAGTTCTTCTTATTTGAAGGATTTAAAGATTTGTTAATTACTAAAAAATTCCTTTTATGTTGTACTTATAATATGTTGGGCTTTGAATGAAAAAATATTGAACATATTTCTAAAATATTTTGATGTCTTTTAAATGTCCTAGATCAATTGTTTTCACAAGAACGCTTTGCTTACATAAATTGGGGAGATCAATGACTATAATTCTTAAGTATAACACCGACAAATCAGTTATTGGACTAAACATATTCATTGTCAAAACATATGTTGTCTTTTAAAGGATTTCTAGAGGAAGAATTGGACTAAGGATTTACTCCCAAGGTCAACAAGATGAAGTCTACTCCGCCTTAACTAGAATTGAATTCTAAATATCAAGGATGAAAATTGTGTTTATTTGAAAGATTTTTTACTTACTACAAAATAAATTTTATGTTGTGCTTATAATATGTTGTTATTTGAATGGAAAATATTCAACATGTTTCTAAAATAATTTGATGTCTTTTAAACGAATTAAATCAATTGTTTTCACAAAAATACTTTTCCTACATATGTTTATCGAGATCAATGACTATAATGCTTAATTATAACACTTGACATTTCAGTTCTTGCACCAAACATATTCATTGATGAGCATATCATGTCTAGTAAAGGATTTGTAGAGGAAAAAATTTGATCAAGGATTTACTCAAAGAATGTAAACATGTTTTTATTGTTAGTATTTCAAAAGAAGATTTTAACCCTTGACAATGTGAGAAAGGATAGAATTCATAATTGGACCTTAAGAAATATCCTTAAAGATACTAAATAAAATTTTCCGAAAGAGTTTGATAAATGTAATTGTTCATACCCCTATAAAGGGTAATAAATGTGAAAATTATCTTGCCAAATTGGGGCTAAAGGTAGTAATTTTAAAGTGTGTGAGAGAGGAGATGATATCACCAATGTTATTAATATCATTAAGAAAATTAAGTACTGATGTGCCGGTGGCTCTTTTCCTTGTTGGGATGTCATCCTTGTACTTATGGTTAGCGGGCAGGCCCTTCACATGTACGGGATATATGACAGGATTTGTATTAATTTTTCTCTTATGATTCATTTTGGACATTGTTTCTTCCATTTTTATTATCATTCGACTAAAACCATGGGAGGTGGTCATTTGAGAACCGAGCCCATGAACTATATAAAGATATCAACGCAAACCCCTCCTTTTGGCTCATTCTCAAAATTGGGGGTTTAGGATTCTCATCTCAAAAATCATGGGGTATGATTCTTATCTTACATTGGAGTTTGGGTGGGCATAGAAAAATGACAAGAAGGTGATCTGTGGCATGGAAATTCAAGTTTCAAAAGATTCAATAGCATAGGAAATGAGAATAGAGACAAAGGGCTTAAAGATATTCAAAGACCGCACCAGAAGAAACCATGAAATTGAGACTTTATTCCATGGTAAAGAAATGGTTTACCTGGTGGTAGATGGTATAGCTAGATTTTGCATCCTTGATATTTGGAATATGGTCTACCTCTACCTTATAAGGTACATTACTTTTGAAGTGAATTATAGAAATATATTTACTCACCATCTTACTATGCTTAATATGTTTAGGCATAAAATTGCTATGAGCCTTCCCTTTTTCTTTTTTATGCCGCTCTCTGCGTTGGTGAATGATTTTCAATAGGGAAAGATTGATACCTTGATACACCATGGTCTAATTCTTTTTATTTTTAAGAATGGTAAACCGATGGTGGTAAAGGAATTAGATCTCAAATCTGGGGATTCAAATGAAAATTGTACTCTTGAGACCATATGAACAAACTGAGGAGAAAGAAGAGTAAGGCACCTTAGGGGAAGGGAAATCTTGGTATGGGATTTAGGTTCTTTGATTGATACAAAAGTGGAGTCATTTAAAGGGAAAGAGAGAGCATAGATAGGTTGGAATGTGTGTTTTTATAAAATTTATTTCAAGGTAAGTCAGGTGGAAATGGATATGGAGGACTTATGTGACGTTGGAATGAATATGGGAAATAGTGTCATGCATTGCATCAACGTCTCTAAGAAAATTTTCATCACCAAAAACTCTATCGGGGCCAATATGGTAGACATCAAAAGTTTGGTTTTGGAGTTTCAAGGGCATGTGGTCAAGTTGGAGCAGGGACAAAAAGTTTACGTGTATAAATCCACCTCGTAGCTATGATGAGGAAGAGAAATTTGAAGACGAGATCCCTATCACGAAGCGAGAAGAATGATCATATGAAATGAAAGGAAGAGCATTAACCGTGAGGAGTAGAAACGTTTGAAGAATAACTAGTCCATTGACTCTTGGATATTTTGTTTGATTATTTCTAGACTATATTGTCTGGGGATGTTTTCCCCTCCATGTTTTACGATTTTTACTTTTATTGATCGTTGACTGTAGTTTGGGATAATCTGTTTTAGCCCTTTTTCCTATTTCTTTTTGTTCACTCTTGGTGATGCTCACGATGCATTCTATTGTAAGGTTTTTAGGTGCCTTAATCCTTTTTTAAAGTAACCAATCATTATGTTCATGTCTATTTAATAAACACTGTTAATAGTAATTTCTTAATGATATTTTAAATTAAACAAGACAAAGTGGCAAGTTCACGCCTCATGGTTGGGAGATGTGCTAGTTGTGTGATTGTTTTAAATAATGTCTACAAATTTTTTTCATTACATGCTTTATATTGCTTAGAATAACCACTTTCAATTTTTTTATAGAGAGTAAAATGTACTAATACTTAATGTATAAATTATGCACATACGATATCCCGACATCCACAGGATGCTAAAAATATAGTGTCGCTATGTAATGATTTTGAATGCATAAAATATGTATAAATTGTAAGTAGCCAATTTAAATGTTGCACATATTGTAAATAACCAAGGTTAAAATTTAAGTAGAAAACAAAACAAAAAATAAATTATGCATCAAATATATAATTCTTTGGAAAAACATAGAGTGACCTAGAATAATATTATGCTTGAAAATAATGCAGCAATATAAGTGCCATTTTGAAATACATAATATGTTGGATTTTGTAGGTACAATAAAAAAAGACCACCGCGATTTTACAAGTTGAACATGCTTACTTAAAGATAAAAGTTTGCTATTAAATGGAATAATTGAAATAAATTCTTTAAAAGATTTATCACAATAGCAAAGTAACTAATAATAATATTATTTTTCTTGTCTTTTGTTAGAGTAGGTATTTACCTTAGCTCATGTTCACCTAGGTACATTATTTACCTTTATTGTATTTATCCTCACCCACTCAAGCGTGTGGATATTTCTTTTTATTTATTTAGATATTAGGAGATATTATCTAATTGTTAGGTATAGTTCTTTCCTTGATCTATGGTATTGACTAGTTCTTTCCTAGATCTATGGTATTGACTAGATCTTTGATGTCTAGTTCTCTCATAAATCTATGGACTTGACTAGTTCTTTCCATGATTTATGGCTTGATCTACGACATTGATTGGTTCTTAGATTGTTATTCTTTACCTATATAAGTAAGGTTCATTCTCATTGTATTTCATTGAGTTCCATAATAATATATGATATTGCTGCTCATTTGTTTGCAAAGGTTTTATGTAAAGTTATTCTAGTGAATTGCTTTCATCTTATTGATCATGGTGTTTGATTAACATCTATGTTCTTGGCTTGATATGATCTGGTTATCGTTCTTTTTATGGTATCAGAGCTACACGATTTTTCGTCACACCAAAAGCTTGAACTGATGGTGGAGAGGGATCTCATTGTCTTAATCAACTGCTATGCCAATACCCTCCCACACGATGGAGCTGGGTATACACCCAATTAGGCCCAACGACATATTAAGAGGAAGTGACAACGGAAATTTCCTGGGAGGTCACCCATCCTAACACTACTGGGGTTGACGTGCTTAATCGCTTGATATCGAGCTACACGACTTGTCATCACACCGAAGCTCAAAATGTTGGTTTGACGGCAAATCATATAGCTCTGATACCATAAAAGGAACGATAACCACGCAATGCAACAAGACCCCCAAACAATGCAACAAGAGCCCCTAGATTTTGACACTTTACAATGAGTGCGTGTTATAATATTACACTTTATAATTATAGTGCGATTCTTAAAATAAATATTTCAATGGAAAGAGCATAAAAAAACATGCACTTTTACAAAAAGCGGCACTCAAAACCGAGTTATCGATAAAAGATACAAGTTTTTCAATAGTATGCTCTACTATTTATTTTAATTGCCACTAAAAAATAATAAAATACTTTTTTGTGGGGGTAGTAATCATGAAGAACATATGTGTTATAAACGAATGCAAGCCTTAGAGGATGCAATCAAGAAACACAAAGTTTCTATCTCCACTCCACCTCCTTCTAATCGGCATGGAAAATCACTTAATGTTGTTGGAAGATCTCAGTCACAACTTCACGAGACAATTGGGTTATAGACTCTTGTGCCTCTCATCACATGACTTCTTCCAAGGAGTCTTTTGTTTCTCTAGGTTTGAGTTCTACTTCCAAAATTGAGGTTGGAGATTCTTCCTTTATTTCTGTTGAGGGAAAATGTGATATACAACTTGATGGTGGCAAGTATTCAAGATGCACTATATGTTCCTAACATCACTACAAATTTACTTTATGTATATCAAATTTGTCATTCTAGTAAAGGAAAAACAATGAATTTTACACCACATGGAGTAGAAGTATGAAATTTGTTGGAGCCTCATTCATTGGTTTCTCAGGTATTGTTGATCATAGTTCTAGACTATATCACTTTGAGGGTTTTGATGACACTTCTTCTATATGGTTAGGATTGGTTTCTCATGCAGATTCAGAGAGTAAGCTTTGGCATGAAAGATTTGGACATCTCAATTACAAATATTTGAAGGAGTTGAGCACTCATGGTATGATAGATGGTCTTCCTAGAGTTTCTTGTCTTGAGGGAGTTTGTTATGGTTGTGCATTAGGAAAATAACATCAAGATCCATTTCTTAAGAATTTATCTAAGAGAGATTCTTCACCACTTGTGCTTGTGCATAGTGACTTGATGGTTTTTCCTACACCATATTTAAATGGAGCTAAGTATGCACTTACATTTATTGATAATTTCTTGAGGCGTACTTGGGTTTATTTTCTCAAGTACAAAAGTGATGTTTTTTCACACTTCAAAGTCTTCAAGGCTTTGGTCGAGAAACAATTTTTAGTAGCATAAAGAACCTTCGCACCGATAATGGGGGAGTACTTTAGCAATGAGTTTTCTAAATTTTTGGCAACTCAATGCATTGTTCACAAATATTCTATTCCTCATACTCCACAACAGAATGGATTAGCGTAGAAAAGAAGAATAAAACTTTGAAGGAATTGGCTAACTGTATGATGCATTCTAGAGATATACCTTTTATCTATTGGGTAGAAGCGAGTTAATTGTGCTAACTATATTCAGAATCGCACACCACATAGAGTACTTGAGCATTTGACTCTAGAGGAAGCTTGGTCCAACACTAAGCCAAATGCCTCATTTTTTTCGAGTGTTTGGGAGCCATGCTTGGGATTTTGTGCCAAAGAAGAAGAAAAGGAAAGCTTTGGAAAAGAAGAGTAAACCCTTGATCTTTGTAGGGTATTGTGAGGACATGATCATCTTTTAGATCTTGATACACATGATGTTCTTTTTCGAACACATGTTTAGTTTTATGAGTGTTTCACTCCTCATGATTTTTCATCTTCTTCCATTCCTTCTTATTCATCTCATCTTGAGGATCCTTTCTTTGAGGAGATTGATGAGGAGGTTATAGATGTCATTGAGGATCCTATTCCCACTGATGTTGTCAATATGCCTAAGTGGGCTCGTACTATAGTTTCTGAGGCAGCACCTTTCATAGAGGATCTTCCACCCACTAGGCATCATCATGCACATTCTACAGGTTCTGGAATTTTGTGTCAGGTAGTTTATGAGGATCCACAGTCTTTTCAAAGGCTCATGGGATACAGGAGTGGGATGATGCAATGGCAACTGATTATTCTTCTTTAATGAAGAATCATACTTTGGATTTGGTATCTCTTCCTAAAGGAAGAAATATGGTTAGGTGTAAGTGGGTATACCGAACCAAATATGCAGCTGATGGGTCCATTGATAAGTATAAGGCTCATCTTGTTGCAAATGGTTTTTCACAAGTTGAAGGTATTGATTACTCGAGAAATTTACACCCGTTGCCAAGATGGATTTACACCTTGTACTTGCTATATTGCTGCATCACAAGGGTGGCTCAGTATATCGATGGACGTGAAGAGTGCCTTCTTACATGGAGATATACAAGAGGAAATATACATGGAGTAGCCATTGGATTTGTTCAGGATTCTTCTCTTGTTTTTAGGCTTTGAAGGTCTCTCTACGGTCTCAAACAAGGCCCTCGGGCTTGGTATGAGAAGATGGATTCTTTTCTTCTATCTACTAGTTTTGTTCATTGCCACTTCGATCATACAGTGTATCTCTAGCATGTTGGTGAGGATATTGTGATACTTGTCTTATATGTTGATGATACTGTTACATTTACTTGGTAGCTCTTTTTCCCACATTAGAGTATTCAAAGTGGGCTCTTTCTACACAGTTTGACATGACAAATCTTGCGTTATTGCATTATTTCCTTGGTTTGCAGATTTCTCCAGATAGATTCAGGGATTCATTTGATTCAAAAAAATACACCCATGATATTTTTTAGTGCTTTGATATGGCTGATTATAAGCCAAGTCCATCTCCTTTTCGATCTGGGGTTACTCTTACATCCACATGTACTACACCACTTTGTGATCCTACGTTGTATATGTAGTTGGTTGGGAGTCTCATGTATTTGACCCATACTCGCCCTGATATTTCATTTGTAGTAGGGATTGTATCTCGGTTTGCACATTCTCCTCATAATAGTCATTGGCAGGCTGCTAAAAGGATTTTATGCTATTTACAGGGAACTTCCCACTTTGGCCTACACTACACTAGGAGTTCTACTCAGTTGGTTGGGTATACAAATTCAGATTGGGAAGGTTCTATTGATGACAGGCGTTCTACTTCTGGCTATCTTTTATGTATTGGTTTTTCTCTAGTTGCTTGGGCGTGTAAAAAGCAATAGGATATTGCACTTTCATCTTCAGAGGTAGAGTACAGGGCAGCAGTTACAGCGAGTCAACAGATTCTTTGGCTTCGCCAGTTATTGACAAAGTTTGGATTCCCATAGGATTCATCGACTGTACTTTCGTGTGACAACCGAAGTGTAATTCACATTTCTTGCAACCTAGTTAAGCATCAGTGGACCAAACATATCGAGATACACATCCACTTCATTCGGCAACACATTCAGGATGAAGTTCTTTGCTTGGAGTACCTTCCGACTCAGCAACAGGTTGTAGACATCTTTATGAAGCCTTTTGTATCACCTTGCTATCTTGAGTTATGTGGAATGTTTGGGGTTTCAGAAGTTGTTCTTCGGGGTGTTCATGAGAACATCTTCCTTCTTCTTCTTTTTTCTCTTTCCTTATAGCAGGATTCTTTCCTTCTTTTGGTTTGATATTTCTTTATGGATATATTGTACATGAGTACCTCATCGGACCTAGTTGCCATGACTTATACCTGTGAACATGCCACTTCTATTTTGGCCCCTAGCTTCACTTGAGGGGGTGTTAGAGTAGGTATTTACCTTAACTCATGTTCACCTAGGTACATTATTTACCTTTATCATATTTATCCTCACCCACTTATGTGTGTGAATATTTTTGTTTATTTATTTATATATTAGGAGATATTATGTAGTTGTTAGGTATAGTTCTTTCCTTGATCTATGGTATTGACTAGTTCTTTTCTAGATCTATGGTATTGACTAGATCCTTGATGTCTAGTTCTCTCATAAATCTATGGACTTGACTAGTTCTTTGATGACTATTTCTTTCCATAATTTATGGCTTGATCCACGACCTTGATTGGTCTTTAGATTGTTATTCCTTGCCTATATATAAGCAAGGTCCATTCTCATTGTATTTCATTGAGTTCCATAATAATATATGATATTGTTGTTCATTTGTTTGCAAAGGTTTTATGTAAAGTTATTATGGCGAATTGCTTTTATCTTATTGATCATGGTGTTTGATTAACATCTACATTCTTGGCTTGGTACGATCTGGTTATCGTTCCTTTTATCTTTAACATAATATAATCGATATAAAAATTTTAATGGTTAAAAAAATTAATACAAACAAAGAAAAAAAATTATATTTTATAAAATTTAATTTGCAAATCTAATTTTTATCAGTAAACGGGATAAAACAAAGAATAAGCTTTTTGACTAGAAAAAACAAAATAATAAGAAATATATAATGAGTGGGATGGGATTTAATTTAGAACTATTTATAATATGATTTGTTAAATAAAGTTTATTAATTTTTATGAATACTATACTATTCTCGGATGTGCCACTTATCCAAGCATTCAAATACATCTTCCTTTTTGGATAAACATTAAATCCAGTGAATATTCTATTAATTTTTTTTTGTAAATCTCATATCTTATTTAAATATTGGACACATGTCTTTCTAAGAATTATGATTTTTATTAAATAAAATAAATTAATGTCATGACAAGACCTCATCTTTTCAAATCAATACTAACTAGTAAATAAAGAAAAATATAAATAGGTTTTGTAGATAAAAAAATTATTTAAATAAAATATAAATATTAGAAAGTTTAAAAGTTATAGAATTTTTTTATTTTAATTGGTGCATTAAGGAGAATTTTTAAGTAATATGTTTTGAGCTTAGTGCCCGCTAAAGTAACCTAATACTTCCACAATATAATATTTTGAGCTTATAGATTGCTAGCATTTAACAAGTCAAAGAATATTATATTTAACTTAGTGTCTGCTAGCTTATGCGACACCATAAGTAATTGGATATTATCAATTGATAGGATTTATAAAAATAAAGTAAGATATTGTCATCATTGAGTTTGTTAGGTTATGTGACAACAATAGATTTTGATGTACAAAACCATGTCCATTTTTTTGTATAAGGGTGAATATAGGGGTTTTGAAAAGACCCGCATCATTTTATAAAAAGGTTATTAAAGTAGAAAATGACATCAAGCATGAAGAGAGAAATCTGAGGAAATAAAAGACACAAAGCCACATAACCAAAACCCAAATAGAGAAAATAGACATTTTATGAAGCGTTTTGAGGATAGATGTTTCTTCCATAGTAGAAGAATCTTAGTGTTTTCTTGTCCCTTGAATTATCCTTTCACAAATATGTATTCTTTCTTTTGTTCTCCATAATATGTTTGGTTCTCCTTTTACACTTTGTGAACATTTTTGAGGATATTTGATGCTTCCATAGTAGCGTAAGAGTCTTATAGTGTCCTTGTTCCTAAAATTATCCTTTCACAAATTTGTATTCATTTTTTATTCTCCAATTTTGTTTCGGTTCTCCTACTCTTGCATTAGCATATTTTTTTCTGCAAATAGGTCACCTGTAATACAACACCAACATATTGAATAGAAACTCATTCTTATCATGAATATATTATAAAATATTGTCATTGAAAATGTTAACAACGTCATAGCCATTGAAATTTGTTGAGTATGTACAACGGAGGACTATTCGCAGACAACAATAAGGCCAACAAGATAATACCAATTTCATGACATACATATTTTCATCTATTCTTGCACACCACCATGACCATAAATCGATTTCAATATACAAATTTTTACTGTGCAAATTGAGCCACCAGCCATACCACCGTGGTTCATTTTCAAGACAACAACAAAAAAGTTCTGACAAGTGTTAAGGGTTTTTAAAAATATGCAAATCTTCCTCTCATGTTATTACGTATTAACTGTGTCATTTCTCTATCAAAATGTGCTCGATTCCATCCTCTTTCACTTTGCTCTAAGTTTTTTTACTATATTACAAAATTATTTATTTGATAAATAAAACCACCTTCTATAAAATAATGAATAACAGACTTGCTTCCATTTAATTATCTACAAAATATCTACATGGATCTAATCCCTAATGAACTATGGAAAATTTTACATGGCTATAAGCCCTAATCAGCCATGAAAAATTTTACATTAGTAAAATTTTGTAATTTTGGAGGGGTGAAGGTGAGAATGCATACCACTTTTTTACACGGAGAAGAAATCAAAATGTTTCTAGAAATTGGGTATAAAAGTTTTGATGCTTTCTCTAGTGAGATTTCTCTATTGATGAATGAGATTACATACTAATGAAGAGAATAGAAAGGTAAATGTTAAAAATATAAACTCAAAACTTATCTATTTATAGTGATATGTAAATCGAAAAGTCAACCGACAATTTCATTGGCCATGAAATTTAAGAGGGCACACATATGAAATTACATTGATTTATATTAAAGGGCTAATTAATGGCTGACAACATTTACATGCTCCAAAAGCAACACATATTTGGAATGGCGCATGTACTTTTAAATGGCTAATTTTACATAGCTTGTTTTAATAGCTAATTAGTGTTGAGGCAAGCGCAACATTAATTAGCATTTTGCCTTAAAAATGGTTATCATTAATACTACATTTGGTATAGTAAAGAATTAATGTAAGAATTTAATATTATAATTTTTTTACTGTAAATAAAATCCCTCATATAATTTGGGTAAAATAAAGCCCTTGTTTCTTGTGTTTTCACTTCAACGTGCAACTCTTGACGCTTGTTTAGATGTTTTTGTTAATTTTATCTGTAAAATAATTACAAAAATTTGTAATAAATGTCACATGTGAATTGGATATTTAATATTTAACGAAATCGTCAATTATTAGTATAGATTTATATATAAATTATTAAAATATACTAAAAATAACGAAATTTATACAAAATAATTGGTATAAATAAACACTATTTTTTATTTTTCAAGGGTAGTGTTGAAAAATTACCGTTACCCATAAATTGTTTGATAGGTGAGTTATCACACTTAGATGTGTGGATTAAGACTCACACTTAGCCAGTGCAAATTAAGAATCACACTTAGACATGTGATTCGAGATCGATACTTATAAGTATGAGTCGATACTCACACTTAAGCTCATTCGGACTCACACTTAGAAGTGCGAGTAATTACATTTAAATTACGATTTGAGAGATGTGCGACTCGAGGCTCAAACTTAGATGTGTGACCAATAACACTTATACACTACTTATAAACGTTATAAATGACAATTCAATATTTTTTTAACTATGATTAATATATACAAATAAGTTTTTTTATATAAATATATATAAATATTGAAATTCACCTTTACACATGTGAGTTACAAATTCCAATTCTATAAACTATTTCAATGTATGTTATGTCTTAAATCATGAAAATTGTCTAAACAACCGTCAAATTTAACACCATTCAAGAATGTTTAGGGAAGGGATTTTCAATGTCAACGTTTATTGATTTGAATAAGGTATGCATGAATATTCATATATGTATTGTTGGTCAGTAAGATTTGATTTTGAAAACAAGCAATAGTCAAGGGAAAACAATCCCTCCTCTTTATGGAGAGGTTCCCTTATCAACGCTAAAAGAAAAAAATCCAAACCACTTATTTACAATATAAACATTTGTTCATTGTTTGGGTAAATATTTTGATATTTTAGATTCCTTCATTCAAATATTTTCAATACAGAAGAAAGGAGAATAGAAGAATTGGTATTCAGAAATCAAGAGAGGGGGAAATTTTAGACACATTGTTATGTTTGTGGAGCCTATTTTCATGTTAGAGTGTGATACGCCTTCTATGTGTTACACTTAGGTATTTTTATGGCCGTCTCGCTCACCGGTGAGCGGGTCGGGGGGTTCGGGGCGAAGCCCCAAACAAATTTTCATAGGTGGTTTATTAACTCATGGGTAATGGGTAACCGTTATGGGCTGTTTTTGGGCCCATAGTTTTTGATACCCATTTTTTGTAAAACCGCCTCTTGGCTACCCATAGGTTTTATGAGATAGTTTTGTTTTTGCCCATTGTTTGATACCCACGGTTTTTTGTAAAACTACTTAAGCGATTTGTCTATTTATATGGTCTTACGCATGTGACATATAGACAAGTAAATATATTACAGATGTGTTTTGAATTCGGGTGTGAATTTCAGAGAGTTTGTTGAGCATAGCTCCAAACGGATCTAGGTATTGTATTGAGAGAGTGGAGGCTTGTAATAAAATCGAGCAAGTGATTCTTGGTGGACGTAGTCCAAATTGGGTGAACCACGTTAAATATTGTCTCTCTATGTTATGTTATTTATTCTGCACTTTTATTTGAGACCTATAATATTTTTTCGCATATTAGTTTCTCTTATTACGATTACGTAAGGGATTATTCGCATATTTTATCTCTTATCACCTAACAATTGGTATCGAGCTTGGTTTGGTTTGTCGAAGTGTTGAATCACGGGAAATTTTTTTAGCTTGAGTGGGAGCTATGGCGAGATGATGGAAGATCTAGGGTTGATAAATTCAACGGGTAGAATTTTGAGTCTTTGGAAGATGCAGATGGATGATTACCTTTATCGAAGGATCTTTATACTCCATTATCGAGAAGGTGAACAAACCCTCGAGCATGACATATGTGGAATGGGATTTTTTGGATCGAACGATACTTGGAGCGATCCAGTGTGTCTTGTATCTTCGGTATTATTTAATGTTTCAAAGGAAAAGACTACAAAAGAATTAATGGATGCATTAGGGAAGTTGTATGAAAAACCCTCTCGCCTCTAATAAGATATTTTTAATGAAAAAGTTTTGAATATGAATATGTCGAGAATAGTTCAAGATGCAGATCATTTAAATGATTTCAATACGATTGTGAATATGCTAGCTTTGGTTACAATAGAATTTGATGAAGAAGTTAGGGCTTTATTAATTTTGTGCTCTTTACCTGAAAGTTGGAATAGCCTGGTAATGGTGGTAAGTAACTCGGTTCCAGCTAACTCAAAGTTGAAGTTTGAGGATGTTGTAGGGGTGATTCTAAGTGAGGAAATGTGAAGAAAATCTGGGGAATCTTCTACTTGGGAATGCTTTGACAATGGAAACTAGAGGGAGACAGAAGAATAGAGGAAACCGTGGAAAATCGAAAGATCAAGCAAGGTCAAAATCCAAGAGCAAGATTGTATGTTGAAAAGCTGTGGAAAGTCTAGGAATGCAATGAAGGATTTTGGGAGCTTTGGGACAAGAAGAAACAACGGGAAGAAAACAAAGAGGCAAATGTGGCATCGGTAATGTATATCGGGATGATTTGATTCTTTCTTTACATAATATTATTGAATCTTGGGTTTTAGATTCGGGGCTTCTTTTCATGCTACTCCACATAGGCATTATTTTGTTGATTATGTTCAAGGAGATTTTGGGCATGCTTTTCTTGGTGATGATGAGCCTTGCGGTATAGTTGGAAAATGTTCTGTTTAGGTTAAGATGAGAATGAGAATACATGGCTATTGAAGGATGTCGGACATGTGCCTACATTAATGAAAAATTTGATATGCGGGGCAATTGGGAAGTGATGGTTGTCTTGTGATATTCTGACTAACTCTTGGAAGGTTACCAAGGGTGCTCTTGTGGTGGCAAAAGGTAAGAAGGTTGGAACCTTGTATTTAACCACCGATAGTACTAATGATTGTAATCTTGTGATTTTAGATGCGAGATACAACATTATGGCACTATAAGCTCGGTCATATGAGCCATAAGGGCATGAACATCATAAAAAGAATTTTTCCGGATATATAGAAATGGGTTTGGATTTTTGTGAGAAGCTGCATATATGGGAAATAAAAGTGAGTAAGGTTTCTCAAGGTTGAACCTATGAAGAAAGAGAGTAAGTTAGAAATTTGGTACATTCGATGTGTGGGGGCCGGCTTAGGTATCATCTCTTAGAGGTTCAAGTTATTATGTTACTTTTATTGATGATGCAACAAGGAAAGTTTGGGTTTATTGTATTAGAAACAAATCTGATGTATTTGACAATTTTGTTAAATGGAAAGCCTTGGTAGAGAATGAAACAGGTCTTAAGCTAAAATGTCTCAAGTCAGATAATGGAGGGGAGTATTGTAGCAATAAATTTAATGATTATTGTTCTAAGAATGGAATCCGCAGGCAAAAGACGGTTCCAAGAACTCCGCATTAGAATGGGGTATCAGAAAGGATGAATAAAACAATAATGGAACGTGTTAGGAGCATGAGGTTACATGCAGGACTGCCTCTTTCTTTTTGGGCAAAAGCGGTGAGCACAACTATGTACTTGATAAATAGAGGACCCTCAAGTGCCTTGGATGGAGGCATACCTGAGGAGGCATGGTATGGTAAGAAAGTTGATTATTCATTTCTTAGGGTCTTTGGATGTGAGGTGTTTGTTCATATAGACAAGGATGATATGACCAAGTTAGAGGCTAAATCAGAAAAATTTACTTTCATTGGTTATGGTGGTGATGAATTTGGATTTAAATGTTGGAGTATTAAGGGAAAGATGTTAGGAATTAGTATTCACATGGTTTATTTATATGGTTAGTTTAATGTGTTATTAATATATTATTGTTATATAAACAATAATATATTATTGGTGTTGAGTTGTGTATTGTTACGGGAGTAACAATCACAACTAAATAGGTTTATTTGTTGTAACACTTTCCTATTTTATAGGAAGTCGGTTTTCTATGTATATGGCTATTTAATAGCTTTGTGTATGTAATTCAAATTGGTCAATTTTTTCTTATTGGTCAATTTTTTTAAATTATTTAGCAAAACTATAGTTTAAAATATATATATATATTTCTATAGTTTTTGCTTAATAATTGAATTTTGAGGGCAATTCAATTTTATTTTAATTGGACCAATTTACGGGAAATTGTAACCTCAATAACTTTTGCACGGTAACTCAAAATTGAGCGCCGTTTTTTCCAAAAGTGTATATTTTTTTATTCCCGTCCTAGTGGTTCTAATTTTGGGAGAAAATAAAAAAAATTGAAAATCACCCTCTATTTTGGCCATCTTGTGGACGCATTATCGGTTGTACCCGACGTCCTGAAATAAAAGGTTTCACATTGAGGGGAGAAGCTTAAATAAATACAATGTGGAAACCATGTAGTCTCATGTTCAGATCCGGCTGAGTTAAGCACCCATATGATGGAGGAAGGAGGCATCGGAGGAAGGAGGTCGAACAGCGACCTCTCGTCAGTCACCAACGACGGGGCCGCACAGAATGATTTGGTGGCACAGGTGTGCAGTGTGAGTACTTGTTTTTGAGTTTTGCAGTGTTCCAGTTTCAGCTTGGTGTGATTCTTTTTCAGAGTTCCTGTTTTGTTTGGTATTTGATGGATGTTGGAAAGAAAGTTGTGTTGGAGCACGAGATGACCTATCAAGTGATCCTCGACCGACTTGGTCCTCTGATCGCCGTGCTTCGTTGGAAGATGGTCACTAGGAGAATACGTTCACTAGCATTAGTGACCATGTGCAGCAAGACCTAACTAGCAAGATCCATTCAGGAGTATGTTCTTCGATGCAGTTTGCTTCTCAGTATCTATATGAGTGGAATTTCACATTGTGGGGGGGAATACATACCAATGTTCCATTCCCATTCTGCACCCAAAACGACTTAGTCAAGGAAAGCTTCCAGTGGCAGTGGCAGTTTTCTATGCTGTTCGAGATCGAGTGGCAGCGATCAAAGACAGAGACTACAATTAAGAACATTACGATTCTTATAGGAAGTAATGTGAAATTTTTTCAATATATCTTCTATTCTGCAGTTTTGTGATATGCAAGTTGTGTTTCCTACATAATTCCCTGATGTATAAGCATAGTGATGAACAGTAGCACCAGAGTAAGTCAGTTCATGGATCTTGAAAGGGTTTGTGGGAGGATCCAGAAAACCACACGAGGTGGACAGTTGATGGGACCTGTTCACATCAAGGTTTGTGGTAAGCCTGTTTAAAACCATGGAAGGAGAGAGCCTTTCTTTTGGATCAAGGTCATGAGTCACAGAGTTGGACATGCCACAGGGGTGAGCATACTGCAGAGGAGTGTGTGGATGTTTTTCTACCATGTAAACACTAAGGGGGGGAATGTTAGGAATTAGTATTCACATGGTTTATTTATATGGTTAGTTTAATGTGTTATTAATATATTATTGTTATATAAACAATAATATATTATTGGTGTTGAGTTGTGTATTGTTACGGGAGTAACAATCACAACTAAATAGGTTTATTTGTTGTAACACTTTCCTATTTTATAGGAAGTCAGTTTTCCTATGTATATGGCTATTTAATAGCCTGTGTATGTAATTCAAATTGGTCGAATACAATATCAATATTATTATTTTTCTTGTGACAATATTGCTGTCCCAACAAAAGAAAATCATTTGGTCTAGGGATGTGGTCTTTAATGAGAAAGTCATGTATAAGCAACGGTTGATTGCGAGGAAAACATGGAAGAATCAAAGAAAGAATATGCGGTTGTAGAGGATCTTACGGATGGGAAAGTGACGCATGAATCGGTTCAGAATCTACTCAACGGGAACCCCAAACTCCTACGGTGAGGAGGTCTTCTAGGGTAAGAAAAGACCCGAACATTTTTCTCCTTCTCTTTATTATTTATTACTCACCGATAGTGGAGAGCCGAGAGAGCTTTGATGAAGCAATGCAAGTAGATGCCGGGAAGAAGTGGGAGCAAGCCATGGATGAGGAGCATAAGTCTCTCATGGACAACTAGACTTGGGATTTGGTGAAGCTACCTAGGAAGGTAAAAGAGCATTGCAGAAAAAGTGGGTGTATAGAGTTAAAGACGAAGAAGGAGGAAAGAAAAGATATAAGGCCCGGTTGGTGGTCAAGGGGTTTGCACAGAAACAAGGTATAGATTTTGATGAGATATTTTTTCCTGTAGTAAAAATGATTTCTATTAGAACTGTTCTTGGAATAGTGGCAGCAGAAGACTTGCACTTATAATAGTTAGATGTAAAGACTACATTTCTCCATGGTGATTTGGAGGAGGAACTATATATGCAACAACCAAAGGGCTATGAGGTCAAAGGTAAAGAGGAGATGGTGTGTAAACTGAAGAAGAGCTTGTATGGCTTGAAACAAGCTCCACATCAATGGTATAAGAAGTTTGATAGCTTTATGATGGAATAAGGTTATATTAGATGTCCTTCTGACCATTGCGTGTATTCAAAAAAATTTGAGGATGGAAGTTATATTATCCTATGTTTGTATGTTGATGACATGTTGGTTGCAGGTAAAAACATGTAGGAAATAAAAGTACTCAAGAAACAACTAAGTGAATCCTTTGATATGAAGGATTTGGGGGCAGCCAAACAAATCCTTGGTATGAGGATAACTCGGGATAGGAAGGAACGAAAGTTGACTTTATCTTAGGAAGAGTACATTAAGAAGGTATTGGATAGGTTTAACATGCAGGATGCTAAACCTGGTTGGGACTCCTTTGGCAGGCCATTTTAAGTTATCAAAGGAGCAGTGTCCCAAGACAGAGCAGAAAGAAACCAGATGTCCAAGGTACCTTACTCATCAGCGGTTGGCAAGTTTGATGGATGCTATGGTGTGCACTAGGCCTGATATTGCCCATGCAATGGGAGCTGTGAGATTTATGAATGATCTAGGTAAAGAGCATTGACAAGTAGTAAAGTGGATCCTTCGGTATTTGAGAGGGACCATGGGGACAATTTTGTGCTATAGTGGATCAGACACCACTTTACGTGGTTATGTAGATTCAGACATGGCTGGAGATGTAGACAACAGGAGGAGTATGAAAGGTTATATTTACATTGTAGGTGGGACAACGGTGAGCTGGATTTCACGACTACAGAAGCTGGTGGCTTTGTCAACCACGGAGGCTGAGTATGTTGCTTCCACAGAGGAAAACAAAGAGATGATTTGGTTACAACAATTGCTTGAGGAGTTGGGGCATAAGAAGGAGGAATGTAAGCTACATAGTGATAGTCAGAGTGCTATACACCTAGCTAAGAACTCTGCTTTCCACTCCAGGATGAAGCATATACAATTGAGATATCACTTCATCAGGACAACTTTGGAGGAAGATAAGTTGAAGTTAGAGAAGATTCATACCAGTCAGAATCCTGTAGACATGATGACCAAGGTGGTCACAAGGGATAAACTAAAGCTATGTTTAGCTTTGGTTGGCCTTCATGCAGATGACAATGAAGGGTTGAGATGCTTTCTCAGTGGAAATCAGTCTCCTAGTGGGAGATTGTTAAGTTTGTGGAGCCTATTTTCATGTTAGAGTGTGGTACACCTTCTATGTGTTACACTCGGGTATTTTACGGTGGTCCCGCTCGCCGATGAGCGGGTCAAGGGGGTTTGGGGGTGAAGCCCCCGAAGCAAATTTTCATGGGTGGTTTATTAACCCATAGGTAATGGGTAACCATTATGGCCTATTTTGGGCCCATGGTTTTTTCGGTACCCATTGTTTTGTAAAACCGCCTCTTGACTACCCATAGGTTTATGGGACAGGTTTTGTTTTTGCCCATTGTTTGATACTCACGGTTTTGTAAAACTGCTTAAGCGAGATGTCTATTTATATGGTCTTATGCATATGACATATAGAAAAGCAAATGTATTGCAGATATGTTTTGAATTCGGGTGTGAATTTCAGCAGAGTTTGTTGAGCATAGCTCCAAACAGATCTGGGTATTGTATTGAGAGAGTGAAGGCTTGTAATAAAATCGAGCAAGTGATTCTTGGTGGACATAGCCCAAATTGGGTGAACCACGTTAAATCTCATCTCTCGTGTTGTGTTATTTATTTTGCACTTTTATTTGAGATCTATAATATTTTTGCATATTAGTTTCTATTGTTGCAATTCTGTAAAGGATTATTCCACATATTTTATCTCTTATTACCTAACACACATAGAGTACAAATTGATATCTTACTGATGCTTGATAAAATAAGAAGATTTAAACTACACATTTAAAAGCATAGGACATCATGTATTAGACACAAAGTTTTAAGTATAATATCAACTGAAAGACACAAAGTTCTTGCTTAAATATGCATAGCTTCATATGAATCAGATAAGGAATATAAAGAGATAAAGCATGAGAGAGGATGAAAATTATTCTATATTGATCAATAGTTCAATGTTATTTTACATCCAAGATATCAAAATTTGATCCTTTACAATGATAAGAAAAGCTCCTTAAATAACCCAAAAATGGTTACAAAAGAGCCTTTTCAGTTTCCTTTCTTTTAATCCCAAAAGCTAGTATCTAATTAAATATTATAATCCCAATTTATCTCTTATTTACATAACATATGACTAAAGAGATAATATCCACCTTAATTAGATATTTTAAATAAGAAAGGAAATTATGAACTAGGATGCTGAGATGCCGGAAGAAGTGCTTATAGTCCCTTTTGTCTTGAGCACTTGATTTCTAAATCTTTTTCAATGCCTCTACTATGTCCATGCCTCGGGGAATTGTTGTATTGGTAGTTGCATGAGTCCAACTTCCCAAACACTTCTCCATTTCTTTTCCAAACTCTGCATTTTCTAAGAACTCTTTATTAGCATTTGTGATATTCATTTGCAGTGTGCAAATTTCTTTCATCTTCTCCTTGGATATGGTGTCCTGCTTGAACAAATATTCTTTAACAAATGTCTTGAACTAAGACTTGATTTCTTAGATAGTGAATTTATTAGTTGAATTCTACTTAAAAATTTGGTAGTGAATATCTTGGAAGGTGGACATGACACAATCTTTAAAATATTCTCCTTTTTGTAATATGTTCCAGAGTTATCCAATGGATTTTTTAAGAACCTTTATCTTTTAGTCAATGCTTTGAAAACCAAGCCGCTTAGACAGATTCAATTTTGCATCATCAAATAATTTGATCGCAAAGAGAATTTGTACATCTGTTTCACTCATTTATCGAAGATCTTAAATACATTCACTCCTAAATTTCAATTCCCTATCCAAACCACTAAGTGTTGTGATAAAATTTAACTAAATTTTAGCAATTCTGTCATAAGATTTACATGCTTCCTCAATGAAATTTAAACTTGTGATTATCATGTCATCAACCATGGCTTCCATTTCCTTCCCATAAGTGGCATGCTTATGAATATCTTTGATGGATTGAACTTCATCATTAGACAGAATGGCAGGTGGTGGGATGGAAGTTAGGGGGTTAGATCAAGTACCTTATCCTCTACTAATAAAATATGATGAAACTTGATGAGATTTGATTCCACTCCTCTAGCTTCTTCGTATGCCTTGCCCAATTTTGAACCCTTTCAATCACTCTAGACATTGTCTCCCTCAGGTTATGTACCTCACTTTTAGGTGTTGATTCACCAAGAGAAATTCTTGTTAATTCCAAATCACCTATTGATAGGTCCTTTTCATCCTTATCAAGCTTGGGCCTTGCAATCTCCATGAATTTCTAGCCTTGAGAGTCTGAAACCAATCTATATGTGACCTTATCCTTTTTAGATGAAGGGGAAGAATAGTACGTAGAAGGGCTACCACTGAATCAAGCTTAGGGGCAAAAATACTTGAAGTGGTATTCCTTTTCTTGCTTTCCAACAATGGTTGTACCCAGGAAAAGGAAGAACTAGAAGTGGAGGGAGAAATGGGTCCAAGTGTAGGTGAAATCATCACACTTAGAGTTTTTACAACAACCACTTCTAACATAGAGGTCTTAGTTTGGGTGGTGGGAGCTTCCTTAGTAGATGTTTCTCTGATTCTAAAAGCTGGATCCTTTAATTAAAACTAATTTTAGTGGAGGTTGAAGGTTTGAATGTTAGCGATATTAGATGTATTTAGTTAATATATATTATAAAGGAATAATCTACAAACAAAATGAAGCAAGGTGAAATAACTAACATTCTAGACATGATTACATACTGTATAGATTATCGACAACAAATTATAAAGAAATATCTTATTAGAATTTATTTATCGACACATCTATTTGTTACATTTAGGTTCTCCAAGGTTGTTCATTCTACACATGGAAATGAATTCGGTAAGCACAAAGATGTTACGGGGAGAAAAAGAGAACTTGTGATGGGAATTATTTTATGAGATTTGGTGAGGTGATTTCACAAAGCCCTATTTGACTGGAATGAGGCGGGGATGTTGTTCTCTTGAAAAATACATCCCCACGTGTCCTCTCAATCACGGGGTATGATTTTTTCAATAGAGAGCAACGTGTTTAGTTGAGACTAAGATAAATTTAAATGTAGATACAATTACATGTACGTGGAAATATTTTGAAATTAGTGTCTCCTAGCTTATGATACAAACTTATATTTGGATCTTCGCGGTCTCAAGCTTTCAAAAAATAAAGCGAGATATTATTTTGATTTTAGTGGTCACTAGGATTTAAAAAAGCTTAGCGGTCGAATGTATTTGAATAATATCATATTTCGAGCTGAAGATTCACTATCATCTAACAAGCTTAAGAAAGACATATTGAGTTTAGTTTCCACTAGTATATCCAATATTAATGTCATAATGAACTTCCACCTAATTGGAGGATTGGATTGATATAACAAAAAGGTATTGTAGTTTGGGATTGAAGTGAAATTTTTAACCTATTTTTTAAAATTTGTTACTACTCAAACAAAAGTGTGACAAGTGTCGTGGTTGTTAAAAGTTCTTCTTATTGGAAGGATTGAAAGATTTTTTAACTACTACAAAATTCCTTTTATGTTGTACTTATAATATGTTGGGGTTTGAATGAAAAAATATTGAACATATTTCTAAAATTGTTTGATGTCTTTTAAACGTCCCCGCATCAATTGTTTTCACAAAAACGCTTTGCTTACATGCATTGTGGGAGATCAATGACTACAATTATTAAGTATAACGCCGACATATCGCTTATCGGACTAAACATATTCATTGTCAAAACATTTGTTGTCTTGTAAAGGATTTCGGAGGAAAAATTAAACTAAGGATTTACTCCTAAGGTCAACATGATGAAGTGTGCTGCCTTAAGCTGGAATAGAATTGTAAAGATTGGAGGATGAAAGTTATATTTATTTGAAATATTTGTTACTTACTTTAAAATACCTTTTATGTTGTGCTTATAATATGTTGTTATTTGAATGAAAAATATTGAACATGTTTCTAAAATAATTTGATGTATTTTAAATGTCCTAAATCAATTGTTTTCACAAAAATGATTTTCCTACATATGTTTATGAATATCAATTGCTATAATGCTTAATTATAACACCGACATATCAGTTCTTGGACAAACATATTCATTTTCCAAACATATCATGTCTAGTAAATGATTTGTAGAGGAAAACTTTGATTAAGGATTTACTCAAAGAATGTAAACTTGTTTTTACGGTTAGTTGTTCAAAAGAATATTTTAACCCTTCACAATGTGAGAAAGGAAACAATTAATAATTGAACCATAAGAAATATCCTTAAAGATACTAAATAATTTTTTTCGAAAGAGTTTGATAAATGTAATTGTTCATACCCCTATAAAGGGTAATAAATGTGCGATTATCTTGCCAAATTGGGGGCTAAAGGTAGTAATTTTAAAGTGTGTGAGAGAGGAGATGATATCACCAATGTTATTAATCTCATTAATAAAATTAAGTACTGATGTGTTGGTGGCTCTTTTCCCTCATTGGGATGTAATCCTCGTACTTATGGTTAGCATGACCCTTCACATGTGCAGGATATATGGTTGGATTTGTATTAATTTTTCTCTTACGATTCATTTTGGCCATTGTTTCTTTCATTTTCAATATCATTCGACTAAAACAATGGGAGGTGGTCGTTTGAGAACCAAGCCCAATAGTTATGGTGCCATTAAGGACAACCTCTCCTTGTGGCACATTCTCAAAATTGGGGGGTTTAGGAAACTCATCTAAAAAATCATGGGGTATGATCCTTATCTTGCGTTGGGGTTTGGGTGGGCATGGAACAATGATAACATGGTGATCCGCGGCATGGAAATTCAGGTTTTTGAGGTTTCAATAGTGCAAGTAACTAGAATGGAGCAAAGAGATTAAAGATATTCAAAGACCGGACTGCATACGCAAACACGAAATTGAGACTTTTTTCCGTGGTAAGGAAATAGTTTACCTGGTGGTAGATGGTATAGCTAGATTCTCGCATCCCGATATTTGGAATATGGTTTGCCTCTACCTTATAAGGTACATTACTCTTGAAGTGAATTATAGAAATATATTTACTCACCATATTACTATGCTTAATATGTTTAGGCATAATATTGCTATGAGCCTTCCCTTTTTCTTGTTTATATCGCTCTCTGTGTCGGTGAATTATTTTCAAAAGGGAAAGATTGATACCCCGATACACCATGGACTAATTATTTTTCTTTTTAAGAATGGTAAACCGATGGTGGTAAAGGAATTAGATCTCGAATATGGGGATTCAGATGAAAATTGTACTCTTGTGGACCATATGAATAAATTGAGGAGAAAGAAGAGTAAGTCACCTTAGGGGAATGGAAATCTTGGTATTGGGGATGTAGGTTCTTTGATTGATACCAAAGTGGAGTTGTTTAAGGGGAAAGAGAGAGCATAGAGGGGTTAAAATGTGGGTTTTTATAAAATTTCTCTCAAGGTGAGTCTAGTAGAAATGGATATGGAGGACTTAGGTGAAGTTGGAATGAATATGGGAAACAATGTCATGCATTTCATCAACACCTCTAAGAATTTTTTCATCACCCAAAACTTTATCAGGGCCAATATGGTAGACATCAAAATTTTGGTTTTGGAGTTTCAGGGGAGTGTGGTCAAGATGGAGTAGGGACACAAAGTTCAAAGGTATAATCTCCACCTCAGTAGATATGATGAGGAAGAGCAAGTTGAAGACGAGATCCCTATCAGGAGCGAGAAGGATGATTCTATGAAATGATAGGAAGAACGTTAACAAGATGACTACAAATGTTTGAATACTAACTAGTCAGTTGGCTCTTGGATATTTTGTTTGATTGTTTTGGACTATATCATCGGGATGTTTTCCTCTCGTGTTTTATGATTTTTCCTTTTATTGATCTATTGGACTATAGTTTGGGATAATCTGTTTTAGCCCTTTTTCCTGCTTTCTTTTTTGTTCACTCTTGGTGATGCTCACGATGCATTATATTATAAGGTTTCGGGTGCCTTAATGCTTATTTAAAGTAACAAATCATTATGCTCACGTCTATTAAATAAATCTTGTTAATAGCAATTTTTAACGACATTTTAAATTAAACAAGACAAAGTGGCAAGTTCATGCCTCATGGTTGGGAGATGTGCTAGTTGTGTGATTGTTTTAAAAAAATTCTACAATTTTTTTCATTACGTGTTTTATATTGCTAAGAATAACCACTTTCAAATTTTTATAGAAAGCAAAATATACCAATAACTAATATATAAATTAGTCACATATGGTATTTGACATCCATGAGAATGCTAAAAATAGAATGTCGCTATGTAATGATTTTGAGTGCATAAAATATGTATATACTTGTAAGTAGCTAATTTAAATATTACACATATTATAAATGCCAACGTTAAAATTTAGGTAGAAAACAAAACAAAAAATAAATTATGTATCAAATAAATAATTCTTTGGAAAAACATAGAATGACCTAGAATCATATTATAATTGAAAATAATGCAGCAATCTAAGTGGCATTTTGAAATACATAATATGTTGCATTTTCAGAGCAATTAAAAAATACCATCACGATTTTACAAGTTGAACATGCCTACTTAAAGATAAAAGTTTGCTATTAAATCGAATAGCTGAAATAAATTATTTAAAAGATTTATCACAATAACAAAGAACTAATAATAGTATTATTATTTTTGTCTTTAACACAATATAATCCATATAAAAATTTTAATGGTTAAAAAATTTAATACAAACAAAGAAAAAATTATATTTTATAAAATTTAACTTACAAATATAATTGTTATCAGTAAACGGGATAAAACAAAGATTAAGCTTTTTGACTAGAAAAAACAAAATAATAAAAATATATAAGGAGTGGGATGGGATTTAATTTAGAACTATTTATTATATGATTTTTTAAATAAAGTTTATTAATTTTTATGAATACTATACTATTCTCAATGTGCCACTTATCCAAGCATGCAAATACATCTTCCTTTTTGGATAAACATTAAATGCAGTGAATATATATATATATATATATATATATATATATATATATATATATATATATATATATATATATAAAAAGCATATATCTTATTTAAATATTGGACAAATGTCTTTCTTAGAATTATAATTTTTATTAAATAGAATAAATTAATATTGCAACAAGGCCTCATATTTTCCAAATCAATACTAACAAATAAAGAAAAATATAAATAAGTTTTGTAGATAAAAAAGTTATAGTTTTTTTATTTTGATTGGTGCATTAAGGAGAATTGTTAAGTAATATGTTTTGAGCTTACGCCCGCTAAGGTAACATAATACTTCCACAATATAATATTTTGAGCTTATTGATTGCTAGCATTTAAAAGTCAAAGAATATTATATTAGCTTATTGTCCATTAGCTTATGTGTCAACATAGTAATTATATATTATCGATTGATATTATTTAAAAAAATAAAGTAAGATATTGTCATCATAGAGTTTCTTTAGGTTATGCGAAAACAACATATTTCGATGTATAAAAACTATGTCCATTTTTTTTTGTATAAGGGTGAATATAGGGGTTTTAAAAAGACCCGCATCCTTTTACAAAAAAGGTTCTTAAGGCAGAATATGACATTGAAGCATAGAAGAGAGAAATCCTGTAGGCAGCAAAAGACACAAAGCCACATAACCACAACCCAAATAGAGCAAATAGACATTTTATGAAATGTTTTGAGAATAGATGTTTCTTCCATAGTAGAAGAATCTTAGATTTTTCTTGTTCTCGAATTATCCTTTTACAAATATGTATTCCATTTTTGTTCTCCAAAATATGTTTGGTTCTCCTTTTACAAAAAGTTCCTTAAGGCAGAATATGAAATTGAAGCATAGAAGAGAGAAATCCCGTAGGGAACAAAAGATAAAGAGGCACATAACCACGACCCAAATAGAGTAAATTTACACTTTGTGAACAATTTTGAGGATAGTTGTTGCTTCCATAGTAGAAAAATCTTAGAGTTTCCTTGTTCTTAAAATTATCCTTTCACAAATTTGTATTCATTTTTTTGTTCTCCAATTTTTTTTTGTTCTCCTACTCTTGCATTAGCATATTGTTTTCGCAAACAGTCACCGTAATACAACACCAAAGCATATTGAATGGAAAATCATTCTTAACATGAATATCTTCTAAAATATTGTCATTGAAAATCATAAGTAACGTCATAGCCATTGAATTTTGTTGAGTATGTGCAACGGAGGACTATTTGCAGACAACAATAAGGCCAACAAAATAATATCAATTTCATCAAATACATATTCTCATCTATTCTTGCACACCACTATGACCATAAATCGATTCCAATATATAAATTTTTACTGTGCAAATTGAGCCACCATCCATACCACCAGGATTCTTTTTCAAGACACAACAAAACAAGTTCTTGGCAGGTGTTATGGGTTTTTAAAATTCTATAAATCTTCCTCTCATGTTATTATGTATTAATCTACATCATTTCTTTGTCAAGATGTGCTCCATTCCGTCCTCTTTCACTACTCTAAAAATGTTTACTATATTACAAAATTATTTATTTGATAAAAAAAACCACCTTCTATAAAATAATGAATAATAAACTTGCTTCCGTTTAATTATCTACAAAATCCCTACATGGATCTAAGCCCTAATCAACCATAGAAAATTTTATATGGCTATAAGCCCTAATCAGCTATGGAAAATTTTACATTAATTTTTTTCATAATTTTGAAGGGAGTGAAGGTGAGAATGCATACCAATTTTTGACGAACAAGAAATCAAAATATTTGTAGAAACAAAGCAAATATTTTTTGATGCTTGCACTAGTGAGATATCTCTATTGATGAATGAGGTTACACACTAATGAAGAGAATAGAAAGGTAAATGTTAAAAATATAAACTCAAAACTTATCTATTTATAGTGATATGTAATCGACAAGTCCAACCGAAAATTTCATTAGTGCAAAAATTTAAGAGGGCCCGCATATGAAATTACATTGATTTACATTAAATGGATAATTAATCACTGACAACATTTACATGCTCCAAAAGAAGCACATATTTCGAATGGTGCATGTACTTTTAAATGGCGTATTGTACATAGTTTGTGTTAATGGCTAATTAGTGTTGAGGCAAGCACAACATTAATTATCATTTTCCCTTAAAAATGGTTATCATTAATACTTCATTTGGTATTGTAAATAATTAATGTAAAAATTTAATATTATAATTTTTTTACTATAAATAAAATCCCTCATATAATTTTGGTAAAATAAAGGCCTTATTTCTTGTGTTTGCACTTCAACGTGCAACTCTTGACACTCGTTTAGATGTTTTTGTTCATTGTATCGAGTAAAATACTTACAAAAATTTGTAATAAACATCACATGCGAATTGGATATTTAATATTTAACCGTCAATTATCAATATAGATTTATATATAAATTATAAAAATTTACATCAATATATACTAAAAATAACAAAATTTATACGAGAATAATTGGTATAAATAAACACTATTTTTTTAATTTTTGAAGGGTAGTGTTGAAAAATTACCGTTACCCGAAATTTTTGAGAGGTGAGTTATCACACTTAGACGTGCAGATTAAGACTCACATTTAATGGTGTGAATCGAGAATTGCACGTAGAAGTGTGATTCAAGACTAAATCTTAGAAGTATGATTTGATGCTCACACTTAGAAATTCTAGTTGAGACTCACACTTAGAAGTGTGAGTAATCAATTTTAAAGTGTGAGTTGAGAGATGTCCGACTCAAGGCTCACACTTAGATGTGTGACCAATCACACTTATACACTACTTATAAAAGTTATAAATGACAATTCCAATTTTTTTAACTATGCCTAATATATACGAATAATTTTTTATATATAAATGTATACAAATATTGATGGCCACCTTTTAAACATGCGAGTCACAAGTTCACATTCTATAAACTATTTCAAATTATGTTACATATAAAATCACGAAAAATGTCTAAACAATCTGTCAAATTTAACACCATTCAAGAATGATCGGGAAGGTATTTTCAACATCAACGTTTATTGATTTGAATAAGGTATGCATGAATAATCATACATGTATTGTTGGTTCTAAGATTTAATTTTGAAAAAAAAACATTAAAGGGAAAACAATCCCTCCTCTTTACGGGAGAGGTTCCCTTATTGAACACAAAAAGAGAAAAGCCAAACCACTTATTTACAATATAAATATTTATTAAATGTTTCGGTAAAGATTTTGATATTTCAAATGCCTTCATTGAAATATTTTCAATACAAAAGAAAGGAGAATAAAAGAATTGGTATTAAGAAATGTAGGAGAGGGGGGGCACCTTCAGACACAGATTGTAGAATGATATCTTATTGAACCTTGATAAAATAACAAGATTTAAACTACACATATAAAAACACAGGACATCATGTATTAGACACAAAGTTCCAAGTACAATATAAACTAAAAGACACAAAGTTATTACTTAAATATGCATAGCTTGATATGAAACATACAAGGATTAGAAATGGATAAAGCATGAGAGAGGATGAAAATTCTTTTGTATTGATCAGTAGTTAAATGTTCTTTTACATCGAAGATATTGAAATTGGATCCTTTACAATGATAAGAAAATTTATTTAAATAACCCAAAAATGGTTACAAAAGAGCCTTTTCAGTTTCCTTTCTTTTAATTCCAAAAGTTAGTATCTAATTAAATATTATAATCCCAGTTTATCTCTTGTTTACATAACCCATGACTAAAGATATAATATCAAAATTAACTAGATTTTAAAATAAGAAATGAAATTATGAACTAGGATACTTGAGATGACAGAAGAGAAGTGCTTATAGTCCCTTTTGTTTTGAGCACTTGATTTCTAAATCTTTTCCATGCCTCTGATATGTCCATGACCCGAGGAATTGTTGTATTGATAGTTGAATGATTCCAACTGGCTAGACGCTTCTCCATTTCTTTTCCAAACTCTACATTTTCTAATAAATCTTTATTAGCATCCATGATAGCCGTATGCAAAGTGTGCTAATTTATTTCGTCTTCTCCTTGGATATGGTGTCCTGCTTGAACAAATCTTGTTTAACAAATGTCTTGAACTAAGACTTGATTTCTTAGATAGTGAATTTATCAGTTGAATTCTACTTAAAAATTTGGTAGCAAATATCTTGGAAGGTGGACATGACACAATCTTTAAAATATTCTCCTTTTTGTAATATGTTCGAGTTATCCAATGGATTTTTAAGAACCTTTATCTTTCAATCAATCTTGAAAACCAAATCGCTAAATGATTCAATTTTGCATCATCAAATACTTTCGTTTTCAAGAGAATTTGTAGATCTGTTTCACTCATTAATCAAAGATCTTGGATACATTCACTCCTAAATTTCAACTCCTATCTAGACCACTTCGAGTGTCGTGATAAACTTTAAATAAAATTTAGCAATTATGTCATAAGATTTACACGCTTCCTCAATGAAATTTAAATGTGTGATTATCATGTCATAAACCATGGCTTCCATTTCCTTCCCATAAGTGGCATGCTTATGAATATCTTTGATGGATTGAAATTCATCATTAAATAGAATGGAAGGTGGTGGGATGGAAGCTAGGGGGGTTGGATCAAGTACCTTATCCTCTATTAATAAGATGTGATGTAACTTGATGAGATTTGATTCCACTCCTCTAGCTCCTTTTTTGCTTCCATATTTCTACCCTTTCAATCACTCTAAACACTATCTCGCTCAGGTTATGTACCTCACTTTCAGGTGTTGATTCACCAAGATAAATTCTTGTTAATTTCAAATCACATATTGATTTGTCTTTTTCATCCTTATAAGGCTTGGGCCTTGCAATCTCCATGAATTACTGGCCTTGAGAATCTGAAACCAATCTATATGTGACCTTATCCTTTTTAGATGAAGGGGAGGAGTGGTACCTAGAAGGGGTGCCACTAAATCAAGCTTAGGGGCAACAATACTTAAAGTGGTCTTCCTTTTCTTGCTTTCCAACAATGGTTGTACCCAGGAAAAGGAAGAAATATAAGTGGAGGGAGAAATTGGTTAAAGTGCGGGTGAACGCATCATACTTAGAGTTTGTACAACATCCACTTCTAACACAGAGGTCTCAGTTTGGGTGGTGGGAGCTTCCTTGGTAGATGTTTCTACTGATTCTAAAACTGGCTTCTTTAATTGATTCTTTTTCACAATTCTTTCCTTAGGATTATTTTCCTCTGACTTTCCCTGCTCTTTTTCTTCACTGTCATCATCACCAAGGTCCATGATTGCTCCCTTATCAGGTATTGTTTCAATTTTACGAGGAAAGGGTAGCCTCTATTTCTCTGAATAACTTCCTCCTCATTATCATCCTTTTTAGCCTTTCCCTTCTTTGTGTACACCAAAGTTGAAGATTCTGGTGGAGAAGGAATAGATTTTTCATGTGCTTCAAGAAGTGATGAATGTATTTATTTCTAAGGGGTGGAGGTATCTTGAGAAGAAGACCAGATTTCTTGCTCTAATCATCTTCATTTTTCTATCAAACCAAATCCTAGTTCTTACCAAGACAGGGTTGATGAGATCCTTTAAATCATCTCTCTCCTTAACAAACTAATCAATGGTTTTAATAGGAGTGTGTTTGATTGACCTCTCATATTCAAGGGACTACAGTTCTTCATCATCATCCTCAAGTCCTTTAGGAACATTATATACACCAAAATCCTTGATTTGTTACAGAGATAATCTTCCATAGTATCTTCTCCGAGCTTCATAATCATCAGAACAATCGGCCCAATAGTCTTCAATATCTACAAGGTGTTGAAAACCCATTCTAAAATTGGTGGAAATGAACTCCTTAATATCAAAGCAAGTTCTAGGTTTATAATAATGAAGGGTAAGAGGAGCAATTGTTTTATCAATGTTTTGAGCATCTAAAGCAGTCTTGCAAGTGTAGTTACCCAATGTGATTGGGAACTGAATACTGTAATATTCTTATCCCTGCAAGTTCTATGCAACTTATCCAACTATCTGCATATCTCAACCAAATCCATCTTGTCACTGCAGTACATAGGGAGTTTTAGGGGTTTTCCTCAAATCCAACCAACCGTATATATGAGAATTTCTTGAATTGAGTGAAAAAGCTACCATAGACATTGATCAGTTATTTTGCTTCATCTGAGAATCTTCTAGTGGTATCTCCTTCCAACAATATGACGATGTACATAGTGAATGCATCATTTACCCTCATGAAATGATGGTTCCCGATCTTTAGGATTAAGCGTGGATGATAAACATAGATTGAAAGGAACGATAAGAAGATTGTTCCATGCCGTCATCTTAGATGATAATAGCAGGACCACATTAGATTTGCATAAGAGAAGAGATAAAATACCATATATGGAAATCCATCATAATTTACATAATGCTCAATACATTACAATACAATGAGTTGAATTAATCAATAAGAAATATGTACATATAGGAGGAGGGAAGTGCAACTACTACCTAAATCGGTGGTGAAGAAATCACACTAACTAATACTAGTAGTTAAGTTAACTTGAGAAAACTTGTAAGCTAACTCCACACAACCGAGAAGCTAACTCGACACAATTAGTAAGCTAACTCCACAAAACTAGTACACCTAAGAAAGCTAACCTAACAAGTGTAGGGCTAACAAAAGCGTAAGAATTATCCTAATAAATAAATTGAAGGATAAATAACAACCTACACTAATACCCTCCCATAAGCATAGGTTAGGTGGGTGAAAACAAAGGTGGGTCCCGATAACAAGACCTGATGAGGTACCCATGTACAATAACTAGGAAAATTAGACACCGTAAGGTACCCAAAATGAATAATAACAAAGTAGAGAGAGAAAAATCCCACTGTAAGATATCCTAAGAATCTCGGCTCCAAAAACTGATACAATGCTGAAGAAGTTTGGTGTGCATTGTGGTTTGAATCTACTGCTTGATCATAGAACTAAAAAAATGATACTGGGATTCACCAAAATTGCTCCATGCAAGGAGACTATCAATGGAGTGATGTTGAAAGTGCAAAAAAATACCAAACATAATTTGATCAACTACTACAAATAGGTGTGCCACGATCCAAGAACAACTAAGGAAATAAGGAAATGAAACGAGATCTAAATAAATAGGAGTGCCATGATCCAAGAAAAGCAAATGTAATAAGGCAAGGACATGAAAACCAAAGAATCAGTATCAACACCATACCCTCCCATATTGCTGAATGGGTAGAGTGATACCATAGATCTATATGAGTTTCCAAAATCAACTACTCGAACACTGACAAACTAACACTGGGCTTCACCAAAATAGCTACCCCATAAGAGAGACTATCAACCTGCTAAAAAAAAAGTGTCAAAAATATAGATCCAAAATATCTCAACAAATAAGAGAGATATAAATGTATACACCCATTGATCCAAGAATCTAACACCCAAAATTTTAGGACATTGGGCTCAACTGAAATTGTGTCCACAAGTGATTACAACACCCTCCTAAATTTGACACTTTATAATTGAGTGCATTTAAATATTACAATGATTAAAGGTACCTTTTACATTTTAAATATGTATGTTAAAATTTCACCAATGTGTAGATCTCAAAAAAATACACAATTTCAAAAGAATATCACTTTAATCTAAGCTACGGATCAAAAGTTATGAGCTCTAGAAGGTTTTTCTATTAAAATAATATTTTAATGTTGATGTTTTTTTAAAAGGTACACGTGACACCCAAATTTCCAAAGGGTAAAAGAGTGAATCCACATGATACAAGCTTGTGACCAAAGTATAAAATCATGTGCCCAAAACCTAAATGTCCATAGGGTAAATCATTGCATCCAGAGGGTACACGTCTATATCCAATGGATAAAAGAATGCACCTAGAGGGTACAAATCTACATCTAGTGGATAAAAGAATGCATCCAAAACATAAATATCCAGAGGGTAAAAAAATGTATCCAGAAGGTCCATGCTTATATCTAATACATAAAAGAATGCACCTAGGCAGTGCAGATCTGCGTCAAGTGGATAAAAGATCGCATCCAAAATAGAAATATCCAGAGGGTAAACAAATACATCTGGAAGGTACACACTTATATCCAATGGATAGAATAATGCAACAAGATGGTATAAATCTTCATCAAATGGATAAAAGAATGCATCTAAAATAGAAATATCCATAGGGTAAAAGAATACATCTAGAAGGTACACGTTTATATCCAATGGATAAAAGAATGCACCCAGAGGGTACATATCTGCATCTAGATTTGACTATCTCAAAACATGGTTGAGTTTACACTTGATTCTAGGGTTTTGGCACCTTCTAAATCCAATGGTGTACTATGTTTTGCATAAAAATGCATGTTGTAGAAAAATGCTAACAAATTCTAAATACATGAAAATAATAAACCCTTGCTTGCAAAGAAAAACTTACAAATGGATGTCTACATCATCTATCACTCTGATACCATGAAAGGAATGATAAGAATATTGTTCCAAGACATGATCTTAGATGATAATAACATGCCACATTAGATTTGCATAACACAAGAGCTAAAATACCATATATGGAAATCTATCATAATCCATTATGTTTAATACATTACAATACAATGACTTCAATTACTCAATAAGAAATATGTACATATAAGAGGGGGAAGTGCAACTACTACCTAAATTAGTGGTGAAGAACTCCCACTAACCGACACTCGGTAGTTAACTCTAGAAGACTAGTAAGTTAAATCCACATAACCGAGAAGCTAACTCAACACAACTAGTAAGCTAACTCCACACAACTAGTACACCTAATAAAGCTAACCCAACAAGTGTAGGGATACAAAGTGTAAAAATTATCCGATAAATAAATAAAAGGATAAATAATAACCTACACTAACATAGATAGGAGCATCTTTCTTGTCTTCAATAGGGGAGAAACCCAACCATTCTCTGTAAGTGACAATGGTGTACATCAGATAAGAGGTCATGTAAAAATTTTGAGTCCTTTGAACATCTGCAAGTTGTTCCATTAGGTTGTCACAAATTATACCTACCCAATTCAAGATTTTCTTTCCTTCACATATAATATTGATATAAGGGCACATCCAATAATGAAATTCATTGGTAGAGGGCATTCCCATTATCTGCAAGGAGAGTGATAACATCTGAAAATTATTCATTGAAATCAACCCGTACATTATTTTGGGAAGCCTCGAGGCTCCTTTCTTTGGATTTTTAAACCAAGATTTAGCCACTCTACTTTTATATCATTCACTATCTTGATAAAAAAGAAGTTGTGCCTAATCTCTAGTAAGAATGTTCGAGCCTTCAATCGTGGGGATTCTGAAAGCATTGCTAATATAATTTTCATCAAGTCGAGCCACTACTTGTCCTTGAGGGTCAACAATTTCCTTTGTCTCTGGATTGAAGCATGACCCACAAGCTAACATTGTATCGACACATTGGATAGAAATTGGAAAACCCCCGCCTCTGTAATTCCACTCTCCTTAATTAGTTGAGTGATGGGAGAAGGGTTTTGAAAATTAATGTGTGCCCAAAAATTGTCCTAAGAGGATATGTGCTCATGTACCTATCTCCTATCTCTAGTATAACTATCTCCAAAGAGGATAGGTGCTCATGTCCCTTGTAATTGATCTTCATTTTATGGTAGGAGTAGAAGGTATTTGTGAGAAAATTCCTTAGTTCTCTAAGCTATACTTTGACAATTCACAGCTTCCCTTGTACCTACAAATTTGAAAATAATGGAGCAGGACTCGACCACGGCTACAAATAGTGGAGAGGGAGAAACTGAAAGGACTTTAGCAAATACAAGTGAGATGGTAAAATAACCAATTACCCCGACTATTTATGCACATCTTGATTCAAGTAGGTTGGTGAGGTGAAATAAATGAGGTAATAAATACTCTATACTGACCTAAGACAATTAAAAGGTGTAAAGGAGGAGAAAATGTGCAAAAATGACCCATGGGATAGTGGGACACTTGGGACACATGGAGCGGAAACATCTATAGTGAATGGAAAGAGGAAAAGCCAAACTTGTGGGCAAACGAGGTTAGGAACACGACAAGTTGAAATGTTTGCAAAACACTTGGATTGGGTAAGCGGGAAAAAATTGGCACAGAAAGTCCTTGGGACATCGGGACACGATTTCTTTGAAAAGATGAAATGACTGAAAATGCGGCCAAAGCATGATTATGTAGGAAAAGAAGGAAATCGGGGAATAGGAGGCCCAAAGGAACTTGGGACATGAGGGACAAGAAAAACTTGAAATACCCGCATAACAAAGAAAAATCCTCAAAACTCAAAATTTAGAAAAATGACTAACTATTTGAAATTAGCTCTTTCTTAGGGGACCTTTACAAGGGAATTTTGATAGTCACCTTACCTAGAAAATTTTAAAAATTGAAGAAGAAAATTCACCACTCTTGGGGAAGTGACAACAGTTGGCTCTTTATGGGGATGGAATGATTTGACCAAAAATAAAAAAGTAGGATCAAGAACTCTAGAATCTCTAGGAAGATGACTAGGGCCTTATCCATTAGGAAAAATAGAGTCAAGGATGAAACAATACAGAAGAGACACCCACACAACACCACATAAAGACCAAAAATGAAAACTATACAAGAATGTACAAAGGACTTCCCAACAACCTAAGATTGGAACAACTTCAAATATTGTCTGCTATATAGAAATGGAAGAGATGTTCCATCCATATAGTTCAAGTAGAAGGAATTTTCTCCAACGAAGTGTCTGATCTTGAAAGGACCAAACCAAAGAGAATTAAACTTACCATGACTTCCCCAAGGCTCATGTCGCTTGTCCCAGAGTAGAAAAATCTCTCCAACTTTGGAATCTCTAGGTTGGCCTTATTATCAAATAGTTGTTTTAACTCTTTGTTAATGTGCAATAATCTTATCTAACACTTGTAACCTGTATTCATCCAAATTTTGCAGTGCATGATTCTCTTTTCCAAAGCACTAGTAAAGTTTGAATATTCAATGGCCTTCATCAACTACAAATCTGGAAGTTCCATAGTCACCGAAAACTAAGATTCAGTTCCATACACCACTTGGAAAGGAGACATCCCAATTTCCCTTTTGGGGGTAATTCTATCTGCCCAAAGAGCATCATACAACTTCTTATGCCAATTCCTTTGTGATTCATTAAAAATATTTTGAATGATGGTTACCAAATTCTTGTTTGTTGATTCTGCTTTTCCATTTCCTTGGGGTAGTAATCAAAATAATGTGCAAGAGAAATTTTGTACCCATAGTAAAAATCCATCATTTCATAAGAAGAGAAGTTAGGAGCATTATCAGTGACAATTTTACTTGGTACCCCAAATCTAATAAGAATGTTTTCCTTGATAAAGTTACATACTACTTTAGAAGTTGTATTTTTACTAGAATGGCCTCCACCCATTTGGTGAAATAATCAGTGGTAGTTAATACATGAGTGTGTCCAAAGCACTAGAATGAGGATTAAGAGTACCCATGAAGTCTAGTCCCCATTGTTGAAAGGGTTCTTCTATCACCACTAGTTTGAGTGGTAGAGTGGCTAGCTTGGGCCTTCCCACAAAAGTTTGGCAAGATTCACATTTACTCACCCATTTAGTTGCATCTCAAAACAAGGTTGGCTAGTAGTAGCTTGCACGAAGGATTTTATGAGCAGTCACAATGGATGAGAAATGTCCTCCACAAGCTTGATCATGAAATGTTCGAGAAACATTTTTTTTGTTGTTCTCTATCCACACATCTAAGAAACCTTCCATCAATCCCTCTTTTGAATAAGGAATTTTCCCAAAGCACATATTGTGCATATCTCAGCTTAATGGATCTCTTTTCTTTAGCATTTAGATGAGATGGGAATTCTCCATAAGTAAGAAAATAGGAAATATCAACATACCATTCATCAATTGAACTGATAAAGAGAACAATTGGAATATTTGTGTCTTCCTTGGGAGAGTTATCTTCATCACATGTAGCAATCAATTCACAGAGCACTTTTCCTCAGACTAACTTAGTTGGTCTTGATGTCTAAATCATACTCTTACACCTTTACCACCCAATTTCCTCTTTTGTCTGAACTCTTGTTGTGTGAGAATAGACTTAACCATTGTATCTAGTACAAAGACAAAATATTGAGAACTAAGGATATAGAAACAAAAGCTGTTTGATTGCCTTAAAAAAATGAAAACATGTTTCTCATTATGAGTATATTTCAATTCATGAGCTTTAAGGACATAACTCATGAAATAAATGGGTAGTTCACATCCCTCATGATTCTTTTGTGTTAGAATAACAGCCAAAGTATTCTCAGTGGCATAAAAATAGATCAATAAATCCTTCTCAAAATTAGGAAACAAAGAATCGGAGTTTGGGTAATGGCATTTTTGATATTTTCAAAAGCTTCTTTCCCTTATGGTTTCCAATAAAAAGAATTTTTTCCTTTCATCATCTGAGCTATACTCATAGTTAGCTCTAAAAATCAGAATAAATATCCTTAAAAACTTTATTTTCCAAAGAAAGAATGCACACCTTTTTTTTACTTATGGGGATGGTAATTTTCTGAATAGCTTGAACCCTTTCGAATCTATCTTGATTCCCTATTTGGAAATGATATGTGCAAGAAACTTTCCTTAAGTGATGCCAAAAATGGATTTTTTCAGATTGAGAGATATCCCATGTTCCTTGCACTTTTGAAGGAAAATTTCAAGATGTTAGAAATGGTCTTCCCTTCTCTTGGAAAAGATAGTTAAATCATCTAGATACACAACAATACATTTTCCTTCAAAGAACCGAAAGCCAAATCCATTTCTCGTTGGAAAGTGGCACCAACATTAATAAGACCGAATGACATCCTCTTATGATAAAAAGTTCCCCGTGGAGTTTTTAAATCCGTCTTATGTTGATCAAGGAAATCAACTTCAATTTGATTATACCATGAAAAGCCATCCAACATAGACAACATTTCAGATCGGTAAATACTTGTAGAATATTATCCATCATGGGGAGTGGATAATTGTCCTTGAGGAGGCTTGATTTATATTTCAAAAATCCACACAAAATCGGATCTCATCATTCTTTTTCCTTACTGGTACAATGTTGGCCACCCAAGCTGAGTGATGAATTAGAAAATTATCTTTTCCTTTAAGAGCTTCTAAATCTCTTGATAAATGGTGTCTACAATCTTGGGGTTGTATTGCCTTTGTTTTTGTTGAAAAGGCTTGATTTCCTGTTTCAGAGGAATATAATGTTGCATTTATCTTGGTTTGAAAGATTTCAAATCATCATATGAATAGGCAAGCACATCAACATATCTTTCTAATAAATTTATCATTCTATTCCTTTCTTCCTGTGTGCAACATTTTCCAATGTTGACAAGTTTGGGTTCCTCTTTGCTTCCAATATTAACCTTTTCATACTTTGTAGATTGATGAACCTCATGTGATATATTTGACTTGATATACCTGTCATGCTTGTCAAACAAATCTTCCAGGCTTACTAGTCCTTTGGGTATCTTGTTACCTTTTAAACTAATGCAACCATCCTTATCAGATTCTTCCTCAATCCCTTCCTCAGTCACGGTGGATGTTACAGATTCATGAGGAGAAGCTTCACTTCCTTCAAAATACAGTTGACTGAAATTATCCTAAAGTTCAAGAAAAGAGAGAAAATGTTGATCGTCATTGAATACTTTCCAATTGTTGACATTATCCGGCACACTTGGCCTATGTATTATTTCGATCGTGAAATTTTCTTGGACAAATTTAGGATGAGGGATCAAAAAGGATATTGAGACGGCCAAAGCATTTTCTCTAGTATTCCTTTCTCTGGGAACAAATTCTATAGAAAAGGCATCTAACAATTCAATAGAATCCCACACCATATTTCTATAATGTTTTAGCGTATTATTTTTAACTTGAAAATACCTCGACTTACGTAACAATGAACTCGTATCTCCTCATATAAAAGGCTCTTAACTCCCATCTCCCTTGCCATTGATATCCCTATAAGAAGAGATTTAGATTATATCATTTTATTTGTGTTTTCAAATTGAAGCTTATAGGAGAAAGGATAAGAATTTTGTTCAGGGGAGAACAAGACCACTCCTGCTCCAAAACCAGCTGAAGAACAACTACCATCAAATTCAAGAGTCTAGACACCATTAGGGTCATCCATCACACCTTTGGAAGTTTTCATTTCCTCCTCTGACATGATCATGTAGTTATTGTGACCGATGTCCTCATAGAGGATTTGTGCTTTAGGGTCATCAATTTTTTGTACAATGTACTCAGTCTGCCTCTCTTAGGTAACAAATTCTTCATCTTCCCATTAACTGGAATGAGAGCATGTGACCAGTCCATTTGAATTTATCCACCCACTTCTTTATAGAATTTTTTTTTAGCAACATACCATAGATGGGGGAATATCTACTACTAAGATAGTATCTTTGACCCTTTTCTCTGGGAAAGCAGCAAAAACTACTTATGCATCCTTAATCCTTCTACCAATGACACCTCTTTACTTTCCATGGAAGAGAAAGAACCAAATGTGCAAGTTAAATTCAAACCTAAATCATTATCAACCTTAGTAGGCATCACATTGTCTAATGCTCCCGAATCAATAACAAAATTGTTGAGCCTATGATCGGCTATAAGTAATGATATAGAAAGGCTCAATTTTATCAGTTATAGAAGATGTCATAGCCATTAGATTGTTGAGGTGAAGAGGTGGGAGTAGGTAAAAGGCCTTTAGAGGTGGTGGGTGTAGGATTGGGTTTGGATTTGAAAATTTGACAACCTGAGAAAAGGCATCGGGATGCGTCTGATAGAACTCAACCTATAAATTTGAATTTTATTTTTCTTAATATGGTCAATTATGTTAAAGGATCCACGAGGTAGATGGGGTGTCTGTGCTAGAGGGGGAGGAACACTTAGGCCTATCAACTTTGACATTGAGGTTGTCTTAGTCACGAGTGCCGAAACCATGTTGGTTTTAGGTGAAGACGAGGAAGTAGAGGGAGTATTAACACTACTTACCTTTTGAGTAGAAGTGGTAGGGATAGGAGCTCCTCTTTTCACAACAATTGGGATGGTAACTAGAACCTCCTTGGATCTTCTTGTGGGTTAGACCAATTATTTTTTATTATTCATCGATCTCTGGTCATGATAGCATATGAATCATTGTTCATATCTGCCACTACTTCATCATAATCATCTGTATCATCATCAACTCCCTCAGTGGTGAGAAAATTAACTTGAGAATCACTGGATTATTTTGGTGTTTCATTTGCTTCATTTTAAATTTCCTCATATCCTTTAGCTTCATCCTCATCCTTTGGTTCATGGACTTCACATGTTGCAATGATAAGAACTTTGAGAGGTGGCCCTGTAATTATGAGTTTTGGCTGGACATGAGGCGAGATGATTTTGAGGTTGAAAATTCCTTCTCGGAATATCCTTGTAAGAATCATTCTGGGCCAATTTATTTTTGATAGCTATGATATTATTTTCCAGTTTTTGCACTAGTTGGTTTGAATTATTTCCTGAAGAAGAAGCCTTAGATTTAGAGGTTCTTTTTTTAATTTCCCAGACATTATTAAATCATCTTCAACACTTATGGCTAAGCGTTGATCAACATATAGAGTAGCAAGGTTGGCTCTTCTCAATGCATAGCTCACTTCTAGTAATTATGCATTCAAGAAAAAGCATTTCTGAATTTGATCCATAGGGTCGAGTGGCTATTGGAATCTTATTGACTAATTTTTTAAACTTGGAAACAAACTCTCACATAGGCTCATATGGTTCTTTATTTATCTTGAGAAATTTGAGTGAGGAGACATGTACATCTTCAACAGGTTTGAATCGATCCTCAAACTAGGTTCTCATGGTGGTCCAGTTAGTGATAGCACCAACATGGAGATGATAAAACTAGTTAGCAACATTGTCTTGTAGTGTCTCCACAAAAATCCTAATAGAAACATCTTCATGCTCCACTCAAGTATTCCACATTCCATGATAAATGCAACAATGTGTTCATCTGGGGAGAACTTTTCCATCACCTCTAAATTTAGGGAAGATTTTCCCATTCCCTTTTGGGATATCATGTAATTATTGAGTAAGGGACATAGGTCCAATCCATTTTCCCAAGGTAGAGGTATTTCTATTCTTGGAAAAATGGTTTGCAAAGGGACTGTGACTCTAGCCAACACCAAAGATTGAATACTAGGGCTTGATTGTGTTTGGGGGGTATGTGTTTCTTGCAATTCTATTTTTGACAGGAGGAGTACTTGTGGATCTTTTTCTCCTCCTTTTTGGAGTCCTCCCAAAACCTTGTTGTTCCAATAATTAAAAATCTAGATCTTCAATACCATGTGCTCTTTGACCTCGTGTGTATCTTATGTTTGCCAGGGTGTTATTGCTTCTGGTTAGATTAAAGTTGTTTCGATGGGTATGCATAAAACATGCCCAAAGTTTGGTGCCAAAAACTATTGGTTGTAGATTTGATTTTGAAAACAAGCAATATTTAGGGGACAAACATCCCCCCTCTTTATGGGAGAGGTTGCCTTATTGAATGCAAAAAGACAAAATCCAAACCACTTATTTACAATATAAATATTTGTTCAATATTTTGGTAAATATTTTGATATTTTAGATGCCTTCATTCAAATATTTTCAATATAGAAGAAAGGAGAATATAAGAATTGGTATTCAGAAACTGAAAAGAAGGGGGAAATTTTAGACATATAGATTGCAGAATGATATCTTACTTGATGCTTGATAAAATAACAAGATTTAAACTATGCATATAAAAACACAAGACATCATGTATTAGACACAAATTTCTAAGTATAATATCAACTGAAAGACACAAAGTTCTTTCTTAAATACGCATAGCTTCATATGAATCAAACAAGGAATAGAAAGGGATAAACATGAGAGAGGATGAAACTTATTCTGTATTGATTAGTAGTTCAATGTTCTTTTACATCCAAGATATCAAAATATGATCCTTTACAATGACAAGAAAAGTTCTTTAAATAACCCAAAAATAGTTACAAAAGATCCTTTTTAGTTTCCTTTCTTTTAATCCCAAAAGCTAGTATCTAATTAAATATTATAATCCCAATTTATCTCTTGTTTACATAACATATGACTAAAGAGATAATAACCACCTTAATTAGATATTAAATTAAGAAAGGAAATTATGAACTAGGATGCTGAGATGTTGGAAGAAGTGCTTATAGTCCCTTTTGTCTTGAGCACTTGATTTCTAAATATTTTCAATGCCTTAGCTATGTCCATGCCTTGAGGAATTGTTGTATTGGTAGTTGCATGAGTCCAACTGCCCAGAAACTTCTCCATTTCTTTTCCAAAATTTGTGTTTTCTAATAACTCTTTATTAGCATCCATGATAGCCGTCTTGAGTGTGTAAATTTCTTTCGTAGTCTCCTTGGATATGGTGTCTTGCTTGAACAAATCTTCTTTAAAAAATGTCTTGAATTGAGACTTGATTTATTGGATAGTGAATTTATCATTTGAATTCTCCTTATAAATTTGGCAGTGAATATCTGGAAGGCGGACATGATAGTCTTTAAAATATTCTCTTTTTGCAATATGTTCTAGATTTCTTCAATGGCTTCTTCAAGAACCTTTATCTTTCAGTCAATGCTGAAAACCCACTTCATAGAGAGATTAAATTTTTCATCATCAAATACTTTGATCACCAAAAATTTGTACATTTTTCACTCATGAATTGAAGATCTTGGATACATTCAATTCACAATTTAAACTCCCTATCTAGACCAATGAGTGTTGTGATATACTTTAACTAAATTTTAGAAATTTTGTCATAAGCTTTACATGCTTCCTAAATGAAATTTAAACCTATGATTATCATGTCATCAATCATGGCTTTCATTTCCTTCCCATAAGTGGCATACTTATGAATATATTTTATGGATTGAACTTCATCATTAGAAAAAATGGCAGGTGGTAGGATGGAAGCTAGTGGGGTTTAAATCAAGTACCTTATGCTCTATTAATAAGGATTTGATGAAACTTGACACGATTTGATTATGATCCTCCACGATCTTGTTTATGTTTCCCTTTTTCAACCCTTTCAATCACTCTAGACACTATTTCCCTCAGGTTATGTACCTCACTTTCTGGTGTTGATTCTCCAAGAGAAATTCTTGTTAATTCCAGATCACCTATTGATAGGTCCTTTTCATCCTTATAAAGTTTGGGCCTTGTAATCTCCATGAATTTTTGGCCTTGAGAGTCTGAAACCAATCTAGATGTGACCTTAGCCTTTTTAGCTAGAGGGGGAGGAGTAGTACCTAGAAGGGTTGCCACTGCATCAAACTTAGGGGAAACAATATAATTTAAGTGGGCTTCCTTTTCTTATTTTAAATAGTGGTTTTACTAAGGAAAAGGAATATTTATAAGTGGAGGGAGAAATGGGCCCAAGTGTAGGTGAACTCATCGCACTTAGAGTTTGCACAAAAACCACTTCTAACATAGAGGTCTCAGTTTGGGTGGTGGGAGCTTCCTTGGTAGATATTTCTATAGATTCTAAAAATGACTTCTTTAATTGATCCTTTTTCATAATGATTTCCTCAAGATTATTTTCTCTAGCTTTCCCTGTTATTTTTCTTCACTGTCATCATCAAAAAGGACCACAATTTCTCCCTCATCAGATAATGTTTCAATTTTATTAGGAGAGGGTAGCATGTCATTATCCTGAATAAATTCTTCCGCCTTATCATCCATTTTAGCTTTTCCCTTCTTTGTGTACACTAGAGTTGAATATTCTGGTGGAGAAGGAACATATTGTTCATGTGCTTTAGGAATTGATGAAGGTATTTATTTTTGAGGGGTGGAGGTATCTTGAGAAGAAGACCCATATTTTATTGCTCTAATCATCTTCATTTTCTATCAAACCAAAGCCTAGTTCTTACCAAGACAGGGTTGATGAGCTCCTTTAAATCATCTCTCTCCTTAACAAACCAATCAATGGTTTCAATAGGAGTGTGTTTGATTGACCTCTTATATTCAAGGGACTGCAATTATTCACCATCATCCTCAAATCCTTCAGGAACATTATATACACCAAAATCCTTCCTTTTTGCAGAGACAAACTTCCATAATATCTTCTCCAAGCTTCATAATCATCAGAACAATTGGCCTAGTAGTCTTCAATATTTGCAAGGTTTTGAAACCCATTCTGAAATTGGTGGAAATGAACCCCTTAATATCAAAACAAGTTACATGTTTATAATAATGAAGGGTAAGGGGAGAAATGATTCTATCAATGCGTTGAGCATCTAAAGCAGTCTTGCAAGTGTAGTTACCCAATGCGATTGGGATCTGAATACCTGGAATCTTCTTATCCATGCAGGTTCTATGTAGCTTATCCAATTTTCTACATATCTCAACCAAATCCATCTTGTCACTATAGTACATAAGGATTTTTAGGGGTTGTCCCTAAAATCCAGCCAATTGTATATATGAGAATTTCTTGAATTGAGTGAAAAAATTGCCATAAAATTGATCATTTGTTTTTCTTCATTTGAGAATCTTCTAACAAGTATCTCCTTCCAACAATCTGACAATGTACATAGTGAATGCACAATTTATCCTCGTAAAATGATGGCTTCTAATCTTCGTGGTTAACTATGGATGGTACTCATAGATAAGAGCATATTTCTTGTCTTCAACAAGGGAGAAACCCAACCATTCTCTATAAGCCACAATGGTGTACATCAGATAAGAGGTCATGTAAAAATTTTGAGTCCTTTGAGAATCTCGCCAAGTTGTTCCATTAGAATTTCATAGATTATCCCTGCCCAATTCAAGCTTTGCTTGCCTTCACATATAATATTGATATAAGGGCACATCCAATAATGAAATTCATTGGTAGAGGGCATTCCCATTATCCTAGAAAGGAGAGTGATAACATCTGACAATTCTTCATTGAAATCAACCCTTGTACATTATTTTGGGCAGCCTTGAGGCTCCTTTATTTGGATTTTAAACCAAGATTTAGCCACTCTACTTTTATATTGTTCATTGTCTTGATAAAAAATAAGTTGTTCCTTATCTTTGGTAAGAATTTTCAAGCCCTCAATCATGGGGATTCTAAAAGTAGTGTTAATACAATTTTCATCAAGTTGAGCCACTACTTTTCCTTGAGGGTCAATAATTTCCTTTGTCTCCATATTAAAGCATGACCCACAGGCTAACACTATATTGGCACATTGGACAAAAGCTTGAAAACCCCTTGCCTCTACAATTCCACTCTCCCTAATTAGTTGAACGACAAGAGAATGGTTTGTACATTTAATGTGTGCCCATAAATCATCCAAATCAAGGTGTTGAGCCTCGCTATCACCTATCTCTAGTATAGATATTGGCAAAGAGGATAGGAGCTCGTGTCCCTTGTAATTGATCTTAATTTTATGGCATGAGAAAATGGTCTTTATGAGAAAAATCCCTTAGTTCTCTAGTCTATACTTTGATGATTCAAAGTTTCCTTGTACCTACAAATTTGAAAATAATGGAGTAGGACTCGACCATGGCTAAAAATAGTGGAGAGGGAGAAACTGAAAGGACTTTAACAAATACAAGTGAGATGGTAAAACAACCAATTACCCCAAAAATTTATGCACATGTTGATTGAAGTAGGTCGAAGAGGTGTAATGCCTCCTTTAAATATAAAATAATAATAATAATAATAAAATAAATGTAAAAAAATGAAATAAAAGAATTAAAATTAAAGGCCCGTGATATTTTTCTTTGGGCGGATTAGGGCAAGGGGGCTCAGGTTCCTTTGTGTTTTTGTTTCTGTCTTTTTGGCTGAGTGAGGGAGTGTCGCCGCCTTGAGGAGTGAGGAAGCAGCTGAACCAGTCCTTGGCGCACCCCACCAAGCTACTGAAGGAAAACGTGGCATCATGGAATGTCAGTCGCAGCTTTTTCATCCACGATCCATTTGCTTGGGTCGTAGTTTTTGTATAGATCCAATGTACACCGAAGGGCGTTTTTTTGTTTTGTTTTATTTGGACTTGTCGACACTAAAATTTTCCTCCAAAATTTCCATTTCATTAATATATGTATGAGGAATAGGATGTTGTTAAGTGTAATTAGTAGTAGCGTCCGATAGAAGATAACGATGCGTCGATGCACGGTGCCGCCAATAATGTGGAGGACGGTATGAATAATCAAAGTACAATAGGAATGTTGTAAAAAGTAAATATTTTTCGTAAGTGGTCAGGTAATGTTAAAATGTCAAAGTTTGGGTAATTAGAGAAGTAGGGTCTACATGATTAGGAATTAGAAATATTATATTGGTAATAAGGACAAGGAGTGAGGTCATAAATATTTTGTGTATTTTATTTGTAAAAATTCTAAAAATGTGGAACCCATGTAAAATGATAAGGTTTATCTTATCTTAACGAGATAAGCTTACATGTATGAGATAAGAGTTACGGTATGGAATATGATTCGTCGAGTGGATTTCTTATCCTATCTTAGAGATAGGATGGATAAGCCTGGAAGTTCTATAAATAGAGAGGCCACCCCCCTCATTTAGCATAGAAAGAAGTAGTGAGAAATATTGTAGGAAGTGTGCGAAGGAAGCCATCAGTTAAAGGTGTGTTGAAGAAGCCATCGAGAGGTGTAATTGTAAAGTTTCTCCCATAGTCTTGTTGAAGAATCTCATGGGTGAGATTAGAATGATTTCATGTTAATATTATAATTTATTTTGATATTTCATATTTTTCGTTATTCCGTCTTATCATAGTCAATGGTATTCTTGTGTTATGTTGTTGTTTTGTTTCCAGATCACGTCCACCAAACTAAAGGTTGTGCATTAGTAAATAATCATAGCACGAGGAGTTCCCGGTGAAGAATTATCATAGTGCCGGATTGCTGATGACATTTTGGTTCCGTTGCCGGGACCATTCCTCGTTGGTGGATTTTCTGGAGAGATATTCCCACTAAGTCAAAAATCAATTGGAGGGTAACCTTGTTTTTACTGTGCATAGTAGTTACCATGGTAAAGTCATTTTTACCGTGAATAGTAGTTACCATGTTAAAGGCATTTTTGCCATGAATAGTAGTTACCCTGGTAAAGTCCTTTTTGCTGGGAATAGTAATTACCGCAGTAAGGTCACTTTTTACCATGAATAGTATTTACTTGATAACTTCACTTTTTCTTTGTGAATAGTGTTTACCACAAGAAAGTCAATTTTACCGTAGTAAGTCAAGTTTTACCATAGTTTACCGTGGTCATTTCTATTTTACTGTAGAAAGGTGTAAAGTCACTTTCTAGTATAGTGATTCCAATTATTTGTGCACATAAGTCTTGTTAATTGTACTTGTGGGTTGGTATTTCATATGTGGTTACTTTTGAAAATGGGAAAGATTCCTGTTTTTTCAGCTCAATCTAATGAAGATGCTTCTTCTTTCATTCAAGAGTTTAAACGATCTTGTATTTGTAATGGCCTTATAAGAAGGGAACAATGGACTGAATTTTTTCCTACCTTTTTGGATGGTTCAGCACTTAGGTGGTTTGAAACACTAGGTGATAATGTGAAAAATTCATGGGATTTATTAACTGAAAGTTTTCTTGAAGAATTTGGTGAACAACAGAAATATGTAGATCTCATGATTGAGATCACAAAGCTATCCCAAGGAGAGAAGGAGAAGATAAGGGATTATCATGCTCGTGTTCTAGAGCTAAGGAGGAAGCTCGATGCCCAGATCCGGAAGGAAGGACTAGCGGATGGGTTGATGAATGGCGTGGATAATCTCCTCTGTAAGCACTTCATTCTTGGGATGAAGCCAGAGATCAGACAACGAGTGAAGTATGACCGCCCAGCTACCATTGAACAAGCAAAGGAGATTGCAAGAAGGCAAGAAGAAAGCATGGAAGAGGAGCCCAAAGAAATTGTTGCTAAAGTAGAGCCTACACCAGCACCTTTGGTCCTGAATCCACAACCACTCCCGGTGAGCACAAATATTTCTCCTAATACATCTACTGAGTATGAAGATCTGCTCAAAAAGATGGGTCAGTTAACTATTAATCTTCTTCAAGGAAAGGAATTTAGTTCTCAGGGAGGAGATAGAGGTCCAAAGAGAAATATTTCTGAAGTTGTTTGTTATGGTTGTTATAAAAAGGGTCATTATAAGTATAATTGTCCAGATAGAGCTTCTACATCTAGTAAGGAGATAATAATAAAGGAAAAGCACTCGTGAATTCTTTTGATGTAGCGAGATAAGAGCAGAAATAATGAAGTAGATGTGTTTGTAACAAAAAGAAAGAAAGAAAAAGATAATCAAGATGGAAATGATCCTAAGAAGATGAAAGAAGAAACTAGTAAGAAACATAGGAGAAGAAAGTTGGGTGTGCAGGATTTTCTGATTTCACAGGGGCAAGGACCATACTCCATCTTGGAAGATCTGTCTAAAAGGCACGCAAATATTACATATGGTCAACTCTTGGCTATGTCTTCGAGAAGAGGCGGGAAATGCGAGGTGGACTCAATGCTCGAAGAAGGAAGGAGGTTGAGGTCCCTGTTTTGGAGGCAGAGGCAGATCCCTATGCTCCACAAGCTGAGGTATTATGTAATGGTATTTCAATTCATGATGTCTTAGTTGATGGAGGTGCTGCAGTTAATGTAATGACTGAGTCTGTAATGAATATGTTGGGGTTAAAAATTGATCGCCCTTCAACACTTATGTTAAGGTCATTAAATAAGGGAAAAACTAAACCAGAAGGTGTAATTTCAAATGTGGCAATATCTGTTATGGGTGTGGTATGTGTGGTAGACTTTCAGGTGATGAAAAATGGTACTGTTGCGTACCCAATGCTGCTGGGAAGACCATGGCTAAGGAGAGTTCATGCAAGAAACTACTGGAATGAAGGTTTCATGACACTTGGACGTGGTAGAGAGAGGGTGAAGATAAACGTGATCCCTCGACATCATAAAGTAGAACCTGTGGATTCAAGTGATGAAACTGATGATTGGACATCCTCTGATTACTCTAGTACCAGTGAAGTGGACACTGAAGATGAAGAAAGCGAGGTGGATGTTTCAGTCATGGATATCCCGCGATACCACACTAACTCATGACCCCATAAAATTATCTGAAGAAGAAGTTGATGATCATCTCCAACAAATAAAGATTGGTGATGCTGTGATGGAGAGTGAGAAGGAATCCTACCTCCAGCTCTTTTGAAGGTACATACACCTATTCACTTTTGATTACAAGGAACTCCGCCAAGTAAGTTGGGTAGAACATTGTATTGAGCTGGTAGATGGTGCTAAGCCCATAAAGCAAATGCCATATAGAATGAATCCTAATTTTTCCAAGACTGTAAAAGAAGAAATAGATAAGTTGTTTGATGCAGGATTCATATTTCTGTGGAGAATTCAGAATGGGTTTCTCCCATTGTGATCTCAATAAAAAAGAATGGGAAGCTACGCATTTGTGTTGATTATAGGAAGCTCAATAAGGCAACAAAGAAGGATCATTACCCTCTTCCATTTTCAGATCAGATCTTGGACGAAGTAGCTGGCCAAGAGTGCTATAGTTTTGCTGATGGATATAGCGGCTACAACCAAGTTCGTATAGCAGAGAAAGATCAGCTGAAGACCACGTTCACCACTCCTTGGGGAACGTTTGCTTATAGAGTTATGCCTTTTGGGTTGTGTAATGCTCCAGCAACATTCCAGCGTTTAATGAATAGGGTGTTCGAACCCTACATTGGGACCTTCATCAGAGTATTTCTGGATGATTTTTGCATCTATGGGAGCAAGTTGGACCACCTGCACCAGATGGAGACAGCATTTCAAAGGTTAGATGAAGCACAAGCCTCACTAAACCCTACAAAGTGTGTCTTTGGATGTTCTAAAGGCGTTTTGTTAGGGCATGTTGTATCCAGAGATGGTATTGGTACTGATCCTGATAAAGTTTCAAAAATCAAAGATTTACCATTTCCTATAAATAGAAGTAAGTTGAGATCATTTTTAGGCCATGTGGGTTACTATAGAAGGTTCATCAAGAATTTCTCAAAGATTGCATAGCCACTAACCCAGTTCTTGAAGAAGGATGTTGCTTATGAACCAGGAAACAAGGCGCATGAAGCTTTTGGACAACTGAAGGAAGCCCTGGTGTCTTCACCTGTTTTGAAGAATCCAGATTGGAGCAAGCCATTCATTGTGTACACTGATGCCTCAGATGCAGCACTAGGTAGTACTTTGAGCCAAAAGGATGAAAATGGGAATGAACATCCAATTTACTTTGGGAGCAGACAAATGAGCAGTGCTGAGGTAAACTATATCAGAATGAAAAAGAGGCTCCGACTATCATTTTTCTTTGTAAAGAAGTTTAGAAATTACTTGCTAGAGCAGAAATTTATAGTTGTAACGGATCATCAGGCTCTGAAATATATTGTCAATAAGCCTAACCCATCAGGGAGGATAGCAAGATGGATAATTTTGCTACAAGAATTTGAATTTGATATTATAGATAGGCCAGGAAAGAAGCATGTCAATGCAGATGCACTCTCTCGAGCCTATGATGGTTTAGGATCATCTTGTGATGATGATGATTTTCCCGATGCAGCATTGTTCTCCCTTGACACAATCCCTAGTGAATACATAGATATTTGGAATTATCTGAATGAATTCAAGTTTCCGGATGGTGCCAATGCAAAGACTAAGAGAAAGATTACTCAAGCCAGTCGTCCATACTCTATTCTGCATGGAGCATTATTTCGAATAGGACCTGATGGACAGTACAAGAGGGCAGTTGGACGTGATCAAGGAAAAGAGCTTCTAGAAGAATTCCACAATGGTACATGTGGAGGGCACTTCTCTGGACAACTTACGTGCAAGAAGGATCTTGGATGCGGAGTTATCAGCCCACTCTTTTTAAAGATCATTATAATTATTGTAAGACATGTGATATTTGTCAAACACATGGTAACCGTAAGACTTCATCAGCTCCATTATGTCCTATTCTTCCCCTTGGTCCCTTTGAAAAATGGGGAATAGACATTGTAGGTCCACTTCCAACTACATCACGTCAAAATAAGTATATTGTAGTTGCCACAGATTATTTAACCAAGTGGGTTGAAGCTAGGCCATTGAAAGCAGCTTCCATGGATGAAGTGGCAAGGTTCATATATGAACGCATTGTCACCAGATTTGGTTGTCCATTAGAAATTGTAACAGATCAAGGAAGCCACTTCATTAATGAGGTGGTAGAAGCCCTAGTCAATAAGTTTTCTATCAAGCACAGGAAGGCAACAACATACAAGCCAAGCACAAATGGACAGGTGGAACGAACAAATTTTGTGTTGTGTCAAATTCTAGCAAAAGATGCAGCCTTGCAGGTACATAAATGGGATAAAAGGATTCATGCAGCATTGTGGGCATATAGGGCAACATCAAAGTCAGCAACAGGATACTCCCATTTCAGTTAGCCTATGGCATTGATCCAGATTCTTCCTATTGAGTTTGATATTCCCCTTTGTGAGAGTTATGAAAAATGAAAGGATGGATGAAAGTGATTGATAAGAAAAGAAAGGTTGGTACATCTTCATTTGCTAGAGGAAATGAGGGAAATAGCAAAGGATACAAGCCATAAGAAGAAAATGAAGCAGAAGGAGTACTTTGATCAAAAGATCCGGTGGTCTCCATTTCAAGTAAATGACTTGGTTCTAGTATATGATTCCAGATACAAAAAAAGAAGACAGAGAAAATTTCTTCCAAAATGGATGGGGCCCTACAAAATAGAAGCATTTTGTGCATGAAAATGGTACGTACCGACTGGAGGAATTGGATGGCACTCCCATTACGAAATGGGTCAACCACGACAAGTTGAAGATTTTCCAAGCACCAGAATAGTCTACTCCGAGGACGGAGTAGAAGCTAGGAAGGGGGAAGATGTCGACACTAAAATTTTCCTCCAAAATTTCCATTTCATTAATATATGTATTAGGAATAGGATGTTGTTAAGTGTAATTAGTAGTAGCATCCGATAGAAGATAACGGCGCCGTCAGTATGGTGCCGCCAATAATGTGGAGTACGGTAACAGTCAAAGTACAATAGGAATGTTGTAAAAAGTAAATATTTGTCGTAAGTGGTCCGGTAATGTTAAAATGTCAAAGTTTGGGTAATTAGAGAAGTAGGGTCTACATGATTAGGAATTAGAAATATTATATTGGTAATAAGGACAAGGAGTGAGGTCATAAATATTTTGTGTATTTTATTTGTAAAAATTCTAAAAATGTGGAACCCATGTAAAATGATAAGGTTTATCTTATCTTAAAAGATAAGCTTACATGTACAGATAAGAGTTAAGGTATGGAATATGATTCGTCAGAGTGGATTTCTTATCCTATCTTAGAGATAGGATGGATAAGCCTGGAAGTTCTATAAATAGAGAGGCCACCCCCCTCATTTAGCATAGAAAGAAGTAGTGAGAAATATTGTAGGAAGTGTGCGAAGGAAGCCATCAGTTAAAGGTGTGTTGAAGAAGCCATCGAGAGGTGTAATTGTAAAGTTTCTCCCATAGTCTTGTTGAAGAATCTCATGGGTGAGATTGTAACAGTTTCATGTTAATATTATAATTTATTTTGATATTTCAGATTTTTCGTCATTCTGTCTTATCATAGTCAATGGTATTCTTGTGTTATGTTGTTGTTTTGTTTCCAGATTACGTCCACCAAACTAAAGGCTGTGCATTAGTAAATAATCATAGCACGAGGAGTTCCCGGTGAAGAATTATCATAGTGCCGGATTGCTGATGACGGTGATCACAAGGAATGCACGCGCTAAATGTCATCCCATGGAGTGCCATGGTTATTTTTATGTGCCAAAGCATCCTCCTAACTGTGTATAAAGAAAAATGAGCCTTTATTTATGTGGCGCCATAGATAGAGGGGTTTTGTCAGATGTTGTAGTCGCTTATGCTTGGGTGGGCGCCACTTGGTGTTTAACCAAATGAAAAAATGAGACAGCGCTCATGAAAGCGTGATTTTTACAAAACATCCAGATGGCATGGGTTTCCTCAAGAGATAGTCACATTGTTTCACCTTGCAACAAGCAGGCCCCCAGCCCAATCAAGTGTACTTTGACAGTGTACCTCCAAAGCATGTGTGAAAATGGTTTTGTGGTAAAGGCATGGGAACTATTTGACAGAATGCCTCAAAGAAATGGGGTCTCATGGAATGCCATAATGACACCTATGCAAAAATGGTTTTGTTGAAACTGCATTGGAACATTTCAAGAAAAATATGGTTGGCAGGTTTGAAGCCACACCCCACAACCTTTGCCAGCATTCTCACTGCCTGTGCCAAAATAGAGCTCTTGAAACAGAGTATGGACGTCCATCAAAGCATTGTGGAGAAGGGATTTCTTTTGTGTGTTTTAGTTGCAAGTGCCCTGACCAGATACATATGCAAAATGTGGAGGCATGCGAGCTGTTTGACAATGCCTGAAAGGAATGTGGTTTAGGGGCTGCAATGATTGCAGGATGTGTAAAAAAAAAAAAAGAGTTTGTTGAAAAGGCCTTGGAAACTTTCAAGCAAATGCAATTGGCATGTGTAAATCCAGACTCCACAACCTTGTCCCAGCATCCTCGCAACCTCTGTCAAAATGGGAGCTCTAGAGCAGGCCTTGGACAACCGTCAAGGCATAATGTTAGAGGATTTTTAGTTGCAAATGCGCTAGTAGACAAGTATGCAAATGGCGGAAGCTTACACAAGGCAAGTCAACTATTTGACAAAACACCTCAAAGAAATGTTGTCTCATGGAATGCCAGGATTGCAAGATATGCACTTAATGGATCTGTTCAAAAGGTTTTAGAAACGCACAAGCAACTACTTACTCTGTTGGAAAACTTCAAGTGATCGGGAAGTTGGTGTGACGTGGTGGAGGTTAGGATGCTCATGAACCGGTTGGCGAAGTGCCCGAGCAAGATGTTGAACCAAAGCCTGCGGCTTCGATCAAATTCATTCTCCAGGCATGGTTCTTCTTCCATTACCTCTCATAATTCTCGTGCTTTAGTATTCTTTTACAACTAAATAGAATTTTAAATTATTAGGATTTTTTAAATGCAGTTAAATGTCTCTTCAACTCATTGCAAAACAATAAAGTGTCATGTCGCAACTCTTGAAGTCGTTATAACTCGTCTACTTTAAACCATGAACTATCACCCTCGCTTCGAGATGATTTAGAAAACTCTTACCCTTCTTGATCACTCCAATATCATTTTATTGACTAGACGAATTTGACTCCCCATTGATAAAGTTGACCTTCTCCTTGTTTTAAATAGTTAAATTTTACAATTTTCGGAGACTCACTAAGTACCCTTCGCAACTCTGGAAACGAGATGTGAAGTTTCATTTGTGTACCTTGGTATACGAGGAGTCACCTTGACCTTTGGTTTGACCTAAACGAACATATGACTTCCTTTTGACACTCTTATAGGAGCCCTGTTACACTAGTTTACAGCAGTGAAAGCTGTTAAATCTAGAAAGTTGGCTTTCGTTTTGAACTGTTATTTGAAAATTGGATGGAGAAATTACTTCATGTCTTCACAAACCTCTAGTGTTTATACTAGATAATTGCATGGAACATTCAGTATAGGAAAGAACACTTTTCAGGATAGTTTGGCAAAGCCATTTTGTAGGCATCTCGGTTGTAGTTTGACGAGGTCAAACTGGTCTAATTTCATCTTGTCACTCTAAAAACTTGTTGCCGTTTAAAAATGGTCCTCTAGTTCTCAGTCCCATCGACTCTGATGAATTCTCTTTATATAGGGGAACTAGTAGGAGATGTCTCGTTGCGTGCTCCTCCATCAAACGCCATTTTTGGACGTGGTTTTCTGGGCCCTCGAGCTAACTTTTGTCATTTTACAATTGGGTCAACTACGATCAGTAGCCCCAGAAAATTAACCACAAAACGTAAACCGTTCACTCTTTTTCAATTCATCGATTCTTTATGGACTCCTGTTATATCTAGGGACACGTAGAAAGTTAGTTGTGGTGTGTGTGTTCATTGAAAGATAACCTTTGGAAGCGTTTCTTAGCCTCCGAGCCCATTTTGTACGTTTTGTAGCTAGTGAGAAAATGTAAAAGTAGAAAGCTGCGGACCCTCGTAGGGTTGCCAAATCACCCTGGAAACTTTTAACACATGTAAATAACTGTTTAAAACACTATAATGAAACTTGTTGTGTGTATTAGAACTTTTGACAAAACAATGTTTTCTCTCTCTTCCTTTCTCTTTCTCTCTCCTGGGTTTATAAAATGAAGAAAAATGAAAGGCAATGAATACATGTTTCTAGAATTTTTTTATTTCGATTGCAAATTGTAATTATTGTCAGATGTAAATGGGAAACTGAAAAATGATAATTATGATTGATTAGGGTGGATGCCATGCCAGTGATTTATCACTGATATCATGCTCACGTGGGTTTTGCAGGATGGAAGAATGATGACGAAAAAGGTGATGTGTAATTTAATTATTATTATTGTAATTTTTATAGGTCATTGTAAAATGAATAATTGTCTAATGTAGTCTCTTGTTACAGAAAAGTTATAATTGAAATTTGTTAATATGCATGAGATGCTAGTTTTAGGGATACTTAGGAAATGTGCATCTAATCACCGGTTCAATTTGTTTCTTAGTTGTGTATGGCAAAAAGGGTTTGATTTATACATAGTAAATTGAAATTGAAGTTAATATCTTGTAGTACTTTCTCAGTATTCAATAAACGATTAAATTAATTATTGGGTTATCTTCTTACCTTGCAAACATAATAAAGAGTTTTAATGGGAACACTCAACCTTAATAAAATATTCGTGCATAACTTGCCTGCATGTGTGATCCTTTTTTACCATATAAGAAATTTAAGACCGTAGAATGAACTTAAGCTTTGTACTCGATGGAACACTCTAGGTTAGGTAAATAAAACCCCTAGTTGGAGTTACCATCATAGTTATTATGTCTAGCGACATTGTTGTGAACCCATATTTTAGGAATGACATGGTCTAACCTTATCCAGAGTATGCGGTTTCCTTCTAGTTTTGGTAATCGCGAGAAGAATTCCCTCTCTTCAGGTTTGACACAGGTTGAGCATTGAAGACCACCTTAGAAGTCACCTTATGAGTCCTTGTTAGAAGGAATGACTAAGCAGTGTAACCTTCCCATCTGTGGAGTAGGTAGAGATATTACTCCCTTGTATCCTATTGGATTTCTAGGCCTTACGAAATTAGATCTAGAAATTAACTTCATCAGTGAATGAAATCCCTGTTGGATCCAAACGACCTAAATGAAGATCGCGATATAGTTGTTCTATGTCTTGCATTCTCGTTAGTGAACCCTTTTGTCCCTCATAGATAAATGTCTTGTCTTGGGCTTGTGAAAATTTAGTGCCTTGATCTTTCATGAAAGGATTATAGGGTAAATACATTTTAACCTTAATCACACCTATAATAGAGATTGAAGCCCTAGGTGAAACTAGAATTAAGCTTAACCATGTGCTTCTTTAATATGTCAGACAAGTACTTTCGTAACTCTTATGTTTAAAACGATAGTAATAATGAGACCCTAGTGCGACGCAAAAGTAAATCATATGAGAGTGAAACCAAAATTTGAGGTTAGGAATAATGTCACTGGGAGTCCTTAAGACTTAATTTAAGCATCTTCATGTGTTACAAAGAATATGAATTGTCAAATGGTGTGAACAAACTTCGAGAAAACAAAGGATGTATATATATATAAATCAAATTTAGAATTCAGCAAGTTATTGTACTATAATGATAATGGTAGGGAAATAAATATTCCATGATCGAAGGACGTTCTTGGGAAAAGGCTATCTCAAAATCTATCTTCCTTAATCCCAAGATTTCATTTTGACATCACGTTAGATTTTCTTGTGTAGTAAGAGTAAATTTTATACATTAAATAAACGTTTGAGAAGCAAAATCTTAACATAAGAATGAGAGAATTAGAATCTTGTAGGCATTTTGAAATATGGAAAAATACTTATGTAAGTTATGAAGATTGTCATAAGGGTAAGGAGCAAAATCAAATGGTTGAACAATAAGTGAAAGGTGAAATGAATTTTCAGAACATGTAGGTGGAAAAAGGGAGAAATTTTTTCTTACATAATAATGTTATGGGATGTTTAACGTACTCTAGATGTAACCATGGTAATGTTGTGTTGTGGGTTGTCAATCCTTAAGTCCCTTTTTATTGTGGTCGTGTTATTGCTAGTATTCATTTGTTGGGAAAGTGTGTGGCATCAAAGCATGCGATGTCTTCTATAGGTGTCATGTGGGTCGTTGACTTATGTGATTGTCGCATGTGAGTCGAGTTACGTACTTGGAGCCCTTACTATGTTGTGAGTAGTGAGTAATGTAAGTCAAAAAAAAATTATCCTAGTATTTTACTGTTGTATTTGGGTGTGTAAAATGTGGGCACTACAAGAGGTGAAATAAATGAGGTAATAAATAATCTCTGCCGACCTAAGAAAATGAAAACTGGTAAAGGAGGAGAAAATGTGCACAACTGACCCATGGGACAGTGGGACGCCTAGGACATGCAGAACCAAAACATCCGCAGTGAATGGAAAGCGGAAAAAGCGGACTTGCGGGGAAATGAAGGTCAAGGAGCACTTGGGACATGAGGAACACAGAGAGCCTAAATGTATGCAAAACACTCGGATAAGGTAAGTCGGAAAAATTGGCACAAACGAGTCCTTAGGAAATCGAGACACGATTTCTCGAAAATACGAAATGACTGAAAAATGTAGAAAAATCATGACTATGTGGGAAAAGTAGGAAATCGGGAACAAAATTCCCGAAGGACTTGGGACACGAGGGATAGAAAAACTTGAAATACCCACATAATAAATAAAAAGCCTCAAAAACTCAAAATTTAGAAAAATTTCTAACTGTTTGGAATTAGATATTTCTTAGGGGACCTTTACAAGGGCATTTTGGTAGTCACCTTACCTAGAAAATTTTAAAAATTGAAGAAGAAAATTCACCACATTTAGGGAAGTGACAACATGTATGATGATATTAAGATTGATATGTGGCATAAATGACAACAGTCACTTACGCACTATCTTGAAGTTAGTGGCCACTTTCTTATTCAAGTTAATGGTAGCTTGACTTCTATAAGTTTGCAACCACTTGGCTTATGTAAGTTAGCAACCGCTTGCCTTATGTAAGATAGCAACCGCTAGGCTTATGTAAGTGGGCGGGGCGGCCATCATGTTTATGTGGGGGAATCAAATAATAACAAAATAAAAATCCTAAAATAGTGAAACTGAAATAAAATAATCAGGATTTAGTAATTGGATTCTAATAATGATGAAATTCGAATCCAATAATAACGTTATTAGAATCCATAATAGAAAAATTGGAGTCCAATAATAGGTATATTGGAATCCAATAATAGCAAAAAAGTGGAATCAATAATAGAGAAATTAGAACTCGAATAAGTCCAATAATGACAATGTTGGAATCTAATATACGCAAAAAATGGAGATGGATTTTTTCCAATACTTCTAATCTTTGGAGTCTAGATTCACTGGAATATGTCCAAATTAAGTGAAATAAGCATTCAACACCGAAGAGAAACACTGTTCCATTCATTATGGGGTTGCAAACACCATGGATGTGTGAGAGAATGGTACAACATTCACACAATTCCATAATATCCATGGATTTGACATTTTCCACGAATAAATATGGCATAAGTAATCCAAATGAATTTTGAAATGGTTCATTATTTCTGTATCATTAATATTGTTTCCTTTCTGTTATATTAAACTTGATGTTAACCTTTGATTTCATTTTCCTTGTAGTACCAATTATACACATTGACTTGTTTTTAATGATCAAGAGGCGGGGTGCCCATAGTATGGGTCCGTTTCATCAAGGAATAAGATTGAATACATTTACAAGTGGTTGATAGAAGTCCAAAAATGAGAAAAACTTCTTTGAGTCAATTGGCGAGATCAATGGGTTCATTACAAATGATGTGTCAACTGAAATCCAAGCCATTAGATTTATTTTTATTGTATTGTACTTCTATGCCTCGGAATGTGTGCAGGGCATGGTTGAAAAATTTGTACAAGTATACTAGCAAGGAGTTTTGGTGGAATATTTTTGAGAGATTAGATACCATCATGTATGCTATGGGAATGCATGAAGATAACATTTTTGTAATGACTCAAGACTTCCTCAATGAATTCAAAGAGGAAATTTATTTCATCAAGTAATTTAAGAAGACTCGGTGTGAGAGTGTTCGGGACGTATCGAGTGAATATTAGCCTTCACATGTTTCTTTATTAATTTTTCATCTTGATAATTACACGTGGATTATAGTGTCATTGATCTTCAACATGTGTGTCTTGATATACATATGGATTTTTTTTTGAAACTTCACCCACGAAAATTAGGAAACAAATGTATCCATCAAGGCCTACCATTGTTATTTAAAGACCAAATACTTATGTGATAGACAAAAACAAATGTACTGCCAAGTGGACCATTTTTTCTATACACTTGTGTACATGGTGGAGCCATTTTACAAACACAAGAGGAAGTTGCAAAAATCCATCTTCTTGACCAACTTTAAAAAATAAAGACAACTATTGAAAGGGTTTGAGAGGGAAAAAAGTATTCTAGATATAAATTGTGTTGTGGCTGCCCTGATGGGTATGAATTATGGGTGAGGAGGAAAACAACCAAAAACAATTGGTATTTGGTAAGGTAATGTGGTTCCTTTGATGTATGTGAATGTACCTAGGCTACCGGAGGATACACATGTAAGCATGTGTTAAAGGCATTGGAATTTTGTAGGTGATGTTTTTTGGTGTCGTATTTTCAAGCACCAGAAGTAGCAAGTAACTCCATTTGATCATATGTGTTAAGTAGTTATGTCATTTTCTAAGCATAATTCATAACAAAATTAAGCTTCATTTTGTATTTGTGATCCATTCATGTGTAGGAGGCAACACATCTATGGAGAAAAGCACTGTAAATGAAGACATGTTCCTGGATGGCCTCTCCTTGCCACATAAACAATCACTGACACTTGATGGTAAGAGGATTTTTTTGTCCTAGAGGTAGCTTGAAAACCATATTGTGTTTTTCACCTCGTATTGTTAATGTTAATTCAGTTATTGGGGTGTGTTATTTCCAAAAATGTCCTTTCGAAACTTGATGGTAAGACTGAAATTATGTTATAATCATGTGTAGGTGGTAATTTATTTTCACAAGAAACTCCGCTAAAAAAAAAAGGGCAATAACAATTTTTTTGTAGTGTCAAGGAAATAGTAGATAACATGCCTTGATGGTAATGCACTTATTTTAATTCATACAATGTTTTTCAATACACATATTTAATGGTGTTTGTATTTACAATGTTGTTTCTTGTATGAAGAAGAAGACTATATTTATGTTACATTCATGTGTAGGTGACAATTTTTATCCACATTCCAATGTTATGAATGAGTTTTGTAGCTAATATTTTCCACTATCCACAGAACAATAGTCAACATGCACGAGATGGTATGAGTTTTTTTTTTTCAAGTATATATGGAGGTTAAAAAAAAGCTGAGTGTATTTTTATATCCATATTTATTCTACGTATATTTTTTACATGGGTTATAATTAATAACTTTATATGCGTGTGTTGTATCTCACGAGATACTCCTAAAACAGATTAGGGTTGGTGGGTAGATGCTAAAAATTTGTTCAAATTTTATGCTAAACATGTGGAGAGCCTTCTTGAAGTCGGTGTCGGATATAACACCAAGCAAAGAGGGAGAAATCAATGCACACATTGCATGTCTTTGAGTGGTTTAGGAGAGACTTGCAAGAATCAAATTCAATAGATTTTACTTTCATTGGAGATGTCAATGAGTCAACCATCTCTTGTATGTGTTCCTAGTTTAGTGCGAGTAAAATACGTTGCAACAGTCCAAAGAAGAGGCCAACCATTATAGAAGATTTGAACAATCACGTTGAAGACTATGAATGCTTCAAATTTCTTGACACCAATTATGCAAAGAGGAGAGAAACACAATAAGGAGAACCTATACATAGAACATTGAATTATTGGCGTGAATGTGTAGACACAAAATTATTCACTTTAGACATAACTTAGTGCATTATTATACTATTATTTAGAAGGTTCTCAAGTGAATAAAATACTAATTAATCCCACCTTTTTAACATCTTTATTTTATATTTTATTTCATAGTTCTCGTGTATTTTCCAGCACTTATCTTTCCATTTCGCAACTACCCGTCATTCTAGCCCCAAATCAAAGTGTTGTGATCTATGCACATCCTCTCTTGCTTCTTTTTGGGCCTTTCTACAATTTTTAATACTTATACTTTTCCAATTTATCCTTATCGGGATTAATTAGAAAATTAAGCTTGATATCCCTATAAATATAAAGTTCTAAAACCATAATGAGGGCACTGGATTCATATACTACTATCACTCCATCTAGAGTTTCATCCATTGCATAACTTGCATCAACATAGTGTCATGCATCAAGGATAAGAGATCTACATCACACACATTGCATAGGGGGAGAGGGATTCTATTCTCTTCTATGCACACATGATATTTGAATTTTCTATACTTATTATTTCTCACTACTTCACAACTTGCGTGCAACCGAGACAAGAGAACTCGGGGAACGACATACACAAACTCGGTAGAACTACATCGGGTCAAAAATGTAGTGCAACGCTCGGTGATAAGACCACTAGTTTGGTGGCTAAGGTCGAGTTCAACCCATTAATTTGCATATTTTATTTTTCCTAGAGTTAAATACTTATTTTTGTATTGCAGGTCATAATTCAACTTACGCGGTGAATCTAGTGTGAAAGACAGGAAGATTTTAAGATCAACTTTTGACCATAAAAACTTGGATCCAAAGCTTTTACGAGAGATCGGGGTGCCCCGAGTGCCTTCCTAGGTTCCCTAGTCGGTTTAAAAACTCTAGATCTAGTCTTCACGGGGTTCCTAATAGATCGTTTACACTTCTAGATTTTATTTTAGGACATGTCACAACTTTGTGATAGTTATCCTCAATTAGCTAAGTGATTATCCTACTCTTCTCTTACATATTAGGTTTTTTTTCCATTAGATTTAATGGTGCAATTACTTTAAATTATTTTAGCATAATTTATTTATAACGTTTTAGTCCTCCTAATTAGATAAACTAGGGTTATTATTTCCTAGAATTATAGGTCTATTTTAATTAATCATTTTAGTGAACTGACGTCTCCTTCTAGAAGTTTCTAGGGTTTTTCATTTATATTTCACCAACATGAATATTTATGTCACCGAATATGTACTTACCCATCCTAATTTGCTTCATCATGTTTAAAACCTCTTTGCTACTACAAATGTTTACGTGGAGATGCATTGATTCCATGTATGACATGATTTCTAAGGCATTTTCCCAACATATATCTTTTGGGCTCATCCTCCAGATGACATTCACCCCTTTGACAATGACCTACCACTTTGTATCATGTATTGCATTTACAATGTTGCTATCAAGCGTACTCTTATCAATAATGGGTTTGATCTCAATTTGGGCCCTATGTCCTTTCTCCAGGATTTAAGTTTTTCTTCTTGTGACATTAGCCATTCTTCCATCTCACTCCATACTTATGATGGTAATATCCATCAATTTCTAGGCCACATTACTTTTACTTTCACTATAGGTCCTAAGAATCTCCCTACAATCTTCTTTGTAATCAATTTTCCTGTCTCCTATAATTGCTTGCTAGGAAGGCCATGGCTTCATGCCATACAAGTTGTTTCTTCTATAGTCTACAATTGTGTCAAATTCCTATATTAGTGTATTGAGTATACTATATACCGAGATCGTGATCCATTCCAATATTGTGTCCATGACCCTCATACTAGTATCCCTATTCCTCACATTGATACTACAGATGAACCTCAACCTATGGATGATCAACCTCATTTACAACCGCTTAAGTACGCTATTTGTTTACTAGATGTTATCCCTTCTACACTATCTCCTACTATCGCTATTATTCCACATCAACCACTTATTCCATCCATACAAAATATCCTTCCCTCTTTGTCTTCACCATTAGCTCATACCCTCTTTACATGTACACTTTTCATTCATAAATCTTATTGGGAACATGTTCCGTTCAACCCCGCATGCAACAAAACCATCTATTCTCCTACTTATCTAGCTCATCTTGGCTTTACTTTTGAGGACCTTCAACCTTCTACTCACACCTCTCATCTATATTATGGTTTTTTCACTATCACTTTGTTGCTAATGGGTTGTGTGTATTTTAACTTTTAGTCTATCTCCCGCGTACCCCTTGTCCTTCTCTACTCACATTAGGGGACTCTTGGCTTACTTACATCAGAGGTACCTTAGACCCTAGTCACACTGATATTTCATTCCCTATGCCTTTTGGTCATATTTTCATTTGCAATAGTTCCTTTCTTGGTTTTTCATGTAACTATACTCGATGGTATACACACAGACTTCCCTGACCCCCATTCACTGACAAAGAATATGCTATGGGCATGTATCATCTACGTCTTACAAGGTCTTTACATGATCAACCTCATACTATATAATACCATGTTGCCAATAGAGATCCATTTGACATTGAACTAGAGGAAAATAATCTTCTTGATTAGTTCACATAGCCTCTTTCCACCTTACCATTGGGGGCATATGGACGTGGCATACTCACCCCATAATCTTAGCATCCAATCATATTTTACTTTTGCAATCTCATATATTAATCTCATAGCATATGCATACTCATCATACATTCTATCTCCTCGTTACTCGATGACACACTATTGTGCTTTGGTTCACACTGAACTGTTGAGGGATTACCTTTAGATTAAACCCCACACTTTGAATTATAGGTTTTACACATTTACATCCTATCACATACACCATACATCCTACCTTATCTTATACATCACTCGTCACTAGTCATTTATACATCACCTATCTTATACATCCTACACTAGTCGTCATATGATATGCACCTAGTTTTGTATTCCTTTGGTACATTCTGCATTTATACTAGGTTACATTATATCTGCGTCTATATACATTTTATCACTACACAATCTATTTATATTTAACCCTTTCACCACATATTACACATCATGCCTTTATTACATTGTCTCATTCACATAGTGGGTCTATCCATCCCATTCATTCCATCTTGCACTAGATTCCATTATAAATGGGTCTAGTTTCATATATCATCCTTGCATATTTCATTTCTATATACACTTCCTATTGTACTTCACACATTACCTATTATCGATACATTACATATATTACATTGCATCACCCACATCTTGATTACCCTATTCATCACTTGGTCGTTTCTACTACGTTGTCTTCTACGTGTTGCATTCACCACCCTATGACGCACTCTAGTTCCTCAGTCCATACTCCCTTACCGAGGGTTTACCAATCAAATGGACCTTAATTTCATCATGAGATATCTCTCTCATCTAAAATCCCCCTCGTTAATGAAATACACCTTAGGTTAAATTATCACCCATTCTTTCATCTTGTAGTGGTATATGCTTTAGGAAAAATCACCACCCCCATTACATTTCATTTTCTAGTGTTATACACCTTAGGTTACATCACCACACCCTTATTTCATCCTGTAGTGGTATACGCTTAGTGCTAAATAACCACCCCTTTTTATTTATCATACAATGATATATGCTTAAGGCTAAATCACCACTCTTTCATTTAACTAGTTGTGGTATACACTTAGGCTATAGGGTACATGCAAAATATTTCCATATGTATCTTCACCACCACTCATTCTATAGTGATATATGCTTAGGGATAAATCATCACTCTTCCATTCAAAAATCGTGGTATATGCTTAGGCTATAGGGTCCACGCACATCTTTCCATATATCTCATCCCCATACACTCATTCTATAGTGATATATGATTAGGGCTAAATAATCACTCCTCCATTTGAAAAGTCATGGTATACACTTAGGCTCTAGGGTCTATGCACATCTATCCACATGTTACATTTCCTCATTTTCATATATACACACTCATCACAACGTGCTAGATAACACCAACACTACTCGACCATTTCCCGATGATGTACGCTCGTTTACGGTTCATTCTTAAGCTGGTGAGGGGAAAACAATGAGCCTCGGTGTATAAAATTCCATCCTTTCGAGGAGCACATTTTTCCTATCATTCCTTCTTGCATTCCATTCTACCCATCCACAACATTGCATTGTCTTGGGGCAATTACTTGTGCTTATTAGTGTTTTGCATGTTCATTTTACTTCATATGTTATCTTGATTTCTTATATTTCATTATCATACACACATGCGCATTCACGCATTTATTTAGTGTGATCACGAGATACATAAATCTACACACAACATGGATGATCTCCTTATACCCTTCCTATACTAGTTGTTGGGGGCATCCACATTCATCTTATCCAAGTGCTATTTGTTTCATTTTATACTTAACATCTTATACTATTTTTAATTACACATTTTGACATATTGGGTATCACTGTAACATGCTAATGGGTGTTCCATGTGTAACACTTGTTTTTAAGATTACATGTCTCCATCACTACTCATTTCCTTTCCTTTCTACTTATATGTTTTGTTTTCATCATTGTATCGGGATTTTCCATTTTCTTGTGTGCAAACTTCTCTACTTTTTGTGGCCATGATGGCCTTACGTTTCTTGTGACATCGTGAGTGATATCCCATGTTTGAAACCTACTTTGTGTTATTTACTTGTCTGTTTGCGTTTTTACACTACTTTGTTTGGTAGTTACTACATTGTCTATGTATTTTACATTTTCCTTATTACATGCATGTTTTTTCGGAATAACACTTGTATTGGCTAGCCTTCCCCCTTTTTGTGTGCCTTGGTATCTACCAAGTGTTTCCCTTTCCTCATACGGGGTAGATTTCTACGAGGTTAGAGTGTGGTTGGTCTTGTTTTGGCCGTATTCTCCTTTCACCAACGTCACATTCAACCCCAAAGAGAGGAAATCATTGATGGTTTTCAGCTAACATAACGTATTTACACCGGTTCACACAAAGCAAGTGAGTTTTGACTATTATACAAACTCCATACACAATGGCCTAAACAAGACATGGTGTCCTTCGGAAATTCTACGGAGCGATTACATGATTCGGGGTTACAGTGGTTATGCCTCTCTACACTTCTTCATCCGGTGGCGTCGAGATCGCCAAAACAACTAGGATAATATATAGATCTCTTCACACATTTCAGAAAAAGTGGTTAAATTTGGAGGATACAACACATTTCATCTCTATACTTCTTGACCAGGATAATGTGAGATCGCCAAAAAAACTCAAGACGAGTTGGTATATCCTTCTACACTCTTTTTCTCTACATGGATCAAGTGCCCATGTTCCATTTACATTTGTTTTCCAACATATTTTAAATTTGCGTACTTTACACATTTCTATATACATGCATATTTTACACAACATTGTTACATACGTACATATTTGACTACTTGATAATTTTCTTCTTATAGGTCTATCTATATGAAAAACAAGCAATCAAATTGTGGACAACTAAAAACAATGACAATGAAAACGATAACACACGGTACATGAATTTTCCTTTACTAACCATGTAGGTACACTACACACAACAACAACTACACATGCATTCTACCCTAGGTTCACTCTCATCACTTTTTATGTGCATTTTTCATCTTTAGAATCCACACTCCTCCAAATTTTCTTTTTGTCATTCCACGCTTGAGTCTAGTCCATCAACACATCTTCTTCTACACTCTACATGGATATCAGGTATGCATCTCTATCTACTTTATGTTACCAAGCATTCCACTCACCAATATAAACATGGGTGCAAAATGTACACACAAAATTTTGCACTTTAGACATCATTTAGTCCGGTCTTATAATACTATTTAGAAGGTTCTCAAGTGAATAAAGTACTAATTAATCCCATGTTTTGGCCATATTTATTTTATATTTCGTAGTTCCCATGTATTTCCTAGCACTTATCCGTCTATTTCGCAACTTCCTCGTTATTCTAGCCAAAAATTAGGGTGCCCCATCATGTACTGGGGCTCCATGGGGCACCCCAAGCCAATATGGGTTCCCTGATCTATGCACATCCTCTCCCACTTCTTTTTAGGGCCTTATTAGCCATTTTTATCCTTATCCTTTTCCCGGTTGGCCTTGTCGGGATTAATTAACGAAATTAGGCTTAAGAGCCCTATAAATATAAAGTTATCGAGACCACAATGAGGGCCTAACATCATATACTAATATCTCTCCATCTAGAGTTGCATCCATTCAACCACTTGCATCCACATAGTGCCATACATCAAGGCTAGGATATATACATCACATAGACTCCATAGGGGAGGGATTCTATTCTATCCCATGCACACATGCTATCTACATTTTCTATAGTTACTATTTCTTCCTACTTGAAAGTATGATTGACATAAGAGCACCTAGGGCATGACATGCTCACACTCACGAACTACATCTTGAGTACGAAATGTAGTGCGGTGCTAAGTGATAAGACCATTAGTTTGGTGGTTGAGGTTAGTCCGACCCATTCATTTGCATCTTTTATTTTTCCTAGGGTTTAATACTTCTTTTTGTATTGCAGGTCATCATTAAACTTACATGGTGAATCGAGTGTGAGAGACAAGAAGATTTTTAGATCAACTTGTGACCATAAAAACTCGTATACTGAGCTTTTACTGAGAGATTAGGGCACCTAATCTGTGAGACCAAGACACCCCAGAGTACCTTCCTAGGCACCCCAGTTAGTTCGGACACTCTAAATCTAGTCTTTGCGGGGTTCTTAATTGATCATATGCACTTCTAGATTTTATTTTCAGACCTGCGACAGTTACCCTCAATCAGCTAATTCATTCTCCTACTATTCTCTTGCATATTATGGTTTGTTTCCTTTAGATTTAATGGTGTAATTACTTTACATTATTTTAGCATAGTTATTGAAAGGGTTTTATTCCTCCTAATTAGATTAATTAGGGTTACTATTTCCTCACATTATAGCTCTATTTTAGTTAAACATAATGTGAGATCGTAAGAAAACTTAGATATGTGAGGCAAAGACTAACATAATGATCATTTCGTTTCTGGGTGGCTTGAATATGAATGAAACATATCCACATCATCTTTTGTCTTTCTGTAACTTAGTGTCTGCGTGAATTGAGTATTGAATGTACTTAATTAAAATACATTCTTTTATTATATGTATGGTACAAAGCCATGAATATTTTGTCTAATATGTAATGTTATGTGTTGCAGATGCAGAGAATATGGAGAGAGATGTATCATAGGAAATAAGAGGTTGAGGTTTGGAAAGTAAATGTATGGAATGCATATAAGTCTTAAAGGAAAGAAAATGTATGGAATGTAGAGCAGGCCTATAATTACATATATACATGAGAACAAATTTGTTGGTGGAAGACAATTAAGTATGTTGTCATGTTTTCAAGTTAACTATTTTGATAGATAATTTGTATCTTAGAATTCATTTAAAATTCATGTATATGAGGTTGTGGAATATATTTTCATACAATGCCCTAGGGGTTGGTTTCAATCCATATAAATACATTCCTTTTGATGATTTTAAGCGTATTTAAATTATGTGTTTTCTTGTCTTAACCAATTTGGGACCACTCTTGTATTATATGGATAATAGACTTTGAGAAACAATTTGTTTTTATTTAAATAATTAACTTAAAATTTCAAATAATTTATATTAAAATATGTTCAAAAGCGTTGGATCATACCATTCTAAATATATATAAAAGATATAAAAAAGTTAGAAGTGTATTTTAAATAAAATAAATTGAAATTTGCATTATGTAAGTTCTTTTTCTTACTTTATTTTTATGTCATTATATGTGCATTTTATATTATTATTTGTGTTGTGAAGGATAAAAGTAATTAAATGTGAAATGATTGAAATAATCTATAGGTCTTTTGTGGGTTTCAAATATCAACTTTTCAAACTATCTAATTTTTCTCTTTGTGGTAAGTATGATGAATTAAGTAGGAGTAAATTATTCACAAATTTTTAATATATCTTTTAATGCATAAATAGTGTGAGATATTTATTAATGTATAAATACTATGAGATATCTATTTTACTGTATAAGAAATGTGTATTATTTAAAGTATTTATTACATATTTAATTAAATTAATAACTTGTTTCCATATAAATTTATAAATAATTACACTAAACAACGGTTTGAATTAATCATACACATATTCTAAATTATTAGTAATAAATTTATTCTATATTGTCAACATTCAAAGTTTTGAAGAAGATTCTCCCCACAAATTTAAATTTTGTGTAATATAATGTGAAATATATAATTTAATATTCAATAAAGGTCGAAGAAAGAGTACATATTTCACTTTTTATTCTAAAATAACAAATACATGAACATTGACATTTTATTACAAAGTTGTCTATTCATTTATCAATTGTGCCTTTGGTGGGAGTGACTGGTACATTTTCAACAGTTGACGCCTTGGCCTCCATATACAACTTCTTCCATTCTTCCTTGTGATGTTCATGGATTTTAGAACATAATTAAAGCTTGCTACCTGATTTTCAACAATTTTCTTGTTCAATTCACGTATTTTCTCCCAATTCTTAATTTCTAGTTCCAACTCTTCAACAAAAACCTCCAACTCCATATTTCTCAAGGAAATTTCTCTTACCTGGTCCAACAATTCCTTATTATTTTCCAACAAAATTAAATTCTCCAATGTAAGTCTCCCACACTCGATTTTAAAGAACTCTACCTTCTTCGTTAAAAGTTGTGTTTCTAATTACAAACAAAATGGTGGGGAAGTATCATCTTCTTTTCCAACACCCCCATATTCATGTGGAGGTATCGTTTCATACTTTCCGAGCCAAAAGTGGTATTATTAAATGATTCACAGTGTTTTGGTTCCTCCACATGTGTATCTTTGTGCTTTCCATCTTTTTTTTTTTTATGTAGCCATCCAATTACATCTACAATTAAACAACCAATTTATATCAGTTATCATTCAAACATAATTACAAAGAAAATAATGAACTTAACTTATACTCAACAAAATAATTTCATAGATGGAATATATATGAAAGTTTAGCATGCACATAAAACCCAAGTAAGCATACATGGAAGAAGCATGCAACTATTAAACCATAAACCATAATCCATAATCCATAGTCACATAACATCTTGTTCTTTAATACATTAACCCATTACATAGTGACAACATCATCATATCTACATCTTTAGTAATCAAGGTCCTATTAATAAGCATTGGAATACAATAAATGGAATGTCACATAATAAGAATAAAAACCATTTTATGCATTATAAACAAAGTGTAAATGGATAACTCTATATAACCCATAAACCATCAACCATAAACAATATACCATAAATGTTAATCCATAACCACAAAACATTTCATTGATTAATATAAACCACAAACCATAATCAATATATCAAGAATGCAATATTAAACCATAAACATCAAACACGAGTACATAAACACATTAAAAAGTAACAACATCATCATATATACATCTATAGTAATCAACGTCCTCGTAAGCAATGTTATACAATAAATGTTATTATATCCTCTCATTGTCTATTGGAGGTAATAGAAAATTTTGAATCATAAAATCTAACTTGCCTCTTCTCGTTTCTATGAAAAAAGTAGGTGTGATCCCAAGGATGGGGCGGGGGGCTAGGATATGCAATCGGAGTAAGTTGCACTTTCTCAACTAAAACCTTCACCGTAAGATCATAAAAGCCAACCATTTAGTAAATAATTAAACATAGATTTTGTTAAACACATAAATAAATCATCCATTACATCTACTTGTCTCTCGTGGAGGAGTGTCCAGTATCATATCTCTAACATCCCATATCACAAACCCTTTGACACATTCTGCCAAAGTGTTTGAAAATGTGGTAGGGTAGGAAATGGAGCAATTGGGAAAAATGGTTTCATAAATGATGACTTTGACAGTCTCTCGGAGGGAGTCTCATGCCATGGAAAACTACATGAGGGATAATTGTTATCCCAATTTTTCCCCAGGTAAAATTGGTCAAACATGACCCATTGAGAAGAAAACCTAAGGGTTAGCTCTGTCTTGCAAGCTCACATTCAAATCCAAATCTGAGGGACATGAAAGACTCTACAATGGAGGAAAAGGGTGGAGAAGGATAAAAAAATGTCAAAAGAGCCCAAATCTCAACATAAGAGAATAGGAAAGGCTCAAAGTTTTCGGACTTAGCCGCATACGAGTCAACTCGGGGCCGAACAACAGACTCGTGAAAGGTGCCATGTGTTAGCTTGGCACAATCCCAAAAAGGCGCATCAAAAAGGTAGGTCCCAAATATGTGTTGAGCCTCCACACATTCAAATGGTGCAAATTCAAAAGTGAGACCCAAGGGACAACCCCTAAATGAGCGCGAAGCTTCCACGTGTCCTAGGTCCGAAAAGGAGACAGTCGGTAGTTGAAAAGTCTCGAGCCAGTGGAAGCCTCCACGTGCCTCATCGGCACAACACCAAGGTTGGGTCTAAAAGTGGGTTACGGGCGAGCGTAGGATCGCCACGTGGTCAAATTCTAAAGAGGGATAGAGCCGGTCATAGAATCGGCTAAGTATAGAAAGACACATGGAAAGAACCACGTGTCATCTCAACACAAATTTAAAAGCAAGATCCCAAGGTGGAAAATAAAACTAGCGTCATCTCTCCATGTGTCTAGGGTCTGACAGAAGTCAAATGGTAGCGGGCCCAAATCGGCTAAGTATGAGAGGACCGGTGGAAGTCTCCACGTGTCTTAGTGGTGCACCTTCAAGGGTCGAAGCCAAAGGTGGTCCCCCAAATGAGTGCAAAGCTTCCACGTGTCCCAAGACCAAAAATGAAGATGCCAAAAGGAAGAATTGGCTATTGAAAATTATAAATAGGGCAGAGCCAGTGAAAGGTGCCACGTGCCTCAATGATGCAAATTCAAAAGGTGTGGCCTAAAGAAGGACCCTAGACTAGCGCCAACCTACCACGTGGTCGGAACCCGAAAGTTGAATAGGCTCTGAATAGGCTAAGTATAAGAAACTAGTGGAAGGTGCTATGTGTCAACAAGGCACAAATTCAAAGGTAGAATCCGGAGGGACAGTCCCAAACAAGCACTAAGCCTCCACGTGTACAGGGTCAGACATATGGCCCCGCAAAACAAAATGGAATTAGCCAAAACACAAAGAAACATAGAAAAGCTACGGAAGGAGCTACATGTCTCTTCGGTGCAACTTCAAAAGAAAAATCCAAAAGCGGTCCTTAAATGCGCACCATCTCTGCACATGGCCATGTTTCAAATCAAAGTGGGAAGTCCAGTTCTTGAGGCAGTTTGAATTTTTGGCTTTTGTTTGAAAAGGCATAAAGTATAAAATAAGCCACACCTCCGCCGACGCCTAGAGAAGCCACGTGTCAAGCCTAAATTATATACGAATATACGGGGCTGCTGGAGGAAATCTTTCCCAAGTATAAATTTGAGCCGATGGGTTATCGAGCGAAACTTTATAAATTTTTCAACTTTTGCAAATGGTGCAAGTTCAATTACGGGATTGCGGGGATTTTTGAAAAAATTGAATTTCGAGGCCAGTGAGTGTGGGAGGTTTTGTGATTTTGTATCTTTCGCAAAAAGTGTAGTTTGTATTTTCATGCCCATGGACCTGCTTCACAAAGATTACATTTTCGCCATTTTTGCACAACCTCGATGCAGAATCTTCAGACGACCATATCTTTTGACTGGAATCTCGTATTTGAGCAAGAGAAGACTTTTTGGAAAGGTCTCAACATCCCCTACACCATGGAAGCATAAAAATATTATTTTTAGTAGGTTAGGTGGGTGAAAATTAGGAAAACATCTTTCAGGCCATTAATGCAGGATCCAATTGCTTCAACCACTTAGATTTGATTTTGATCCACCTTTCTTCCTTCTTCAACATGCCAAACAGGCATGGGAACCAGAATTGATAGATTATAGGTAGATTTATAGGGCATTGATGGTTGGTGGTTGAGCTTTAAGAGTAGAATCGAGTTTCTCTTCTTTCTCTCTGGGTTTTCATTGTCTATATATTGTAAACACTTCTCATTTGAGAAGGGAGAGACATTCGGGATGTGGGGAAACTTTGTCAAATTTGTTTCCCAACTCCATTTGAGTTGTAAGCCTTCTCCTACACCTGGAAATCATATTTGTGCCTCTGAGCACCCATGTAATGGTCTGTGCACCTCATAGAGCAATAAAATCATGTTTTTGGTGTTCTTCAACCCTTTCTCATGTTTTTTTGTTTCTCTATGCCTCTCCATTTCGTGTTTGTTTCCTATGCATGCTTTTTCATGTTTGCATGTGTAAGATTTCATGCTTTGTGGAGTTTCGATGGTGGATTTGGATCTGGGTATGTGTCACTTGTCTGACCTCCCTCATCTCCTTTTCCCCCGTTTCATCCTCCCTCAGCAGAGTATCTCGCCACTTCCTTTTTTGGTGTATCACTACTTAGTGTAGGCTCTCTTTCACCCTCTCTCTCTCCCTGTCCCCTTGGAATGGTTAGATTAGGATATATTAGTTATGCCTACACTGGAGTAGCTTATGGCAAGTAGATTAGGAAGAAGGAACCAACCTTCTCTGGAGGTCCATCGCAAGTTTTACAAGTCCCACAACTTGAGAGATGGTAATGTTGTGCAATCACACCGAATGCCCCACACAAAATTAGGCCATTTGAGGGTGTTGTGATTTTGCACTAATAGTTTTGGCACGCTCAGTGGGATAGGTCTTAAGCACCTTACGACTTCATCTTAGCGAGTTTGGTGTGTTCTTGTGAATATTTAACCTTTTGAGGCATATGCAAAGCACATTTAGTGACTCCATCTGGTCAACAACCCATTCTCGAGTTACGAGACCTTTTCCATCAATTTCCACCCATCTTCATTCATATTTCTTTCCACATCTTTCATATTCTACCATTCATGAAGTTATGGAATCGGGACTTCATTTCCCTCATGGAATTCACGCCACAAAGGCGGCAAAGTATGCCTCAATGTATTTCCCAACTCCTCCAAATCAGGATTATGATAAGATTCAAAACCATTATGCTTACCCATATCAGAAGGGTCAAAACTAGTTTGGCCATGGAGCTTATCAAGAACAAGGGGACACATATAATGGTGACAACTACATGGAAAATGCTGATCTACTGGAGAATATTCAAGGGATGGAGGCATGCATGGTGTAATCAAGGGCTACAACACAGATGAAGGCATTCAGAATTGGCTATAGGGCACCTTGTCCATGGGTCGGCCCTATGCCAAGACATTACAACCCTCAAGAGAATCTTGACTTCATGATTTAAGTGTTGCCTCAACTTGCACAGTGGATTAAGGATATTGAGGCATATGAGCAAAGTGTGAGACAACCTTGTCAATGGGTAAGTCAATCACCAGCTCCTTGTCCTTCATTTTCTCTTTCTCAAACTTTATCATTTCAGCATGATCAAGAGTCAAGCCCCTCACTTTCTTCCCCAAGTGTTGATTTCCCTTCCCAATCTCTTATCCCTCCATCTCATCTTAATTCTTCTGCCCTTTTCCGAGATCTATGTTCCCTCCACAAGAGCCAAAGGTAATACCTTCCCCTGCGCCAGAGATAAACAAACAACTAGTGGAGACCCCACCCACCACTCCTCCTACTTTCCTAAGTCCATGTTGGGAAGATACTCAAGAATATAGTCAAGGAGAACAAAAAAGAAAAGAGGAACCCAACAGAGAAGAGATGATAGAAAATATGAAGAGTTGGGCTACTAGATTTGGGTTTATAAAGATTCCCTTGTTGGTTAAGCCTATGGAGGAGGCTGAGGTCAAGCCACAAGTGGTGGAAGCTTCAGCTACAACACAAGCGTGGGAAGAAGAAGCTACTCCAAATCCAAAAGAAGAGGAGTGCATTCCGGATATGGAGGAGGACCATGTAATTTTAGAGGATCCAAATGTAGAGCAAGCCACAGAAGAACCTTTAGTTCTTCCTCCCACTTCATCCCCTTCAAGCTCTAATGTCGAAGAAGAGTTTGAGATTTCAAACTTCATGTTTGAAGATGAGGGGAACCATGGTGAGAAATTCGTAGATTAGGAGGACACCATGGAGGAGGTTGAGCACATGCAAAGCAGACAACAAAGAGAAATAACGCCTTTCGACTTGGAAGATTTCTTTGATGGAGATGACCCTGAGGAGATAATATCATTTTCTCCTCCATCATCCATCTTCCAAGAACATGAGCCTACTACCATGAAGGATAGCATTCAAGTACAATAGCCTACACTTCATAACAACCCTCTAGAACCAAGGTTGGAAGATATGAATCTTCCATGTTCTTCTCAGGAGGAAGAAGGAAAATAGCATTGGGATCCCATCCCTTCCACATCACTCATCTAGGAAGGTCTATAGGAAGACTACATCCGTGGAGTTAAGATTCAAAACCATGGGCACATTCAAAGGACCAGACCATGCCCAATCAGGTACTTGGCTTCATTGGGTCCAAGGAGAAGCCAAAACAGTCATGCCCACTTTAGAGCATGAGGTTGAGCTATAAAGCACCAAAGGTTAGTAGAAGTTCCTCCTAGATTCAAGCACAAAAAAACCCTGAAGGTGTACATTATGTTTGTTGATACTTTGAGGAGGGTGAGACACCATTTGCAAGGTGGTTTTTTACTCTCATTTCCAACCATGTCTAGCGCCAAATCAATTACATGGTCCCAAATTTTGAGAAAGGGAAGATATTTCTCCCTGCTATGGCGGGCTTTGTTTAGATTTTATTTGATAAGGGTTAGTATAGGAGTAGGAGTAGATTTTGTTTTCAGCAGAAGAAGTGCTTGCGCACACTCTGCATGTCTCATTTGAGGCATGTATGATTTTTGTCTTTTGTACATAAGTTTTGTTCACATTGCTCCATTATTCATTATTCATTATTCATGGAGAGAGACCTATAGCTGCATGTATATGATTCTTTATTTCAAAATTGAAACAAATACAGAGAAACTAAAATTGGGTTTCAAGGCGAGTCCATTTCAAAGCAGGTCTAGGGTCACCAAACAAGATCAGGCTCACGGTTTGGTGTACAAGATTAGATTTGTGTCTACCAGTGCATACTCCATGCCCAATGGATTCTTCAAGGCTACTGGTCTCTTCATCTAGTAGGTAGATGTCCCTGTGAGTTGCCAAATTGTTATCCCAATTTTGTGCCTGTTATCACCGAATCACGGCACCCCGTGTTTATACAAGTGCATATACTTGAACTCACGGTGTGATTGGATAACATGGGTACTATCTCAAGTTGTGGGACTTGCTACTTGAGATAGACCTCCGAAAAAAGCTGGTTCTTGCTCCTCAACTACCGCCACAATCTACTCTAATGCAGGGAAACTAACTATCCTAATCTAAATTTCCAAGGGACTAGAGAGGGAGAATACATAAAATGAAATCCTACACTAAAGCGGTGATACACCGAGAAAAGGAGGGTGAGAGTAGTCTGCGCAAATGTGTGAAATACGAGAGGCAAAGTGCACACTAAAAGAGGTGACGACAGTTCTCCATAATCTAGCAAAATGCATTCACAACAATATTCCAAGCATACACAATGATAATGAATCCCTGCAAGAACATAATAATAGACACAATATTCTTGTAGAAAGATTAAAGGGGCAAGAAGAATGCAAGGAAACATAGTAGGGGAAGATACATCCACAAACTGATATTTTATTGCTTCATGATATGCACAGTTCAATCTATTACAAGATAAGGGCCTGGATCACCATGTAAGGAGTCCACTACAAGGGCCTGCAACACATTGGCTTCACAAAGCAATTTTGGCAGAGCTTTGCTACAAAAACTACCTCCTCTTACAATGAGCCCAACACTCCAATTTATAGAAAAAATGAGAAGGGAAAGAGAAGGGAAAATGGAAATCCCAAAATCTATCCTTCAACCACCTGTAAGAGGCATTAAATGGAGTAAAATGATTATATATTACTTGCAAAAGGCTCCCCATACTGTCCCATGTGCTGCAACAGAGAAAGAATGATGACCATGCCTCTTAATTGCACTCCTAACCACCAAATGAAACACTGTTGTGAACCCAGCCACATTTTATAAAAAATCAAATCTAGAATTTCTTGATTACTGTGTGTTGGGCTCGAAGCCACAATTCCAACGGTACCAATTTTGTGCGATTTCGTTGAGAAATGCAAAAGTTATGGCCTTCTAAGTGCGGGCAGCTATTTTGGGCCTGGCAGACATTTTCTGTCATTTGACAGGAATGAGCATTAACTGACTGGAGCCGAATATGTGCTCGTTCCAGAAATTCCAATTTTGTGAAAATCGGAGCTCGGAGTCAAAAGTTATGGCCATTTGAAGTTTCATGGGTCAAACGTTGACTTTTCTTCTCTGCCTTGGCGCGCCGACTTTTCGCGTCCCTCACGTCCGCGCGTACTTTTGTCCCAACCCCTGTCCCAAACAAAAAACTCCTCCTTCAGCCGATTGAAGCTTCCTTGTCCCTCTTCGCGGTGAAGACACGTGGCGAGATTTCATTCGCTTTCGGCTCTTTCGGCTTTTCGCGTCCTCCGCATACTTTTGTCCCAACTGTCCCGAACGAAAAACTCCTCCTGGCCCGAACCGGCGGTTCATCCTCCTCCGTGCACTTTTGTCCCGTGATGTCCCGATCTGCTTGGGACAAATTTCTCTGAACCGCCGAAATGGACTGACTTGCGCCAAACTGGCCGATCCGCGTATTTCGCGTACCTTTGTCCCAACTGTCCCGACTACGCGAAAACAACACTTAGTCAATTTTTTCCACTTTTTGGCGGTTCACCTTTTCACGTCCGCGCATCTCAACGTCCCTAGATGTCCCTTTGCTCTGCAGATTGCCTGGCGGCCTTTCGGCCGATTCGCGCCCAGATGTCCCTCATGTCCCGACTATTGCGAGGACTAGGACTTAGCCATTTTTCATGATTTTTCTGGCCCGAGCTTGTTTTTCTGCAATTTTTTCACCTTTCCTCAGAACTTGCTCTCTTCTTCTTGGACAGGGGAGTTAGAAAAAATCTAAGGGGACCCTAGAAACATGACTTTTTGCCCTGACTCAATCTATTTTCCTGGGACTTGAGAATTTAATGCATGTTATCAAATTTACCCTGGGGGGTGAATTTTGGATAACAAAGATGCCCTGTAAAATTAGTCAAACATGACCCCGCATAGAAGAAAACCTAAGGGTCGGCTCTATCCTGTGAGCTCACATTTAAATCAAAATCTAAGGGATAAGAAAGAATCTACAACGGAGGATCAGGGTTGGCAAAGGATCAAACAATATCAAAGGAACCCGAGAGATCGACAAGAGGAGAATGGGGAAAGGCTCAAAGTTTTTAGACTTAGCCACATACTACGAGTCAACTCGGGGCCAAACAATAGACTCGCAATAGGCGCCATGTGTCACTCAAGACAATCCCAAAAAGGCACATAAAAAGGTAGGTACTAAATATGCGTTGAGCCTCCACACGTCCAAATGACGCAAATTCAAAAGTGAGATCCAAAGGACAACCCCTAAATGAGCGTGAAGCTTCCACGTGTCCCAGTCCAAAAAGGAGATAGTCGGCAGTTGAAAAGTCTTAGAGCCAGCGGAATCCTCCACGTGTCTCATCAACACAACACCAAGGCTAGGTCCAAAGAGTGGGTTCCCAAATGAGTGCGGGCTCGCCACGTGGTCAAAGTCAAAAAGGAGGACAGAGCCAGTTGTAGAATCGGCTAAGTATAGAAAGGCCAACGGAAAGAACCACGTGTTAGCTCGACACAATTTTAAAAGTGAGAGCCCAAGGTGGAAACTCAAACTAACACCAAATCTCCATGTGTCTAGGGTCTGACAAGGATTCAAATGGTAGCGGGCCCAAATCAGATAAGTATGAGAGGACTAGCGGAAGCCTCCACATGTCTTAGCAGTGCACCTTTAAGGGTCGAAGCAAAGGCGGTCCCCCAAATGAGCGCGGAGCTTCCACGTGTCCCAAGACCAAAAAGAAGAAGTCAAAAGGCAAAATCAGCTGTTGAAAAGTCTAAACAGGCAGAGCCAGCGGAAGGTGCCACATGCCTCAATGACACAAATTCAAAAGGCGTGGCCCAAAGAAGGACCTTGGACTAGTGCCAACCCGCCACATGGTCAGAGCTTGAAAGTTGAAATGACCCTAAATCGAATAAGTATAAGAAACCGGTGGAAGGTGCCACATGTCGACTCAGCGCAAATTCAAAGGTAGAATCTGGAGGGACAGTCCCAAACAAGTGCTAAGCCTCCACATGTTTAGGGTCGACATATGGCCCCGCCAAACAAAAGGACTTAGCCAAAACACAAAGAAACAAAGCAAAGCCATGGAAGGAGCCACATGTCTCTTCAGCGCAAATTTAAAATCAAAATCCAAAAGTGGTCCCCAAATGTGCTCTACACGTGGCCATGTTTCAAGTCAAAGCAAGAAGGCGAGGTTGTCACGGAGGCGTTTGAATTTTTGTCTTTTGTTTGAAAAGGCGTAAAGTATAAAAATAATCCGCACCTCCACCAACACCCAAAGAAGCCACATGTCAAGACTAAATTACATGTAAATATAAAGGGCCATGAAGGAAATCTTGCCCAAGTATAATGTGGGCCGACGGGTCGTTGTGGAAAACTTTAAAATTTTTTGCAACTTTTGCAAATGGCGCAATTTCAACCGCAGCTTGCGGGGATTAGTCGAGAAGTGAATTTCGAGCCTGCGGAGCTGTGGGAGGTTTTTTCATTTTGTGTCTTTTTGCAAAAAGTGTAATTTTTATTTTCGGGCCCGTGGATCCACTTCACAAAGATTACATTTTTGCCATTTTTGAACAAGCCTCGATGCAGAATCTTTAGATGGCCATATCTTTTGACTGGAAGCTCAGATTTGAGAAAGAGAAGACTTTTGGAAAGGTCTCAACATCCCCTATGCCATGGAAGTATAAAAATATTATTTTTAGCAGGTTAGGTGGGTGAAATTTCTGAAAACATATTTCATGCCATTAATGCAGGATCCGATTGCTTTAACCACTCAAATTTGATTTTGCTCCACCTTTCTTCCTTCTTCAACACGCCAAATAGGCATGGGGAACCAAAATTGACAGATTGTAGGTATATTTTTAGGGAATTGATGGTTGGTGGTTGATATTTAGGAGAAGAATCAAGTTTCTCTTCTTTCTCTCTAGTTTTCATCATCTATATATTGTAAACACTTCTCATTTGAGAAGGGAGAGACATCTCAGGATGTGGAGAAACTCTGTCAAACTTGTTTCCGACTCTATTTGAGTTGTAAGCCTTCTTCTATGCCTTGCAGGTGGATTTGTGATTCTGAGCACCCATGTAATGGTCCATGCACCTCATAGAGCAATAAAATCATGTTTTATGGTGTTCTTCAACCCTTTCTCATGTTTTGTTGTTTCTCTGCCTCTCCATTTCATGTTTGTTTCTTGTGCATGTATTTCACGTTTGTAGGTGTAAGATGTCGTGCTTTGTGGATTTTCAATGGTGGATTTGGATTTGGGTTTGTGTCACTTCTGTTTGACCTCCCTCATCTCCATGTCCCCCTGTTTCATCCTCCCTCAACAGAGTATCTTGCCACTTCCTTTTTCGGTGTATTCTTTGCTTAGTGTAGGCTCTCTTTCACCATATTTGGTTAGATTAGGATAGATTAGTTTTTCTTTCACTGGAGTAGCTTATGGGTAGATTAGGAAGTAGGAACTAACCTTCTCGGAGGTCCATCCCAAGTTTTGCAAGTCACACATCCTTAGAGATGGTCCAATGTTGTGAAATCATACCGAATGCCCCACACAAAACCAAAGCCATTCGGGGGTCTTTGTGATTTTTCACTAACAAGTAACATCACAAAAAAATCCTCTCCCAATGACTATATCATCTGACATAAGCTACACTTTGACCTTGACAGAAAAACCTAGAATAACAACAATATTAGCTGCATTAATAATTTTATCTTAAGTTTACTTAAAAATAATATAGAAAAGTGAATGAGAACAATAGATAACTTACCAGGGCGAGTTTCTTGCTCTCTCATCTCATTAGCACCCTTTCTTGTGCCCCTTTCTTGATGCCTCTCCTCGTCACCCTCTCTCTCCTTGACTGGTGAGGAAGTTACATCTCCACTGATATTTAACTCAGAATATTTCACCTCTCATGTAAAAATCCCTCTAATAAGATTGAGACCATTAGCAGAATGAGAAGGAAACATCTCATCAGTAACTTCGACCTAAAACAAACGAGACAACATGACAATTGAAATATCAACTAAATAAGAAAACATACAATTTTCACATGAATGTCAAGTGTTTGTTACCTTTTTCTATTTCCTTCTACTGCAATTCTCTTTGTCGGAAAATCCTCAAATCAAATTTTACATTATTTTTGCAAACTCGATCGGAAACCCTCCTGTGATGCAAGTTGAACCACTACCTCAAGATGTAATCCATATTCCCCTCTCTTATCTCTATATATACCCTACTCTTATTATGAGGGAGAGGTGGTCATTTTCCCATATTCTTATGTCACGCTTATGTGGTTGCACAAAGGGAAGACTGTGTACAACCACACGCATCATTTGGACGTTAAGTTTTTGGAGTTCCCAAAACTTAACACTCCCACTAACAACAGATGATCCATGTTGACATAAATAGTGAATGTGAACACCCACCCATTCGGTTTTATAGTCTACTGGTAGTTGATTGAAAGAAGCTATTAGATTTTTTTATAATTCTTATGAAATTGAATAACATTAATTAATAAGAAAAAAACTTAAGTTTTAAAATTCTTCACCCTCAGTTATAGGCTCTAGAATATCTCGAGTCAACGTGCTCAAAAGAAATGACAAATGTATCGCCACAAGGCCAATCAATTCTTGAAAGAGCATCTCCTATGAAATTAAAATATAACATATTATTAAATGCTTGTTTATGATAACTATGAAGAAATAATTTAAATAACTTGCACAAAACAAACTACGACTTGAAGCGAAATGGCTATGTCTACTATGAAACATGTCAAACATGTACGTGTTATGGGATGTGAAGTGTCATGTGTACAAAGAGTACAAATATGTAATTATCATCCCAACAAAAAACAATGCATACTATGATATGAAAAATAATTAATGTTCACAAATTTTTATGTTACTATCATGTGATGTGAAGTATCCTGTATGAAAAGATGAAAATTACATAATTTTTGGACCAACAAATGATATTAAGTACTTTGATATGACATACAATTATTGTTCACAAATTATTATATTACTATCTCATTATTTTTGTGTTCTCCTAATGCATAAGAACATGTTTTTAACATGGATGGGAAAATGTTGAACTTCTTTATGTTTCTTGTAAGTGTGTTGCCATAACCACCCCTGGAGCGACGCATTCTAATACAAGATAAACTGAAATAGATGGTACATAAACTATTTTATTTTTATTTTACATTCATATTGAGAGAATTATGCACAATAAAACATTTGTGATGAAGTTAACTGTACACTAACATTAGTGATGCATTATTAAAGGAATAATACATCAAAACAATAACAATACATTATGAAAATAACTTTGAACTAACATGTATAAACTATAGTGCCCACTCCTCTTTGACACTATTTTCATTATGTTGACATTACTGATGGATTGATACTTAGACATTTTGATTATTATATTTTGAGTAGTAGATGATAGACTATGCAGATATTTGGACTATTGACATGTTGTGATTCACATTTTGATTATGATACACTAGATGACATTGGTAGATCAGTTCGATATATGTTGATTTTTATTTTTGGATTTTATATTGAAACGTTATACTGGATGTTTTGAGTAGAATTATGATCTTATGGATGTTAGAATTGAACTAAATTGAAATACTATAGATGATACAATTGCTAATTTTGGATGATGATTATTGAATTTTATATGTATATTGTTCTTGATGTTTTTGATATAGCCATGCAAGGCCGAGAGGTATTTTATTTTTGTTGCAGGGATATTTTATCACATACATTGAAAGGGGATAGGGACCAACCACGAAAGGATGTCGGGTGTTTTGCAACATGGCCAAATTTGACAACTTGTGTGTCTATGTTTATGTGGTGTTATTGCATTCCTAGTTAGGAGGTTTCCCATGGGGGTGACCTCACATGTGTGGCCATGGGGTGTAATGTTTTCCCTTCTTTTAATTTTTTGTTTTATATATTTAATTATTGAGAAATTTTAGTCACTTTATTAGAAATTATTAATGTGTCTTAATTAGCTAATCTAACTTAATTTTTAACTAAAATAAGGATGTGACAATTGGATAATTATGAGGGTAGATGGTCCTTGAAATCTTGTGGATGTAAGTTGGATTTGTGTTGGATTTTGTGTTGTGTACTCTTCCCCAACTTCAAAATTCGGATTTTGACTTGGGAGGCTTTTTTGGAGGCTTGTGGGACAAGCTAAGCTTGTCCCATGCCTCTTAAATTCACCCAACAACCATACCTATGGTATGGGGAGTTAATTTTAGGCTTATTTATGCATTTTGGAGTGTAAAAGTGAAAATAATTGCACTTTCCTACTTACCACAATTAATTTGTCCTTGATAGGCATGGTGTGTAAGTTGGAGTGTCATGTGGGCATGTCATAAGTCTTACATGTTCATTTATTGTCTTGGGCATGGTGTTTGACTTGTGTGTTGGAATGGAGGAATGATGAAGTGACATCCTACATGGAGCCACCTCATCATCCTCACATCCCATTTCTATTTATTGATTGAATTTGAAGGATTTTGGGTTACTTGTTTATTTTTCTTCTTTTACACTTTTAGAATTGGGAGCTTGTTGGAGTTGATTTTGGAGTGTGCTTGGCTTGAAGGTGTCAAAAATCTTGTTGGAGTGAAGAATCTTGGAAGCTTGATGGAGAGGTAGGATCTCCACCTTTTTATCTTCTTATTTATGTTTGTAGATGTGAAAATTGTTCTTGTTGAATATTGTATGAGTGTTGTGAATGTTTTTTTGTGTGGTTGGGTAGTTTTCCTTAAGAAGGGAGTGGGAGATGGAAGTATGGGACCATTGGGGAGGGAAAAGGGAGTTGTGAGGCATGCATTTTGGAGGGAGTGTGATTGGGAGTTTCACCTATGGGGAGTGAAAAGGAAAACATGGACATATTTTTGCATACTTGCAAGGGGAGAGATAAGGATGTTTTGTTATTTGTATTGTGCACATGGAGGCTTTGGGTGAAACTCCTACTTCACTTGGGAGGAAAAAGGAGGTGGTTCCCATATTTATTTCTCCTTTTGGCTTGATGTCAAGCCTATGTGTTTTTGAGAAAGTTGTAAATATTGTTGAGTATGTCCATTTGAATGTGTTGTATGTTTGTGGATTGTATGTTTTTGTGGAATCCATTTCTTGTAAAAAGTTATCAAATGTTGCTCAAGATCCCTCATTTTTATTTAGTTGGGGCTCGGGGCCAATAAGGGGATGGCATATCCTCTTATTAGATTAAGGTTGAGTGTAGAGCATTTCCTGTTTCCCTTTTCTTTGTATTGTGATCCAAGTTCTTAAAGAATTGAAGAATGCAATATTGAAGATATGAAGTTTGGAGAAGAAATTGAAATGAAGACTTGTGTTTTGGCCTTGTTGAAATTTTCTATGTTGTAATTTGATCATTCTATTATTCCCACTTAAAGTGAAAGATTGTAATTTTTTGTGCTTGAAATAAAGTTTTTTAATATTTCATTTATTCCAAGTGGTAGTGATTGAGTGCATGAAGAAAGCTTGTATATTTCATTATTCAAATTTGTAAGGTTGTAGTGAAAGGAGAAAGATTAAGTTTTATAGTTGCTTGAAATGAAACTCTCTTAAAATTGTATGTTATTCAAAGTTACAATATATGCATATATAATTTGAAAATAAATATGTATTTGAAAGGAAGTGTTGTTGAGTCCTTGCTATTTTCTCACTTTGGCAAAATTGAATATGTGAAAGAGAATGAATTGTAGTTGATGTTATACTCAATTTTACATTTTATTGCAAAGGAAAGAATAGAGAATGAGTTGATGTTATGTAATTTGAGTTATGAAACTAGATATATTATCAATCTAGCAACCAATGAATGGAAGAAACCTTAGTTAAAATTATTATTGCATTAAAAATTTAAATTTGAACTGTGAAAACCCATATTGACATTTAATTGAAATATAAGCTTCAAAAATTACAAGGAAACTCCCATGCAACTAGTAATTAATTAAATTTAATTGTTTTAGTCTTCTAGTATCTTTTGTGGCACTTAAATGTAAAACCCATAGACTTAATGAAATGAGGTTTTCCCCAATTGCTAAACTCAAAAACAAGATTTTTTTCATTAAATAACAAAATAGATCCATGGTAGGATCTCTACATTAAAGAAATGAGCAATATTACAATAGTAAAATATTTACAACTAAAACCAAGAATTTTTTCCATGGTTTCTCTCCTTGCTCTCATGGCTCCTCCTCCTTCTCCTCTTCCAAAACCTGCAAATAAGAAAAGAACAAATGAGGTTGTTTGGGGAAAATAGGAATTAAAAGGAAACCCATAAGGAAATTTAGGGCAACCTAAATCTAAGGGCTAGGATAGATTCAATCCAATGGCCCAAATTAAACCCTACCTCACTTAAGTGGAAAGTATTTTGTGGGAATGAAATTTAAATAAAAAAATAAAGTGCATGGGTAATGGGGTGAATGGGGCCACTTAGTGGCTAGGTAAAACAATTAAACCTTTGAGTTAGAAAATAATGTAACCTTGGTGCTTGATAACTAATTAAACTAATGGAGCTTAGTAGATGCTTTAAACCGTAAATATTTCTTAGGAAGTAATTTAATAATAATTAATTATTAATTAAATTCTAACTTTCACAAGCTTGTGTAGAAATAATTTAACCAAGAAATTTATTAATTGTGGAAATGTCTAACCTTGCAAACCCCTTTTAAAAAACAAAAAATATTACCGTAAACTTGACTATTAATTTATTAGTTCTATTTGGTTAAGAGTATAAAATTTGTGGGCGTTACATAAACTCATACAATCATACTATGTGTTTTTTTGTTCATAACATGAGTTTGTAATACAAAGTGATATGGTATATCAAGAAAAACATGATAATAAATTTTCAAAATAAGTGCATTTCACTTTTACAAAATACATAATGAATCAATGCACGTGACAAAGTATGATGCATGCATCCCCACTGCAATCACTATCATACTCATCCGAGTCACGTTGTATTTCTCTCCATTGTTCTTACCTATACTCGTCATGTTCTTTAAGTTAGTGGTCAACATCATTCCACCAATCAAGGAAATTTTTCGATAACCCAAGCCATTTTCCATCTAGAGGTGGGTGTACAACAAGTACAATCTCGTGGAACAACCCAAAGTATTTTTTCTAATGAATTGCATGGATATTTTCATCAATCCATCTTCCAGTGACTATGTTTCTCCAAGTCAACCGAGGGTTGAAGAAAAAACAAACAACCATCTTAGGACATAATGAGCATATTTATCACCTCCATATTTTTATGGGACCATTTTCCATTTAATATACAAAATGTCAACCATTTTTCCCTATTTGGTCCAATATCGAATGAGGGTGGAAATGTTGCAAAATTAGTCAAAGTTATGGAGGCATTATGAACCTCGTCAGCTTCCATAGTTGGGATGCTTTGTAAGAGCATCCACATTCGGCTTTTCCAATCATCCATCTGCATAATATTTAACAAAATATCCATACAAACACCATATTCATATATCTAAATTGATTTTAAAATAAAATATATTGACATAATAATGCAAACAAAATTAATTACCAGCCTTATTAAATTAATTAAGAAATCATAATTCAATTGTTTGGGTGCTTGGAGCTAAGGAAATTTCATTGAAAACTTTTGTCTTAACATGAATTTAACATACATGATATGAATGAAAACAAACTAATTGTATCTATAAGTAATAAAGGTGGAAAACCTAATTACAAGACATATAATAGAGTTTTTGGTATAATGTAAAAGATAGATTTTGAAGGGATAAGGGTGTGTTTCAAAGGGATAAGGGGTGAAGCCATTAAACTAGACATAAGTTTGTAAAAGTTTGAAAGATTCATTTTCAAATAGAGAAAAACCATTGACACAAGTTTGTCAAAATTAATATTAATATTATCATTATAAATTATACCATGTCAACGTAGTAAAATACATTTAAAAATATAAATTATCATTATACATTCAATCAAAATCTAGTGTAAGAGAAATATCATCAAACCTTTGATCAAAATTGGGTCTAAAAAATTATCATAGAATTTAAAGATAAAAATGAACTTTCATTTATATAAAAACTTGCATGCATCAATTTATTTCCATCTGCTACCACAAGGTTGGTGTGCCCAAAAGGTATTTTTTCCCCCCCAAATTTTATTGTTCAAAAGTACAAAGTGTATTTCAACAATTTTGAAAATACGGTGTATTTTTCGATACTTTTCATAAAAACATACCGCAAACTCCATCACGAAGACACACTATTATTAAGAGGCACACTATTTACAAACAATAAAAATTTAATATCAATATATTTTTACTATTAAAGATTTAATATCAATATTTGAGATGTATCTACTATATGTAGATACAATCCATCACAATTACATAAAAATAAAGATAATTATCATATTAAATTTAGAATTAATAATACTTATTAATTTGTCTACGAAAGACCAATTTTGTTATTGTAGTACTTTAAGATATTGTTTTTAAAGTGATAATGTATATTGATTTAGAGATTTTTAAATAGATGACAACATTCTTTGTTGGGTCAGCCATCATAACTATTAAGTAATATGGATATGTCCCATTCCAAATTTCCTCCTCCATTTCATGATTTAAATGATGCAAATGAGGAAATGTGATTGTCGAGGGTTATAAGATGGTCAGAATGAGTGTGCGGGTACCCACTAGGTTCTAGGCATGATATCATAACTCCTAAGTTGTATGTAAGAAAATTAAATGTTTGAAATGTTGTAAAATGCCTCATTGTTTAATGTTGGATTATGAAGGGTCATAGAATGAGTGATTATAAATCAATTAGGGATCAATAAATATAGGGAGAAAAATGATAAATTTGAGAGAGAAGGATAAATTCGAGAGTTGATTTTGGGTCGATTGGCATTGATTATATACCACATTGATCCAGTTACTTGATTCGTTAAATGTGGTGAATGATGAGGCCAATCAAGAAAAAATTATCACATTTGGTTTATTTAGGTTCGATTGGCACCAATTATAGACCACATTAAACCAATTACATGATTGGTTGAATGTGGTGTGCGATTATGGCCAATCGAACCCAATTGACAATAGGTCATTACATTTGGTTTATTTTGTGTTGATTGACCTAGGTTGCATACTACATAGAACCAATAGAGTTATTGGTTCAATTTGGTACATGATTAGAACGAACCAAGGTCTAATCAATAGTAGATTTCTTTTTGGGTTCACATGAGCTTGATTGAATTCACTTACATTTAAAATTTAAAAAATTATTCATTTGGATCAATGTGGTGCACCATTAGGGCCAATCGATCCCAAATCAATAGTAAGTTGTGGATTCAATTGGCCTTGCATGTATAACATATTAAACCATTTACATGATCTTGATGTATATGTATCTAAATTTCATTAGAATTTTTGGTACACTAAAAATAAACTGATTTTAAAATAAAATTAGGGTATCAAATTGCTTGTTACAATTTTTTTCCAAGATTGAAGAACAATAGAAGATTGGGAAAATATGAATTTGAATCAGAACAATAGAAGGTGAAAATTGAAATCAAAAATATTATTTGTATTTGATTTTTCATAAATTTGTTTTCTTATCTTAGACCTATGGGTATTGATGGATATCCTCTTAAATAATCATAATATGCGAAACACAAATACAAATACATCGTAATCATAATAATTCCCCCTTGATTACTATATAATTTTAAATGGGTAAAAATGTAATTGTTTGGATCAATAGTCATGGTGATGTGTTGAAAAATATATTAAAGCAAGTGAGAATGTTTGTTCTCTCTCAAGAGAAGTGACTAGACATGTTGTCAATCACAATGAGTTAACTCATATAGATTGGCTAGATTTTCCCAAACAATAAAAAGACATTTCCTATGTTAGAATGGTATCATTTCAAGGGAAATTCACCTCAAAGTAGAATTTTATTCAATTAATGGGAGATAGACTTAGGAGGGATGTGGCAATTCAAAAATTAAGGACAATCATAAACATCAATGGAAGAGTCTCCGTACAAAATGTTTAAACAACGATACAGTGGAGAACCATGATTGAAAAAGTGGATGGGAAACAAGAAGTAGATGGATAAAAATGAAAAAATCCATCTATTTGAAAGAAAAAACAAAAAGAATTGAAATAATTCAGCTACACATTGCACATTACAAAAGGGCATAAAAGATTTCTAACCAATTTCATAAAATTTATCATGTTATATTGGTATCTATACGGGTTTTATGTTTTTTATTTTAGTTGCATAATCCTATTTTTTATTTAATGCTTCTTCAGTACAACATATTCGAGCACATGCTTACAGAGAAGTAAGATATTTTCATCAAAATGAATGAATTGTGTCGAATCACGTAACAAACTGAAAGGAATGATAACCAGATCATACCAAGCCAAGAACACAGATGTTAATCAAACACCACGATCAATAAGATGAAATCAATTCACCGAATAACTTTACATAAACTTTTGAAAATAAATGCAGCAATATCATATATTATTATAGAACTCAATGCAATACATTGAGAATGGGCCTTGCTTAAATAGGCAAGGAATGATAATCTAAGAACCAGTCAAGGTCGTAGATCAAGCCATGAATCAAGAAAATAACTAGTCATCAAAGAACTAGTCAAGACCATAGATTTAAGAGAGAACTAGACATCAAGGATCTAGTCAATACCATAGATCAAGGAAAGAACTATACCTAACAACTAGATAATATCTCCTAATATCTAAATAAGATAAAATAAATATCCACACACATAAGTGGGTGAGGATAAATACAATAAAGGTAAATAAAGTACCTAGGTGAACATGAGCTAAGGTAAATACCTACTCTAACACCCCCTCAAGTGAAGCTAGGGGCCAAAATAGAAGTGGCATGTCCACAGTATGAGTCTCGACAACTAGGCCTAATGAGGTACTCATGTACAATAATTGGGAAAAAAGGGACACCACAAGGTACCCAAAACCAATAACAATAATGTAAAGAGAGTAAATACTCTCTTAAAGGCATCCCAAGAAGCTCGGCTTAAAAAACTCATACAATGTTGAAGAAGTTTGGTGTGCATTGTGGTCTGAATCCACTACTCGATCACAAAACTCAAAAACAAATGACACTGGGCTTCACCAAAATAGCTCCATACAAGGAGATTGTCAACGGAGTGATGTCGAAAGTGTAAAAACACCAAACATAATTCGATCAACTGCTACAAATAGGTGTGCCACGATCCAAGAACAAAAACCAAAGCAACAAGGAAAGGACACAAAATCTAGAGTGTCACGATCCAAGAAAAGCCAAGGTAACAAGGCAAGGACACAAAACCTAAAGAAGCAGGATCAACACCACACCCTCCCATACTGTTGAATGGGTGGAGTGGCACTACAAATCTGTATGAGTTGTCAAAACAACTACTCGAACACTAACAAACTAACACTGGAATGCACCAAAATAGATCCCCCATAAGAGATATTGTCAACATGCCAAAAGTGTCGAAAATACAGATACAAAATCTCTCAACAAACAAGAGAGATACACTACACATGCTAAAGAAAATGCTCAAAACAAGAAGCATCATAATGCAAAAATATAGAAAGTGGAGTAAGAGGCCGAATGGCGGAGGAGCCACGCCCTGTAGAGTCCTATCAATGAATGCCCTTGTTTCCACCACGAGTGATCGATATCCACCCCAAATCAACACATATGGATGAAGAAGATGCCGCATATGACTTGGTGAAAATGCACAATGGGTGCATGCAAAGGAACATTTGTATGTGTGTTAGGTTGATCATGTCTAACAGCTGAAATCTCAGGTTTCTCAAGCTTGAGTGAAAGTGCAAAACTCATGTGTTGCTCATGATCCTCAGAATGAGTCGAGTGAACAAAAATGGAGCTCTGTCAATGTGTGATCCCAATGAAGTATCTACTTGAAAACCAATGTCATGACAATAATTCCACTTAACATGTGGAATAGAGGAAGCAATACCTTGTGAATGTCGCAATGAATCCGCTAGTAAGACCCATAAAGCGGCGCATGCGAGAACTCGAATGCAGTGGTATACTTCATAAAAAAGTCATGCAGCTGAGCAGAAGTAGGATACACAACATGTGGTACTATAATAGGCATAGATGTGGAAGAGCATGCAGTAACAAGCCTCATAGGTTTAGAAGCATCAAAAGTAGGTTTAGGCTCAAAGACTAGCAGATCAATGTCAGTGGGTACAAGAGCAACAACTGCAAGTGGACTAGGAGCATGGATATGGTTGTCCACAATATGATGGTGATGTTGTAGGCTAGCAAGTTTGTTTTGTAGGGAGTGTATTATTGTATCCTTATCGTGAATGAGTGATTGTAGAAGAGAATTTTGCTTCTTGAGCGATCTATTTTCTTCCACAAATTTTACAATATCCTCTTGAAGTCCACATACTTTATAGAAAAGCATATCATTCTCGAAAGTCACATCCAACTACCTCTTTTTGTAAATTCTAGACTGTGTAGATAGTGACCTTTGTTTGCTGAAAATAGCAACCTACGGATTTTCCCGAAATAGTAAAAATGTGCACAACATCGTGGATCCCTACCAAATAAGGAACGACTGAAATTCTTCCGAACGTAGTCCAAAAATGATTTGTAATTGACAAAAACAAAACCCAATGTAGATCTCACGAAATCCAAAAACCCCCAAAAATGTTTCGTTAGATTCTTAACCGTGTGGTGCAAATCCCAAATATACAAAGATTTTATTTGCAAAATAAAACTTACAGACGGATGCCAACAACAATCTCTAGCTCTGATACCATGAAAGGAATGATAACCAGATCGTACCAAGCCAAGAACACAAATGCTAATCAAACACCATGATCAATAAGATGAAAGTAATTCGCTAGAATAACTTTACATAAAACTTTGCAAACAAATGTAGCAATATCATATATTATTATGGAACTCAATGTAATACATTGAGAATGGGTCTTGCTTAAATATGCAAGGAATAACAATCTAAGAACCGATTAAGGTCGTAGATCAAGCCATGAATCAAGGAAATAATTAGCCATCAAAGAATTAGTCAAGACCATAGATTTAGGAGAGAACTAGACATGAAGGATCTAGTCAATACCATAGATCAAAGAAAAACTAGTCGGTACCATGGATCAAAGAAAGAACTACACCTAACAACTAGATAATATCTCCTAATATCTAAATAAGATAAACGAAATATCCACACACATAAGTGGGTGAGGATAAATACAATAAAGGTAAATAAAGTACCTAGTGAACATGAGCTAAGGTAAATACCTACTCTAACACAAACTATGATAGTTTTGAGAAATCATTATTTGCTCTTGGTTTTATTTCTTAGTTCATTCCCAACATTTTTATAAATACTTTCATTTTCTAATTTGTTTAAAACAAATTAAGTGTGGTTGTTGGGAACTTCTTATGCATTTTATTGACACATAAAAACAATTCAAATGAATTACTAATATCTTTTTTAAAAAAAAAAAATCATACCTTAAAAATTAAAATAAATAAAGTTCAAATATAAATTTGAAAATAACACTATTGAGTTTTTAAAAGATCTAAAAATTATTATAATTTTATAAAAATTTAAATTCGTGATGTAAATTAGCATTATATTGTTTATGTTGCAATAGTCACAACACAAATATTTCTAATGTAAATAGTCACATAATAATGTCACAAAACCATCCAAAATTATGGATAACTTCTAAACAAATCTAGGAGGAAATTACAAATTAAGGTCATATGGAAGGACCTATGATTTAAATTATGTTCAATCATACTTTACAAGAAAAATTTAACAGATAAAAACCTAACAAGAGGACCTCATCAATCCAAAATATAATGGAAAGTCACATAAGTGTGACCCTCTTTAACAATGGTCACTCAAAGTTACTACCTTATCTCACATATATTTGTTCTCCCATTTGTATTTTGATTCTCATTAAATATGAATTTTAGAGTCATACTGTTTAAGGTGCTTAATGTTCTCAGTCAACTAACCAAAGAGGGTGCTTGGGAAGGCATTTGAGTTATATCAAAACTCACTTTATACTATATTGATTGTCATAAAAATGATTATAAGTAAATAATAAAATCATAAACAAAGGATTCTAGATAACTCAAAAGAGAGTTATAAGTAAAAAAAAGAATGTATTGATTATACATAATAAATTACCATCAACATGTATTGAATGTGTTGATTTATATGCTTGTACATAAATTTCTTCTTTAAAAATGCATTCTAAGTCATTTATCATCAATAATCCATTTAACACTTTGGCATTTTAAAAATTTGGCAATCAAATGAGAATCCAAACATTATGAGAATCAAGAAGTCTATTGAGCATTCTAAATCAATAAAAAAGGGTTTACATATTGGGTATGAATATGTTTGAGATGTGTTGCATGAAACTAATGTAGAAATAAAAATATTATAAAGGAATAACATAGCATTTATAGGAATTCAATAGGTTCTTCAATCTATTTTTTTGCTAATCGATATACGAGAGACTAAATATCATTCCCCTTTTCCCTCATAGATAAACAACCCTTGATACCAAAGAAGAGTAAGGATGTAGAGATGCTCGAGCTATTACACAATAACTAATACCACCTTCCTATGAAAAAGTAGTTCGTACCCAAGGGAGAGCCATGTTGAACATGAACCATCTACTGGAAGCACTTGTAGTTTGTAGAGAGATATATACAATTTTGAGAAAAAATGCTAACATTGAAGATTGGTGCACTTTCAATAACCTTTATACCAAAAAACATCTAGTGACTCTAACGCCCACAAATTTTCGCACACAAAACCCAAAACCAAACAAAGGTTATAATAGAAAAATTATGGAATATTTTTAAAAAAAAGGAAACGGAGGAAATGATAAGGTTAACCTTTATGTTTCAAACGATCATCACAGAAAATACTTAAATAATAATATTTAAATTAAAGATATGATTTTCGCTAAGGTTAGGTTTAAAATATTTCATTCAATTAATCCTAAATTAATTTAATACATAGGCTTCTAAGGTCATGCAATAATTTAATAATTAAATTCCAAGTCTAAAATAACCCTTTCATTTACACAAAGCTAATTATTTAATTTTCTAATAAAAAAGTAGTCTAAACTAATAAGGAAAGAGTTTATTTAAATTAACACAAAATAAAAAACAACAACCTAATTAACTTTCAAACCACACAAGTGGCCCCATTCAAAACGAGACCCATGTGATCAAATGATCACCTCACCTACCCCCACCTAACTTTTGTAGGAGATAATTTGGGCCATTGGATGAAGGAATTCAAAACAAACCTAAAATCCCTAAGGAAGGCTTTTATTCATTTCTTTTACTCATTTCTCTCATTTTGGTTTTATAGGTTAAGGGAAAATGGAAGAGGAGGAAGCCATGGATGAGGAAGTAAAACTTGGGATGGATACACACATCCCCCAAAATTTATTATTTTATTTGTTATTATTTTCTATTCTTCCCTGTCCAAGGAATTGTAAATTTTCCATTTTGTTCTAAGCATAGTCTAATAGAATACCCATTTGGATATTTTCCATTTACCCATTAAATCTAAATTTTTGTAGTGTTTAAATTTCTCTTCTATTGTGAATGCTCTAATTTTATATATATATATATATATGAATATTATTTAATAGATATGAATGACCATGGATTCAATATTTTACACATGCTGAAATCTATGTTGGCCACAAAGTTTAAGAATCCAAAGTAGGGGTTCGGTGGGGGCTCGGCCCCCACCATATTTTGTTTTAAAAACTTTGGTGGGATGGGGGAGAGGCACCGCCCCCACCCCAACCCATATCAATGTGGGTTGGGGTGTAGGGCAGTTCCCCTCCTCCAACCAACTCCCCACATACCACACTAAAGAATATTACAAACAAAAAAAAATTGCATGGCTAAAACATTAGCCATGCATACTTTTTTTTATATTAAATTTACTTAAAGTAAAATTTGATAATATAAATTTTAAAAAGGTTTTAATATTAATATTATTAATAATAATATTTATTACTAATAATAATATTAAATAAATATATTAATATATATAAATCACTATATATGTATTAATTGTAATATTTCGAATTATTATTAACGATTCATTCAAAGGTAGCAATATTTATATATAAATATATTAATAATATTGATGTAGTCAACTTTATTTGAATTCCTCCTTTTTTTGTAAATATTAACAATAACTAAATAGATATAAATTTAGTAACAAATTTGTAAAGTAAAAAAATTTAAATTATAAATGGGTGCATACATTTTTTAAAATTTGATTTATTTACTTAATCAAACAAGTCATTCGGACATGGTAAGATAAAGCAAGAACAATAAAGCAATTTTTAACTACTCATAGGAGAGATTTAATAGAACAACTAACAAGATTGTTTATTCAAAGGAATTTTAACAACTACTTTAGTTCCCTATGACTAGTTAACAATCCATTCCCTGCAGACGTAAAAATTCCACAAGATTTGAAATATTTGTAACATGGAAAAAAATCACACTTTGGAGGAAGTTAATCAAACTTATATTTAAGAGAGTGTATTTCCTTTTAACTCATTTCCAAGTTCTAATTCAACTACATAATGAGATAAAGTGGTAGTTAAATTTAACCATACAAATAAAACTTTATAATTTATTTTCACAAAACTAACCCATTTGAAAATATAATTCTATTAAACAAACCCTCTTAAGGAGAGTTCGCACTATAAAAGAGTTTCCAAGTATTAATACAAATTTTTCCCAACCTTACAATTTATAAACATCCACTCAAGTGGGGATAAAGGAAAATGAACAAATTACAATAAGGCTATCAACAAGAAAAACTTTAATTCTTCAATATGCATGTCCTCTTCACAATGGTAGCTCCAAAACTTGATTTCTTCAAACATCATAATGGAATCAAAAACAAAGGGGAGTAGGCAACGCTCTCCACCCAACCTTAAATCCATTAAGGGGAGAATCCATCCCTTAATGGCCCCCGAGCCCCAACCAAGGAACCATGAGGATCATTGAGCAATAATGACAACTTCCAACAAAGTGGCTTCACAACAAACATGCATACAAGACATTCAACTCAACCAAGACAACATATCCAAAAAAATACACATTCACAACAATACAAATGTTTGAAGATCAAACCAAATAGAGAAAATTTTATGGGAGACCACCTCCTTATGCCTCCCAAGTGAAGTGGGAGTCTTACCCTAAGCCTCCAAGTACAAAAAATCATCACAAAATCCTTATCTCTCCCTTTACAAGCATATAACAAAACCATGAATTCATTTTCTCTCCCCATAGGTAAGACTCCCATTCACACTCCCAACAAATGCATGCCTCAAAATTCCCTTTTCCCTCCCCAATGGTCCCATAATCCCTTCTCCCACACCCAAATAAGGCCTACTACCCAACCAACACACAAACACCTTCACAAGAAAAAAACATTTTAACAAGCACAACATTGCATACAAAAAAAAAATAACATAATAAAAGGTGGAGAGCCTACCTCTCCATCAAGTTCTAATAAAATATTCACAAGCCTCTTCAAATCCAAGCCAATAAATTTTCAAGAACTCCAAAAGCTCCAATTCCAAAAGTGCACAAGAAGAGAAAAGAACAAGTAACCCCATTCCAACCAAAAATCACCAATAAATAGAAATGGAATGTGAGGATGATGAGGTGGCTCCATGTAGGATGCCACTTCATCATTCCTCCATCCCCACACTCAAGTCAACACACCAAGACCAAGAAAATCAATGCACATGCAAGGACTATGACAACCCACATGGCTCAAAACTTGCACACCATGCTTTCAAGGACATAATAAATTGGGGTAGAAAGAAAGTGCAATAATTTTCCTTCTTTTACACTCAAAAATGGACAAAGAAGTCAAAAATAAGATTTCCAACCCATAGGTAGGGTTGTTGGGTCAATTTAAGAGGCATGGACAAGCCTTGCTTGTCCCACAAGCCTCCAAAATGCCCCCAAAAAAATCTGAATTTTGAACTTGGGGTGGAGTAAAACACTCCCAAATCAACATAAATTTTACTTACACAAGGACTACCAAATCTCATCATAACTATTTGTCACATCTCTAATTTGGTTAACAAAATAAGAAGGTTTAAACTTAATTAACACACATTTACAACATGCTAATAAAGGTGACAAAATTTCCTAAATTTTAAATACACAAAACATAAATAAAGCACATGCAAAAATTAAAGAAAGGGACACAATTCACCCCATGGCCACATATGTGAAGTCACCCCCATGGGAGACTTCCAAACAAGACATGAAAAACACACACACTAAACAACATTACACAAGTTGTCAAATTTGGCCTCGTTTCTCAACACCCAACATCCTTTCATGGTTGGTCCCCTATCCCCTTCGATGTATGTGATAAAATTCCTACACACAAAAATACCTCTCTTGGCCTTTTCGTCCGTATTAACAACATCGAGAAAATATACATATAAAATCAATGTTCATCATTCGACATTAGAAATTCTATTATCCATCAATATGTCAAAATCTAAACATAACATCCATGAGATTACAATTATACTCCAACATCCCAAAACATAACATGTCAAGTATAAAATCCACATCATGAAAATCAACATATATCAAACTATCTAACATCACTATCTAGTGCATCATAATAAAACGTAAACATCATAATGTCAATAATCCAAATATCAGTATAATCTATCATCTACTAATCAATGTATCAAAATCAAAATGTCTAAATATCAGTCCAACAATATCAATATCAAGATAAAACAATGTCGAAGAGGAGTGGGCACTACATCCCCCTCCCCTTAGACTCAAATTCCTCCTGGAAGTCACTAGAATAGATGAGGAAATTGAGATCACAAAATAGTGGCATCCTCCCATGTGGTTGCAGTCTCGTCATACCTATCCCACTGGACCCACACCTAGTCAAGTCAATATCAAGGCCTCGAAGGCCCAAGGTCCTACGTGCTCTATGATATGCACGGATCCACTAATACCTACACTGCTTGTGCACTTGCAATGTGGTCCAATCCAAAACATGAGAGGGATATGGAATATATCTCCTAAGTACAGATACATGAAATACATTGTGCACATGCAAGAAAATCATGGTGGAAATGCTAGACAATAGGCCAAAGGACCTGATATACTCAAAGATCTCGAAGGGACCCATAAATCTAGGAGCTAACTTAGAGCCTTTTCCATAATGAGATAGGAATCTTATGAGGCCGACACGAAGAAACACCTTCGTGCCCACCTCAAAACTATGATCTTTCCTCCTCAGATATGCATACTTATTTTTCCTATCCTGAGCCTCCTAAAGCCTCTGACGAATCAAGACAACTGCTGCTCCATATCCTATACCAAAGCTGGCCCAAGAGAAACCTATCCTCCAATCTATCCCAACTCAAGGGGTGTGCACTCTCTCGCCATATAACGCCTGAAAAGGAGCCATGCCAATCGAACTCTGAAAACTGTTGTTGTAGGAAAACTCTACCAAATACAAGTACTCCTCCCACCTAGAATGTTGGTCCATGACATACATCCACAACATATCCTCCAAGATATGATTTACCCACTCTGTTTGTCCATCTATCTTTGGATGATAGGTTGTGCTGAAGTTGATACTCGTACCAAGAACGCATTGCATGGTAGTCCAAGAAGTGAGAAGTGTACAAGGGATCGTGGTCACAAATGATCTTCATGGAATCCCGTATAGTCTGACAATATCATCAAGGTATACTCACGTTATTACACTAGCTGTATAGATGGTCTTTATCGGAGAAAAATGAGCCACTTTCATTAATTTATCCACCGTGACCATGATCATGTTGTGGTGGTATCTCGACGTCGGTATCCCTACGATGAAATCCATGGAAATGGTGTCCCATTTCCACTCCAAAGTATGGCATGTGGGTAAATAAGGCCAGTTGGATGTTGATGCTTGGCCTTCACCCTCTGACACTCTAAAAAACATGACATAAATTGAACTACATATCTTTGAAGACTCTCCAATGATAAATTTGTCTCAACGTAGCATGCATCTTCTTCACCCTGGATGGGTTGAATAAGGTGCACAATGAGCCTCTATCAAATATCCTGTCTCAAGCCTCCATCTCTAGGAACATATATCCAACCTTTGTGTCTGAGAAGACCATCTTCCTCTAATGAGAATCCATCAAAATTCCCTCAAGGGGTCTCGAGAACTCAATCTCTGATTTGGCTGCAAGGTAGAAGTTGTCATGAGGAAACTACTACAAAATCTGCTCCGTAAATCTGTACTCACTGAGGTAGCCATAGAAAAATGTCTGTCTACTCGGGCATCTCTGTAACCACATTATCCTTCCCCTTCACATGATTTATCTCCATGTCATACTCATAAAGAAATTCCATCCAATGCCGATGAAGAGCGTTGAGATTGGGTTGCGTGAAGAGGTGGTGAAGACTCAAGTGATCAGTCCTGAGTATAAATCTCGGCCAAGAAGGAAGTGTCTCCATAAAACAAGGCATGAACAAATGTTGTAAGCTCAAGGTCATGAGTCAGATAATTGAGCTCATAATCCTTGAGTTTTCGAGACTCAAAAGCTACAACACGGCCCTCCTACATCAACACACCTCCTAACCCTACCAAAGAAGCATTTGTATAAACAAATAACTCACCCCGAGGGTCTAGAACTGCAAGAATAAGTGCTGTCATAAGGCATTCCTTCAGTGTCCTGAAGGCCTGCTCACATCTATCTGACCAGATGAACTTATTCCCTTTCCCATTGAAGGGAAGTGATGGGGTGTGCAACCGAGAGAATTCATGAAAAATATGGTGTAGTATCTACCAACCCCATGAAATTGCACACCTCGGTCACACTAGTAGGTGTTGGCCAATCCATAATGGATCTAATCTTGGAAGGATCGATTGTGATACCTTCCCCATAAATTATGTGACCCAAATACTGCACCTATGACTAAAATAACGCACACTTCTATAGGTTCCCTAAAGCTGATGCTCACAAAAACACTTTAGAACCTGAAAAAGGTGCTCCTCGTGCTCCTCATGCATATGTGAGAATATCAAGATTTCATCAAGGAACATGAGTACAAAATGATCTAAAAAGGTCCTAAACACCCCGTTCATCAAACTCATGAACACTGCAGGGGCATTCGTAAGACTAAATGAAACCACTGTGAACTCATAGTGGCCATATCTCGTGCAGAAAGCTGACTTGTGGATATCTACCTCTATGATCCTCAGTTGATGGTATCCTGACTTAAGATATATCTTAGAAAATATTGTGGCCCCCTTCATTTGATCAAACAAATCATCAATGTGAGGAAGGGGTAACGATTCTTGATTGTTACTTTTTTCAATTGATGATAGTCCACACACAAACACAATGATCCATCCTTCTTCTTCTTCATAAAATCACCAGTGCACCCTAAGGGGATACACTAGGACAGATTAGGAATTTCTCGAGAAGGACCTCAAGTTGCAACTTGAGCTCACATAGCTTAGGTATGGTCATCCTATAAAGAGCATGTGAGATAGGTTCACTACCGAAACCAAATCAATGTGAAAATCTATTTCAAGTGGGGGAGGAATCCCTGACATCTCACTAGGAAAAAAATCTGATAACTCCTAAAAAATGGGGTGATCATCAATTGAATATCCACTAGCCTCATCCTCTGACTTATCAATAACTGTGATAACATACAACTGACAACCCCGTCACACACACCACTTCAACTGGATACAAAAAATAGTGCGGATAGAGATGGGTCTCCTGACTCCTACTATCACTGACTCCACACCCAAATCATCTACACAAGATATAATCTTACTATGTAGAAATCAACTCTGGCTCTGTATGTAGATAACCAATCCATGCCCAAAATAATTCCATACGAACCCAAAGGAAGGATACGAAGATCCAAAGTAGTGGTAAAGGGTCCTAGGTCCACTACGCACTCCTTGACTAAGGAGTCAACTGAGATCTTGGCTCTAGAAGCCATCTCGACATCCCAAATAAGGCCCTCCCTAACTTCCACCACCAGCCTGTAATGCTCTACTAAAGATGGTGAAATGAAATAATCTGATGAGCTTGAGTCAAATAAAATAGGGATAGAAATACCACCAATGCTACCTATGGTCTCTATCACTATGCCCTAGTGCTGCCTGGTGGTTCTCAACCACTGCATATATCCTATGTGGCTCCTAGACCATGTCACCAATAGTAGGCTCAGAAGCAAGTGCCTTACCCTGATTAACAAGGTTCTAAGGGCACTCTCTCCAATGATGTCCATATACACCGCAACCATAACAAGTGTCTAGTACTCTCCATCGTGTAAGATAGTTCTCAGGTGGCTTAGTAGTACGTGATGAAGGACCTAATGACCCTACCATAGACCTTTATGAGTGCTGTAGTGGGTGTACTCTGTCGACCGAGCTTGAGAAGGAGCTAGTGTCCTATTAGGCCCCCTAGCAAGAGGTCCCATACTGTGCCCTCTTTGAGAATCATGGTGCCATGGAGATCGAAAGGGTGGTTGAGTCTGCTCCTGCTTCTACTGCTGAGGAGGTGGAGGAGGCAAGAAGGAATAATGTATTGTAGTGCATCCACCACAAGGAGGATGTGTTGATCCCCTCGATCTATTGTCTTGTAGTTGTTGTATGCGACTCCTCACTTTGTCACATGCCTGCTGAGTCTTCCCCCTAGTTTCCTCTGTAATATAGGCCTTCTCCACATGGAACTCTAAAAGTGTTTGTGGATAGAGAATGCATACTTGCCCCACCCAAGTCCAATTTTAGGCCCCTGATGAACCTGTGAACTCAAACTGCTCATCCTACATGTAGTCTACATATTAAAGTAGATCCAGAAACCATCCCTCATACTCTGCTACCATCATGGAGGCCTATCGTAGATCGTGGAACTCATCAATCCGCTACTGAATGAACCTCCTGGAAATATATCTTCTCTAAAATACTCCTCGAAGAGATCCCAAGTAATTGTCTCTGAATCCACATGGAGCTTCTATCTCCTCAATCCTCCACCAAACTCTAGCTCTATCTCTAAGAAGGTGGATGGCAACACGAGCTTTTGTGTTTCTAGAACAAGGGCATAGCTTGAAGCATCTCGCTCAAGCTAACTAACCATGCCTCAGCTTGAAATCCACCTATGTCTCCAACAAAATGAGGCGGGTGTAACTTCAGTATCTCTCTAATGTGATCCGTTGTTGATGGGAACTTAAGTCTCTTTGCATGATCAGCTCTCGGCCTAGGGCTCCTAGACCTATCTCTGTGCCCCGTAGCTCTATCTCTATGCTCCCTAGGAGGTGACTCATGCCTAATCGACTCCACGTGGGAGTTCTCTTCCTATCCTCTGCATTGTGATGCAAAGGTGCATAAGCCTCTATTGATGTCTCTTTGTTCTTCCAACTAGGTTGTGCTCCTATCAATCTTCCACGTATAGCGACATTAACATCCTAGAGCATTTGAAATATCTCGAGGCAAAATAGATGCTATGTCCCGATCTCTGGGGTGGTAGGTCTAGGTCCACATGTAAGAACCCCTCATCTGGTCCATGCCTCCTATACAGACCAAGGTGAGAGTTATTTTATAATCATTTAAGCTTTTGTTTTCAGTTTTCTAAATTTTCTATGTTTTAAAACATCATGCATAGTTATGTGTACTAGGTTTTAAGTTTCTATATGTTTAATCATTTTTGTTTAATATTTTCTAGTGTGCCCGGGGTCCAAGCGTTGAACCCACGACTCTGAAACCAAGTGTAACACCCAAAAATTTTCACACACAAAACCCAAAATCAAACAAATGTTATAATAGAAAATTTATGGAATAATTTTTTTTTTGTAAAGGAGACAAAGGCAACGATAAGGTTAACCTTTATGTTTTAAACGATTGTTACAAAAATTACTTAAATAATAATATTTAAATGAAAGAGATGATTTTCCTAAGGTTAGGTTTAAAATATTTCATTTAATTAATCTTAAATTAATTTAATACACAAGGGTTTCTAAGGTCATGCAATAATTTAATAATTAAAGTCAAAGCCAAAATAACCCTTTTATTTATATTTGAGCTAATTATTTAATTTTCTAATAAAGCAAAGTAGTCTAAACTAATAAGGAATTTTTTAATTTAAATTAAAACAAAATAAAAAACAACTTAGATAAATTTCAAACCACACAAGTGTCCCCATTCAAAAAGGGGACCCATGTGATCAAATGATCATCTCACCTACCCCCACCTAACTTTTGTAGGAGACAATTTGGGCCATTAGATGAATCCAATCTAGGCCATTGGATGAAGAAATTCAAAACAAACCTAAAAATCCCTAAGGAAGACTTTTATTCATTTCTTTTACTCATTTCTCTCATTTTGGTTTTGCAGGTTAAGGGAAAATGGAAGAGGAGGAAGCCATGGATGAGGAGGTAAAACTTGGGATGGATATACACATCCCACAAACTTATTTATTTTATTTGTTATTATTTTCTATTCTTCTCTATACAAGGGATTGCAAATTTTCCATTTTGTTATAAGCATAGTTTAATACAATACCCATTTGGGTATTTTCCATTTACCCATTAAATCTATATTTTTGAAGTGTTTACATTTCTTTTCTATTGTGAATGCTCTCATTATATATATATATATATATATATATATATATATATATATATATATATATATATATATATATATATATATATCTTATTTCGGGTTATATATTTATTTAAGATATTGTATATACATACATACATACATATAATATTATTTAATAGATATAAATGGCTGCGGAATTGATATTTTACACACGCTGAAATCTATGTTCGTCATGAAAGTTTAAGAATCCAAAGTAGGGGTTTGATGGGGCTCGGTCCCCACTTTGTATTTAAAAAAAAAAACTTTGGTGGGATGGGAACCGCCCCCACCCCAACCCATATTAATGTGGATTAGGGGGGTGGTGCCCCTCCCCCAACCCTATTCCTCACATACCACACTAAATAATATTATAAAGAAACGAAAGTTACGGCTAAAACATTAGTCATACACACTTTTTTTAATATTAAATTTACTTAAAGTAAAGTTCGATAATATAAATTTTACAAAAGGTTTTAACATTAATATTATTAATAATAATATTTATTACTAGTAATAATATTAATAAAAATATAAATATATTAATATATATAAATCACTATATATGTATTATTTGTAATATTTCGAATTCGCTAATGATTCATTCAAAGGTATGGGGATTCAAACAAATCATTATGTTGAAGCCCTTGTTGCTCTTTGGGGGTTAAGGATTGCCAAAGATTTTGATATCCAGAACTTAATTTTGGAAGGGGACTCTCTTAATATCATTAATCATTTAAACCAAACTTCTCCTCCTAGCTGGACCATCAAGGACTTTATTATGGAAGCTAGAAATATTTGTCAAAATATCAAGAATATCATCATTAGACATACCTATAGAGAGGGGAATAAGGTTGTGAACACTTTGGCCAATATGGGCATCAATATTAATCTTACCATTTGGGATAATGCAAACAACATCCCTAAGGAGGTTCAAACTAGTATTAATGTGGATAATAATGGAATGACACACGGGAATAATTTTAATTATTACATGGAGCGGGTCTGTTATCCTGTAAAATTGACAAGGGAAATTTTGTAGGTAACCATACAAAAATTTCCATTTTGGTTCCCCGTTGAGGTCTCTTAGCGTTCGGAATGGCATAAAATCCCTTTCCGGAAAATCTAGTTTTTAAAACTTGGTTATTTTTAACCTTTTTGGGTTAGGTGCAATTTTTATTTGTGTTACATTAACCAAAACCGTGCCCCTCCTTTCCTTTGGCGCATCCTAGAGAGTGTCAACACAACAAATGTTGCGCCTCCTAATGTTGCACCTCCCAATGTTGTGCCTTGGCGCATGCGCCAACTTGTCAACACAACAAATGTTGCACCTCTCTAAAGTGCAAAGTGGGTGCTGAAAAAGTAGTTTTGACACTCTCAAAGTTGCACCTAGGTCGCAAATCTCTTCGTGTCGACATCAATTTAGGTGTTCCATAAGAAAAGTTGGAGGCGCATTTATTGCACCTTTTGCTATATATAGGCGCATTCGACTGTCATTTTCACGATTGAAAAAACATGAAAAAGTTATTCTTCGTACTCGGTGTTCTGTCGCCTCGCGTGTTGTTATTTATCACATTCGTGGACCCCACATCATCTCCTCTATCTTATATATTCTTGATCAACAACCGAGCTTAGATCCACACATGTCTTCATCGAGTAATACGCCAACTAAGTCCAAGGGTAAAGCCAAAGCTAAAGAAGAAGAAATGAAATATAAATACCAAAGGTTCGGGATGCCCGAATTCCTTGCAGAGTGTGATTTGGATATCAGAGATTCAGAACTCGAGCATATTGACATGGAGGACTTCTGGGCCAAAACCAAGAAGGTCACAGGTAGTCCATGGATGGATAAATTGGTTAGTAGTGGTTTGCACTTTGCTGCAGGGATTCCCGATGAGCGCAATCAACAAGTTCATGATGTTAGTGGGTCGTTGTTACAATAAGGACACAAGATGTGTCAAAAATGAGAAGGGTGAGGTAATAATCAACCTCACTGCCCGGCATTTTGAGATCATGTTGGGTATCCCTCACCACCGACATTTTGTAGTAGTAAGCCAAGAAGACTGCATGAAGACATGGAATGAAAACGAAGACAAATGCATGCAGCTGATGAATGAGGTGTACCTCAAAAACAAGAAGGTGGTAAGCAGGTGGCCACAAGTCATTCATCATAGTGACTTTTCAGAAGAGCTGAGTGACACCATCACCTTCCTGAGCAGGGTGTTTGGGCTTCCCGATGCCCATTACTTTCACAAGTGGATGCTTAGATATTTAGAAACAATGAGTAAAAATGTCCCTGATCAACATTTTGAATGGGCAGAGATTATCAGCAACACAATCTCCGAGCAGCTTCAACAAATTTCAACAACTGGGAGGTTCTATCATCACCAATCCGGCACTATGATAATTCTTCACCGGGAACTCCTCGTGCTATGATTATTTACTAATGCACAGACTTTAGTTTGGTGGATGTAATCTGGAAGCAAAACAACAACCGAACACAAGAATACCATTGACTATGATAAGACAGAATGACGACAAATCTGAAATATCAAAGTAAATTATAATATTAACATGAAACTGTTACAATCTCACCCATGAGATACTTCAACAAGACTATGGGAGAAACTTTACAATTACACCTCTTGATGGCTTCTTCAACACACCTTTAACTGATGGCTTCCTTCGCACACTTCCTACAATATTTATCACTACTTCTTTCTATGCTAAATGAGGGGGGTGGCCTCTCTATTTATAGAACTTCCAGCTTATCCATCCTATCTCTAAGATAGGATAAGAAATCCCACTACGACGAATCATATTCCATACCTTAACTCTTATCTGTACATGTAAGCTTATCTATTAAGATAAGATAAACCTTATCATTTTACATGGGTTCCACATTTTTAGACTTTTTACAAATAAAATACACAAAATATTTATGACCTCACTCCTTGTCCTTATTACCAATATAATATTTCTAATTCCTAATCATGTATACCCTACTTCTCTAGTTACCCAAACTTTGACATTTTAACATTACCGGACCACTTACGACAAATATTTACTTTTTACAACATTCCTATTGTACTTTGACTGTTACCGTACTCCACATTATTGGCGGTGCACCGTCTTGACGGTGCCGTTATCTTCTATCGACGCTACTACTAATTACACTTAACAACATCCTATACATTAATGAAATAGAAATTTTGGAGGAAAATTTTAGTGTCGACATCTTCCCCCTTCTAGCTTCTACTCCGTCCCTGAGTAGACTATTCCAGTGCTTGGAAAATCTTCAACTTGTCGTGGTTGACCCATTTCGTAATGGGAGTGCCATCCAATTCTTCCAAATGGGCACGTACCATTTTCATGCACAGCTGCTATTTTGTAGGGCCCCATCCATTTTGGAAGAAATTTTCTCTGTCTTCTTTTTTTGTATCTGGAATCATATACTAGGACCAAGTCATTCACATGAAATGGAGACCATCGGATCTTTTGATCAAAGTATTCCTTCTGCTTCATTTTCTTCTTATGGCTTGTATCCTTTGCTATTTCCCTCATTTCCTCTAGCAAATGAAGATGTACCAACCTTTCTTTTACTGAATCACTTTCATCCATCCTTTCATTTTTCATAACTCTCACAGTGGGAATATCAAACTCAATAGGAAGAATTGGATCAATGCCATAGGCCAACTGAAATGGGGAGTATCCTGTTGCTAACTTTGATGTTGCCCTATATGCCCACAATGCTGCATGAATCCTTTTATCCCATTTATGTACCTGCAAAGATGCATCTTTTGCTAGAATTTGACACAAACACAAAAATTTTTCGTTCCACTGTCCATTTTGCTTGCTTGGCTTGTATGTTGTTGCCTTCCTGTGCTTGATAGAAAACTTATTGACTAGGGCTTCTACCACCTCATTAATGAAGTGGCTTCCTTGATCTGTTACAATTTCTAATGGACAACCAAATCTGGTGACAATGTGTTCATATATGAACCTTGCCACTTCATCCATGGAAGCTGTTTTCAATGGCCTAGCTTCAACCCACTTGGTTAAATAATCTGTGGCAACTACAATATACTTGTTTTGACGTGATGTAGTTGGAAGTGGACCTACAATGTCTATTCCCCATTTTTCAAAGGGAGCAAGGGGAAGAATAGGACATAATGGAGCTGATGAAGTCTTATGGTTACCATGTGTTTGACAAATATCACATGTCTTACAATAATTATAACAATCTTTAAAAAGAGTGGGCCAGTGATAACCTGCATCCAAGATCCTTCTTGCTGTAAGTTGTCCAGAGAAGTGCCCTCCACATGTACCATTGTGGAATTCTTCTAGCAGCTCCTTTCCTTGATCACGTCCAACTGCCCTCTTGTATTGTCCATCAGGTCCTATTCGAAATAATGCTCCATGCAGAATAGAATATGGACGACTGGCTTGAGTAATCTTTCTCTTAGTCTTTGCATTGGCACCATCAGGAAACTTGAATTCATTAAGATAATTCCAAATATCTATGTATTCACTAGGGATTGTGTCAAGGGAGAACAATGCTACATCGAGAAAATCATCATCATCACAAGATGATCCTAAACCATCATAGGCTCAAGAGAGTGCATTTGCATTGACATGCTTCTTTCTTGGCCTATCTATAATATCAAATTCAAATTCTTGTAGCAAAATTATCCATCTTGCTATCCTCCCTGATGGGTTAGGCTTATTGACAATATATTTGAGCACGATGATCCATTACAACTATAAATTTCTACCCTAGCAAGTAATTTCTAAACTTCTTTACAAGAAAATGATAGCTTGAGCCTCTTTTTCGATTCTGATAAAGATAGTTTACTCAAGACTTTGCTCATTTATGCGCTCCTAAAGTAAATTGGATGTTCATTCCCATTTTCATCCTTTTGGCTCAAAGTACTACCTAGTGCTGCATCTGAGGCATCAGTGTACACAATGAATGGCTTGCTCTAATCTGGATTCTTCAAAACAGGTGAAGACACCAGGGCTTCCTTCAGTTGTCCAAAAGCTTCATGCACCTTGTTTCCTGGTTCATAAGCAACATCCTTCTTCAAGAATTGGGTTAGTGGCTGTGCAATCTTTGAGAAATTCTTGATGAACCTTCTATAGTAACCCACATGGCCTAAAAATGATCTCAACTTACTTCTATTCATAGGAAATGGTAAATCTTTGATTTTTGAAACTTTATCAGGATCAGTACCAATACCATCTCTGGATACAACATGCCCTAACAAAACACCTTTAGAACATCCAAAGACACACTTTGTAGGGTTTAGTGAGGCTTGTGCTTCATCTAACCTTTGAAATGTTGTCTCCATCTGGTGTAGGTGGTCCAACTTGCTCCCATAGATGCAAAAATCATCCAGAAATACTCTGATGAAGGTCCCAATGTAGGGTTCAAACACCCTATTCATCAAACGCTGGAATGTTGCTGGAGCATTACACAACCCAAAAGGCATAACTCTATAAGCAAACGTTCCCAAGGAGTGGTGAACGTGGTCTTCAACTGATCTTTCTCTGCTATACGAACTTGGTTGTAGCCGCTATATCCATCAGCAAAACTATAGCACTCCTGGCCAGCTACTTCGTCCAAGATCTGATCTGAAAATGGAAGAGGGTAATGATCCTTCTTTGTTGCCTTATTGAGCTTCCGTAATCAACACAAATACGTAGCTTCCCATTATTTTTTATTGAGATCACAATGGGAGAAACCCATTCTGAATTCTCCATCAGCAAATATGAATCCTGCATCAAACAACTTATCTATTTCTTCTTTTACAGTCTTGGAAAAATTAGGATTCATTCTATATGGCATTTGCTTTATAGGCTTAGCACCATCTACCAGCTCAATACAATGTTCTACCCAACTTACTTGATGGAGTTCCTTGTAATCAAAAGTGAATAGGTGTATGTACCTTCGAAAGAGCTGGAGGTAGGATTCCTTCTCACTCTCCATCACAGCATCACCAATCTTTATTTGTTGGAGACGATCATCAACTTCTTCTTCAGATAATTTTATGGGGTCATGAGTTGGTGTGACTGGCAGGATATCCATGACTAAAACATCCACCTCGCTTTCTTCATCTTCAGTGTCCACTTCACTGGTACTAGAGTAATCAGAGGATGTCCAATCATCAGTTTCATCACTTGAATCCACAGGTTCTACTTTATGATGTTAAGGGATCACGTTTATCTTCACCCTCTCTCTACCACGTCCAAGTGTCATGAAACCTTCATTCCAGTAGTTTCTTGCATGAACTCTCCTTAGCCATGGTCTTCCTAGCAACATTGGGTACGCAACAGTACCATTTTTCATCACCTGAAAGTCTACCACACATACAACACCCATAACAGATATTGCCACATTTGAAACTACACCTTCTGGTTTAGTTTTTCCCTTATTTAATGACCTTAACATAAGTGTTGAAGGGTGATCAATTTTAAACCCAACATATTCATTACTGAGACTGGTCATTACATTAAGCTCGCAGCACCTCCATCAACTAAGACATCATGAATTGAAATGCCATTACATAATACCTCAGCTTGTGGAGCATAGGGATCTGCCTCTGCCTCCAAAACAGGGACCTCAACCTCCTTCCTTCTTCGAGCATTGAGTCCACCTCGCAACTCCCGCCTCTTCTCAGAAGACATAGCCAAGAGTTGACCATATGTAATATTTGTAGGCCTTTTGGACAGATCTTCCAAGATGGAGTATGGTCCTTGCCCCTGTGAAATCAGAAAATCCTGCACACCCAACTTTCTTCTCCTATGTTTCTTACTAGTTTCTTCTTTCATCTTCTTAGGATCATTTCCATCTTGATTATCTTTTTCTTTCTTTCTTTTTGTTACAAACACATCTACTTCATTATTTCTGCTCTTATCTACTACATCAAAAGAATTCACAGGTGCTTTTCCTTTATCATTATCTCCTTTACCAGATGTAGAAGCTCTATCTAGACAATTATACTTATAATGACCCTTTTTATAACAACCATAACAAACAACTTCAGAAATATTTCTTTTTGGACTTCTATCTCCTCCCTGAGAACTAAATTCCTTTCCTTGAAGAAGATTAATAGTTAAGCGACCCATATTTTTGAGCGAGATCTTCATACTCAAGCCAGATGTATTAGGAGAAATATTTGTGCTCACCGGGAGTGGTTGTGGATTTAGGACCAAAGTTCTTTGGTGTAGGCTCTACTTTAGCAACAATTTCTTTGGGCTCCTCTTCCATGCTTTCTTCTTGCCTTCTTGCAATCTCCTTTGCTTGTTCAATGGTAGTTGGGCGGTCATACTTCACTCGTTGTCTGATCTCTGGCTTCATCCCAAGAATGAAGTTCTTACAAAGGAGATTATCCACGCCATTCATCAACCCATCCGCTAGTCCTTCCTTCCGGATCTAGGCATCGAGCTTCCTCCTTAGCTCTAGAACACGAGCATGATAATCCCTTATCTTCTCCTTCTCTCCTTGGGATAGCTTTGTGATCTCGATCATGAGATCTGCATATTTCTGTTGTTCACCAAATTCTTCAAGAAAACTTTCAGTTAATAAATCCCATGAATTTTTCACATTATCACCTAGTGTTTCAAACCACCTAAGTGTTGAACCATCCAAAAAGGTAGGAAAAAATTCAGTCCATTGTTCCCTTCTTATAAGGCCATTACAAATACAAGATCGTTTAAACTCTTGAATGAAAGAAGAAGCATCTTCATTAGATTGAGCTGAAAAAATAGGAATCTTTCCCATTTTCAAAAGTAACCACCGTGAAATACCAACCCACAAGTACAATTAACAAGACTTATGTGCACAAATAATTGGAATCACTATACTAGAAAGTGACTTTACACCTTTCTACAGTAAAATAGAAATGACCACGGTAAACTATGGTAAAACTTGACTTACTACGGTAAAAACTGACTTTACTGTGGTAAACACTATTCACGGTAAAAGTGAAATTCTTTGCATGTAAATACTATTCACGGTAAAAAGTGACTTTCTTTGCGGTAATTACTATTCCCAACAAAAAGACTTTACTGGGGTAACTACTATTCATGGCAAAAATGACTTTAACATGATAACTACTATTCACGGTAAAATTACTTTACCATGGTAACTACTATGCACAGTAAAAACAAGGTTACCCTCCAATTAATTTTTGCCTAAGTGGGAATATCTCTCCAGAAAATCCACCAACGAGGAATGGTCCCGGCAACGGAACCAAAATGTCATCACCAATCCGGCACTATGATAATTCTTCACCGGGAACTCCTCGTGCTATGATTATTTACTAATGCACAGACTTTAGTTTGGTGGATGTAATCTGGAAGCAAAACAACAACCGAACACAAGAATACCATTGACTATGATAAGACAGAATGACGACAAATCTGAAATATCAAAATAAATTATAATATTAACATGAAACTGTTACAATCTCACCCATGAGATACTTCAACAAGACTATGGGAGAAACTTTACAATTACACCTCTTGATGGCTTCTTCAACACACCTTTAACTGATGGCTTCCTTCGCACACTTCCTACAATATTTCTCACTACTTCTTTCTATGCTAAATGAGGGGGGTGGCCTCTCTATTTATAGAACTTCCAGGCTTATCCATCCTATCTCTAAGATAGGATAAGAAATCCACTCTGACGAATCATATTCCATACCTTAACTCTTATCTGTACATGTAAGCTTATCTGTTAAGATAAGATAAACCTTATCATTTTACATGGGTTCCACATTTTTAGACTTTTTACAAATAAAATACACAAAATATTTATGACCTCACTCCTTGTCCTTATTACCAATATAATATTTCTAATTCCTAATCATGTAGACCCTACTTCTCTAATTACCCAAACTTTGACATTTTAACATTACCGGACCACTTACGACAAATATTTACTTTTTACAACATTCCTATTGTACTTTGGATCAAGTACTCCACATTATTGGCGGCACCGTCATCGACAATGCCGTTATCTTCTATCGGACGCTACTACTAATTACACTTAACAACATCCTATACATTAATGAAATAGAAATTTTGGAGGAAAATTTTAGTGTCGGCATTCTATATGAACTCCTATGTGGTATACGCTGCTTTGCCTCGAGAGAGGGACTACCAAAGCATTGAATCAATGTGAGCTATGGCCCTAGGTCGGAATATACGAGTACTATCCAGAGTTAAAACTAGAAAACAGTATAGCCCAATTCAAAGCAAAGTCAAGGATGCCTTCTTCTATGGTGTCATCTCGCTTCTTGAGGCCCAACATGACTCATAGTCAGACGACCAAAAGCGTTGTCACCACCACCAGAGAAGTGGGGAGCTTTGTTTGAAAGTAATTCCCCACTTTCACCTATCTCAGAGCCGCTAACTTCTTAGGAGAGCCCACTAAATTGCCGAGGTATGCGGGACCTAGATTGATCCTATTGGAGCTGTTTAGAGAACTCATCACATCCCATGAGAAGTGTTTAAAAAGGAAAAAGGGTGGAACTCCATTCCTCCTCACGGTGGGTAGGTACACCGCACTTCACGAGAGCAAAGCCGGGGAGATGTTTGCAGAGCTTGAATTGCTCAACTTAAAGCATAATTTTATGGCGAGGACAACCTTTGATCCTCGTGATTGCATTTTAAGGGCAAATTCACGTCCCTCGATTGAAGATATCTACATCGATCTATATCATGAAACCAAGCTCGGGCAGAAAGGATCACTCTCACCTGGCCTGGTAGAGATTATTCAATATGGTGTGGCCATCATCCCGAGGGTGTCAAGAATCGATCAAGAAGTTGATCGGGTTTATCTAGATACGAGATGGGGACGATTGGCGTTTGTTAAGATTGATAGAACCAAGGCACCTCGGACTATTGAGGAAAGGTTCAAAGGCACTCTGCAAAGACACTCGAGCATTGGTGTAAGAAAAATGGTCTCATCTACCTTGGAGTAGACTTTACCACATCTCCCTTGGGTAATGCACCCAACAAGCCGAAGCACTTGTCTAAGGGCAAAGGAAAAGATAAAGAGGAGAGACAAGCAACGCTCGGGATGATATCCTTGAGAGCCCTCCTTCCACCGCCGAGGAGCAAATAGTAAACCTAGTATCCCTGGGAGAAGAAGATAAGTGATAAGTGCTCCAACGAGCACATCCACTCAGGATGTTCACACTACTACAACCGGTCGAGTTCCCACCGTCACATCTCCCGCTCCTCCTTCCCCTCCTCATGTCACTCAAACAACCACTCATTTGGTTGTGTCTTCTCCCCATCTTCTCTTGTTCTCCCTTCCTCTTCCTCCATCTTCTCTTCCCTCACCAGATCTGTCCCCCAACATTTCTTCCCTCATCTCACGATCCCTTCCGCCCCACGAGTTTCATCTCATGCGATCACTCCTACCCCGTGAGCATTGGAGTGTTGGATTCTCTCTCAATTCTACCACCAAGTGTCTCGACACATTTCCCGTGTCCACCGCAGCAGCTACTCCTTCTTCCACCCATGTTCCCTCCTCTTCCCCTGGTCCCACTTCCTTAAGTCAAAATGGATCTCCGAACACCTAAGCAAAGACAAGAGGAAAGTCCCTATTGCCCCTATGGACTTACTGCGTTATTAGGCTAAAGGGCCCCAAGAAGCAAAAAGCTATAACCCGCTTCTCTCAAAGTGCTTCATGAAAGTGTTATGGAGATTGCATACCTTGATCTCACAAAGAAGAAAGAAGATCTGTCTCCTACATATTTTACAGTGACTCAGGTCATGATGGGAACATCATCAGAGAGTCTGCAAGGAGAGGCCTTATCCACAGAAGATGCCCTTTGCAAAAAGCTTCAAGAAGCAAAGGAAGAGAAGAGGATATTGAAAGAGTAAAACAAGCATCTTCTCCAAGCCATACAAAAGATGGGTAATGCCCCACCCTGTGGATCGGTTGCCACCGACTCCCGATGTTCTCGGTCCGGGGAGAAGATAAACGAGTACGCCAAGGTAAGTGAGAAAGGTATAGCAATGTCCACTTAGAGAGAGAAAATACTCAAAGATAGTGAGGAAGTGATCACAAAGTTCACAGAGCTTTATCAAAATATAGATCAAGCTAACAAGGAACTCCAGGGAATAGCAGGACCTATCTCCTAAGAATTGGACCATGCGAGGTTGCAACACGAGACATTCCAAAAGATGCTCGACTACCCAATCGACGACTTGGTGAAATTCAACATTTTTGATCACCCGCGTGCACCCAACAAAGTCCTTACTGCTTTAGACTATCGGGTTGACCAAATGGAGTTTGTATTGGAAAAGATAGACAAAATCAAGGAGGAATCCCTGGATGCAATGCATCAAATGGAGCGAGATCATCTTAAGAATGTCTCTAGGGTTGCTTGGTGCATTGTACACCTTGAGGAAGGCAAATGATACTATTCGTCTCTTCAAAGAAATCACGTCGCAAGGTTTAGCGTCGAGGCCACTTTTTATATAGAATCTATCAATAACCTTCTTGCCTCGCCATGACTTTGTTGGATACCTGATGGAGGCAGGAAATGAATATTTTAAACTCCTGAAAATACTTTGAGACAAATAGGAGACAAACAGGAGACTTACGAAGTCATCGGGGATCACACCAAAGGTCCCACTCAGGATCAACTTCAAGCGATGGTAAGAAAACTCATGGAGTATCGAGCTCAATTTCATATTACCTCCCCTGAGAAGAAGTAAGAAACTCGTTTCTAGCCGAGGGATGATGACGAATAGGTTCCTTCCTCTTGGGATAAATCCCATTTTTGTAAAAATATTTAAAAGAATGTTGGCACAAATGATGACATCATCCATGTTGCACCATGAGATGTTGTCATCCACAAAATTTCCTAAAGTCAACATTTGACTTTTAGATATTTTGTAAATAGTTGTTGGCTCCTTTTTGCCTTCTTTCTCCTTCTCCTTCTATAAATACTTGGATACATGTGGTATTCGGGGTGGACATTTTTTAGATGAAAAATAGAAGTGAGAAGGAAAATGCTTTGTAATTTTTTGTAACATAAAATATTAATACAAAAATCAAGAATTTTTGTTGAATGGATGTGTTATATGCATTAGATCTTTTTTAAGTTAGATCTGTGTTGCTTTTTTGTTAGATCTATCTCTACTTTTTTGTCATTTGTTTATCATTATTGCTTTGTTCGTTTATGTGAGTAAGTTTGGCTTTGTTTACTACCGGCTCAAAACATAAACCCTATGACCTTTCTACTTTTGAATTCATTTCTTTTTTTCTCTTGAGATCCATCTTTCTTCATTCCTTTCTGTTCACAATGAAATACCCCTATTGAGATGAGATCCCAAACTCGTAAAGGCGAGAATAATGTAAGACTTGCAAAGATTCTTGCTGGTAGAATAACAATAAACCAGTTTTACTTTGTTGTCTTAAAGAGGGGCTATGCCCTACACACTATTGGCCTATCCATCCATTGATCTACCCACCTGATAGATTTTCGGACCAATAGTTTTTGGTGACTCTACTAGGGAAAGAACCAGATCTCTATGAGTTTTATGTCAGCTAAAAGACACTAACATTTTTCAAAGCTACTGGGGTGACTAAGAAAATAGATAAAACTGTAAAAAGCACTACCTGTTTGTAAATCTTAGCTCTTTGCTTAAAATCTATTTTTTTTGCAAAAGTGATCCAAACTGAAAATTTTCTTAAGAGATCCATAGATTTGGACCAGTTAGAGACCATTAGTTCGTTGAGTTTTTATAGAAACCCGTATATTTCCATATATATGAGATTCTGACATTTTTACAAATATTTTCAAACCCTTGCAAAAAGCCAAATCTAAGATCCAAAAATTAGTTTACTAAGTTAACCATTATTTTGTCCTCGTTTATCTTTATCATTAAACCGCAATCGGTTTTCTAAAAGAGGGATAAAATTAAATATTTAGGAAAGTACATGCTGCTGATTTTTGTCAGAAAAATCAGAAAATCAACAAGTACAAACAAAAGAGTTTTTATAAATCTGCTCTAAAATCACTGCAGATCTGAAAAGATACACATGTGGGTGAGCCATTTACCCGTAGTAGGAGAGCTCGTGGAGAAGTTGATCCTATTTTTGATCTACTTCAAAGGCACAACTTTATTATTTCAACAACACGCTTTTCATGTTGAGTTGCTGATCGGTCAGAAGTGCCTCGCCCCCATGAAAGAACCAGTTTTCACAAGGAGCCTCCACATCCCTTTGTAGTGCTCTGTTACTCAGTGGAACTGCACTTGGCTCACATCCTCTTTCCAGATTTTCAAATGGTAGTACCATGGGGAAACGCTATGGGCCCTCTCGCATTACCACATCTAGTTCACGCACTCCCTCATGGAAACCGCAAGAATTTCCCAAGATTTGATGGGAGTGGAAATCAAAGCACAGATTCACATATATCTGCATTCATTATGTCATGCAACATCCTAGATGTGACCCATGAAGACGTGTCAGTATGCCTCTTTCTAGAGACCTTGCAAGGACCCACAATAGAGTGGTTCCAACATTTGCCAGCCGGATCTATCACCAGTTGGGCCACATTGTGAGCTGTGTTTGAAGACAGGTATAAGCCTTCAAAGGATGCATTTGTATTCTTGTCGAAGATCACTCATCGGAAGAAGGAATTCAATGAAACCATGCACAATTTTATCACCCGTTTTAATTTCTTTGATCAACCGTGTACCACCCGCCATGTTGCCCACACCATAAAATCAAAAGTGTTTCTTTGTGAACGCCATGAGCTCAAGAGTAAGTTTCTTACTCTTACAAGAACAAATCACCATCTTAGTCCTGCTGCTCAAGCTGCGGCCATTCGGATAGAAGACAACCTGCTTATATCTAATGAGTTAAAATGAGAGCCATCCAAACCTAAGGCTTCAAATCCTTCTCAAGTCCCTTCATCAGATCCGACATTCCAGAAGATGGCAAGTGACTTACTCGCGTTAAAGAAGAAATTAGCTCAAGCTTCTCCTAATACTCCATACCTGGGATATCCCACAGAGAAACTTCACTCCCAATAATACCCCACCAAGGCCATGTTTTCCAGCAGCTGCTCCACGGTTGGCACTTGAAGCTCCTAAAATCAATGCCCTGGTCGAGATCGAAGAAGAGGAGAAAATTTATGAAGAACCTTCATCACAAGGTGAAGATGATCAAGATGTCGGTTAACCGACTGGAAACTCTACAATCGGGTATATGGAATTTAAATATGAAGAGTCTGATGAAGAAGAGGGTACCTAAGGGTATGCAAGTGGACAGTCATATGTTGTTTTCACCCGATCCCAAGGAAAAGAAGCGAAGTTCTTTGCCAGGGATAGAAAAATAGAACGTTGTTTTGAACACGCCTCTAACCATTGCTAACGAGAGGTAATCCTCTTCTGCTCAATCTCCTATTAAGCCTTTTATGAAGAAATCTTTTCCTCCCATCTCTCCTCCAAATTAGCCTTCTTTTGTTTCCATAAAGACCAGTAATCCTACCCTACCTCTGCGAAGTGAGGACCCATTCCTTCATCAACACAACCCTTGGTCGCATTCGACATAGTGGATCACGCTAAAAAGACTAAGATTCAAATTTCGAAGCTAAATATCTTGATCTAACCTTGAGCATCTTGTAAGATTGACAGTATATATCCAAGCCAAGCTGCCATCCCCTTTCTTGTCTCCCCAAAAGGAATCCTTTCCACTCCTCCCGCATCTTGCATAAATATTGCCTCAACTTCCATGTCGGGAAAAATTGAACCTTTTTATCTCTCCCTCCTAATCAATGGTCACAAAATAAGTAATCGCATAATTGATTCTGGGATTTCGATAATGTCATGCCAACAAATGTTGTTAATGCTTTGGGCCTCACTCTTACTAAGCCTTTAGTGAGATGTTACTCCATGGAAACCAAACAAGTTCCATTGATTGGTTAGATCAAACGCATACAGTTCACATTTGCGATGTTCCCAGAGAAAAGGGTGAAGGTGACCATCCTCGTTGCTTGATATCCCGAGTAGCATATGGAGTTCTACTAGGAAGAAGTTGTTGCAGAGAATTTGGCGCGAGAGATTCATATGGGTGGTCCAAAGCGGAATCTCCGTCAAGAGTGTAATGTAGACATTGGAGCCTAAATCACAATGAAGTACACGGTCACCAACTCGATGACCCCAAAGCCCAAATTATTTTCGAATCATCAAGGATGGGGAATTACTTCTTATCCACTAAGTCTAATAAGATAGAGGTTCTCGTCCAAGAGGAAGACCTCAAAAAAATATGGACACTGCAGTTTGATGGGTTGTGCAGTAACTAGCGGATGCGATGCTTTAGAGCTGTGCTAATATCTCTTGAAGAGGAGATTTTTCCTCTCTCTTTCAAGTTGCAATTTTTTAACAAATATAATACCGCTGAATATGAATCTTTTCTACTTAGCATGTAAGCTGCAAAATAAAGGGGAATAAAGAACCTAAAAGTACGGGGTGATCTTGATGATCGTCAATCAAGTGAAAAGAATATACAAAGTAAAGAATGAAAGGCTCGGACATTACCACAACATGATATGGGGCAGCATTAAGGAATTTGATGCTTTCTCAATAAAATTTGTTCCAAGATCTCGAATGACATGGCCGATTCATTAGCCGTCTTAGCATCTCTTATGCTCCCTCACTCGGGGTTAAAAATAGACACATATACCATTGAGATAGTCCTCCACCCAAGCGTGCCAAACAATTCTCAAAGACAAGGTGTATTTAACAATGGCAATCACTTATTACCTTTCTAGAGAAAGTAGAAAATTTCAATGAACTTCATTTTTAAGGATCTACTTCTGCATGCCGTGAATATGTCACTAGTCAAGAAAATGAATCAGAAGAAGGTGATGACATATGTCAGCTCAAGGGAATTAAAATTCCAAAGGGTTTAGTCTCTCTGGAATGTTTGTTTGACAAACATGATTGTTTTTCAAGAAGAAGTGATAAAATGATCCCAACTCCTCTCCAAAGACCGAATCGGTCAACCTGGGTACTGTGGAACATCCGTAGTTTGTGAACATCGGGAAATGTTGTACACCCGAGGAAAAGCGGAAGTTTGTCAAATTGCTGAAGAAGTATATGGACGTATTGGCATGGTCTTATGCCGATCTGAAGTCTTTCAAGCCCAAGGACGTTTAGCATGACATCCCTTTAAAAGATGATGTCAAACCCTTTCACCAAAAATAGAGGCACTATAACCCCAAGATCTCGGTACCATCCAAGTGGAAATAAAAAAATGATGGATGCAAGAATCATATTTCCTATCCGTCCAAAGCACTGGGTTGCGGGTAACATTGTGCCTGTATGAAAGAAGAACGACGAGATAGGCATATGCATAGATTTTCACTCAATCAAAGGCGTCCCTGAAGGACAACTACCCGCTGCCCATAATGGATCAAGTTCGCACAGCAGAACCGGTTCGAGAGATGTTGTCCATGCTTGATGGTTTTTCGGCTATAATCAGATTGAGGTATCACTGAAGACCAATTCAAAACGACATTCACTACTCCCGGGCACATTCACCTACAACAGGATGCCTTTTGGTTTGACCAATGCCGGTGCCACCTTTCAGCCGAGAAATGGATTTCACATTCAAGGGTGTGATGGGAAATGTCATCATAGTTTATTTGGATGACTTGACTATGTTTTCAAAAAAGTGAAGCGGTCATTGTGATCATTTGGAGTAAGTATTGATTAGATGCCGAGAACACAAGATTTCCTAAATCCAAAAAAAGGTTGTTTTTGAGGTCAGAAGGAAAGTTCTTTGGGACACGTTGTTAGCAAGAAAGAGACAAAGATAGATTTTGAAAAGGTTAAGGCTACTCAGAGCCTTACCTTACCCACAAGCAAGACCGGTGTTCACTCCTTCGGAAAGGTGAATTTTCTCAGACGCTTTGTTCCCGACTTCATTTGAAAAGACTCATCACATATCAAATATGATGAAAGGGTCGTAAACTTTCCAGTGGAGTGAAGAAGGAAAGGCATCATTCAAGGATATAAAAGCCTCCGTTGCCCATGCACCCATCCTGGTATGTCCCGACTTCTCCAAGGATTTTATCATGTATAGTTATGCATCTGTGCATAATGTATTAGCCATCTTAATGCAAAAGAACTCTGAAGATGTTGAATCTCCCATCGCATTCATGAGCTCTCCTCTCAAACTCCATGAATTAAAGATGTATCAGTTAGAAAATCATGCCTTCGTCGTTGTCAAAGCGATTAACAAAATCCGGTACTACATCCTAAACTTTCATACGGTAGTGTTGGTTCCCGACATGATTGATTAATTCTATCATGACTCAATAGGAGTTAGGAAGCTTACGAGGGAATTGGATCGTGAAGGTCCAAGAGTATGATCTAGAAATAAAACCAACCAAGTTGGTAAGAGGCAAGGGCCTATGTCAGCTTATGTCTGAAAAAAAAGATTCAGAGGTCCCCAAAGAGAAAGATGATTGCATCGATAGAGCGCAGGGTAAATTGAAGAAAGCTGATTCTCTGCCTATGGTTCTATTTGTTGCGACCAAGAACGAGTGGTATTCCGATATCACTTTCTTTCTCACTTACAGTGAGTTTCTAGCTCATCTAACTTCAAAGGAGAAGCAGACTGTAAAGCTCAGGGCAACTAGATATGTCATATGGGATGACGGTTTATACAAGCGCGGTATTGATGGCATCTTCTTGTGATGCGTTGATAAACCGCAAAAGATCAAATTGCTTGAAATTTTTCATGACTCACCTACGGTGGCCACTTCTCCTCATCCGTAACAGCATATAAAATCATTTAGGCCAAGTACTACTGGCCAACACATTTCAAGATATAGCCACCTATGTAGCAAAATGTGAGCTCTGTCAATAGTTTGTGGCAAGCCAAAATTGGTTGTTTTTCCCCTCGGCCCGTCATTATTGAAAAACCATTCAGGAATGGGGAATTGACTTTATTAGGGCACTACATCCCCAGTTAAGTGTCGGACATAGTTATGTCCTAACAACAATAGATTACTTCACCAAATGGGTGCAGGTCATACATGTTAAAAATGCCACCTTTGAAGTTATTTGTAACTTCATCAAAGAAAATATCATCATGAGATTTGGCATCCCACACAAAATAGTTGCTGATAATGCTTCCAACTTCTCCTCACAGGAAGTTATCAGTTTTTTCTATGAATACGGGATAACCTTGGCCCATGCCTTGGATTATTACCCCCAGGGAAATGGTCAGGCATAATCTAGTAATAAGAACCTAGTGACCATCATACGGAGCGCAGTTGATGAGAATCGGGGGTCCTAGCACAAGTCATTGTATGATGCTTGTGGGGTGATCAGTATTACACTTAAGAGGTCTCTCGATATGTCACCTTTTCAAGTATTATATGGAATCGACGATGAGCTTCCCATTTCTGCTGAACTCCTGCTCTACACTTGGCACGCGCGATCGAAGATGAGAATTTCTAAAATTATCTTGAAAAGAGGATCATGTATCTAATAGAACTTGAAGAAAAGAGAGTAAGAGTGGTCGATAGGATCACCAAACATCAGAATCAAGTCAAGAGACTATTCGATAAAAAGGCTAAGCAGAGGGATTTCTAGGTGGGAGATCTCATCCTTTTATGGGACAAGTGAAGAGAGCCAAAGGGAATGTATGGGAAATTCGACTCTCTTTGGAGAGGGATTTTCAAGTTCAAAGCCTCAATGGAGAGAATAGCTTCTATCTCTCATATCTTGATGGAACTAAGCTCACGCTTCCTATATAGCGGGTAGCATCTCAAAATATTTAGGAAGTAGAGCTTATTCTCTTCTTTTTAGAGTTTACTTTAGTTGTGTGTTTGTTTTTATCGTGTGTTTGCTTTCTATTGGTTGTGTGTTTTCCTTCCTTTTTCGTCACCCTTGTATTTGACTCTGTAACCCAATGGATAAGCACTTGTAGATCTGGGATTCTCTACCCTTAAGCTTTGCTCAAATATAGTCCCCAGAAAGAGCCAGCTATTATCCTGTAAAATTAACAAGGGAAATTTTGTAGGTAACTATACAAAAATTTCCGTTTTGGTTCCCCGTTGAGGTCTCTTAGCGTTCGGAATGGCATAAAATCCCTTTCTGGAAAATCTAGTTTTAGAACTTGGTTATTTTTAACCTTTTTGGGTTAGGCGCAGTTTTTATTTGCGTTACATCAACAAAAACCGTGCCCCTCCTTTCCTTTGGCGCATCCTGAGAGTGTCAACACAACAAATGTTACACCTCCCAATGCTGCACCTGGCGCATGCACCAACTTGTCAACAAAACAAATGTTGCACCTCTCTAAAGTGCGAAGTGGGTGTTGAAAAAGTAGTTTTGACACTCTCAAAGCTGCACCTAGCACATAAATCTCTTCGCTTTGACATCCATTTAGGTGCGCCATAAGAAAATTTGGTGGTGCATTTATTGCACCATTTTGCTATATATAGGCGCATTCGACTGTCATTTTCACGATTGAAAAAACATGAAAAAGTTATTCTTTTGTACTTGTCAAGTATTCTGTCACTACGCGTGTTGCTATTTGTCGCATTCGTGGACCCCACATCGTCTCCTCTATCTTATATATTCCTTATCAATAGCTGAGCTTAGATCCACATATGTCTTCATCGAGTAAGAAGCCAACTAAGTCCAAGGGTAAAGCCAAGCTAACAGAAAAAGAAATGAAATATAAATACCAAAGGGTCGGGATGCTGAATCCTTGCAGAGTGTGATCTGGATATCGAGATTCGAGAACTGGGCATATTGACATGGAGGACTTATGGGCCGTAACCAAGAAGGTCACGGCTGTAGTCCATGGATGGATAAATTGGTTGGCAAAGTGTCGTCCACTTTGCTGCAGGATTCCTATAAGTGTAACCAACAATGAGTTCATGATGTTAGTGGGTCGTTGTTACAATAAGGACACAAGATGTGTCATAATGAGAAGGGTGAGGTAATAATCAACCTCACCGCCCTGGTATTTTGAGATCATGTTGGGTATCCTCACCACTGACATTTTGTAGTAGTAAGCCAAGAAGGCGCATGAAGACATGGAATGAAAATGGAGACAAATGCATGCGGTGATGAATGAGGTGTACCTCAAAAACAAGAAGGTGGTAAGCATGTGGCCACAAGTCATTCATCATAGTGACTTTTCATAAGAGATGAGTGCCACCATCACCTTCCTGAGCAGGGTGTTTGGGCTTCCCAATGCCCATTACTTTCACAAGTGGATACTCGGATATTTGGAAACAATGAGTAAAAATGTCCCGATCAACGTTTTGAATGGGCAGAGATTATCGATAAAGACAATCTACGAAAGCGGCTTCAATATATTTCAACAACCGGGAGGTTCTATATGAACTCTATGTGGTATACGTTGTTGCCTCGAGAGGGACTACCCAACATTGAATCGATGTGGGGTATGGCCCAGTGTCGAATATACGAGTACTATCCAGAGTTAAAAGCGGAAAACAATATAGCCCAATTCAAAGAAAGTCAAGGATGCCTTCTTCTATGGTGTCATTTGCTTCTTAAGGCCCAACATGACTCACGATTAGACAACCAAAAGTGTGGTCACCACCAAAAAGAACTGGGAGCGTTGTTCATGTAATCCCCCACTTTCACCTATCTCGAGAGTAGCTAACTTCTTGGGAGAGCCCACCAAATTTCCGAGGTATGCGGGACCTAGACCTATCCTATTGGAGTTATCTAGAAAGATCATCACATCCCATGAGAAGCGTTTAAAAGGAAAAAGGGTGGAACTCCATTCCCCCTCACCGTGGGTAGGTACACTTGCACTTCACAGAGCAAAGCCCGAGAGATGTTTGCAGAGCTTGAATTGCTCAACTTAAAGCATAATTTCCCGGCGAGGCCAACCTTTGATCCTCGTGATTGCTTTCCAAGGGCAAAGCTCGATCCAATTCACATCCCTTAGATTAAATATATCTACATTGATGTATATCATGAAACCGAGCTCGAGAGGAAGGAATCACTCCCACTTTGGCCCCGATAGAGATTATTCAATATGGTGTGGCCATCGTCTCGAAGGGTTTCAAGCAATCGATCGGGGAAGTTTATCGGGTTTATCTAGATACGAGATGGGGATAATTGGCCATTTCTTTGAGATTGATAGAACCAAGGCACCTTAGACTATTGAGGAAAGGGTCAAAGGCACTCTGCAGCGCACTGAGCATTGGTGTAAGAAAAATGGTCTCATCTACCTTGGAGTAGACTTTACCACATCTCCCTTGGGTAATGCACCCACCAAGCCGAAGCACATTCCTAAGGGTAAAGGAAAAGATAAAGAGGGAGAGACAAGCACCACTTAGGAGGATATCCCTAAGAGCCCTCCTTTCGCCGGCCGAGAGCAGAGATAGTAAACTGGTATCCCCAAGAGAAGAAGAAGCGGTAAGTGCTCCAATGGGCACATCCACTCAGGATGTTGCTACTACTACAACTGGTGAGGTTCCCACCGTCCCATCTCCCGCTCTTCCTTCCCCTCCTCATGTCGCTCAAACAACCACTCCTTTGGTTGTGTCTTCTCCCCCATCTTCTACTTTGTTCCCCCTTCCTCTTCCTCCATCTTCTCTTCCCTTGCAAATCTATCCCATAGCATTTCTTCCCTCATCTCATAGATCCCTTCGCCCCACGGTTTCATCTCATGCGCCTACTCCCCCCGTGAGCATTGGAGTGTTGGCTTCTCTCTCAATTCTGCCACCGAGTGTCTCGACACATTTCCTCGTGTCCACCGCAGCTACTCCTTCTTCCACCCTGTTCCCTCCTCTTCCCCGGTCCCACTCCCTTAAGTCCAGAATGGATCTCCAGAACACTGAGAGCCAAAGACAAGAGGAAAGTCCCTATTGCACCTATGGACTTCTCCGTTATTCCGGCTAAAGGGACCAAGAAGCAAAAAGCTATAACCCACTTCTCTTAAAGAGCTTCAGGTGAAAGGGTTATGGAGATTACATACCCTGAGCTCACAAAGAAGAAAGAAGATCTCGTCTCCTACAGATTTTACGGTGACTCAAGTCACGATGGGAACATCATCGAGAGAGCACAAGGAGAGGTTTTATCCACGGTGAGATGCCCTTTGTAAAAAGCTTCAAGAAGCAAAGGAAGAGAAGAGGATATTGAAAGAGAAAAACAAGCATCTTCTCCAAGCCCTACAAAATATGGGCAATGCCCCTCCTGTGACTGTCGCCGACCCTCCTGAAGTTCTTAGTCAAGAGAAGATAAATGAGTACACCAAGGTCGGCGAGAAAGGTATAGTAGTGTCCGCTTGGAGAGAGCAGATCCTCAAAGATAGTGAGGAAGTGATTACAAAGTTCACAAAGCTTTATTAAAATATAGATTAAGCTAACAAGGAACTCTAGGTAATAGTAGGGCCTATCTCTTAAGAGTTGGACCATGCGAGGTTGCAACATGAGACATTCCAGAAGATGCTTGACTACCCAGTCAACGACTTGGTGAAATTCAACATTTTTGATCACCCGCGTGCACCCAACAAAGTCCTTGCTGCTTTAGACTATCGAGTTGACCAAATGGAGTTTGTCTTGGAAAAGGTAGACAAAATCATGGAGGAAGCCTTGGATGGAATGCATCAAATGGAGCAGATCATCTTAAGAATGTCTCCAGGGTTGCTCGGTGCATCGTACGCCTTGAGGAAGGCAGATGATACTATTCAGCTCTTCAAGGAAATCACGTCGCAAGGTTTAGCGTCAGAGGCCACTTTTGATATAGAATCTATCAACAACCTTTTCAGCTGGCTTTGTGACTTTGTTGGATACGATGGAGGCGGGAAATGAATATTTCAAACTCCTGGAAAGATTCGAGAGACAAACGGGAGACTTATAAAGTCATCGAGGATCACACCAAACATCCTGCTCAGGATCAACTTCAAGCGATGGTAAGCAAATTTATGGAGTATCGAGCTCAATTTCATATTACCTCCCAGCGAGAAACAAGACACTCCTTTCCACCAAGGGATGACGACGAATAGGTTCCTTCCTCTTGGGATAAATCCCATTTTTGTAAAAATATTTAAAAGAATGTTAGACAAATGATGACATCATCCATGTTGAACCATGAGATATTGTCATCCACAAAATTGCCCTAAAGTCAACATTTGACTTTTAGATATTTAGTAAATAGTTGTTGGCTCCTTTTTCCTTCTTTCTCCTCTTCCTTCTATAAATACTTGGGTACATGTGGTATTTAGGGTGGACATTTTTAGATGAAAAATAGAAGTGAGAAGGAAAAGGCTTTGTACTTTTTTGTAACAGAAAATATTAATACAAAAATCAAGACTTTTGCTAAATGGATGTGTTATATCCATTAGATATTTCTTAAGTTAGATCTGTGTTGTTTTTTCTGTTAGATCTATCTCTACTTTTTGTCATTTGTTCATCGGTATTGCTTTGTTTATTTATGCTGAGTAAGTTTGGCTTTGTTTACTACCTGCTCAAAACATAAACCCTTTGACCTTTCTACTTTGGAATTCATTTCTTTTCTCTCTTGAGATCCATCTTTCTTCATTCCTTTTTCATTCACAAATCCGGAAATACCCCTATTGGGATGAGATCCCAAACTCCTAAAGGAAAATATACGTAAGACTTGCATGATTCTGCTAGTAGAATAGCAATAAACTAGTTTCACTTTGCTATCTATAAGAGGGCTATGCCCGCACAACTGTTGGCCTGTCATCCACTGAGATCTACCCACCCGCATGATTTTTGGACCAATAGGGTCTTAACGGAGGTGAATGATCTCATTTGTGTGATTTATCATCCTTTTTACAGCCACATCAAAGCCATTAAACCTCACAAAGGTTGGAGGTATTTCAAAAGTAGGACAACCATAAGAAAATTGTAGACTCTTACGAGGGTGTCGAGCGGAGTTATTTTCAGAATTGGTAGGAAGAAAGAGAAAATTGGAGGGAAGACATGTCAATTGGAGCCGAGTTGCGACTCGACTTAGAAAAATAACGAGGTACTTTGGAACCTCCTGCACAAGGAGGCATCTCAAATTTCATTAAACGAATTCAAGGTCATGACCTGAACATTTCGGTTCACTTTGCTATAGATTGGAAGGATAGGAAGGTCAAGTATGGTGGGCACGGATGTTATTGTCAACGAGAAGCTGTTTGTTGAGGAGCGGCTTGGAGGCCGAAGGGCTACCAATTTTTAGTAAGAGGATTGACAGGGTCATTGAGGCCAAGAAATTCTCTGACGAGGGTGAAGAGCTGGAGTTTGTTGCTGCGGGCATAAGGGTAAGTTCTATTCCCATGTCGTATGATGAAGTGACGAATATGATGGTCAGATTTATTTCTCTGGAAGGATGGTATAAAATGGTCCCTATTAAACACCTTGTTTTTCTAAACCATTTTAGAAGGAATTTCACGGTCTGTTTCCCGCATTACCTTCTCAACTCCCTGCGCTCTGTTCTGGATTTTCAAAAGCACTCCCGTGTTATTCCTTTACATCAAGGCCTTATCTTTCTGTTGCACAAGCTTTGTGTTGCCAAGTTCCCTGGATTCCCAATTGCACCTAGTGAGCCGCTTACGACCACTTCCTCTACTCCCACTCCCACTCTTTCCGCCCCTTCCAAGTCCAAATACAATAACCCCTTGAAAACAAACACCCCTCTCACTGGCAAGATTCTCAGAAGCTCCAAAGAGATGGAGGTTGCTCAAAACTTGCTTCATATCAGCAATGCCGGTATTGAAAAGGCCCTGCATCAGGAGGAGACTCAAGTGGCTAATAGACTTGAAAGCCTGGAGAAAGAGATGAAACAGATGAAGAAGGATCTTTATTGTATGGAGAAGCAGAAAAGGAAAAGAAAGTTTGATGAAGAGAATGACAAAGACAAGGATCAGTTTACTGAGATATATAAGAAGTTGAACTCTTTAGATACTAGATTGGGGAGAGCTAAAGATAGACATGATCACAACATGGCTATCTTTAAAGCCATAAGTGACTTTCTTGAGCAGCAAGTTTGGAGCATTGCTTTATGCTAAGTGGGATCCCTGCAACTATTTGGGGGAATGAGAAAGAGAGGAGTATGGCCTTTTCACGGTTGGATGATTGGACTCAATGCACACAACCACTTTGGCGTTGTTTACCTCACTGCAGACTGATCAAGTCCAGAATTGAAAGAGCACTCAAGAAATAGACTCACTTAGGTGTGGATTTGGTTTAGATGTTGTTCTTTTGCGATATTTTTGCTATGATGTTGCTACTTTTTTGCGGTCTTGTTGCGGTCTGTGTCCTTTTTTTGCTTTTGGTTGTAACCTGCTCTTGGTTACTTTTGGTAACACTATTATATCTAGATTTTGATCCTTTTTTGCTGAATCTTCATAGTCATATTAGGCTGATGAACCCTTTATGTAACGAGGTCTAGTCCCTTCAAAACTATTTACCAACAATAAAAAAATATTTATATATAAATATATTAATAATATTAGTGTATTAATAATTTGATGTAGTCAAATTTATTTGAATCCCTCCTTATTTTTGTGTAAATATTAACAAGAACTAAATATAGATAAATTTAGTAACAAATTTATAAAGTAAAACAATTTAAATTATAAGTGGGTGCATGCATTTTTAAAAAAATTGATTTATTTACTTAATCAAACAAGTCATTTGGAGCATGATAAGATAAAGCAAGAACGATAAAAATTCTAACTAATCATAGGAGAGAGATGATAGAATAACTAACAAGATTGTTTATTCAAAGGAATTTTAACAACTACTTTCATTCACTATGACTAGTTAACAATCCATTCCCTACACAAGTAAAAATTCCACAAGATTTGCAATATTTGTAACATGGCAAAAATCACACTTTGGAGGAAGTGAAACAAACTTATATTGAAGAGAATGTATTGCCTTTTAACTCATTTCCAACTTTTACTTCAACCACACAATGAGATAAAGTGGTAGTTTCCTTTCACCATACAAATAAAACTTGATAATTTATTTTCACAAAACTAACCCATTTGAAAATATAAGTCTATTAAACAAGCACTCTTAAGGAGAGTTCACAATATAAAAGAGTTTCCAAGTATTACAACAAATTTCTCCCAAGCTTACAAATTACAAACATCCACTCAAGTGGGGATAAAAGAAAATGAACAAATTACAACAAGGCTATCAACAAGCCAAACTTCAAGTCTTCAATATGCATGTCCTCTTCACAATGGTAGCTCCAAACTTGATTTCTTCAAACATCATAATGGAATCACAAAAAAAAGGGGAGTAGGCAATGCTCTCCGCCCAACCTTAAATCCATTAAGGGGAGAATCCATCCCCTTAATGGCCCCGAGCCCCAACCAAGGAACCATGAGGAGCATTGAGCAACAATGAAAACTTCCAACAAAGTGGCTTCACAACAAACATACATACAAGACATTCAACTCAACCAAGACAACATATCCAACAAATTTGCACATTCACAACAATACAAAGGTTTGAAGATCAAACCAAATAGAGCAAGGGTTATGGGAGACCACCTCCTTATGCCTCCCAAGTGAAGTGGGAGTCTTACCCTAAGCCTCCAAGTGCACAAAATAATCACACAAAATCCTTATCTCTCCCTTGCAAGCATGCAAAAAAACCATGAATTCCTTTTCTCTCCCCATAGGTAAGACTCCCATTCACACTCCCACAAAATGCATGCCTCACAAAAATCCATTTTCCCTCCCCAATGGTCCCATAAACCCTTCTCACACACCCAACTAAGGCCAACTACCCAACCAACACACACAAACACCATCACAAGACAAAAACACTTTTAACAAGCACAACATTGCTTACAAATAAGAAAAATATCATAATATAAATAAAGGTGGAGATCCTACCTCTCCATCAAGTTCCAAGAAAATATTCACAAGCCTCTTCAAATCCAAGCCAAGTAATTTCCAAGCACTCCAAAAAGCTCTAATTCCAAAAGTGCACAAGAAGAGAAAAGAACAAGTAACCCCCATTCCAACCAAAACACAACAATAAATAGAAAATGAATGTGATAATTATGAGATGGCTCCATGTAGGATTCCACTTCATCATTCCTCAATTCCCACACTCAAAACAAGACACCAATACTAAGAAAAATCAATGCACATGCAAGGACTATGACAACCCACATGGCTCAAAACTTGCACACCATGCTTTCAAGGGACATAATAAATTGGGGTAGAAATAAAGTGCAATAAGTTTTCTTCTTTTACACTCAAAAATGGACAAAGAAGTTAAAAATAATCTTTCCAACCCATATGTAGGGTTTTGGGTAAATTTAAGAGGCATGGGAAAAGCCTCCAAAAAAATGCCCCCTAAGTCAAAATCTGATTTTTTTAACTTGGGGTGGAGTAAAACACTCCGAATAAACATAAATTTTACTTACACAAGGACTACCAAATCTCATCATAACTATTTTTCACATCTCTAATTTGGATAACAAAATAAGAAGGTTTTAACTTAATTAACACACATTTACAACATGCTAAAAGGTGACAAAATTTCTAAATTTATATTCACAAAAAATAAATAAATCACGGGAAAAAATTAAAATCAGGGACACAATTCACCCCATGGTCACATATGTGAAGTCACCCCTCATGGGAGACTTCCAAACAAGACATGAAAAACACACACAAAACAAAATTACACAAATTTTCAAATTTGGCCTCGTTTCTCAATGTCCAACATCCTTCCGTGGTTGGTCCCCTATCCCCTTCGATGTATATGATAAAAGTCATGCACATAACAAAATACCTCTTTGGACTTTCGGTCATATTAACAAGATCGAGAAAATATACATATAAAATCAATATTAATCATTCGACATTTAGAAATTCTAGTATCCATCAATATGTAAAAATCTAAACATAACATCCATGAGATTACAATTATACTCCAACATCCCCAAACATAACATTTTAGTATAAAATCCACACCATGAAAATCAACATATATCAAACTGTCTAACATCACTATCTAGTTCACCATAATAAAATGTAAACATCATAATGTCAATAATCCAAATATCGGTATAATCAATTATCTACTGAATAAATGTATCAAAATCAAAATGTCTCGAACATCATTCCAACAATATAAATATCAATATGAAACAATTTGAAGAGGAGTGGGCACTACTGATTGCCCTCTCATAGAATTCCCAATTTATGTACATATTATTGTGGAAAGAAATCCACAAAAATGAATACAAAATAAATCCTATACAGCTAGTGTTCCAAGACTTCTTTTTAAGACTTATAATCAAGTATCTTAGTTATTGTCTTTGTGATGTCATAGAAGAAAGGGGCTTAAACTTGATGGCCTAACCAAAATGTTCAACCTTAATAACTAGAAACGTGTATCCATGTTTGTTTCCAATTTAAAGTAGAAAGACTTCAAGATAGTAGGAAAATATGCATCAAAATATTGTGACCATGTTAAAATATATGTTTGATTAAAAGAAGATGAATTATGAGAAATTTGAAACTACATCATTCTCTCAATTTAAATTTTATCAGATACTTGATATTTTTATAGTCCAGTTTCTATATTTATGTTACTTTAAAATCCCCAATAGGAATTCTCTATTGCATTTGTCTTATATTCCGCTTAATAAAATTTATGACCTTACCACCTATTAATTTTCCAACTTAAATTTTGTTAGAGATTAAATTCTTTCACCTGTATATAAAAATTAGATTAAACACATTTTTGTGTGGGAATTATTTTCTTATATGGATTTGTTTTGCAATCCAATAATCTAATAGGTTAATTTAAATAATGTGTGCCTACATATGAGTTCAATCACATACACAGAGTATGAGATTAATTGGATTTTGAGTTTCTTGGTAACAGGTCGGGAAAACCTAACACGGTGCGAACAAATGTGATTTCTAATGGCAAGGGTGACAAAGAGAAGAGGGTAAACCTATGGTTTGACCTTTCTCTATACTTCCAAAAATACTCAATCCTTTAGAGTCACAATCGTATCATGTAAGCCCCATATATTTTTTACTTCATACATAATTTTGTTGTAAGATGGGTTTTGAACCTTGGTCATAGTTGTTGTTATTGATGTCAAGTGACATTGATGGAAAAGTAGTAAAAGGTGAAGTAAGATCTTGTGATGGACACGAAGGTTGTTAGTTCTCTATAGGTTTGGTTGGTGACATAGAGTCCAATGGAAGCATGGAAATGGAAGATATAGATGTTTCAAATGTGATACAGGTCAAGTATGATGGTGTATGCATGATAACAAGCTCTTATAGTGAGTATCAAGTACATTGGTGGAAGTATTAGGTCAAACCGATTCACTTAGGCTTATTTCTTAGGCCTTATGGCATATGAAATCTTGCAGTACAGTCATGAAAAGACCATGAGAGCATGAAAGTAGAATAGTAATGTTATCTAGGTCACATTTGAGTAAAAAAAGGCTGGTTTATAAAAGAGTTTCATGAGAATCGAATCGAAATGATGCACCTGCAAGTAGTTACAATTTAACGGAATCAAAATGGATCCAACGTAATCATAAGGAAGAATCGATCAATCAATGGAAGAAATTGCATAACAAAAACAAACCTTGCACATAGAGGCAAGACAATGGAGTGTCTTGGCATACTCATAAATCAGGAATAAAAGGGTACATATAGGGTGCTTTGAGTAACCTTAGTGCATGACACACAAGCAAACCCTAAACCTAACCTAAATCTAACCCATGTGAGATGACCCTCCATATGTGAGTGGAGGACACATAGGATCCCATACACCAATACCCCCTTCATTGAAGTTGGGGTAGCGACTATGGTGAGTCAGACAGAACAAGAAGACACTTCTAAAAACTAATAAAGATGCATCAATGGGGCCCGACAACTAAAGGCTTGATAAAGTGACCATATAAAAACAACATCTTCTTAGAAGAAGAAGAAGAAGAGAAGGACTATATAGCTCGGAGAAGATCAGCAGATGCATAAGACCTCACTCAAAGAAGAGACTGCAAGCAAAGAAACTTCACTTTAGTCAAGGGCTTGGTGAATATATCGAAAAGCTGATCAACTGTCTAAATGTATTGAATGTCGATGATACCATCATGAATAAGATCTTGTATGAAGTGCATATGGATCTCAATGTGATTCATCCGCCGATGCTAAAGCTGGATTCTGTAAATTGTGATAGTGCTTGTGTTATCACAATAGATAATGGTAGTCACGAAAGTGGATGCCATACTTTGTCGAGAATACCATGTAGCCAAACAATCTCTTTGTAATGGCGCTAACTATTCCTTCGTATTCTACCTCCGTAGAAGATATAGCAAGCATTGATTCTGGTTCTTGCTAGACCAACTAACAAGACCCAAACCAAGAGAGAAACTGTAGCCAGAGGTAGATTTCCAATGATCTAAGTCATCGGCCCAATCAGAATCTATGAACCCAATCAAGTCAATATCCACTCCTCCATAATAGTGAATGCCATCAGTATAGGTGCCACAAACATAATGAAGGATCCGCTTAGCTACTTTCCAATGTAGGTCATGTGGCTCCTACATGAATCTGGACACGATCGCAATACCATAATATAAATCCGGTTGAGCGTGAGTTAAGTAAATCAAGCTCCCCATTAACTGCGTTAATAAAGGGTACCATCAACCAAGGGAGTAGAGAAATCAGAAACCGACTTAACCTCGGAAAGAAAAGGAGTAGGAGAAGACTTGTAATCGAACATCTAAAAATGAGAAATCAAATGAAGAGCATACTTAGGTTGTGAAATCAAAATTCTGATTCATATTGTGAAATCTGGATCCCATGAAAGTAATGAAGCGAGACCTAATTCGGTCATGGAAAACTGTTGGCCAAGGTGATCTTCATAGAATCAATGATAGAGGAAGATCTACTCGTGATTAACAAGTCATCAATATAGAAAACAAGGATGAGTATGGAGTCATCTTCTTTGTAGAATATAAACATTTAGATCGAGTGACACCTAGTAAACCACGATGTAAGTAAAAAGGAGTCCATCTTGGAATACTAAGAATGAGGGGCTTGTTTAAGGCCATAAAGAGACTTCTTTAGCATACAAACGAGGGAGGGATCATGGAAATAACCCGGAGGTTGTTCCATGTCGATCTCTTCCTCTAGGTCACCATGAAGGAAGGAACTCTTAACGTCCATTTGATGGAATTTCCATCTGTTTGCTGTGGAAATGGAAAGAGTCATTCAAGTAGAAGTCATCTTCACAACCGGAGAAAAGGTTTCAGTATAATCAACCCCAACCATTTGGGAGAAACCCTTAACTACTAATCACGCTTTAAAATTTTTGACGTCTCCATCTACTCCATACTTTGTTCGGAACACCCTCTTACAGCAAACAATTTTTCTTCCTTTCGAAAGAAGGGTGAGATCCCAAGTATCATTCTTCATGAGAGAGTAATACTCATCATCTATGGCGAATCCCTCGGGAATACTGAAGCCTCCCTAAAAGACTTTGGATGGAAGCGAGAGGCAAAGAAAGAGTGGGGTCTAACGATATCTGAGTGAGTACATCTCATATCCGAAGTATATCAAACTAAATCTCCAACACTTTACAAATTTTTCCTAGCCCAAAGAGGACCAGGAGGATCAGGCTCTGAGTCCGAAGATTCATCACTCGAGTGAGAAGGGACATAGTCTTTATCATCACTACTATCAAAATCATAAGACTCAAAGGTATGATGGTCGGGAGGATCATGAAGAGGAGCATGCTCAACAACATCATCATCTGATGACTAAAAATCCAAATCAGCAAGCTGAAGAACCTCAATAGGTAGATAAGTAGAAGTCAAAGAAGACTCATCGAACTTAACACTTCTCTCAATATAAAGCTCATGAGAAGTATGATTCAACAATCGATATCCCTTCACACCATTAGGATACCCTACAAAGATACAAGGTTTAAATTGTGGTTCCAATGCCTTGCATTTATTATTGGGAATCTGAGCCATATCCTTGGATCCAAAGACTTGAAAGTGCTTAGCATCAGGCTTGCATCCAAACCGGGCTTTAAAGGGAGTCATCCCTCTTACTACCTTATGTGGAACACGGTTCGAATGTAATGATCACAATTAATTGCTTCACCCAATACTATGGAGGAAGAGATTTGAGTGAATAATACAAGTGGCCATCTCCTTAAGAGTACGGTTCTTATTTCGTTACTCCATTACTCGTGAAAGGTTATAAGCAATTGTATGCTGCAAGAAGATCCCTTTAGAAGTATAGAAATCCATGAACCTATTGTTTACATATTTTCCTCCATTTTTGGTTTGAAGAACCTTGATAGACCGTTATGCCTGTTTCTCAGCAAGAGTCTTAAAGTTTTGAAAATGTTCAAAGACTTCAAACTTAATCTTAATAAAATATACCCAAGTATATCACGAATAGTCATATATGAAGGTGAGCACATAAAGAGCTCTAATAAACGAAGGAGATGGAATTAGACCAGAAATATTGCTGTGAACAAGATCCAAGGGATGAGTAGATCTCCAGGATTTTCCTTTTTCAAAGTTCTTTTCAGGATGCTTTCAAGGGTACAACCCTCACAAAGACCCTTAGAAAACTTGATGCGGTGTAACCCATTGACCATTTTGTTTTGGCTCAATTGTTCAAGGTAGCGATAATTTAGATGTCTGAAACACTCATGCCATAGGTTACTAACCTCATTTGCATGAGTGAGCAAGGTAGTGGGCATATAATCACAAGTAAAGTGGGAAAAGGTATACAATCATGAAAAATGATCCGCCTTTCCCTCAACCATTGTAGTGTCATCGTTAAGCTCACGAATAACCACCGAGTTAGGACCAAATTCCACTCACATTCTTCACCAAGGTCAGTAATTTGGTAAATCGATAGGAGATTGGTAGAGAGATCAGGAACACTCAACACTTGGTTGAATGTTCCCCCATCCATCTCTACCGATCCACTACTAGAAATTGACACTTTGTCGTGTCATTACCCATCATGATTTGGGACATACCACAAGGCTCAATATTGGAGAACTCAACATGTGAAGAAGTCATCGGTGCAAGGCACCGAAATCTATAATCCACGTCGATGAAGGAGCAACTTTATCCAAGATTCTTGCAATATGAACACAAATACTTGTCTTCTCGTGCTCTAGGCTCAGAAGTCAAAGCGTTCATGTTAAATTTAGTTTTGGTCTTAGTTTCCTTCTTAGGTTGATCCTTTATTTCTTTTTTCTTTTTAGTGTTCTTTTCTTTGATAGTATTTGCTACAAGGGAATGAGACTTGGACTTGAGAAACCCCATTTGAATGAGTTTGTCCTATTCTCGAATGAGTTGGGATGAAAAAAAGTCAAAGGAGGGCATATTCCAATCCTTTCTCAAGGTAACTTTTGTAGTGTAAAAAGTTGACACAAAGACAGAATATTCAGGACCTAACTTAGAGAGAATCGATAAGATCAGTTGAGAATATTTCTTCTCTACTTGACATTCCTTTAAAAATAAATATAGTGTGGATAAACTTAGAGAAGAATGCTTGTAGGTTTTCAAAATCACTAGGATTTAACCCTAGTAGTTCGTTTTCCAACCCATGCACTCTCATGTCATCTTGTCGTCTAAACATTTTATCCAACGTTTTCCACACGAATTAGGTGTTCGGGACTCAATGTGGAAGAGCAAGTAAGGAGAAACAGGACATGCAAAGAATACCTAAAGCTTCATCATTACGATTTAACCACTTAGATTTTTCGTGGTTCTCATCTGGTTTAGTCTCAGTTCCCATGGTAATGCGGAACAACCTTTTACCCCTTAGTTTCATAATAATTTTTGATCTCCATTCGAAGAATTGGAACGGCGTAAGCAAAGGAATTGAAAGTGCATCCATAGTGAAGAGAGAGAGAAGGAATGCAGATTAGAAACACAACCACTTAGGACAATATAGAAACCCCCATGCTTTCAGCGCTTTATAGTTTAGTGTATGGAATACAATCGAGTCCAAGCGTGCGTCTTGAAATAGTTGGTAACTCACCTTGCAATTAGCGTAATAACGCGCAAGAGAGGAGACCACAATCGTGTTTCGTGGAGCACAACAAAGTGACACCGTATACAAGCACAACTTGCAAAAAACTAGGAAGGAGGTGAAATCAAATCCTGGTTGTGAGAAAGAGCATCTCACGTCACAAAGGATACCCCCTTTGCTGCAAATTGTGGTGGATGCGCTCACTATTCGTAAGCAATAATAAGGGTAAATACAAGTTTTAGATGAACTCAAGATGAGTCCGATGATCTTCAGAATGCCGGATAAGCGCTCAGAACACAAATAGGTTCTCAGAGCGTCACTACACACTTGAGTGTATGATTAGTAAAAGAAATCGACACTAACACCTAAAAAAATTATTGCTTTGAAACGAATATTTTAAATTACTACTAATCGCAAAAGAAGAGATCACAATTAATAGAAATAGATTTAATATAATTAAATCTAATTAATTACGAATAGAATCTCTAATTAAAATATAGTGCAAATTAAATCCTAATTAAAATTCAAATATACTTTCCTTTTGAAAAGAAATACCCACCCAAAAAAAACCCCTTACCGAATATACCCCACTTTATAAAAATCCACCCAAAATGATTTTAAAAAAAAACTTACTGTTATAAAAAAATACCCACTTGCAAAAATTTCCACCAAGGTTTGAATACTGCCTTAAATGAATTTAACAGTCCACTTGGCTCGGGTGGTTGGGCTCAACGTCGATACGGTTGGGTGGATCCGAGTTGGGCTCGGAAGTTGAGGAGGATCCCGAGTTGGGTGCGGGATAGCGAGGGTATAGGAGGAGGGGAGCCCAAAGTAAGGAGAAAGCTCGTGGGAGCGGGAATGAATCCTAACCAGTGGTCGTGAGGACCAAGCAAAGGCAGCACTGGGGACTAGGTGACCCGGCACATGGTCGGGGATGAAGCCCAAGGTGGGAGTGCGAGCTCGTGGGGCGAGCGAGGTAGGAAAGCGGAGGCACAAGCGGGTCACCAAAGGAGCGGAGTGCGAGCCGGGGCCAAGGGAAGGACACCACGTAGAGGATGAGAGAAAAAATGACTCAACCTCAGGTAAAAAATGAACACATGAGCCAAGAATTCGTGGCGATTTGAGGAGCCGGGGTAGAGAAGAGCCTTTGGGGGTGAGTTGAGGAGCTTGGTGGAGAGCTCAGTTAGGAGCAGTGCACTAAAAACACCAACTTCAAACCTAAAATTTGAACCTATATTCTACAAAATAACATGAAAACATAGAGAGAGAGACCAAAAATAGAGATCTAAAAAATTTCAAGGTTAATAATTTTTTTAAAAACCAGAAAACAACCTCTTATTTTAACTAATCCACTAGATTTAGCTGCAATTAGCTAAATGTAGCTGTAAAACCCCTGACAATGACTTTACGAAACTTGCACATGCATGAAGAACACAGTAAAACTGAAACTTTCCAAGATGAATTTGTTAAGAACGTTAGCAAATGAAATTGTAGAATCTAATGATAAAAAAACTTGCGAGGAGTAAAAAAATGAAACTAAGAGTAAATGCTGACTTGAATGACGAATGCATGTTTACACGATCTCACCTACGATACCATGTACGATTTTTCATCACACCAAAAGCTCAAACTGATGGTGGAGAGGGATCTCATCGTGTTATTCAGCTACTATGCCAACACCCTCCCGCATGATGGAGCCAGGTATACACCCAATCAGACCCAATAACATTAGGAGGCAGTGACACCGAGAATTTCCCGGGAGGTCACCCATCCCAACACTACTATGGGGCTGACATGCTTAACTACCTGGTATTAGAGCTGCATGACTTGCCATCACACCAAAAGCTCAAACCGATGGTGGAGAGTGATATCATCGTGTTATTCGGTTCTACGCCAACACCCTCCCGCATGATGGAGCCGGGTATACACCCAAATTAGGCCCAACAATATTAGGTAGTGACAGAAATTCTGGGAGGTCACCCATCCAAAAAGCTAAACATTGTTTACATTTTAATATCATTTTATGCCCCATCAACATTAAGGATAAATTTTATCAGTATAGCTTAAGGGTAGTAAGGTATATTTTTTTAACACAAGTAGATAGTTTCCTTTTCTTCCACTTAAAGACTCTTGACTTCATCTATAAGATCACAACCTCATTTTTTTGTATAACCTTTATAAGGGTTACCATACCATTTTATTATGCTTAGTATTACATTATTATCATAACCTAGAAGGTTTTACTACACAAATTTATAACTCAAAAAGTTTACCATTACCCTTTTATGATAACTAGACATGGTTACATCATTCCCTATCCAACATAGCACACAATCCAAATGTGGTAAAAATATTCTAATTTACTTTAACTTGTAACAAAGAGGTAAACAATATTGGTCATATCCATGTTAAGCTATCTTTCAAAATTGCTATAATACAATAAAATACTCATAACAATGTTGTGATCAATTTATATCATTCACAATAATATTTTACAAGTTTTAGTTTCAGTTAGTTATGACAACATCACTCCACGAATACAGAATACTAAAGCATTGATCCCTTCTAAATTTCTCCACAAATACCATTCCAGAGCCTTTCAACACATTAAGCATTCGAGCAAAAGAACTTCATAAGAAAAACCGATGCAACTTTCTACAAGTCATTCCCTTTTTATTTTACACATGAAGATTCTAAGTGCATTGATGCCAATCATTTGGCCTCCATTGGTCATAAGTCTAATATTATGTCTCTATAGATTATATTTGGTCGCCAACGACTATCCTCCATGAAAAGAATACACATAATGCATGCACCTCTAAGACCATGAATCCATATGCCATCCAATATAAAACTCTTGAGAGGATGACATATGCATGCGTATTCCGAAACCCGACTATTGGAAGCGAGGTGTGCCGATTGGATGAGTTGGAAAGGCACGATGATGTCATGCAATTAAGAGAGTGACTCATGAGCATGGATGACTGGGTTTGAATTTAAATTAGTGTTTCACATCCAGGCACAAAGGAACCATGCCCCACCAAAAAAATTATTACTCATAGTTTAGCAAAATACACGCGGCCAATGCAGGATGGGATAATTAGTGACAATTTCAGAAAACCAGCAGGGAATCGTGTTTCCACAGTGCATTTTATCGAGCATTGTTTGGCTAGATAACGGGTTTCCACAATGTATTTTTGGGGGAATGGGGTAGAGGAATCAGTTACTATCTTTGGGTGAGCCATTTTTTGTGAAATCAGTCATAGCAGTCTATGTGGACACAGGGGAGGCAGGGGATCTAAGCAAAGCAGACACATCATTCACAATAAGTGTATTTATTCCTTTCCTTATTTCTCCTTTTGTTAATATGTGCTATTTAGTTTCCTTCCATGTTAGAACAATATATGTGTTATTTAGTAATCAATATTATGTAACTATGTTAAAGAATCTTTGTTATTCGATCGAACGACATAATCTTTGTACTATGTTGGCATAATTTATATGGTGTTTATAACATTAGTTAACTCCGTTTGACATAGTGGATAGATGTCTATCAATATTTAGTAAGCCATGATATACATTCTCATAATAACCACTTTTTCCTTTAAGACATAATATAGAATGCACATAAATTCTTTGAAAACACTCCATTTTGGTTAAATTTATTTGCCTCAATTACACCTTGGGACCATTTACGCATTGTATATTATAGAACATAGTTTAATGTTATTTTCTTCTTATAACAAGGTGTTAAAGTTTGGAAACAACTGAATCTTTCTATTTTAGTTTCCTGTCACTTTATTAGGCATGGTAATTTTAGTTGTCTGTCCCCTATTTAGTTGTTTCCTCCCTTTCTAATTAGCTAATTATTTGAAATTTTGAAATAGGGGTGGGTTAGCGATGAACAATGAAGTTAATCAAGTATAAAGCTTGCAACCTATTATCAAACACATGTTCATTTCCTACACTCTTCAAGATGGGAAAAGCTTCTCCAATATTACAGGATCCATCATTGATATGGTTTTAAATAATCTCAAGGAATGGAAAATGAAATTATTGTATTCTTGTAAATATTTTTATAAGAAATGAGAGAACATGGATGGTCTAGTTGTAGCCAACATAGTCTTGAAACTGATTTTTATTGTTAGTGTTGATTCATATTGTCGATGAAAACTATTTATTCTTTCTTATCATAGATGAGCGTATCTGGATAAGATGAACTCATCCATGTTTATAAATATTATTCAGGTAGTAATTCCATACAATTTAATTATTGAAGTTATTTATAGCATATATATTTCAAATGCTTTGGTTTTTAGGAAATGGGACACCCAACCTTATTTATAACACATATATTTCATATTCTTTGGGATTGGCCACACAACTTGCATTAAGTGGTACTTCACGAGATTCGATGGTGAAATCTTTATAGTAAACGACTTGAAAAAGAGCCTTTCTCCAAGTCTATCTTCTCTACCCCTCCGCTAGTTTCCCAATTATTAGCATTCCACAAAGTATAAAATATTTCCATGCTTTGGTTGTTAGGAAGCAGGACACAAGCCTTGCTTCATTATTCTTGTATACTCTTATAGGAACCTCATCCACCTTTGAAAATATACAACCATTATTGATTCATTAGTTATGACTCTCCATGACCCCATTGTTGGATATCACTAACACCGAGAGCAGGGGATGAATCAATGCAAATCAATTTTACCACCTTTAAAACTTCTTAACTAGAAACAATACTCAAACATAAGAAAATCATAGTACAATCAAGAATACAAGTACACATAACACCAAATTTATAGTGGGAAACCATTGGAGGGAGAAAACCCAATTGAAATCAATGGATTTTATTAAGAACACCCATTCTTAACATACAATGATTCCCAGTTTGGTTGAGCACCCACTCAACTTGAGAAACACCCAATTCACAAGTCCTTCAGAACCCATTGGAAGGTTTCCAAGCACCCACTTAGCTAGTTTAGCAAGTTGCAACTTGCGAGGAGATCCTACCCCGTAACCCAAGCACCAACTTTAGAAAAACTAGATTGAAAATTTTCAATTTGACCATCGGCACACGTTGCTTATTCAATTGATCATGATCACCTTTCTAGCACATTGTTCATCTACTTTTTTAGCTGTCGATTTCATCAACTTTTGCTCCTAAATCATTCTTACAAAGTCAACTTACTCATGGTCATACCCTCCTGTTGTCACACTTTTATAGTAACTTTTATTCAGTCAAAATAATAATAAATACGCAACCTCCATACAAAGATTAATATCTCCCCTTCCAAGAAAAAACCATTCCCTTATGGTTGTTAGTCGATTATATATTTCTTGCAGTTTTGTTAAGAAATATCCTAGGTTCAAACCTACTTTTCGATTCAAATACTTGGATTTAAAGCTAATGATGCCCCGAGTTCAACAATAGAGGACTCAACATTTTTCTTTGTAGTACTTGAAGCCGTCGAAGACGAACCCACCGATGAAACTCCGCTCTTGGCTGAAGGGTTTATTATCACCGACGCGTCGATGGAGCGTCACGGGAAGGCGAAGACGCACTCGCGTACACGACCACCGGCAAATCCAAAGGCGTATGGCAATTCATCTTCCAATTTGAGAATCTTTATCACTGTCTCATCCTCGGTCTTGTCTTGGTGCGGATGAGAACATAGCAATCCCACCAACATCGGCCGTTCCATTTCACCCGGCATTGAAATTTCCCCGAGTTTTGTATCGTGACATCAAAATGTTTCCCACAGCCATAGAAATCCCAAACCCATTCCACCGGTCTGATTGTGCTTGTGGTCAAGTAGGGTGTAATCTATGGGCCGCCTTCCGCATGAGCAATTTCTAAAGTCACCGCTCCAAAAGCGTACACGTCCGCCTCGTCAGGCTCGCCTTCTGTTACTACACACTCGAGTGCTAAATATCCTAATGTCCGGCCACCACGGCCGAATGGGATGCTCACGATCACGCTCCACTAATCTCGCCAACCCAAAATCCCCGAGCTTGCCATTGAAATTAGCATCCAACATTACGTTGCTTTGGCCTTGGCGTCTCTGCCTGCACAACCCGCTGGTCCCATTCCTCGTGAAGATAAACAAGAGCAGAGGCTATGTCACATGCAATACTATACCTTCGATCCCAATCCAAACTTATCCTTCGATCCTCAAAAAGATATTTATCCGGACTCCCATTTCGGAGGTATTCGTACACGAAGCAATTCCCCCTTTTCATGGCACCACCTAAAAGCTGCACAAGGTTACGGTGCCTCGACTTCGATAATGGTAACCTCACGAAACATATTCTTTTTGCCTGTTTCGATCCTCGCGATATTTTCTTTCTGCCACAGCTTGGCCGTGCCGGCTGCAAGATGCCTCTGTAGGCGCCACCGAAGCCTCCTTGCCCAAGCTTTTCGTCCTCGCTGAAGTTCGTGGTAGCCTCGGCCGAGTTCAAGCATAGGAAAACCCTGCGGGGACCACTGAGCAAACCATTCGTCCAGCTCCGCCTCACTCTCATGAAATTCGTCTTCACGCTGCTTGGGTTTTCTGAAATACCACCACCGGCCAAAGAAAATGAAACATGAGACGGCGAGCAGCTGGCGAAGACCGATACTAAAATAATTGTGAAGCTGCCGCTCTTCCGATTCTTTTCTTTGGAATTCCACTTTGGAACCGTTGTTTGGAGGAGCGGATGTGGGGATTTCAGGAATATTCACAAGAGAAATTCCAAGCGTACGGTGTGGGTCTCGATGAGAGTCCGGTGGAAGCGGAGAGGCCAACCTTGATGGTCTCGGGAAGAAACCTACGCAGATCTATACCATACGAGAGAATCGGGCTTAGGGTTTAGACAAATTATTCCTGGATTGTCTGAAAAGAAATGCAGATCTGCTTTGTGCTCTGCCATCGTAATCAACCCATGCGTCCCAATATGTCCCATTCTTGAGATTCTCACCGGTATTATTACCTACGAAACATTTACTCGTGAAAACGCAGCTGTTGACGTCGATCCCCACATGATTGTCATCTGGATCCCAAGGATTCTTGTAAGTGTCAAACTCTACGGCAACCATCGATAAAAGGATCCATTTAAGGTTGTCGCGTTAAAGGTCCAAATCCTCCACCGACGGCGTTCAACGGCTGCTCCAAATCGAAAGACGCCAAGAAAAAAGCGATTCCGTCTCCATAACCGTAGTTAATATCGTTGCCCTGGCCGATGGTGAATTGGAAATGGGTAGCGGCGTTCAAAATTGCACTGTCATGACCCTTCCCGGGGCTTCCAACCCGTCAGAGAAGGGTAGATCAAAATTTCCCTGTAAAAAAATTAAAACTTGTAAATCATTTGACAAATTGTAAGTGTAATATTTTATTCAAATTGTCAAAAGAAGGGCTGTGTGGAAAAATGGTGTCAACCACTGTCATTTTAATTTGTAAATCCCGATAAAATATTTAGTTGCAAACACAAAATTTGGATGTTGGGCACTGGGAATATGGGATTAAATATACTACAAACATAAGTATATCATTTTTCCAAATTTCCATCCCATATATAAAATCATGTGACAAGTGATGATGCAAATATTTAAAGCACGAGTAAAGTCCATTAGAGTTTGTCATTGTAAACAACTATTTGCATAGCTTAGCGGCTTCTAGGTTCTAACCATAGTGATATTTGGCCATATTTCTCTTGGATTAATCAAAAGGATTAATAATTCAATTTCACTAAACAAAAAATTTCTAAAAATGTGATTTTTTTGGTGAAAAAATGGAGATATTTATAGCTTAGTAGTCGCTAGCTAAATTGGTAATACATCAACAGGACCATGGTAAATTTTAGAGCTTAGCGGTCGCTAGGTAACTTTGGCTAGACCATGGTGAATTTTAAGATACAAGCAAATTTCATTAGATTTTGTCATTGTAAACAACTCTTTGCATAGCTTAGCGGCCGCTACCCTACAACCATAGTGATATTTAGTAATGTTATATATATGAAGGTGAATTTTACAAATTTTAATTTCTCGCTAATGGCGATTTGAATTAAAAATTTGGTTATTGGCGTAAACACTGGGTGAACTGACTCGTAAAAGTAACTTGAACCTTTAAAATTTAGGCGAATTAGTCATACCCATATACCTAAAATTTCACAAAATTTTAAAAACCAGAATATTCGTGAATTAATGAAGATTCGCCACTAAAATTTTCCCTAAGTGAAACCCATAACCTATGAGATGGAAATAGTGGACAATATCAATTAACCGTGAAGGCTCGAAGTATAAATTATATAAGCCAAGGATCATATCAATGTCGAGTCAGAGGATCACTACATTGGAACCTATTGGCTTGAGCCTAATATAGATCAAAGGGATGTTCTTCTCGTTTAACATGCACATTAAGCAAAGTGAGTTCGAAAAGATAGTGGAAGGTGCGGAATAATGACATTCATAGAGGTGGCATATAGAAAATCAAATCTGAGTTTGAGTTAATAGTTATGGATAGTTTGCTTTTATTTTTGTTGTCTAAATGATCGAGCGTCTAGAAGTGCATTAACACACCCTAACACATTTAGACCAATATAATTGATCTTACTCATTACTTGTGTGCTTAATGTTGTAAGAAACAAACTATTAAGCAACTTTTCAAAGTAAATGAGTTAATTAATAGATGACTTGTTTTAGGTTGAGTTTTCAAATAGCGTGACCCTATGTAGGGGGTATAGATATTGTTCGTAGATGTGATTGATGTAAAATATTATATTCAACACCTAATTAATGTTCTTAGTTTTTATGAAATATTCATTTTTAAAAAATGAATCTCTCAATTAAAAAATGTTCTTAGTTGTAATAAACATTCATTTTTGAAAAAAAAATCTCTCAATTAAAAAATGTTCTTTATTTTTGTGACGTGGTTACTTAATCTACACTTGTCCTGCGAAGTGTGAAATATTTATACTACTTTTCATCATCGAAAGGTTGGTCCAATATTTACCCTTCACATTGAAATTCAGACCAGCCCTTCAAATTTGATCACTGATGGGTAGAGAAATTTGCGAGAGCACGAGAAGAGATGTCCCATAGCGGAATAGATTTATTGTAAGTTACCCGGCCAAAGTGTCGCCTAAGTTCACGCTTGCTTCATTTTGGTGAGTTCTATACGGTCATTCCTCGAAATTCTGCATCTCTTGTGGTGGCCATATCGGTATTAGGAGGAAACATGAATCGAAGGATTCTGCTGTGTCGAAAAATTGCAGGAGATGATGACGATGAGTGCCAGCAGAGTGCAGGTGAGCCTCGCCATTGAATGCGTGTGTCATTGATATTGAAGAATGACTAATTTATTTGGAAACTTAATATCCATATTCTTTGGCAAGCACGCTTGAAGTGGCTGGTCAAACTCATTTGGTGAACACGAAGAGAGAGAGAGTTGTCGCTGATGTAGGTAGTTGCGGTTTACTTCTAGATTGAATCATATTGCCATTTTCAATGATGCCTTTGCGGGCCATTTTTTTAATTTGAATGGGTATTAATCATTTTGTGTAGTTGAAATGCACGGAGTTTATAAGTATATGTTTAATATTATTATTATTATTATTATTTTCAATATTAAAATTTATTAACAAGATTTATCAAATAAATATGTTATTATATTTTAAAGTGTGAAATTAATATATTAGTTTCAATATATTTTAAATTTATTTACGTATTATTATTGTATTTTATTTCCCATCTTAAAATATTACTTTGATAGCAAGATTGCTGTCAAATTTCATCCATGATTTAGATTTCATGGAAGTGTTGGCCATGCCTACTGAAGGTTAATTTGGCAGCCACATGAATATATTTACAATTTTTAACTTACACCAATAGACATTTTTTTGTAAACTTTTTTCTTCTATAATGCATGTTAGAATTTATGGTGTTTGGTAATCTTATGCTGCTTTGCGGGGATTTCAAATATGTGTTCCCATGTCTTCTATATACCTTCTCGCACTGTATTTATTAGTTTTGTGGCCATTTTATTTTTGGCCGTTGAGTTTTGAATTGCCCGCCAAAGCCACGAGGCCACATGGTGTGTTTCAGCGCCTTCCTTTGTTTATGTTTCAAGCGGATGCAAAGGGCCCGAGTTAACCACATTGTATAATCTTGTCGGGTCCGGAGAGGAGGTCATCAAATTTGGGTCATCGATTTAGTGACATGCGGAAATGTTCGGCCGTCTTCCTAGTGATCGAGGTAGGTTTGGATGTCAAGGCTTCGGAATGAGCCACAATTTATATTGGTGTCGGGTCCACCGGTACCAAGGCGAGTCGGCGGGTAGTGTAACGCCCACAAATTTCCCCACACAAACCCAAGACAACCTAAGAGTTAAATTGGAGAAATTACTGAATATATATTTTTAAAAACAAAAGCAACATTTAGTTTATTTCTCAGTTAATGATCTATCGTTATCAAACAACAATTAATTTATATTATTTATTCTCCAGTTAGGTTTAAAACTCCATTCCTATAAATTCTTAATTAATTTAATAATGCAATTCAAAATTCATTCAATAATTTATTATTATAAGACTAGATCTAACTTTGCCCTCCTATTAAACAAATACCAATAAATGTAATCCATAATTATAAATATTGTCTAAATGCTAAGGGTAAATTTTACTTAATTAACTACAAGGGTCATGGGATTTTATTAAAAGGTCAACAACTAATCAAATAGGGTATAGGATAAATTTTAGCTTATACACCACTTAATTGGCCCCATTCAAATTTGACCCATTCATTTCATTTAAAGGGTTCTCACCTAACTTTTGTAGGGATGAATTATGGCCATTAGATGGATTGACTTAAACATCCAAACTAACCCTCATAATCTCTAAGGAAAGATTTTATTCTCTCATTTGACTTATTTCATAATATTTGTTTTGCAGGTTTATGGAAAGAGAAGGAGAAGGAAGCCATGGAAGGAGATGGAGCTTAGGGTGGATGCTCCCATTTTATTTTACTTTTTTGTTATACTATTTCCATTTTACCCTCCTTGGGTTTGATTGGAATTTCTATTTTTAAATCGATTAATTGTTGTAAATCATTTTTTTGTATTTACCTATTTGGGCAAATGGGCATTTGCCCCTTTTAATAAATATGGTTTATAAATAATATATACTCTCATTGTTGGATATATATTATTATAACATCACTATCATTGTTATTGGATTGATATTAATTTATTAATAATATCAAATAATCAATTTATTTAATCCCCTTTTTTTGTGTTCTATAAATGAAAACAATATTTAGTTTAATATATATAAAGGAAATTTGTAAAACATTCCTATAAAATTAACTTAACCATAGTTACATTTAAGTAGGAATGTATATACACTTTTATTCTCTTATATAAATATATGTATTTTTTTTGTTTATTCTATCTAAGACTAAGTTGAGAGATTAATAAGATTTCTTACACAACTCTATACACTTAGTAAAAGGAGACTTTCACTCATTCTAAAAGGAAGATTAACACACTACTTTCTTTCTTTCAACATGACTAGAATGCAATTATAGCTTAAATCTTTCAATATATCTTTCATTCAATAAAACAAGAGTAACTATTTCCTTTCTTTTTCAACAATTAAATGACAACCATTTCAAATAGGCGATCTGCAATTTAACGTGATTCCCATATCTTTTAAAATGAAACATATCACATTTTTGAAATAATGAAATAAACTTATATTGAAAGAGATACATTGCTATTTCCACTCATTTCAAGTTTTCTATTTCATTTAACCAATGCAAAAAATTTGTAGTTTCCTTTCACAACTAACACATTTTAAAATATAAATTTCTCATTCAAACACTCTTAGAAGAGTTTACAAGTTATAGGAATTTCAAGTAATAATAGAACTTTCTTTCAAGCATACAAATTTACAATCTTCCACTCAAAGTGGGAATAATGAAATGAACAAATTACAACATAAAGAATTTCAACAAGGCCAAAATATAAGTCTCCATTTGCATGTCTTCTCCCAAATGCAGCTTCAATCTTTCACTCTTCAATCTTTTAAAAACTTGGATCACAATACAAAGGAAAGGGGGTATAAGTAACGCTCTCCACCCAACCTATAATCCAATAAGGGGAGAAGCCATCCCCTTATTGGCCCCTGATTCCTAACCAAATAACAATGAGGGATTTTGTTCAACATTGTAAAACTTATTACAAGAGTGACTTCCATAAAAAAATACAATTAACAAAATAACACAACAAACAAGGCATACTAACAATCCGTTCAAACAAGCAACAACTTCCCAACAACACAAAGGCTTGACTACAACAAGTCAAACAAGGAGCAATGGTATATAAACACCACCTACTTTTTTCTCCTAAGTGAAGTAGGAGTTTCACCCAAAGCCTCCATGTGCACAATACAATAACAAAACGACCTTATCTCTTCCTTGCATGTTTGTAAAAATATGACCATTGTAAAGTCTGGAAAACGATGTTCTAGAAACTCGCTTCAACCAAACACTTAACCCGAAAATGCGACTAATTTTTTTAAGTTAAAAGAAAAGTTACGATACAAGGATGTTACAAGGGTGCTTAACCTTTAGGGTTCATTAACTTACTTACACTACTAGCTCGGTTTACGATTGACAGACAGAGTCTAGGTAAAGGTTACAAGTTACATCATTATCTCATGGGTGTACTAATTGATAGTTCTAAGGAAGAAAACAATGTTTAATTATTTTAATTAGATGTTTTTTTCTTTTGATTAAAGTTCAATCCTAACAGGTTAGCCTTATGCTAAATTATTAAATTCATTACCTTAAAAGTTAAAAGACCATTTATTAAATTTCCTACACACACTAAGGGTTAAAAGGGGCATCACACCGTAGACAATTATTTGGCCCCACTCACCCACTACACATACTCTTAAGGATTTTATATAAACATTTATAATACATTTCTTCTTAAAAAGGTAGGGCCAATTCTCCACCCTAGGATCAAATCCATCTTAGCCACTAGATCCTAGGGTTCCAAGCTAAGCCCTAAGAATCCTTATGAAAGTATATTAAAACCTCTTCTCTTTTAGTTCTTTTTCTTTTGTTAAAATTTAAAGGTTGGAGAGGAGGAAGCCATGGGAGCAAAAGGGAAGAAGCCATGGAGGATTCTACATGAATATTTAGTCTAGGTTTAGTTTAGTTTTAGTTTTGTTTATGTAATTTATTTCATTTAAAGATTGGGAGGGATTTCTTCCTCCAATCTGGTTTTTATTCCAAGGTTATAGTGTATTGGGTTTAAATTTGGAGGCAAACCCTACCCCCTTTGATATAAATGAAAGAATGCTTTTAGATTCACCATTTGAGTGTTTTGTTATTCCAATCTAAGTATTTCTCTTTATTTTACTTGCTGGTAGTAATAGGTTAAATTTTACAACTTAGGAATTAGTGTAAACTGGACAAATTTCACGAGGAAGGCACGGGTCTGTGGAATTCTGTCATAAGTGACAGGACTACCACCCAAAGTAGACCAACGGTTCTAGGACCGTCACCTTGCTAGAGTGACAAACAGTGGACCACCGCCATATAGAGCAACGGTTGTGAAACCGCCGACTTACCTAGGTGACAAACATAGAACTCTTTGCCTTACTAGGTGGTGGTTTGGAGACCTCCACCATTGCACGAGCGGCGGTTACGGGGCCGCCATTCTCACACAGATGTGGTGGTCCTATTTAAAAAAAGCAGAACCTTAATGCCAAGAATTTGACAAAAAACTAAAGTTGTTAAAGGGTGTAAAATTGCATTTTAAGTTGACCTTGTTCATTTTAAAGCTCCAAAACTGAGGTTGTTGTTCATTTTCTCATTTCTTAGTTAAGTCTAGTCATTTTAAAGTGTTTACATCTCTAATCAAATTCATCCACTTACAAGAATAATTTCCATTTGTTTAACTAAGTTTCTTCTTTCATTACAAGAGCAAAAAGGAATGTAAATCTATTTCATTTCTTTGTCATTTCCTTACTATAAAATCAACATTTCTAGATGCAATATAATCTAACTTGTTCTCTCTTTCATTTTACTACAATGTTCATACATTCAAAATAACCATATTAACTTTATTTTCCATACAATGATATTTTGTAAACAAATTCAACTTCTAACAATCTCTACATTTTCTTCTTTCTCACATTTACAATACAATAAATACTCAATGAAAATATACTTTCTTTTCCATTGTAAAATAGATTAATCTTTCAATACAAGCACTATTTTTCTCACAATGCATTCAAGGTTTCAACAAGGAGAAAATACTTTCTTTTCTATTTGCAAACTAACTTTACAATGACATTCTTTCTTCTTTCTTTTCTCATTTGTTTCTTTCCACATGCAATATAATAACAATAACAACAATAGGATTACAACTTTCTTTTACAAATTCATTACAATTTCCTCCACTTGAAGTGGGAATCCATACAAAATATAAATACAAGAATGAATACATTATTACAATTTCTTCCACTCTAAGTTGGTAAAAATACTAAGGAAATTTCACATGGTTATCAACAAGACTCCAATTCTCCAAAACACCAACAATGTAGCTCCTCCAAGAAGTTTCTTGATTCACAAAAAATAGGGGAGAGGTAACGCTCTCCACCCAACCAAGATACCAATGGAGAGGAGAAGACATCCTCCCATTGTCCCTCAAGCCCCAACCACATTACAATGCGAGAAGATCTCAACTCATGGCAACTTCTAGCTTCCACAATACTTAACATATAATTTCACATTCATTCCATTTACATACAAACACAACAACAACTCAATAAGAAGAAAACAACAAAGCAATAAGATCACAAGGCTTATCAAGGAAGCCAAAAGAGTAAGACCTATGGGGAGGCCACTTATGCCTCCCAATGGGAATGGGTGCCCACCCAAAAGCCTTCAATGCAAATCACAATTTCCCCTTACAACTCTTATGTCTCCCTCAAGTACCCCTTATACCTCCATAACTCTTATGTCTCCCTCATATCAAGAACAAAAAAGGAAATGCAAGCATCCCTCAAAAACAAGGTGGGGCACCCAACCCAAACTCCCTCCACAAAAGCATAAACTCTTATACCTCCTACATAAAAACTCCCCATAGTCTCATCCCACTCCAAAACTTAGGCATTTTACCCACACCCAACAAGCATTTCAAAGAAACAACAACATACAACACAACATATACAGACATACAAGTAACATATAACATAATTTAAACTAAGGTGAAGCTCCTACCTCTCCATGGTAGAGCTTGTTCCAAGTATGAAGTTCAAGCCTCTCCAAAGATCAAGCAAGCATCCACCAAGCTCCAAAATCCACAACTCTCTCAAAATACCCTTACTCTCAAAAAATTCAAGAGACTAAAAATGATTATCCAACCCCAAAACAAGCAACAAGAATTCAATAAATAGAGAAAGAAGAGGGAGGGGTGATGTGGCTCCAAGTAGGATGCCACCTCATTTCCTCTCCACTCCACATCACTTGGTCAAACTCATATTCAAATGCACAATTAATAAGTGGTTGGAGGAATGACAAGAACCTTACACACTCCATCTAAGCCCACTCCCCCAAAGGACAAAATTAAATATTTGAAAGAAAGTGCAATTAACATTTTACCTTTTTATCCCCCAAAACACCTAAAAGGGCCTAAATTTGACCCCCCAACCCATAGGTAGGGTTGGCATGGGCATTTAAGAGGTGTGGGACAAGTTTGAATTGTCCCACAAGCTTCCAAATTTGGCCTCTAAGGCCAAATTCGAGTTTCCCGTGAAGGGTAGAGTGTGCTACACTCAAAACTCAAACACACTTCACTCAACACAAAATCCAAGAGTAAATCAATTCTAATAAATGAACTCCTTTTAGTCACATCTTTAATTAGTTTAGGAAAAATTCAAATTAGCTTAATTAAGACACTACAACCCATGACTAATAAAGGGGTAAACACAATTCCAAAAAATCTAAATAATAAAACAAGTAAAATTTCACTACTAAAAGAAAACACATACTAACATTATCAAAGAGGGAAAATTAAAACAAAACAACACATGACCCCTAGGTCACAATTTTCTCCTAACCAAATAATTCTAACACACACACAATTACACATTGCCATGGTGACCTTAGTTGAATTCTTCAAAAATTCCTATGTGGTTGGACTCCACTCCCTCGATGTTGCTTTGTGAATACAATATACCTGCAAAACAAAGGATACCTCCTTCGGCCTCATGGCCACATTAAAACATTCATTCCAAAATATGTGATATAAATCTAAAATCAACTATATATGAATTAATATCATCTATGCAAATACGATATCACTTACAATTTCTAGCATATTTCTATTCCACATTTCATTTATGTCAAAACGATCATCACATTAATCCAATTATCAAGATCTACTCAATATGACTAAATATATCACATGTCAGAATTATAGATAAATAACCATGTCAAAATTATATCAATATAAATATCAAATGTCACCAGTAGTCCATATGCATCATATAAGAATCAAATCAACAACAGTTCAATATCTCTGATATCTACTAACATGCTATATCAAAACTATAATATATCTATAAGTGTAGTTGACAGTATCAAAAACAATAATCAAAAAGGTGTCGAATGGAAGTGGGCACTACATCCCCCTCCCCTTAGACTCGACTTCCTCCTGGAAGTCACTGGAACAGGTGTGTAAACTGCACTTGTAGCAAAGTAGCATCCTCCCAAGTAGCTGCAGTCTCATCATATCTATCCCACTAGACTTGAACCTAATCAATCTCTCTTCTGCGAAGGCCGGGGTCCTACGCCTATAATGCATACGGGCTCCACCATCACTTTCCCCGATCCCGCACCTATAAAGCGGTCCAATCTAGCACATGAGAAGGATAAAAATATATCTCTCAGAGTACGAAATGTGAAACACATCATGGACGCGAGACAAGCTAGGTGGCAATGCTAGATGATAGGCCAAGCGACCGAGGTGCTCCAATATCTCAAAGGGACCCACAAACCTAGGAACAAGCTTAGAACCTTTTCCGTAGTTGATAGGGGTCTTATACGGTCTGACACGAAGAAATACCTTCATGCCCACCTCAAAACTATGATTTGTCCTATGCCGGTTTGCATACTTCTTATGTCTATCTTGCGCCTCCTCCAATCTCTTTTTGATCAAGGTAACCTCGCTACTCCATATCCTGTAATAATGTTGGCCCAAGTGAAACCCTATCCTCTAGGCTGTCCCAACTAAGAGGTGTCCCGCACTCTCTGCCATATAATGCTTGAAAAGGAGCCATGCCTATTGCCTTTGTAGAAACTATTGTTGTAGGCAAACTCCACCAAATACGAGATACTCCTCCCATCTCGATTGGTGGTCCATAACGTAAATCCTAAGCATGTGCTCCAGGATCTAATTCACCCGCTCGTCTATCCATCTGTCTCGGGGTGATATGCTATGCTGAAATTGATCCTCGTCCAGAGAGCATCTTTGCATGGTCATCCAGAAATGATAAGTGTATAAAGGATCGTGGTCATAAATGATCTTTTGTGAGATCCCATGTAATCTGACAATCTCATCAAGGTATACTCGTGCCACTGCACTGGCTGTATAGGTGGTCTTCACTGGAGAAAAATGTGCTACTCTCGTCAACTTATCCACCATGACCATGATGGCGTCGTGGTGGTATCTCGCGTAGGTAACCCAACAATGAAGTCCATGGAAATGGTATTCCACTTCCACTCCGGTATAGCGTGAGGATAGAGAAGGACAGCTAGATGTTGATGCTCGACCTTCACCCTCTGACACTCTAAGCAATGTGACACAAACGAGGCCACGTCTCTCTGAAGTCCCCTCCAAAAATACAACTGTCTCAAGGTGGCATGTGCATCTTCTTCACCCCGACATGGGCTGAATAAGGCACATGATGAGCCTCTAACAAAATGTCATGTCTCAAGCCTCCATCTCTAGGGACATAAAACCAACCTCTGTGTCTGAGAAGACCATCTTCCTCTAATGAAAATCCATCAAATTTCCCCTCAAGGGGTCTCTGTGACTCAATCTTTTCTCTGGCTGCAAGGTAGAAACTATCCTAAGGAAGCTGCTGGAAAATCCTGCTCTGCAAATTTGTGCCCACTGAAGTGGCCATAGCCACATGTCTCCATCTACTCAAGGCATCTACAACCACATTCTCTTTCCCCTTCACATGCTCTATCTCCATGTCATACTTGCAAAGAAACTCCATCCAAAAGCTGCTACACGAGCATTGAGATTGGGTTACGTGAAGAGGTGGCGAAGACTCAAGTGATCAGTCCTGAGTGTAAATCTCCATCCAAGAAGGAAATGTCTCCACCACACTAAGGCATGCACAACTACTACAAGCTCAAGATCATGAGTCGGATAATTGAGCTCATAATCCTTGAGTTTACGAGACTCAAAAGAAACTACTTTGCCCTCCTGCATCAACACACCTCCAAGTCCTGCCAAAGAAGCATCTGTGCAAACGTAGAAGGCCCGCTCACATCCATCGGACAAAGAAACCTCTTCCCTTCTCGCTGAAGGAAGTGATGGGGTGCATAATCGAGAAAAGTCTCGAAGAAATCTCTTGTAATATCCTGCTAGACTCATGAAGATGGGCACCTCGGTCACACTAGTACGTCTTTGACCAATCCATGATGGCTCGAATCTTACAAGGATTGACTACGATACCTTCCTCAAAAATAATGTGGCCCAAATACTGCACTTTTGTTTGAAAGAACACACACTTCTGCAAGTTCCCGTAAAGGTGTTGCTCATGAAGACACTGAAGAACCTGGCGAAGGTGCTCCTCATGCTCCTCACGCATATGTGAGTAAATCAAAATGTCATCAAGAAAGATGAGCACGAAGTGATAGAGGAAATTCCGAATACCCCATTAATCAAACTCATAAACACCGGGGCCTTCACAAACCGAAAGGTACCATTGTGAACTTGTAGTGGCCATATCTCATGTGAAAATTAGTCTTATGAATGTCCACCTCACGGGTTACTCGTGGGGCAAAATGTCCACCAAAATCTCCATCGTGAAAATCTCGTAACACCCTCTCAATCGACTGTCCCAATGCACCTCAATAGAACTCCATTGACGTCCTTCTTGAACAAAGCACCATCAACAAGCACATATGGAATGGATTGTAATCTAAAGTATCTCCTCTTTGCTTTGCTCATTTCGGAGGGCATATTCCTGTCTGTAGGAAGTGTATCATATTCGAATCCAACAAGGAGTAGGCACATCATTATTTTCATGTTCTTGGCCATCCCTGTAGTACCAAGGCAGTCTCTTTGTCATCACTGCTTCAACTTGTTGACTCAAGGCTAGCTGTTCACATAGTCCCTTTCCACGTACTAGCTTTGTGACCCTAATCTCGATGTCATATTCCATGACACGAGTGATCCATCCTGCACGTTTCTCATTCAGATCCTTGTTTAGAAGGAATTCCTTGACTCTCGCATGGGAGACCATCAATTGGATCTTGTTGTTTGAGACTAGGTGTTTGAATTTCTTTAAACTCCTGATCACTACAAGTACATGCTTTTCAATGAAAGAGTACCTAGTTTCGTATTCCTCCAAGCCTTGACTGAAGAAAGCAACTGGTTGCTCTAATCCTCCTTTGTTCTGTTGTACCAGGATTATAGAAATTGTGTCTCCACCACCGAAGGCATATAACATGAAATCTTTGGAGAAGTCCTGGATTGACAAGAGTCGAGCTTGAGATATAGCCTCTTTTATTTCCTCAAAACTTGCCTTGCCTTCGGATGTCCACTTAAATGCCATGCTCTTCTTTAACATCAGAGTTATCGGCTTTACGAGAGCTGTAAAGTTTGGGACAAACCTGCGGACAAAATTGATCCTTCCTAAGAAGCTTTGAAGAGCCTTCTTGTGACTTGGCAATGGAAAAGCTTGAATTGCTTCGACTCTCTCTAGGTCAATCGTCAACCCTTCCTTTGAAACAATATGGCCTAGAAGCTTTCCCTCGTGAGCCAAGAATATGCATTTTTTGGGATTCAATGATACCCCAAATCTTCTACATCTCTGAAATACTTGCCTTAAATGAAAGAGGTGATCCGCTGCATTTTTTGAGAATACAGTGATGTCGTCGAGATATATTAGAACCATTTTATTGATCAACCCCTTAAATACCATATCCATTGCCCTTTGGAAAGTGGCCCCGACATTTGATAGCCCAAGTGGCATCTTCTTGTAGGCATAGGTCCCCATTTGGTGGTGAAAGCCGTCTTGAATTGGTCATCTTCTTTCACCATCACTCGATTATACACTGAGTAGCCATCTAGAGAGAGAATCTCTCTCGAACCGGATACTACTTGAAATATTTGTTCCATTGAAGGAAGCGGGTAATGATCTTTGAGAGATGCCCTGTTGAGGTCTCGGAAGTCCACACATAACCTAATTTCTCCGCTCTTCTTTCCCGACCGGAACCAAGTTTGCAACCTTGACTTGAGTGCTTGATCGGGAATATAATGCTTGCCTCTATTAGCTTGTTAAGCTCTTTCTTCATTAGAGGCTCAATGTGAGGGTTGACTCGGTCTCTCGCCACTTTGATGGGCTTAGCATCGGATCCAATTCTATGGTATGTTGTGCCAACTTTGGATTGAATCCTCTCAAGTTTTCATAGCTCCAAGCGAAGACATCGGAAATTCTTGGCAAAGCTGCGTGAAATCTGATTTCTCTTTCTCAATGGCCACTTTACCAACTTGAAGTGTTTTGCCTTCCCCAACCAGAATTGGCTCTGAATCTTCTCTCTTGACCTGTATGTTAGCCTTTTCCTTACGGAACTGGTTGTTAGGGTTGAAGATAGACTCCAACGTTACTAAACCCTTGGGAAGCTTGTTTGTCCGTAGCTGCACCACTTGATCTCCATATTGCTGCTCTAGCCTGTCCTGATTCCTAGCTGAGAATTCAGCTTCTTCTTGCAAGAAATTGACGATCTGTTGATCGTTCTCAAACACCTGCCAGCTTGTGTTGTTATCTGGAACTGCTGGCCTCACAACCACATGGATATGTGGCTGCGTTTTTTCTCTTCTGATGTTGTCAACCACATCAAACGTTGCTCCAACTGCTGCGAGCCTATCTGCGGCTTCATTTTTCTTCCTGGGTATGGACACAATGTTGAAAGCTTCGAAATCCTCAATGATATCCCATACCCTGTTCTTATAGCTCTTTAGCAGTTCATTCTTTGTAGCATGTTGTCCCCTAACTTGGTTGACGATTAGCTCACTATCTCCAAAAACCTGTAATTTCTTTATGCCCCTTTTCCTGGCCTAATGAAGTCCATGAATCAAGGCCTCATATTCAGCTGTGTTGTTTGAACAAGAAAACTGGAAACGAAAAGCTGAATAATACTTGATGTCTTGTGGTGAAATCAACACTGCACCACCTCCAGCACCTTGTCTGCTTCTCGAACCATCGAAGAATAATTTCCAAACTTTGTCTTCATCTTTTTGTTCAGGCTGAATGATGTCGGGAATGGGTGAATTTTCTTCGTGTACACAATACACGCCCAATTCAGATTCTTCAATTTCCTTGTATGGGTCAAATTCATGACTCTTGTTTTCCCATTCATCCAAAGTTAAATCAGGAATTCCCTCGACCTTAGTACCTGCTTCTAGATCACTTGAACACTCCTCTTGATCAAAAGCTGAGCAATTTGCATTGATAGGACCTGGTACATAAGGCTCAATATGGAAATTGGCAATTGATTCTGACCTGATTGTTGCTTTGGCCCCATACCTTGTCCTGAAAATCATGTGTGACCAATCTGCAGATAAATATCCACCGATTTTTGCAGTGAAGTCCCTTGATAGACACAACGCAAAGAGTGGCGGAAGGTCAATCATGCACACATCTTGCGAATCGTAACATTAGGACAGAATGTAGTGTTAGGCTTAACCCTTGATGACCCCAACCTGCCCACCGCTGCGTTCCATCTAGTTGTCACTACTCCTTTCAAAGATCGGCTCTCATACTTCAAACCCAGTTGATCCGCTATTTGCTTCGGCATCACTGAACTACTTGCTCTGAATCTATCATGCAGTTGTGTACCAAGTGGTTTCCAACAATCAATGAAACATAGAATGGTGGAGGCTTCAAATTTTTTTCTTATCTCGGCCTCCATCATGTTGCACCGCATTAGTGAGGAATTTCTCGTGTCTCTCGGTTTGATACATTTGTGGCGAGACCAATTAGCCATTGCAGACTTGCAATAAATCTCGTTGCCGGGATTGCAGTGATTCCCACATGGAAATGTTCACATGTGTCTTCTTCATTTGATCGATGATGTTGAAGGGGGATGAATTGTCCTTTTGTTGTCCTTTACTTGGTGCAAACTTTTCTCGGAGCTTGAAGCAGGGGCATGTGTTGCTACAACAGGTACCTTAAGCTGATTTTCCACATTTGGAGCTATGTTTGATCCTGCCCACCCCTGTTGTGTAAGAGTGGGTTGAGAAACAATCTGGATTAGGACGGTTGTCCTCTACTATGCTTCTCTTCTTTAACCGTGTGTTGGTAGCCACGCCTTGAAAAAAAAGTTGTTGGTTAACTCCACGAAGTCTTCCGTTTGCCCAATTGGCCAATGTGGTTTCCGTTGGAGGTCCTTATTGTGTTTCTTGCTGCTGGTTCCTTTCTTGACTTGGTTCTTGAGGAACACCAATGGTTTGCACCATCAAGGCCTGATTTAGTGCACCATTGAAACATGCTGACTAATTGTGGGGTAGATTGCAAGGGTAACACCAGTTGTACTTCTGTGCCATGTTGTTTTGCATTGGAACCAAGGCTCTTGAGGATGTCGTTGCATTTGGATCATACGGTCGAAATGGCCTAGCAGCTTGAGGTTGTCCTTGGTTTTGGTTTTGATTTGTAGCCTGAGCTGGTGGTCTATTCTGTTGGTATGAGGGCCTAGCTTGGTACTGTGCTTGAGGCTGATACGGTCTAGCACTTTGAGCTTGCTGTCTTTTGATAGTTACAAGCTCATTTCCAAGGTTCTGCAGTTGCTTCATGACCTCTTGCAATTCCTTTGAAGTATTTGAAGATGTGGATGCCTCATTATTGCCTTGATTTCTAGGAGTTGGAATGGGATTGAACTCTGGTGCTTGACTGGTTGTAGGATTTCCCATATCCGGATAGAGAGGCATTGGCGGCCTTGGTGCAAGCTTGCCGGCTTGGATCAAACAGTTCTCTACTCTAATCACTGTGTCGTAGGCCCCTGGCAGCGTTGTTCCTCCCATTGATTGGATCATCATGGCTATGTCTGAATTTATAGCCTTTAAGAAATAAAGGAATGCTCCTTCGGCAGTCGGTCTAACGGCTATTGGGATCCTGTCCCATGTCCGTTGGAACACAAGTTGAAATCTGTCATTTGTTCGTTAGGAGCCCTTTTGATTGTTGTCAGTTGTTCTAATAAGGACAAATTGTCCGCCCTCTCCCCAAATTGGTTGCAAAGAGCTGAACAAAGTTGGTTCCAATTCGTAATAGACCCTGCTTTGTAAGGCTCCTAAACCATTATAAGGCCTTACCTTTGAAAGATGAAGCCAACAACTTAACTGCAACATCCATTTCATTTATTTCGTGGATTGCACATGCATTAGCAATATCCTGGATGTGATCAATAGGAGTAGTATGATTTTCTCCTGTGAAATAGGGGATATTCTTTAGCGCTGCAACTGGAATTTGATTCTGAGCATTTAGGGCAAGTGGACTACTGCCGTGAAATTGACAAAGGGATTCGGTGGTAGATGCGCCATTATGATTGGCCTAAGAATCCTAGTTGATGCAAGAAAAGGCCTACTGGGTGGAGGTGTAGACAAAGTCCTGTTAGGTGGAGATGGTGATCTTTGTGGTCTTCTTCCTCTCCTTCCTCTGCCTGGTGATAGTTGCAAGTGGACAAATAGCCCTTCTTCTCGAGTATTAGACCTGGTTCGAATTCTTCTCATGTGCCTGGGCAACTTGTGCTGCTACACCACTGAACTCTATCCCTTTGGAGTCGCCAGATGTGTTAGAGAACAAGCCTCTAAAAGGCTGGATTTTTTCAAGTTACACACCAAACTTGACGGTATTGAAAATATAATTTAAAATTTGAAGGACCCAGGGGGAGACAATCTTCAATCCGAAATTCGGCCCTTGTTGTGCAAGTGCGGATCCCGAAAGTCTGCAGTGGAACTCAGGTCATGCGATGCAGCTCACAAAACCCGAGTTGCTATGTGTCGGAACTTGGAACATGTCCGACATCCCCCAAAACCCGAAAAGCTGCTTTGATGCTCTCGGACCCCGAAAACCCGAAATCACTAAAAACCTGAAATTTTGAAAGTCAAAATATCAAAAAACTAGGAATACCCTTTTGAAGATTACCCTTAGATCTACCAACTGTTAAAATTTTGACCTGTTTTGAGCAAGATAAACCCTTGAAAAATGATTTCGGAGTTCGGCCAGGAGGTGCAAAATCCGAAATTTGTAAAAAACTACAATTTTTGTGCAAATTTCATGAAAAATCCTTCAAATTTTGATGGAATGACCTCTTGGTCCCACCGGGCGTGCCAAACTATTGGTGGAAAAACGCAGCACCCCTGGGACTCTGCAACGCGATCGGTTGAGACTCTCAGTGCGATTGCACAACATAGAGCTTTTCCCAAGTGTGGGACCTTGCGAAATCGGAAAAGCTCTCCGGATGAAGGCCGGCTCGTATTCCTCTGTTCAGATGCACCAATGAAACACAGAGGTTCACCAAAAAACCTAATCTAACTACCAAGAAGACAGGGAGAGAGAAATGCATAAAAATAAACCTAAGCTAAGGAGGTGATGCACCGAGGAATGTTGGTCATCCGTTTTGCAAGATTAAACACAGACCACATAGATGTAATACCACACCATGCACAGGCAACCAAAATGCAATGAGAGATCAAAATAATAGCAATGAATATATGAGAGGGTTTAAAATCAATCACAGACATACATATATTGCTCAAGGATCGATTCAATACATTTGCAATGGCCAGAGAGGCAAAAACAACATTACAATCCATATGGGAGGCTTGAAAACTCCACAAATTCTCTTGCAAGCAGGAGAGAAGGGAGGGTGCAAAGCAGAAATGCCCAACCTTTTTAAAGAGCCTCTCTTTACCATTTATATGAGGAAAAAAGAGAGAGAAGAGAATGATTTGGATTCTGCCCCAACCACCTCAAGCTGCACCTAACTTCAACGAATCACGGCGGTAGGTGAGAATCTCAAAGCAACCCAAATTATGGCGAACAATATTTTTACATTTTAGGAACTTGTTCCCACCTAATTAAAGATATCTAGTTGTAGTTGTGTAGAGGACGCCGAGAGCTTTTCGAAAATTCCAACATTGTGTGAATCAGAGCTCCTGTGAAAAGTTATGGCGATCGAATATTTCCGCGTCAGGGTCTTCTTCCCTGTCGGGTTCGGGGTTCTCTCTGCATCTCGCATCGGGTTTGGAGGATGGCTCGACATGTGTTTGATGCTTTTGTTTTCCCGAAACCCACTTCCGCCTTGATATTTCCAAGATTTCCTTTGTTTTGGGGTCGGAAAATGGACTGCGTGTGCATCGGGTTTGGAGGATGGCTCGACTGTTTTTCGCCCCGTGCTTCCCGAATTGTTTTTCCGACTCCAAGACCCGATTTCCTTTGATGTCGGGTTTTCCAACCCTTCGACATGTTTCTTCGCTCCGAAACCCACTTTCCCTCGGGAAGTGTTTTCAGGTTTGCGAAACCCTCGAGCATCGGGACATCCTTTGCGATCTACATGCTTCATGTTTCATGTTTCCCGAAACCCGAAACCCGATTTGCCTTTGATGTTGGGTTTTAGAGACCCCCCGACATGTTCCTTGCTGTCGGGTCTTTCCGCCTCCGACATGCCTTTTCGCCGTGTTTTTCTGAAACTGAGACCCGATTACTTTGATATCGGGTTTTGGGGGCCCGACGACATATTTCTTTGTTGGCGGGTTTTGGAGACCCCCCAACATGTTGTTCCACCATGTTTCTCCGCCTGTTTACCCGATTTCCCTTGGTTAATCTATGTTTACCTAGGGGGTAAATATATACAACAATTTGGCGACTCACGGGGTTACCTGCCTGCTAGGTAGAAGATCAATGGCCTTTTAGCAATCCATTGGGCATGGAGTCATAAGCAATAACCTGAAACCAACCTGCTACCGCAACTCCTTCTCCGAGAACACGCTGAACCGTAGAAAACCAACCCAGGAGCAACAAAACCTGTGCCAAAGCACTTAGGGAAACTGAAACCTAACTACAACAAGACAATGTGCACATGCACTTAGAGGAATTGAAAACTAGGCTAATATTTACAAGGGTAGAACTTTTCTCTTTTCAGTAGCAATGTTTAAGATAGATTCCGTTGACCGGAATCGGGAGTTCTTCTCCGTCCAATGTAGACAATTGGAAGGCATTGCTATTCTTACATCCCGTGACCATGTAGGGGCCACTCCAAATGGCATCAAATTTGGAATGCCTTCCCGGTTTTTCCCGATCTGCATCCCATTTCAGAACTAAGTCTCCTTCCGAGAAGGTCCTTGCTCTTGCTTTCTTATCAAACCATCTTTTCACTAAGGCTTGATCTTTCTCAATCATTTGAACTACATGTTCTCTAATTTCTTCCAATTCCATCAACTCTGCATACCTAGCCTCCATTGGTTCGAACTCAGCTAACTCCAATTGCTTCATGAACTCCAATGCAGGCGAGTTCTAATGATATAGGCACATCGCCTCTTTTCGATAGACCAACTTGTAAGGGGAATTTCCTGTAGACCTCTTCGGTGTTATTCTATCAGCCCATAATGCTGATTTTAGCTTGGTATGCCATGTTCTTTGATTTTCATCCAGAGTCCTCCTGATGATTCTTAGCAAATTTTTGTTCGTGGACTCTGCCTGTCCATTACCCTACGGGTAATAATTTGAAGAGGTGCTCAAATAGATTCCATTCTTGATAGCCCATTCTGTAATCTTGGAACCTATGAATGCCAATGCATTGTCTGATATGATAGTGGCTGGCACACCAAACCTGGTCACTATTCCTTCATAAAACTCTAGTATATTAGACTCGTTTGCCTCTTTGAGCGCTACTGCTTTAGTTCACTTGGTGAAATAGTCCGTTGTCGTGAGAATCCACTTGTGGTCTTGGCTTGAGTTTGGGTTGATGACCCCGACGAAGTCCAATCCCCATTGCATAAATGGTTGGTCAACCAAAATTGGGTGCAATGGAAGTGCTGCTAGTCTTTCTTTGCCTGTGAAGAGTGCACATTTCTTGCACTTTCTTATCCATGTATAGCAGTCATTGAACACTGTGGGCCAATAATACCCTGCTTTCATTATCTTGAGAGCTGTTACTCGTGGGGCAAAATGTCCACCAAAATCTCCATCGTGAAAATCTCGTAACACCCTCTCAATTTGACCTGTCCCAATGCACCTCAATAGAACTCCATTGACGTCCTTCTTGAACAAAGCACCATCAACAAGCACATATGGAATGGCTTGTAATCTAAAGTATCTCCTCTTTGCTTTGCTCATTTCTGGAGGGCATAGTCCTGTCTGTAGGAAGTGTATCATATTCTGAGTCCAACAAGGAGTAGGCACATCATTATTTTCATGTTCTTGGCCATCCTGTAGTACCAAGGCGTCTCTTTGTCATCACTGCTTCAACTTGTTGACTCAAGGCTAGCTGTTCACATAGTCCCTTTCCACGTACTAGCTTTGTGACCCTTATCTCGATGTCATATTCCATGACACGAGTGATCCATCCTGCACGTTTCTCATTCAGATCCTTGTTTAGAAGGAATTCCTTGACTCCCGCATGGGAGACCATCAATTGGATCTTGTTGTTTGAGACTAGGTGCTTGAATTTCTTTAAACTCCTGATCACTGCAAGGACATGCTTTTCAATGAAAGAGTACCTAGTTTCGTATTCCTCCAAGCCTTGACTGAAGAAAGCAACTGGTTGCTCTAATCCTCCTTTGTTCTGTTGTACCAGGATTGCAGAAATTGTGTCTCCACCACCGAAGGCATATAACATGAAATCTTTGGAGAAGTCTGGATTGACAAGAGTCGGAGCTTGAGATATAGCTTCCTTTATTGCCTCAAAACTTGCCTTGCCTTCAGATGTCCACTTAAATGCCATGCTCTTCTTTAACATCGAGTTATCGGCTTTTACGAGAGCTGCAAAGTTTGGAACAAACCTGCGGACAAAATTGATCCTTCCTAAGAAGCTTTGAAGAGCCTTCTTGTGACTTGGCAATGGCAAAGCTTGAATTGCTTTGACTCTCTCTGGGTCAATCGTCAACCCTTCCTTTGAAACAATATGGCCTAGAAGCTTTCCCTCGTGAGCCAAGAATATGCATTTTTTGGGATTCAATGATACCCCAAATCTTCTACATCTCTGAAATACTTGCCTCAAATGAAAGAGGTGATCCAGCTGCATTTTTTGAGAATACAGTGATGTCGTCGAGATATATTAGAACCATTTTGTTGATCAACCCCTTAAATGCCATATCCATTGCCCTTTGGAAAGTGGCTCCAGCATTTGATAGCCCAAATGGCATCTTCTTGTAGGCATAGGTCCCCCATTTGGTGGTGAAAGCCGTCTTGAATTGGTCATCTTCTTTCACCATCACCTGATTATACCCTGAGTAGCCATCTAGGAGAGAGAATCTCTCTGAACCGGATACTACTTGCAATATTTGTTCCATTGAAGGAAGCGGGTAATGATCTTTGAGAGATGCCCTGTTGAGGTCTCGGAAGTCCACACATAACCTAATTTCTCCGCTCTTCTTCCTGACCGGAACCAAGTTTGTAACCCAGCTTGAGTGCTTGATCGGGAATATAATGCTTGCCTCTATTAGCTTGTTAAGCTCTTTCTTCATTAGAGGCTCAATGTGAGGGTTGACTGGTCTCACCTTACGCACTGATGGGCTTAGCATCGGAACCAATTCTATGGTATGTTGTGCCAACTTTGGATTGATCCTCTCAAGTTTTCATAGCTCAAGCGAAGACATCCGGAAATTCTTGGCAAAGCTGTGTGAAATCTGATTTCTCTTTCTCAATGGCCACTTTACCAACTTGAAGTGTTTTGCCTTCCCAACGAGAATTGGCTCGAATCTTCTCTCTTGACTTTGTATGTTAGCCTTTTCCTTACGGGGCTGGTTGTTAGGGTTGAAGATAGACTCCAACGTTACTAAACCCCTTGGGAAGCTTGTTTGTCATGCGTATTGCACCACTTGATCTCCATATTGCTTTGCTCTAGCCTATCACGATTCCTAGTGAGAATTCAGCTTCTTCTTGCAAGAAATTGACGATCTGTTGATCGTTCTCAAACACCGCCACTTGTGTTGTTATCTGAAGCTCTTTGGCCTCACAACCACATGGATATGTGGCTGCGTTTTTTCTCTTCGATGTTGTCAACCACATCAAACGTTGCTCCAACTCTGCTGCGAGCCTATCTGCGGCTTCATTTTTCTTCACAGGTATGGACACAATGTTGAAAGCTTGAAATCCTCAATGATATCCCATACCCTATTCTTATAGCTCTTTAGTAGTTCATTCTTTGTAGCATGTTGTCCCCTAACTTGGTTGACGATTAGCTCACTATCTCCAAAAACCTGTAATTTCTTTATGCCCCTTTTCTGGCCTAATGGAGTCCATGAATCAAGGCCTCATATTCAATTGTGTTGTTTGAACAAGAAAGCCGGAAACGAAAAGTGAATAATACTTGATGTCTTGTGGTGAAATCAACACCGCATCACCTCCAAGCACCTTATCGCTTCTCGAACCATCGAAGAATAATTTCCAAACTTTGTCTTCATCTTTTTGTTCAGGCTGAATGATGTCGGGAATGGGTGAATTTTCTTCGTGTACACAATACATGCCCAATTCAGATTCTTCAATTTCCTTGTATGGGTCAAATTCATGACTCTTGTTTTCCCATTCATCCAAAGTTAAATCAGGAATTCCCTCGACCTTAGTACCTGCTTCTAGATCACTTGAACACTCCTCTTGATCAAAAACTGAGCAATTTGCATTGATAGGACCTGGTACATAAGGCTCAATATGGAAATTGGCAATTGATTCTGACCTGATTATTGCTTTGGCCCCATACCTTGTCCTGAAAATCATGTGTGACCAATCTGCAGATAAATATCCACCGATTTTTGCAGTGAAGTCCTTGATAGACACAACGCAAAGAGTGGCGGAAGGTCAATCACAGACACATCTTGCAGAACTGTAACATTAGGACAGGAATGTAGTGTTAGGCTTAACCCCTTGATGACCCCAACTGTTCCCACTGCCGTTCCATCTAGTTGTACTACTCCTTTCAACACTGGCTCATACTTCAAACCCAGTTGATCTGCTATTTGCTTCGGCATCACCGAACTACTTGCTCCTGAATCTATCATGCAGTTGTGTACCAAGTGGTTTCCAACAATCAATGAAACATAGAATGGTGGAGGCTTCAATTTTTTTCTTATCTGGCCTCCATCATGTTGCACTGCATTAGTGAGGAATTTCTCGTGTCTCCTGGTTTGATACATTTGTGGCAGACCAATTAGCCATTGCAGCTTGCAATAAATCTCGTTGCCCCGGGATTGCCAGTGATTCCCACATGGAAATGTTCACATGTGTCTTCTTCATTTGATCGATGATGTTGAAGGGGGATGAATTGTCCTTTTGTTGTCCCTTACTTGGTGCAAACTTTTCTGGAGCTTGAACAGGTGCATGTGTTGCTACAATAGGTACCTTAAGCTGATTTTGCACATTTGGAGCTATGTTTGGTCTGCCGACCCCCTGTTGTGTAAGAGTGGGTTGAGAAACAACTGGATTAGACGGTTGTCCCTCTACTATGCTTCTCTTCTTTGACCGTGTGTTGGCAGCCATGCCTTGAAAAGGCTGTTGGTTAACTCCACAGAAGTCTTCCGTTTGCCAATTGGCCAATGTGGTTTCCGTTGGAGGTCCTTCTTATTGTGTTTCTTGCTGCTGGTTCCTTTCTTGACTTGGTTCTTGAGGAACACCAATGGTTTGCACCATCAAGGCCTGATTCAGTGCACCATTGAAACATGCTGACTGATTGTGGGGTAGATTGCAAGGGTAACACCAGTTGTATTCTGTGCCATGTTGTTTTGCGTTGGAACCAAGGCTCTTGAGGATGTCGTTGCATTTGGATCATACGGTCGAAATGGCCTAGCAGCTTGAGGTTGTCCTTGGTTTTGGTTTTGATTTGCAGCCTGAGGTGGTGGTGGTTTATTCTGTTGGTATGAGGGCCTAGCTTGTGCATTGTGCTTGGGGCGATACGGTCCAAGCACTTTGAGCTTCTTGTCTTTTGATAGTTACAAGCTCATTTCAAGGTTCTGCGGTTGCTTCATGACCTCTTGCAATTCCTTTGAAGTATTTGAAGATGTGGATGCCTCATTATTGCCTTGATTTCTAGGAGTTGGAATGGGATTGAACTGCGGTGCTTGGTGGTTGTAGGATTTCCCATATCCAGATAGAGAGGTATTGGCGGCCTTGGTGCAAGCTTGCCGGCTTGGATCAAACAGTTCTCTGCTCTAATCGCTGTGTCATAGGCCCCTGGCAGCGTTGTTCCTCCCATTGATTGGATCATCATGGCTATGTCTGAATTTATAGCCTTTAAAAATAAAGGAATGCTCCTTGGCGGTCGGTCTAACGGCTATTGGGATCCTGTCCCATGTCCGTTGGAACCTGAAGTTGAAATCTGTCATTTGTTCGTTAGGAGCCCTTTTGATTGTTGTCAGTTGTTCTAATAAGGACAAATTGTCCGCCCTCTCCCCAAACTGGTTGCAAAGAGCTGAACAAAGTTGGTTCCAATTGTAATAGACCCGCCGTAAGGCTCTAAACCATTGTAAGGCCTTACCCTTGAAAGATGAAGCCAACAATTTGACCGCAACATCCATTTCATTTATTTCGTGGATTGCACATGCATTAGCAATATCTGGATGTGATCAATAGGAGTAGTATGATTTTCTCTGTGAAATAGGGATATTCTTTAGCCTTGCAACTGGAATTTGATTTGAGCATTTAGGGCAAGTGGACTCTTTGCTCCGTGAAATTGACAAAGGGATTCGGTGGTAGATGCGCCATTATGATTGGCCTAAGAATCCTAGTTGATGCAAGAAAAGGCCTACCGAGGTGGAGGTGTAGACAAAGTCTGTTAGGTGGAGATGGTGATCTTTGTGGTCTTCTTCCTCTCCTTCCTCTCGCTTGGTGATAGTTGCAAGTGGACAAATAGCCCTTCTTCTCGAGTATTAGACTGGTTCGAATTCTTCTCATGTGCCCGGGCAACTTGTGCCGCTACACCACCGAACTCTATCCCTTTGGAGTCGCGGATGTGTTAGAGAACAAGCCTCTAAAAGGCTGGATTTTTTCAAGTTACACACCAAACTTGACAAGATTGAAAATATAATTTAAAATTTGAAGGACCAGGGGAGACAATCTTCAATCCAAATTCGGCCCTTGTTGTGCGGTGCGGATCCCGAAAAGTACAGTGGAACTCGGGTCATGCGATGCAGCTCACAAAACCCGAGTTCTGCTATGTGTCGGAACTTGGAACATGTCCGACATCCCCCAAAACCCGAAAAGCTGCTTTGATGCTCTCGGACCCCGAAAACCCGAAATCACTAAAAACCTGAAATTTTGAAAGTCAAAATATCAAAAAACTAGGAATACCCTTTTGAAGATTACCCTTAGATCTACCAACTGTTAAAATTTTGACCTGTTTTGAGCAAGATAAACCCTTGAAAAATGATTTGGAGTTCGCCAGAGGTGCTGAAAAATCGAAATTTGTAAAAACTACAATTTTTGTGCAAATTTCATGAAAAATCCTTCAAATTTTGATGGAATGACCTCTTGGTCCCACCGGGCGTGCCAAAACTATTGGTGTCGAAATGCAGCACCCCTGGGACTCTGCAACGCGATCGGTTGAGACTCTCAGTGCGATTGCACAACATGGAGCTTTTCCCAAGTGTGGGACCTTGCGAAATCGGAAAAGCTCTCCGGATGAAGGCCGGCTCGTATTCCTCTGTTCGGATGCACCAATGAAACACGAGAGGTTCACCAAAAAACCTAATCTAACTACCAAGAAGACAGGAGAGAGAAATGCATAAAAATAAACCTAAGCTAAGGAGGTGATGCACCGAGGAATGTTGGTCATCCGTTTTGCAAGATTAAACACAGACCACATAGATGTAATACCACACCATGCACAGGCAACCAAAATGCAATGAGAGATCAAAATAATAGAAATGAATATATGAGAGGGTTTAAAATCAATCACAGACATACATATATTGCTCAAGGATCGATTCAATACATTGCAATGGCCAAGAGGCAAAAACAACATTACAATCCATATGGGAGGCTTGAAAACTCCACAAATTCTCTTGCAAGTAGGAGAGAAGGGAGGGTGCAAAGCAGAAATGCCCAACCATTTTAAAGAGCCTCTCTTGACCATTTATATGAGGAAAAAGAGGGAGAAGAGAATGATTCGGATGCTGCCCCAACCACCTCCAAGACTGCACCTAACTTCAACGAATCACGGCGGTAGGTGAGAATCTCAGCAACCCAAATTATGGCGAACTATATTTTTACATTTTAGGAACTTGTTCCCACCCAATTAAAGATATCCAGTCGTAGTTGGGTAGAGGACACCGAGAGCTTTTCGAAAATTCCAACCTTGTGTGAATCCGAGCTCCCTGTGAAAAGTTATGGCGATCTGAATATTTCCCGCGTCAGGGTCTTCTTCCTGTCGGGTTCGGGGTTCTCCTCTGCATCTGCATCGGGTTTGGAGGATGGCTCGACATGTGTTTGATGCTTGTGTTTTCCCGAAACCCACTTCCGCCAGTATTTCCAAGATTTCCTTTGTTTCGGGGTCGGAAAATGGACCTGCATGTGCATCGGGTTTGGAGGATGGCTCGACATGTTTTTTCCCGTGCTTCCCCGACTTGTTTTTCCGACTCCAAGACCCGATTTCCTTTTATGTCAGGTTTTCCAACCCTTCCGACATGTTTCTCTCGCTCTCGAAACCCGCTTTCCCTTGGAAGTGTTTTCGGGTTTGCGGAACCCTCGAGCATCGGGACATCCTTTGCAATCTGCATGCTTCATGTTTCATGTTTCCCGAAACCCGAAACCTGATTTGCCTTTGATGTCGAGTTTTAGAGACCCCGACATGTTCCTTTTGCTGTCGGGTCTTTTTGCCCTCCGACATGCCTTTTCGCCATGTTTTTCCGAAAGCGAGACCCGATTGCTTTGATGTCGGGTTTTGGGGCCCGACGACATATTTCTTTGTTGGCGGGTTTTGGAGACCCCCCAACATGTTGTTCCACCATGTTTCTCCGCCTGTTTACCCGATTTCCCTTCGTTAATCTATGTTTACCCGGGGGGGTAAATATATACAACAATAATATAATCTAACTTATTCTCTCTTTCATTTTACTATAATGTTCATACATTCAAATTAACCATATTAACTTTATTTTCCATAAAATGATATTTGGTAAACAAGTTCAACTTCTAACAATATCTACATTTTCTTCTTTCTCACATTTACAATACAATAAATACTCAATGAAAATATACTTTCTTTTCCATTGTAAACTAGATTAATCTTTCAAGACATGCACTATTTTTCTCACAATACATTCAAGGTTTCAACAAGGAGAAAATACTTTCTTTTTGATTAGCAAACTAAACTTACAATGACATTCTTTCTTCTTTCTTTTCTAATTTGTTTCTTTCCATATGCAATATGATAACAATAACAACAATAGGATTACAACTTTCTTTTACAAAGTCATTACAATTTCCTCCACTTGAAGTTGGAAATCCCTACAAAATGTAAATACAAGAATGAATACATTATTACAATTTCTTCCACTCTAAGTGGGTAAAAATACTAAGGAAATTTCACATGGTCATCAACAAGACTCCAATGCTCCAAACACCAACAAGGTAGCTCCTCCAAGAATTTTCTTGATTCACAAAAAAATAGGGGGAGAGGCAATGCTTTCCACCCAACCAAGATATCCAATGGAGAGGAGAAGCCATCCTCCCCATTGGCCCTCGAGCCCCAACCACATTACAATGGGAGAAGATCTCAACTCATGGCAACTACTAGCTTCCACAATACTTAACATATAATTTCACATTCATTCCATTTACATACAAACACAACAACAACTCAACAAGAAGAAAACAATAAAGCAAAAAGATCACAAGGTTTATCAAGGAAGCCAAAAGAGTAAGACCTATGGGGAGGCCACTTATGCCTCCCAATGGGAATGGTTTCCCAGCCAAAAGCCTCCAATGCAAATGAAAATTTCCCCTTACAACTCTTATGCCTCCCTACATATCTTATGTCTCCCTCATAGCAAGAACAAAAAAGGAAATATAAGCATCCCTAAAAACAAGGTGGGGCACCCAACCCAAACTCCCTCCACAAAAAGCGTAAACTCTTATGTCTTCCTACATTAAAATTCCCCATAGTATCCTCCCACTCCAAAACTTAGGCATTCTACCCACACCCAACAAGCATTTCAAAGAAACAACAACATACAACACAACATATACACACATACAAATAACATATAAAATAATTTAAACTAAGGTGAAGCTCCTACCTCTCCATCTTAGAGTTTGTTCCAAGTATGAAGTTCTAGGCCTCTCCAAAGATCAAGAAGCATCCACCAAGCTCCAAAAATTCACAACTCTCTCAAAATACCCTTACTCTCCAAAAATTCAAGAGACTAAAAATGATTATCCAACCCCAAAACAAGCAACAAGAATTCAATAAATAGAGAAAGAAGAGGGAGGGGTAATGTGGCTCCAAGTAGGATGCCACCTCATTTTATCTCCACCCGACATCACTTGGTCAACCTCATATTTGAATGCACAATTAATAAGTGGTTGGAGGAATGAAAAGAACCTTACACTCCATCCAAGCCCACTCCCCCAAAGGACAAAATTAAATATTTGAAAGAAATTGTAATTAACATTTTACCTTTTTATCCCCCAAAACACCTAAAAGGGCCTGAATTTGAATCCCCAACCCATAGGTAGGGTTGGCATGGGCATTTAAGAGGTGTGGGATAAGTTTGACTTGTCCCACAAGCTTCCAAATTCGGCCTTTAAGGCCAAATTCGAGTTTCCCATGAAGGGTAGAGTGTTCTACACTCAAAAATCAAATACACTTCACTCAACACAAAATCCAAAAGTAAATCAATTTTAATAAAAGTAATCCTTTTAGTCACATCTTTAATTAGTTTAGGAAAAATTCAAATTAGCTTAATTAAGACACTACAACTCATGACTAATAAATGGGTAAACACAATTCCAAAAAAATCTAAATAATAACACAAGTAAAATTTCACTACTAAAAGAAAACACATATTAACATCATCAAAGAGGGAAAATTAAAACAAAACAACACATGACCCCTAGGTCACAATTTTCTCCTAACTAAATAATTCTAACACACACACAATTACACATTACCATGGTGACCTTAGTTGAATTCTTCTTGAATTCCAATGTGGTTGGTCTCCACTCCCGCGATGTTGTTGTGAATACAATATACCCGCAAAAAGCAGAGGATACCTCCTTTGCCTCGTGGCCGCATTCAAACATTCATGCCAAAATATCTGATATAAATCTAAAATCAACTACATATGAATTAATATCATCTATGAAAATACGATATCACTTACAATTTCTAGCACATTTCTATTCCACATTTCATTCATGTCAAAATGATCATCACATTAATCTAATTATCAATATCTACTCAATATGACTAAATATATCACATGTCAGAATTACAAATAAATAACCATGTCAAAATTATATCAATATCAACATGAAACATTTCCATTAGTCCATATGCATCATATAAGAATCAAATCAATAAAAGTTTAGTATCTCTGATATCTACTAACATGCTATATCAAAACTATAATATATACATAAGTGTAGATGAAAGTATCTAAAACAATAATAAAAAAGGTGTCGAAGGGAAGTGGGCACTACAACCATGGTTTCTTTTTCACTCCCCATAGGTGAAAATCTCAATCACATTCTCTCCAAAATACATGCCTCATCTCTCCCTTTTCCCTCCCCAATGGTCCCATAAATCCATCTCCACACCCCCACTTAAGTAAACTACCCAACCACACAAAACAACACATTCACAACACTCATGAAATACTTAACAAGAACAAAATTTTCACATCTACAAGCATAATAAAAAGAAAAAAAAGGTGGAGAGCCTACCTCTCCATCAAGCTTCCAATATTATTCACTCCACAAGCTTTTGACACCTTCAAGCCAAGCACACTCCAAAATAAACTCCAACAAGCTCCCAAATCCAAAAGTGCAAGAGAAAGAAAATGAACAAGTAACCCCAAATCCATCAAATTCCATCAATAAATAGAAATGGGATGTGAGGATGATGAGGTGGCTCCATGTAGGATGCCACTTCATCATCCCTCCATTCCAACACACAAGTAAAACACCATGCCCAAGATAATAAATGAACATGTAAGACTTATGACAAGCCCACATGACACTCAAACTTGCACACCAAGTCTTCCAAGGAAAAATTTATTGTGGTAAGTAGGAAAGTGTAATTATTTTCACCCTTTTTGTAGTTCTCACTTCCCTTCATCACCTTTTGATATTGATCATGATATTGCTGACTATATTATGGGCATTATTATAGTTTTGATTTAGTATGATATTAGATGTTAGATCATGGATTATTGTTGACTTGATTCTTATATGATGCATGATGATTATTAGAGATACTTTATATATTGATGATGATATATTGTTCGACATGGTTATATTTATGGATGTTGTTGGACATGTGCTATTTGGATATATTGAGTAGACCTAGAAAATGGAATTTATTTGATGATCATGTAGTTTTTGATTAATTTGTAAATGATATTATTGGTTACCTTGTTGTTGTTGTGATTCATATATATAGATGATTTTGGAAGTTCTGAGATGGCCACGAGTCTAAAGGAGGTATTTTTATTTTACAGGTTAAAAATATCACAACAAACATCGAGGGATTGGAGACCAACCACATTGGAATTCTAGATGAATTCAACAAGGTCACCATGACAACTTGTATTTGTTTGTGTGTGTTTTATTGTGTTAGGGATTCCCATGGGGGATCACCTTTAAATGTGACCAAGGGTTATGTGTATTATTTATTTATTTGGTTCCTTTGTTTAGTGTGTATGTATTTTATAAGTGATGTGTCCCCCTTTTTATTTAAGTAAATTGTGGTAAATTAATGTGAGAAAACATATTGTTTAAAAAAATTAATAAATCAATTGGGACATAAGAAAGTAATTATTAGGGTTGTTGGCTCTTGTATTAGATGTTCATAAGTAATGTGTAAGTAAATTTTGGAGTATGAAACACTCCACCTTCTTTTGAAATTCGAATTTGTCCTTGGAGGCTGATTTTGGAGGCTTGTGGGACAAGTTAAACTTGTCCCATACCTCTTAAATTTTCATACCAACCTTACCTATGGTTGGAGAGTTAAAATTAGCCTTCATTATGCATTTTTGTAAGTCAAGTTGTAAGTTGTAATTGCACTTTCTTACATATTTTTAATTTCAGTCCTTTGGGGTGTGGGCTTGTTTTGGAGTGTGTAAGTAAATTGTCATATTATTCACCCACCTATTTATTATGCATTGGAGAATGAAGTTGACCTTGGGTGTTGGAGTTGAGGATGTGTGAAGTGGCATCCTACATGGATCCACCTCATCCTCTTCTCTTCCCTCTTCTATAAATTTGAATTTCCTTGGCTTGTTTTGGGTTACTTCAACTTGCATTGCTTCATTTTGGGCGACTTCTTTTGGTTTTAAGAGTTCTTGCTTTTGGAGGAGATTGGAGATTGTTGCATACTTGTTGATTGTTGATCTCTTGGATTGCTTTGCATTGGAGAGCTTGTTGTTTTGAACTTGGAACAAACTCCATCATGGAGAGGTAAGAGATTAGCTCTTTGAAATGCTATCTTTTCATTTTTATGCATATGTGAATGGTTGAATGTTTGAATGTGTTGTTTTGTTTGTTAGCTGGTTGGGTAGATGGCCTAGGAATGGTGTAGGAGAAGACTATGGGGTATTCTTGTGTGAGGCATAAGTGTTTTAGGGTAGTATAAGTGTGGAGGGAGTTGGAATTTGGGTTCCACCTTGTAAAAATAAATAGCTTGCATTTCTTTACTCATTATGGGGTGCCATAAGAGGTTAGGGAGGCATAAGAAATTGTGAGGAATAAGGGGTACATAGGGGAGGTATAAGGGCATGTCAGGGATTTGAAATGATATATTTTGATGATTTGTTCTCAGGTGGTGATACCCAATTTCCCCTTGGGAGGCATAAGAAGCATCCCCCATAGTTTCTTGCTCCTTTGGCTTGCATGATGAAGCCTGAGTTCTATTTGTTATGTTTTAATGTGGTTGCAAACTGCATTCTATTTTGAACTGTGTTTTAAATGTGAAATTTTGCTTGTGTGTTGTGGAAGGGATTCACATATATCTGCATTCATTATGTCATGCAACATCCTAGATGTGACCTATGAAGACATGTCAGTATGCCTCTTTCTAGAGACCTTGCAAGGACCTGTAACAGAGTGGTTCCAACATTTAACAGCCGGATCTATCACCAATTGGGCCACATTATGAAATGTGTTTGAAGATAGGTATAAGCCTTCAAAGGATGCATTTGCGTTACTGTCAAAGAACACTCATCTGAAGAAGGAATTCAATGAAACCATGCACAATTTTATCACCCGTTTCAATTCGCTGATCAACCGTGTACCGCCTGCCATGTTGCCCAGGACCAGAAAATCAAAAGTGTTTCTTTGTGAACGCCATGAGCTCAAGAGTAAGTTTCTTACTCTTACAAGAACAAATCACTATCTTAGTCCTCGCTCAAGCCGCGGCAATTCGGATAGAAGAAAACCGCTTATATCTAACGAGTTAAAATGAGATCCATCCAAACCTAAGGCTTCAACTCCTTCTCAAGCCCCCTTCATCGATCCGACATTCCGAGAAGATGGCAAATGACTTGCTCGCGTTAAAGAAACAATTAGCTCAAGCTTCTCCTAATACTCCATACTGGGATATCCACAGAGAAACTTCACTCCCAACAATACCCCACCAAGGCCGCATTTTTCTGCAGCTGCTCCACAATTGGCACTTGAAGCTCCTTCGATCAATTCCTAGTTGAGATTGAAGAAGAGGAGCAAATTTATGAAGAACCTTCATCGCAAGGTGAAGATGATCAAGATGTCGGTGAACCGACTGGCAACTCTACAATCAAGTATATGGAATTTGATGATGAAGAGTCTGATGAAGAAGAGGGTACCCAAGGGTATGCAAGTGGACAGTCATATGATGTTTTCACCCGCTCCCAAGGAAAAGAAGCAGAAGTTGCTGCCAGGATAGAAAAATAGAAGGTTGTTTCGAACACGCCTCCAACCATTGCTAAAAGAGGTAATCCACTTCTTGCTCAACTTCCTATTAAGTCTTTTATGAAGAAATCTTTTCCTCCCATCTCTCCTCCTAATCAGCCTTCTTTTGTTTCCATAAAGACTAGTAATCCTACCCTACCGCTGCAAAGTGAGGGACCCATTCCTTCATCAACACAACCCTTGGTTGCATTCGACATAGTGGATCACGCTAAAAGACTAAGATTCAAATTTTTGAAGCTAAATATCTTCATTCTAACCTTGAGCAGCTTGTAAGATTGACCAAGTATATCCGAAGCCAAGCTGCCATCCCCTTTCCCTGTCTCCCGAAAGGAATCCTTTCCACTCCTCCTGCATCTTGCATAAATGTTTCCTCAACTTCTATGTCAAGAAAAATTGAACCTTTTTATCTCTCCCTCCTAATCAATGGTCACAAACTAAGCAACTGCATAATTGATTCTGGGGCTTCTGATAATGTCATGCTAGTAAATGTTGTTAATGCTTTGGGCCTCACTCTTACTAAGCCTTTCAACAGATGTTACTCCATGGAAACCAAACAAGTTCCATTGATTGGTTAGATCAAAGACGCACAGTTCACATTTGCAGCGTTCCCAGAGAAAAGGGTGAAGGTGACCATCCTCGTTGCTAATATCCCAGCAGCATATGGAGTTCTACTAGGAAGAAGTTATTGCAGAGAAGTTGGTGGAGAGATTCATATGGACTGGTCCAAAGCCAGAATCCCCATCAAGAGTGTAATGTAGACATTGGAGCCTGAATCACAAAAGAAGTACCTGGTCACCAACTTTGATGACCCCAAAGCTCAAATTATTTTCGAATCATCAAGGATGGGGAATTACTTCTTATCCACTAAGTCTGATAAGATGGAGGTTCTCGTCCAAGAGGAAGACCTCAACAAAATATGGACACTTTGCATTTTGATGGCGGTTGTGCAAGCAACTAGCGGATGCGGTGTCTTTGGAGAGTGCTAATATCTCTTGAAGAGGAGATTTTTCCTCTCTCTTTCAAGTTGTAATTTTTTAACAAATATAATACTGCTGAATATGAATCTTTGATACTTAGCATGTAGCTATAAAAGAAAGGGGAATAAAGAACCTAAAAGTACAGGGGTGATTGAGTGATCATCAATCAAGTGAAAAGAATATACAAAGTAAAGAATGAAAGGCTCGAGACATTACCACAACACGGTATGGGGCAGCATTGAGGAATTTGATCCTTTCTCAATAAAATCCGCTCCAAGAGCTCGAATGACATGGCCGATTCATTAGCCGCCTTAGCATCTCTTATGCTCCCTCACCTAGGGTTGAAAACAGACACATATACCATTGAGATAGTCCTCCACCCAAGCGTGCCAAACACTTCTCAACACTGGCAGGTATTTAACAACGACAATTAGCTTATTTCCTTTCTAGAGAAAGCAAAAATTTCAATGAACTTAATTTTGAAGGATCTACTTCGCATGCCGTGAATCACACTGGTCAAGCAAATGAATTAGAAGAAGGTGATGACATATGTCACTCAAGGGAAATAAAATTCCAAAGGGTTTAGTCTCTCTAGAATGTTTGTTTGAAAAACATGATTGGTTTTTCAAGAAAAAGTGATAAGATGATCCCAACTCCTCTCCGAGACCGAATCGGTCAACTCCGGCAGTCTTGTGGAACAGCCGTAGTTTGTGAACATTGGGAAATGTTGTACACCCGAGGAAAATTGGAAGTTTGTCAAATTGCTGAAGAAGTATATGGACGTATTGGTATGGTCCTATGCCGATCTGAAGTCTTTCAAGCTCAAGGACGTTCAGCATGACATCCCATTAAAAGATGATGTCAAACCCTTTCACCAAAAATAGAGGCACTATAACCCCAAGATCTTAGGTACCATCCAGGTGGAAATACAAAAATGATGGATGCAAGAATCATATTTCCTATCCGTCACAAGCACTGCACAGGATGCAAACATTGTGCCCGTATGAAAGAAAAATGGTGAGATACGCATATGCGTAGATTTTCACAATCTAAATCAGGCGTCCTTGAAGGACAACTACCCGCTGCCCATAATGGATCAAGTTCTGCAGGCAGTAACCGGTTCAAAGATGTTGTCCATGCTTGATGGTTTTTCAGGCTATAATCAGATTGAAGTCTCACCCGAAGACCAATTCAAAACAACATTCACTACTCCCTGGGGCACATTCACCTACAACAGGATGCCTTTTGGTTTGACCAATGTTGGTGCCACCTTTCAACGAGAAATGGACTTCGCATTCAAGGGTATGATGGGAAATGTCATCATAGTTTATTTGGATGACTTGAATGTGTTTTCAAAAAATTGAAGTGATCATTGTGATCATTTGGAGTAAGTATTGATTAGATGCCGAGAACACGGGATTTCCCTAAATCCAAAAATGTTGTTTTTGAGGTCACCGAAGGAAAGTTCTTTGGGATACGTTGTTAGCAAGGAAGAGACAAAGATAGATGTCAAAAGGGTTAAGGCTATTCAGAGCCTTACCTTACCCATAAGCAAGACCGGTGTTCACTCCTTGGGAAAGGTGAATTTTCTCGGACACTTTGTCCCGACTTCATTTGAAAAGAATCATCACATATCAAATATGATGAAAGGGTCGTAAACTTCCAAAGTGGAGTGAAGAAGGAAAGGCATCATTCAAGGATATAAAAGCCTTCGTTGCCCATGCACCCATCCTGGTATGTCCCGACTTCTCGAAGGATTTTATCATGTACAGTTATGCATCATGTGCATCTTGTATTAGCCATCTTAATGCAAAACAACTCTGAAGATGTTGAATCTCCCATCGCATTCATGAGCTCTCCTCTCAAACTCCATGAATTAAAAATGTCTCAGTTAGAAAATCATGCCTTCGCCATTGTCAAAGTAGTTAAGAACATCCGGTACTACATCCTAAACTCTCATACGGTAGTGTTGGTTCCTGACACGACAGTTAAGTCTATCCTGACTCAACAGGAGTTAGGAAGCTTACGAGGAATTGGATCGTGAAGGTCCAAGAGTATGATCTAGAAATAAAACCAACCAAGTTGGTAAGAGGCAATGGCCTATGTCACCTACATATCGAAAACAAAGATTCAGAGGTCCCCGAAGAGAAAGATGATTGCATCGATAAAGCGCAGGTAAATTGAAGAAATCTGACTCTCTGCCCATGGTTCTATTTGTTGCGACCAACGACAAGTGGTATTCCGATATCACTTTCTTTCTCACTTAAAGTGAGTGTCCAGCTCATCTAACTTCAAAGGAGAAGCGGACTGTAAAGCTCAGGGCAGCTAGATATGTCATATGGGATGACAGTTTATACAAGTGTGGTATTGATGGCATCTTCTTGCGATGCATTGATAAACCGCAACAGATCAAATTGCTTGAAAGTTTTCATGACTCGGCCTATGGTGGTCACTTCTCCTCATCTGTAACAACATATAAAATCATTCGGGCCAGGTACTACTGGCCAACACTATTTCAGGATATAGCCACCTGGGTAGCAAAATGTGAGCTCTGCCAACAGTTTGTCGGCAAGCCAAAATTGGCTATTTTTCCCCTCAAGCCCGTCATTATTGACAAACCATTCAGAGAAATGGGGAATTGACTTTATTAGAGCACTACATCCCAATCAAGTGTCGGACATAGTTATGTCCTAACAACAACAGATTACTTCACCAAATGGGTGGAGGCCATACCTGTTAAAAATGCCACCTCTGAAGTTGTTTACAACTTCATCAAAGAAAATATCATCGTGAGATTTGGCATCCCACACAAGATAGTTGCTGATAATGCTTCCAACTTCTCCTCATAGGAAGTTATCAGTTTTTTCTATGAATACGGGATAACCTTGGCCCATGCCTCAGATTATTACCCCTAGGGAAATGGTCAGGCAGAATCCAGTAATAAGAACCTAGTGACCATCATACGGAAGCTGGTTGATGAGAATCAACGGTCCTGGCACAAGTCATTGTATGATGCTTTGTGGGTAGACCGTATTACTCAAGAGGTCTCTCGGTATGTCACCTTTTCAAGTATTATATGGAATCGACGCTGAGCTTCCCATTTCCATGAACTCCCTGCTCTACGCTTGGCACGAGCGATTGAAGATGAGACTTTCCAAAATTATCTTGAAAATAGGATCATGTATCTAACAGAGCTTGAAGAAAAGAGAGTAAGAGTGGTTGATATGATCACCAAACATCAGAATCAAGTCAAGAGACTGTTCGATAAAAATGCTAAGCAGAGAGATTTCTAGGTGGGAGATCTCATCCTTTTATGGGACAAGCGAAGAGAGCCAAAGGGCATGCATGGGAAATTCGACTCTCTTTGGAGAGGGCCTTTCAAGATCAAGCAGCTCAATGGAGAGAATAGCTTCTATCTCTCATATCTGGATGGAACTAAGCTCACGCTTCCCTATAGCGGGCAGCATCTCAAAATATTTAGGAAGTAGAGCTTGTTCTCTTCTTTGTACAGTTTACTTTAGTTGTGTGTTTTTTTATCGTGTGTTTACTTTCTGTTGGTTGTGTGTTTTCCTTCCTTTTTCGTCGCCCTTGTATTTGACTCTGTAACCCAATGGATAAGCACTTGTAGATCTGGGATTCTCTACCCTTAAGCTTTGCTCAAATATAGTCCCCAGAAAGAACCAACTATTATCCTGTAAAATTAACAAGGGCAATTTTGCAGGTAACCATACCAAAATTTCCGTTTTGGTTCCACGTTGAGGTCTCTTAGCGTTCGGAATGACATAAAATCCCTTTCTGGAAAATCTAGTTTTTAGAACTTGGTCATTTTTAACCTTTTTCGGTTAGGCGCAGTTTTTATTCGCGTTACATCAACCAAAACCGTGCCCCTCCTTTCCTTTGGCGCATCCTAGAGAGTGTCAACACAAAAATGTTGCACCTCCCAATGCCGCGCCTTGGCGCATGTGCCAACTTGAAAACAAAACAAATGTTGCGCCTCTCTAAAAGTGTGAAGTGGGTGCTAAAAAAGCTTAGTGTTGACACTCTCAAAGCTGCGCCTAGGGTGCAAATCTCTTCATGTCGACATCCATTTAGGTGTGCCATAAGAAAAGTTGGTGGCGCATTTATTGCACCTTTTGCTATATATAGGCGCATCCGACCTGTCATTTTCACGATTGAAAAAACGTGAAAAATTTATTCTTCTATACTTGTCAGCGTTCTTGTCAGCCCCGCGTGTTGCTATTTATCGCATTCGTGGACCCCACATCGTCTCCTCTATCTTATATATTCCTGATCAAGAGCTGAGATTAGATCCACACATGTCTTCATCAAGTAAGAAGCCAACTAAGTCCAAGGGTAAAGCCAAAGCTAACGAGAAGAAAAATGAAATATAAATATCAAAGGGTCGGGATGCCCGAATCCCTTGCAGAGTGTGATCTAGATATCGAGATTCGAACTCGAGCATATTGACATGGAGGACTTATGGGCCAGAAGTAAGAAGGTCACGGGTAGTCCATGGATGGATAAATTGGTCGAAAGTGGTCTCTTTGCACTTTGCTGCGCAGGATTACCGTGAGCGTAATCAACAATGAGTTCATGATGTTAATGGGCCATTGTTACAATAAGGACACAAGATGTGTCAAAAATGAGAAGGGCGAGGTAATAATCAACCTCACTGCCTAGCATTTTGAGATCATGTTGGGTATCCCTCACCATTGACATTTTGTAGTAGTAAGCCAAGAAGACTGCATGAAGACATGGAATGAAAACGAAGATAAATGCATGCAGCTGATGAATGAGGTGTACCTCAAAAACAAGAAGGTGGTAAGCAGGTGGCCACAAGTCATTCATCATAGTGAATTTTCATAAGAGATGAGTGACACCATCACCTTCCTGAGTAGGGTGTTTGGGCTTCCCAATGCCCATTACTTTCACAAGTGGATGCTCAGATATTTAGAAACAATGAGTAAAAATGTCCCTGATCAACATTTTGAATGGGCAGAGATTATTGATAGCACAATCTCTGAGCAGCTTCAAAAGCTTTCAACAACTGGGAGGTTCTATATGAACTCCTATGTGGTATACGCTGCTGCCTTAGAGAGGGACTACCCAACATTGAATCGATGTGGGGTATGGCCCCAGTCAGAATATACGAGTACTATCCAGAGTTAAAACTAGAAAATAGTATAGCCCAATTCAGCAAAGTCAACGATGCCTTCTATGGTGTCATTTACTTCTTGAGGCCTAACATGACTCACGATCGGACGACCAAAAGTGTGGTCACCACCACAAAGAACTAGGGAGCGTTGTTCATACAATTCCCCACTTTCACCTATCTCGAGTAGCTAACTTCTTGGGAGAGCCCACCAAATTTCCGAGGTATGTGGGACCCAGACTGATCCTATTAGAGTTATCTAGATAGCTCATCACATCCCATGAGAAGTGTTTAAAAAGGAAAAAGGGTTGAACTCCATTCCGCCTCACAGTGGGTAGGTACACCTACACTTCACAGAGCAAAGCTCGGGAGATGTTTGCAGAGCTTGAATTGCTCAACTTAAAGCATAATTTCCTAGCGAGGCCAACCTTTAATCCTCGTGATTGCTTTCCAAGGGCAAAGCTCGATCCAATTCACATCCCTTAGATTAAAGATATCTACATTGATCTATATCACGAAACCAAGCTCGGAGGAAGGGATCACATCACTGCCCCGACAGAGATTATTCAATATGGTGTGGCCATCGTCCCAAAGGGTTTCAAGTAATGGCCCGATCAAGAAGTTGATCAAGTTTATCTAGATACAGATGGGGAGAATTGGCCGTTTGCTGAGATTGATAGAACCAAGGAACCTTAGACTATTGAGGAAATGGTCAAAGGAACTGCAGCGCACTAAGCATTGGTGTAAGAAAAATGGTCTCATCTACCTTGGAGTAGACTTTACCACGTCTCCTTTGGGTAATGCACCCACCAAGCCAAGCACTTGCCTAAGGGCAAAGGAAAAGATAAAGAGGGAGAGACAAGAACTGCTTAGGAGGATATCCCTGATAGCCCTCCTTCCACCGCTGAGGAGCAGATAGTAAACCTGGTATCCCTAGGAGAAGAAGAAGTGGTAAGTGCTCCAATGGGCACATCCAATCAGGATGTTGCTACTACTACAACTGGTGAGGTTCCCACCATCCCCTCTCCCACTCCTCCTTCCCCTCCTCATGTCGCTCAAACAACCACTCCTTTGGTTGTGTCTTCTCCCCGTCTTCTACCATTCCCCCTTCCTCTTCCTCCATCTTCTCTTCCCTCACAGATTTGTCCCCCAGCATTTCTTCCCTCATCTCACAGATCCCTTCCACCCCCACGGTTTCCTCTCCTGCAGTCACTCCTACCCCCGTGAGCATTGGAGTGTTGGCTTCTCTCTCAATGCCGCCACCGAGTGTCTCAACACATTTCCCCATGTCCACTGCAGTTGCTCCTTCTTCCACCCCTGTTCCCTCCTCTTCCCCTGGTCCCACTCCCTTAAGTCCAGAATGGATCTCCGAACACCTGAGCTAGCACAAGAGGAAAGTCCCTATTGCACCTATGGACTCCTCTCGTTATTCTGGCTAAAGGACCCAAGAAGAAAAAAGCTATAACCCACTTCTCTCAAAGCGCTTCAGGTGAAAGGGTTATGGAGATGCATACCCTGATCTCACAAAGAAGAAAGAAGATCTGTCTCCTACAAATTTTACAGTGACTCAGGTCACAATGGGAACATCATCAGAGAGCCTACAAGGAGAGGCCTTATCCACAGTGGATGCCCTTTGTAAGAAGCTTCAAGAAGCAAAGGAAGAGAAGAGGATATTGAAAGAGCAAAACAAGCATCTTCTCCAAGCCCTGCAAAAGATGGGCAATGCCCCTCCTGTGACTGTCACCGACTCTCCTGAAGTTCTTATTCAAGAGAAGATAAATGAGTACACCAAGGTAGGCAAGAAAGGTATAGTAGTGTCTCGCCTGGAGAGAGCAGATCCTCAAAGATAGTGAGGAAGTGATTACAAAGTTCACAGAGCTTTATCAAAATATAGATCAAGCTAACAAGGAACTCTAGGTAATAGCAGGACCTATCTCCAAAGAGTTGGACCATGCCAGGTTGCAACACGAGACATTCTAGAAGATGCTCGACTACCCAGTCGATGACTTGGTGAAATTCAACATTTTGATCACCCGCGTGCACCCAACAAAGTCCTTGCTGCTTTAGACTATCGGGTTGACCAAATGGAGTTTGTCTTGGAAAAGATAGACAAAATCAAGGAGGAAGCCCTAGATGCAATGCATCAAATGGAGCAGATCATCTTAAGAATGTCTCCAGGGTTTCTCGGTGCATCGTACACCTTGAGGAAGGCAGATGATACTATTTGGCTCTTCAAGGAAATCACGTCACAAGGTTTAGCGTCAGAGGCCACTTTTGATATAGAATCTATCAACAACCTTCTCACCGATGTGACTTTGTTGGATACCTGATGGAGGTAGGAAATGAATATTTCAAACTCCTAGAAAGACTCGAGAGAAAAACGGAGACTTACAAAGTCATCGAGGATCACACCAAACGTCCCGCTCGGGATCAACTTCAAGCGATGGTAAGCAAATAAACTAGTTTCACTTTCTTTGTCTCAAAGAGGGACTATGCCCGCACACTGCTGTTGGCATGTCTATCCACGAGATCTACCCACCGATAGATTTTCGGACCAATAGGGTCTTAACGGAGGTGAAAGATCTCATTTGTGTGATTTATCCTCCTTTTTACGGCCACATTAAAGCCATTAAACCTCACACAGGTGGGAGGTATTTCAAAAAGTAGGACAACCATAAGAAAATTGTAGACTCTTACGAGGGTTTTGAGTAGGTTATTTGCAGAATTGGTAGGAAGAAAGAGAAAATGGGAGGGGTGTCATGTCAATTGGAGCCGAGTTGTGACCTGGCTTAGAAAAATAATGAGGTACTTTGGAACCTCCTGCACAAAGGAGGCATCTCAAATTTCATTGAACGAATTCAGGGTCATGACCTGAACATTTTGGTTCACTTTGATACGGATTGGAAAGATAGGAAGGTCAAGTATGGTGGGCACAAAGTGTTATTGTCAACAAGAAGCGATTGTTGAGGAAACTGGATTGGAGCTGAAGGGCTACCAATTTTTCAGTAAGAGGATTGACAGGGTCGTTGAGGCCAAGAAATTCTTCGACGAGGGTGAAGAGCTGGAGTTTGTTGTCTGCAGGCATAAGGGTAAGTTTTATTCCCACGCTATATGATGAAGTGACGAATATGATGGTCAGATTTATTTCTCTGCAAGGATGGTATAAAATGGTCCCTATTAAACACCTTGTTTTTCTAAACCATTTTAGAAGGAATTTCACGGTCTGTTTCCCGCATTACCTTCTCAAATCCCTGCAGACTCTGTTCTAGATTTTCAAAAGCACTCCCGTGCTATTCCTTTGCATCAAGGCCTTATCTTTCTATTGCATAAGCTATGTGTTGCCAAGTTCCCTGGCTTCCCGATTGCTCCTAGTGAGCCACTCGCGACCACCTCCTCTGGCTCCCACTCCCATTCTTGCCACCCTTCCAAGTCCAAATACAATAACCCCTTGAAAATAAACACCCCTCTCATTGGCAGGATTCTCAAAAGCTCCAAAGAGATGGAGGTTGCTCAAAACTTGCTTCATATCAGTAATGTTGGTATTGAAAAGGCCCTGCATCAGGAGGAGACTCAAGTGGCTAATAGACTGGAAGCCCTGGAGAAAGAGATGAAACAGATGAAGAAGGACCTTCAGTGTATGGAGAAGCAAAAAGGGAAAAGAAAGTTTGATGAAGAGAATGACAAAGACAAGGATCAATTTACTGAGATATATAAGAAGTTGAACTCTTTAGATACCAGACTGGGGAGAGATAAAGATAGACATGATCACAACATGGCTATCTTTAAAGCCATAAGTGACTTTCTTGAGCAGCAAGTTCGGAGCATTGCTATGCTAAGTGGGATCCCTGTAACTATTTGGGGGAATGAGAAAGAGAGGAGTATGGCCTTTTCACAGTTGGATGCTTCAGACTCAATGCACACAACCACTTTGGCGTTGTTTACCTCACTGCAGACGATCAAGTCCAGAATTGAAAGAGCACTCAAGAAATAGACTCACTTGGGCTGACAGGATTTGGTTTAGATGTTGTTCTTTTGCGATCTTTCTGCTATGACGTCATTGCTTTTTGCGGTCTTATTGCGGTTTGTGTCCTTTTTTTGCTTTTGGTTATAACCTGCTCTTGGTTACTTTTCGTAACACCGTTATATCTAGATTTAGATCCTTTTTGTTGAATCTTCATAGTCATAGTAAAGGCTGATGAACCCTTTATGTAACGGGTATAGTCCCTTCAAAACTATTTACCAATAAAAAAAATATTTATATATAAATATATTAATAATATTAGTGTATTAATAATTTGATGAAGTCAACTTTATTTGAATTCCTCCTTATTTTTGTGTAAATATTAACAAGAACTAAATATAGATAAATTTAGTAACAAATTTTTAAAGTAAAACAATTTAAATTATAAATGGGTGCATGCATTTTTAAAAAAATTGATTTATTTACTTAATCAAACAAGTCATTTGGAGCATGATAAGATAAAGCAAGAACGATAAAAATTCTAACTAATCATAGGAGAGAGATGATAGAATAACTAACAAGTTTGTTTATTCAAAGGAATTTTAACAACTACTTTCATTCACTATGACTAGTTAACAATCCATTCCCTACACAAGTAAAAATTCCACAAGATTAGCAATATTTGTAACATGGCAAGAATCACACTTTGGAGGAAGTGAAACAAACGTATATTGAAGAGAGTGTATTGCCTTTTAACTCATTTCCAACTTCTACTTCAACCACACAATGAGATAAAGTGGTAGTTTCCTTTCACCATACAAATAAAACTTGATAATTTATTTTCACAAAACTAACCCATTTAAAAATATAAGTCTATTAAACAAGCACTCTTAAGGAGATTTCACATTATAAAAGAGTTTCCAAGTATTACAACAAATTTATCCCAAGCTTACAATTTACAAACATCCACTTAAGTGAGAATAAAAGAAAATTAACAAATTACAACAAGGCTATCAACAAGACAAACTTCAAGTCTTCAATATTCATGTCCTCTTCACATTCATAGCTCCAAACTTGATTTCTTCAAACATCATAATGGAATCACAAAAAACAAAAGGGGAGTAGGCAATGCTCTCCGTCTAACCTTAAATCCATTAAGGGGAGAATCCATCCCCTTAATGGCCCCCGAGCCCCAACCAAGGAACCATGAGGAGCATTGAACAACAATGAAAACTTCCAACAAATTGGCTTCACAACATATATGCATACAAGAAATTCAACTCAACCAAGACAACATATCCAAAAAAATTGCACATTCACAACAATACAAAGTTTTGAAGATCAAACCAAATAGAGCAACGTTTATGGGAGACCACCTCCTTATGCCTCCCAAGTGAAGTGGGAGTCTTACCTTAAGCCTCCAAGTGCAGAAAATAATTAGACAAAATCCTTAGCTCTCCCTGCAAGCATGCAAAAAAACCATGAATTCCTTTTCTCTCCCCATAGGTAAGACTCCCATTCACACTCCCACCAAATGCATGCCTCACAAAAATCCCTTTTCCCTCCCCAATGGTCCCATAATCCCTTCTCACACACCCAACTAAGGCCAACTACCCAACCAACACACACAAACACCATCACAAGACAAAAACACTTTTAACAAGCACAACATTGCTTACAAACAAGAAAAATAACATAATAATAAAGGTGGAGAGCCTACCTCTCCATCAAGTTCCAAGAAAATATTCACAAGCCTCTTCAAATCCAAGCCAAGAAATTTCTAAGCACTCCAAAAGCTCCAATTCCAAAAGTGCACAAGAAGAGAAAAGAACAAGTAACCCCCATTCCAACCAAAACTTACCAATAAATAGAAAAAGAATGTGAGGATGATGAGGTGGCTCCATGTAGGATTCCACTTCATCATTCCTCCATCCCCACACTCAAGTCAACACACCAATACTAAGAAAATCAATGCACATGCAAGGACTATGACAACCCACATGGCTCAAAACTTGCACACCATGCTTTCAAGGGACATAATAAATTGGGGTAGAAATAAAGTGCAATAATTTTCCTTCTTTTACACTCAAAAATGGACAAAGAATTCAAAAATAATCTTTCCAACCCATAGGTAGGGTTTTTGGGTAAATTTAAGAGGCATGGGACAAGCCTTGCTTGTCCCACAAGCCTCCAAAAATGCCCCCCAAGTCAAAATCTGAATTTTTAACTTGGGGTGGAGTAAAACACTCCCAATAAACATAAATTTTACTTACACAAGGACTACCAAATCTCATCATAACTATTTTTCACATCTCTAATTTGGTTAACAAAATAAGAAGGTTTTAACTTAATTAACACACATTTACAACATGCTAATAAGGTGACAAAATTTCTAAATTTATATTCACAAAACATAAATAAATCATAGGAAAAAATTAAAATCAGGGACACAATTCACCCCATGGCCACATATGTGAAGTCACCCCCATGGGAGACTTCCAAACAAGACATGAAAAACACACACAAAACAAAATTACACAAATTTTCAAATTTGGCCTCGTTTCTCAATGCCCAACAGCTTTCCGTGGTTGGTCCCCTATTCCTTCGATGTATATGATAAAAGTCATGCACATAACAAAATACCTCTTTGGACTTTCGGTCGTATTAAAGATCGAGAAAATATACATATAAAATCAATATTAATCATTCGACATTTAGAAATTCTAGTATCCATCAATATGTAAAAATCTAAACATAACATCCATGAGATTACAATTATACTCCAACATCCCCAAACATAACATTTTAGTATAAAATCCACACCATGAAAATCAACATATATCAAACTGTCTAACATCACTATCTAGTTCACCATAGTAAAATGTAAACATCATAATGTCAATAATCCAAATATCAGTATAATCAATTATCTCTTTGAATAAATGTATCAAAATAAAAATGTCCGAACATCATTCCAACAATATAAATATCAATATGAAACAATGTCGAAGAGGAGTGGGCACTACAAAGGCCTCTCTCATAGAATTCCCAATTTATGTCGATATTATTGTGCAAAGAAATCCACAAAAATGAATACAAAATAAATCCTATACAACTAGTGTTCCAAGACTTCTTTTTAAGACTTATAATCAAGTATGTTAGTTATCAGACTTGTGATGTCATAGAAGAAAGGGGCTTAAACTTGATGGCCTAACCAAAATGTCCAACCTTAATAACTAGAAACTCGTATCCATGTTTGTTTCCAATTTAAAGTATAAAGACTTCAAGATAGTAGGAAAATATGCATCAAAATATTGTGACCATGTTAAAATATATGTTTGATTAAAAGAAGATGAATTATGAGAAATTTGAAAGTACATCCTACTCTCAATTTAAATTTTATTAGATACTTGATATTTTTATAGTCCAGCTTTCTATATTTATGTTGCTTTAAAATCCCCAATAGGAATTCTCTATTGCATTTGTCTTATATTCTCGCATAACAAAATTTATGACCTTACCACCTATTAATTTTCCAACTTAAATTTTGTTAGAGATTAAATTCTTTCACTTTGTCTATAAAAATTAGATTAAACACATTTTTGTGTGGGAATTATTTTCTTATATGGATTTGTTTTGCAATCCAATAATCTAATAGGTTAATTTAAATAATGTGTGCCTACAGATGAGTTCAATCACATACACGTATGAGATTAATTGGATTTTGAGTTTCTTGGTAGCAGTCAGGAAAACCTAACACAAAGTGCAAGAGACAAATGTGATTTCCAATGGAAAGGGTGACAAAGAGAAGAGGGTAAACCTATGGTTTGACCCTTCTCTATACTTCCAAAAATACTCAATCCTTTATAGTCACAATCATATCATGTAAGCCCCATATATTTTTACTTCATACATAATTTTTTTGTAAGATGGGTTTTGAACCTTGGTCATAGTTGTTGTCATTGATGTCAAGTGACATTGATGGAAAAGCAGTAAAAGGTGAAGTAAGATCTGTGATGGACACAAAGGTTGTCGGTTCTCTATAGGTTTGGTTGGCGACACAGAGTCCAATGGAAGCATGAAAATGGAAGATATAGAAGTTTCAAATGTGATACAGTGTCAAGTATGATGGTGTATGCATGATAACAAGCTCTTATAGTGAGTATCAAGTATGTTGGTGGAAGTATCAGTCAAACCGCTTCACTTAGGCTTATTTCTTAGGCCTTATGGCATATGAAATGCTTGGTACAGTCATGAAAAGACCATGAGAGCATGAAAGTAGAATAGTAATGTTATCTAGGTCACATTTGAGTAAAAAAGCCCGGTTTATGAAAGAGTTTGCGAGAATCAAATCGAAATGATGCACCACGAAGTAGTTGCAATCTAACGGAATCGAAATGGATCCAACGTAATCACAAGGAAGAATCGATCAATCAATGGAAGAAATTACATAACAAAAACAAAGCTTGCACATAGAGGAAAGACAATGGAGTGTCTTGGCATACTCATAAATCAGGAATAAAAGGGTACATTTAGGGTGCTGAGTAACCTTAGTGCATGACACATAAGCAAACCCTAAACCTAACCCTAAATCTAACCCATGTGAGATGATCCTCCATATGTGAGTGGAGGACACATAGGATCCCACACACCAATACCCCCTTTATTGAAGTTGGGGTAGTGACTATGGTGAGTCGATAACAAGAAGACACTCCTAAAAACTAATAAAGATGTGTCAATGTGGCCCGACAACTAAAGGCTTGATAAAGTGCCCATATAAAAACAACATCTTCCTAGAAGAAGAAGAAGAAGAAGAAGAGAAGGACTATATAGCTCGAAGAAGATGAGCAGATGCATAAGACCTCACTCAAAGAAGAGACAGCAAGCAAAGAAACTTCACTTTAGTCAAGGGCTTGGTGAATATATCTAAAAGCTGATCAATTGTCTAAATGTATTGAATGTCGATGATACCATCATGAATAAGATCTTGTATGAAGTGCATATGGATCTCAATGTGATTCATCCACTGATGCTGAACTAGATTTCTGTAAATTGAGATAGTGTTTGTGTTATCACAATAGATAATGGTAGGTCACGAAAGTGGATGCCATACTCTGTCGAGAATACCCCGTAGCCAAACAACCTCTTTGTAAACACTAACTACTCCTTCGTATTCTACCTCTCGTAGAAGATATAGCAACCGCATTCCGGTTCTTGCTAGACCAACTAACAAGAACCAAACCAAGAGAGAAAGCGTAGCGAGGTAGATTTCCAATGATCTAAGTCACCGCCCAATCGAATCTATAAACCCAATCAAGTCAATATCCACTCCTCCATAATAGTGAATGCCATCGTATAGGTGCCACAAACTTAATGAAGGATCTCGCTTAACTAATTTCCAATGTAGGTCATGTGGCTCCTACATGAATCTAGACACGATCCCAATACCATAATATAAATCTAGTTCAGTGTGAGTTAAGTAAATCAAGCTCCCCACTAATCGTTGATAAAGGGTACCATTAACCAAGGGAGTAGAGAAATCGAAACCGACTTAACCTCTGGAAAGAAAAGGAGTAGGAGAAGACTTGTAGTTCGGACATCTAAAAATGAGAAATCAAATGAAGAGCATACTTAGGTTGTGAAATCAAAACTCCTGAGTCATATTGTGAAATCTGGATCCCATGAAAGTAATGAAGCAGACCTAAGTCAGTCATGGAAAACCTTTTGGCCAAGGTGATCTTCATAGAATCAATGATAGAGGAAGATCTACCTATGATTAACAAGTCATCAATATAGAAAACAAGGATGAGTATGGAGTCATCTTGCCGTAGAATATAAACATTTGGATCAGAGTGACACCTAGTAAACCCTAATGTAAATAAAAAGGAGTCCATCTTGGCATACCAAGCACGAGGGGCTTGTTTAAGGCCATAAAGAGACTTCTTTAACATACAAACGAGGGAGGGATCATGGAAATAACCCGGAGGTTGTTCCATGTAGATCTCTTCCTCTAGGTCACCATGAAGGAAGGCACTCTTAACGTCCATTTGATGGAATTTCCATCTGTTTGCTGTGGAAATGGAAAGAGTCGGGTCAAGTAGAAGTCATCTTCACTACCGGAGAAAAGGTTTCAATATAATCAACCCTAGCCATCCGGGAGAAACCCCGAACTACTAATCACGCTTTAAACTTTTTGACGTCTCCATCTACTCCATACTTTGTTCGGAACACCCACTTACACCGAACGATTTTTCTTCCTTTCGAAAGAAGGGTGAGATCCCAAGTATCATTCTTCATGAGAGAGTAATACTCATCATCCATGGCAGAATCCCACTCAGAATACCGAAGCCTCCCTAAAAGAGGCGTGGATCAAGCAGAGGCAAAGAAAGAGTGGGGTCTAACGATATCTCGAGCGAGTACATCTCATATCCAAAGTATATCAAAATAAATCTCCAACACTTTGCAAATTTTTCCTAGCCCAAAGAGGACTAGGAGGATCAGGCTCAGAGTCCGAAGATTCATCACTCGAGTGAGAAGGGACAGTCTTTATCATCACTACTATCGAATCGTAAGACTCAAAGGTCCGATGGTCGGGAGGATCACGAAGAGGAGCATGCTCAACAACATCATCATCTGATGAATCAAAATCCAAATCAGCAAGCTGAAGAACCTCAATAGGTAGAGAAGTATAAGTCAAAGAAGACTCATCGAACTTAACACTTCTCTCAATATAAAGCTCATGAGAAGTATGATTCAACAATCAATATCCCTTCACACCATTAGGATACCCTACAAAGATACAAGGTTTAAATTGTGGTTCCAATGCCTTGCATTTCTTATTGGGAATCGAGCCATATCCTTGGATCCAAAGACTCGAAAGTGCTCAACATCAGGCTTGCATCCAAACCAGGCTTTAAAGGAGTAATCCCTCTTACTACCTTATGTGGAACACGGTTCAATGTAATGATCACAATTCACCGCTTCAACCCAATACATGGAGGAAGAGATTTTGAGTGAATAATACAAGTGTCCATCTCCTTAAGAGTATGGTTCTTTATTTCTATTACTCCATTCTCGTGAAAGGTTATAAGCAACTCGTATGCCTGCAAGAAGATCCCTTTAGAAGTATAGAAATCCATGAACCTATTGTTTACATATTTGCCTCCAATTTTGGTTTGAAGAACCTGATAGACCGTTTCGCCTATTTCTCAAAGAAGAGTCTTAAAGTCTTGAAAATGTTCAAAGACTTCAAACTTAAGCTTAATAAAATATACCCAAGTATATCACGAATAGTCATATATGAAGGTGAGCACATAAAGAGCTCTAATAAACGAAGGAGATGGAAATAGACCGGAAATATTCATTGTGAACAAGATCCAAGGGATGAGTAGCTCTCCAGGATTTTCCTTTGTCAAAGTTCTTTTCAGGATGCTTTCCAAGGGTATAACCCTCACAAATACCCTTAGAAAACTTGACGTGGGGTAACCTGTTGACCATTTTGTTTTGGCTCAATTGTTCAAGGTAGCAATAATTTAGATGTCCGAAACACTCATGCCATAGGTTACTAACCTCATTTGCATGAGTGAGCAAGGTAGTGGGAATATTATCACAAGTAAAGTGGGAAAAGGTATACAATCATGAACAGTGATCCGCCTTTCCCTCAACCACTGTAGTGTCATCGTTAAGCTCACGAATAATCACCGAGTTAGGACCAAATTCCACTCACATTCCTTCACCAAGGTGAGTAATTTGGTAAACCGATAGGAGATTGGTAGAGAGATCAGGAACACTCAACACTTGGTTGAATGTTCCCCCATCCATCTCTACCGATCCACTACTAGAAACCGACACTGTCGTGTCATTACCCATCGTGATTTGGGACATACCACAAGGCTCAATGTTGGATAACTCAACATGTGAAGAAGCCATGTGGTGCAAGGCACCGAAATCTATAATCCACGTTGATGAAGGAGCAACTTTATCACCAAGATTCTTGCAATATGAACACAAAACTTGTCTTTTCGTGCTCTAGGCTCAAGTCGAAGCGTTCATGTTAAATTTAGTTTTGGTCTTAGTTTTCTTCTTAGGTTAATCCTTTATTTCTTTTTCTTTTGTCTTCTTTTATTTACTAGTATTTCGCTACAAGGAATGAGACTTGGACTTGAGAAACCCCATTTGAATGAGTTTTTCCTATTCTCGAATGAGTTGGGATGAAAAAAGTCAAAGGAGGGCATATTCCAATCCTTTCTCAAGGCAACTTTTGTAGCGTAAAAAGTTGACACAAAACAGTAATATTCGGGACCTAACTTAGAGAGAATCGATAAGATCGAGTTGAGAATCTTTCTTCTCTACTTGACGTTTCTTTAAAAATAAATATAGTGTGGATAAACTTACAGAAGAATGCTTGTAGGTTTTCAAAATCACTAGGATTTAACCCTAGTAGTTCATTTTCCAACTCATGTACTCTCATGTCATCTTGTTGTCCAAACATTTTATCCAACGTTTTCCATGCAGAATTAGGTGTTCGGATGACTCAATGTGGAAGAGCAAGTTAGGAGAAATAGACATGCAAAGAATACCTAAAGCTTCATCATTACAATTTAACCACTTAAATTTTTGGGGTTGTCATCTGGTTTAGTCTCAGTTCCCATGGTGATGCGGAACAACCCTTTACCCCTTAGTTTCATAATAATTTTTGATCTCCATTCAAAGAATTGGAACGACGTAAGTAAAGGAATTGAAAGTGCATCCATAGTGAAGAAAGAGAGAAGGAATGCAAATTAGAAACACAACCACCTAGGACAATATAGAAACCCCCATGCTTTCAAAGCACTTTATAGTTTAGTGTATGGAATACAATCGGGTCCGAGCGTGCATCTTGAAATAGTTGGTAACTCACCTTGTAATCAGCGTAATAATGCACAAGAGAGGAGACCACAATCGTGTTTCGTGGAGCATAGCAAAGTGACACTGTATACAAGCACAACTTGCAAAAACTAGGAAGGAGGTGAAATCAAATCCTGGTTGTGAGAAAGAGCATCTCACGTCGCAAAGGATACCCCCTTGCTGCAAACTGTGGTGGATGTGCTCACTAGTCGTAAGCAATAATAAGGGTAAATAAAAGTTTTAGATGAACTCAAGATGAGTCCCGATGATCTTCAAATTGTCGGAAAAGCACTCGTAACAAAAATAGGTTCTCGTAGCGTCACTGCACACTTGAGCATACGATTAGTAAAAAAATCGACACTAACACCTAAAAAATTATTGCTTTGAAACGACTATTTTAAATTACTACTAATCGCAAAAGAAGAGATCGCAATTAATAGAAATAGATTTAATATAATTAAATCTAATTAATTACGAATAGAATCTCTAATTAAAATCTAGTGCAAATTAAATCCTAATTAAAATTCAAATATACTTTCCCTTTTGAAAAGAAATACCCACCAAAAAAAACACCCCCTTATCGAATATACCCCACTTTATAAAAATCCACCCAAAATGATTTTAAAAAAAAACTTACTGTTATAAAAAAAATACCCACTTGCAAAAATTTCCACCAAGGTTTGAATACCGCCTTAAATGAATTTAAGTCCACCCGGCTTGGGTGGTTGGGCTCAACGTGGATACGGTTGGGTGGATCCCGAGTTGGGCGTGGGAAAGCAGCGATAGGGAGGAGGGAGCCTAAAGCGAGGAGAAAGCTCATGGGAGTGGGAATGAATCCTAACCAGTGGTCGTGAGGACCAAGCAAGGCGCACACGGGGACCAGTGACCCAAAGATGCGGTCGGGGATGAAGCCCAAGGTGGGAGTGCAGCTCGTGGGGGCGAGCGAGGTAGGAAAGCCGGAGGCACGAGCAGTCGAGCAGGAGTGCAAACCAGGCCAAGGGAAGGACACCAGCAGAGGATGAGAGAAAAAATGACTCAACCTCGGGTAAAAATGAACACATGAGCCAAGAATTCATGGTGATTTGAGGAGCCCGGGGTAGAGAAGAGGAGATGGGGGTGAGTCGAGGAGCTTGGTGGAGAGCCCTGCTAGAGCAAGCACTAAAAACACCAACTTCAAACCTAAAATTTGAACCTATATTCTACAAAATAACATGCAAACACGAGAGAGAGAGACCAAAAATAGAGATCTAAAAAATTTCAAGGTTAATAAATTTTTTTAAACTAGAAAACAACTTCTTATTTTAATCGATCTACTAGATTTAGTCGCAATTAGCTAAATGTAGTCAGTAAACTCCCCGATGACTTTAGGAAACTTGCACATGCATGAAGAACACAGCAAAACTGAAACTTTCCAAGATGAATTTGTTAAGAACGTTAGCAAATGAAATTATAGAATCTAATGATCAAAAAACTTGCACGAGGAGTAAAAAAAATGAAACTAAGAGTAAATGCAACTTGAATGATGAATGCATGTTTACCCGATCTCACCTCGATACCATGTATGATTTTTCATCACACCAAAAGCTCAAACTGATGGTGGAGAGGGATCTCATTGTGTTATTCAGCTACTACGCCAACACCCTCCCGCACGATGGACCCAGGTATACACCCAATCAAACCCAACAACATTAGGAGGCGGTGAACCGAGAATTTCCCAGGAGGTCACCCATCCCAACACTACTATGGGGCTGACGTGCTTAACTACCTAGTATTAGAGCTGCATGACTTGCCGTCACACCAAAAGCTCAAACTGATGGTGGAGAGTGATATCATCGTGTTATTCAGCTGCTACGCCAACACCCTCCCGCATGATGGAGCCGGGTATACACCCAATCAGGCCCAACAACATTAGGAGGTAGTGACACCGAGAAATTCTTGGGAGGTCACCCATCCGAAAAGCTAAACATTGTTTACATTTTAATATCATTTTATGCCCCATCAACATTAAGGATAAATTTTATCAATATAGCTTAAGGGTAGTAAGGTATATTCTTTTTAACACAAGTAGATAATTTCCTTTTCTTCCACTTACAAAATCTTGACTTCATCTATAAGATCACAACCTCATTTTTTTTGTATAACCTTTATAAGGGTTACCATACCATTTTATTATGCCTAGTATTACATTATTGTCATAACCTAGAAGGTTTTACTACACAAATTTATAACTCAAAAAGTTTACCATTACCCTTTTATGATAACTAGACATGGTTACATCATTCTCTATCCAACACGGCACACAATCCAAAGGTGGTGAAAAGATTCTAATGTACTTTGACTTGAAAACAAAAAGGTAAACAATATTGGTCATATCCAAGCTAAGCTATCTTTCAAAATTGCTATAATACAATAAAATACTCATAACAATGTTGTGATCAGTTTATATCATTCACAATAATATTTTACAAGTTTTAGTTTCAATTAGTTATGGCAACATCACTCCACGAATATAGGATACTAAAGCATTGATCCCTTCTCAATTTCTCCACAAATACTATTCTAGAGCCTCCCAACACATTAAGCATTCGAGCAAAAGAACTTCATAAGAAAAACCAATACAACTTTCTACAAGTCATTCCCCTTTTTATTTTACACATGAAGATTCTAAGTGCATTCAATGCCAATCATTTGGCCTCCATTGGTCATAAGTCTAATATTATGTATCGTATAGATTATATTTGGTCGCCAACGACTATCCTCCGCAAAGAATACACATAATGCATGCACCTCTAAGACCATGAATCCATGTGCCATCCAATATAAAACTCGCCAGAGGATGACATATGCATGACGTATTCTCGAAACCCGACTATTGGAAACGAGGTGTGCCGATTGGATGAGTTGGAAAGGCACGATGATGTCACAATTAAGAGAGTGACTCGCGAGCATGGATGACTGGGTTTGAATTTAAATTAGTGTTTCACATCCAGGCACAAAGGAACCATGCCCCACCAAAAAAATTATTACTCATAGTTTAGCAAAATACACGCGGCCAATGCAGATGGGATAATTAGTGACAATTTTAAAACCAAGCAGGAATCGTGTTTCCACAAAGTGCATTTTATCGAGCATTGTTTGGCTAGATAACGGGTTTCCACAATGTATTTTTGGGGGAATGGGGTAGAGGAATCAGTTACTATCTTTGGGTGAGCCATTTTTGTGAAATCGGTCATAGAGTCTATGTGGACATTGGGGAGGCAGGGATCTAAGCAAAGCAGCATACATCATTCACAATAAGTGTATTTATTCCTTTCCTTATTTCTCCTTTTGTTAATATGTGCTATTTAGTTTCCTTCCATGTTAGAACAATATATGTGTTATTTAGTAATCAATATTATGTAACTATGTTAAAGAATCTTTGTTATTCAAATCGAACGACATAATCTTTGTACTATGTTGGCATAATTTCTATGGTGTTTATAACATTAGTTAACTCTGTTTGACATAGTGGATAGATGTCTATCAATATTTAGTAAGCCATGATATACATTCTCATAATAACCACTTTTTTCCTTTAAGACAGAATATAGAATGCACATAAATTCTTTGAAAACACTCCATTTTGGTGAAATTTATTTGCCTCAATTACACCCTGGGACCATTTCGCATTGTATATTATAGAACATAGTTTAATGTTGTTTTCTTCTTATAACAAGGTGTTAAAGTTTGGAAACAATGAATCTTTCTATTTTAGTTTCTCGTCACTTTATTAGGCATGGTAATTTTAGTTATCTGTCCCTATTTAGTTGTTTCCTCCTTTCTAATTAGCTAATTATTTGAAATTTTGAAATAGGGGTGGGTTAGCCATGAACAATGAAGTTAATCAAGTATAAAGCTTCAACCTATTATCAAACACATGTTCATTTCCTACACTCTTCAAGATGGGAAAAGCTTCTCCAATATTATATGGTTTTAAATAATCTCAAGGAATGGAAAATGAAATTATTGTATTCTTGTAAATATTTTTATAAGAAATGAGAGAACATGGACCGATTTTCCTCCATGGTCTAGTCAGTAGCCAACATAGTACTTAAACCGATTTTTATTGTTAGTGTTGATTCGTATTGCCGATGAAAACTATTTATTCTTTCTTATCATAGATGATCGTATCTGGATAAGATGAACTCATCCATGTTTATAAATATTATTCAAGAGTAATTCCATACAATTTAATTATTGAAGTTATTTATAGCATATATATTTCAGATGCTTTGGTTTTTAGGAAATGGGACACCCAACCTTATTTATAACATATATATTTCATATTCTTTGGGATTGGCCACACAACTTGCATTAAGTGGTACTTCACAGATTCGATGGTGAAATCTTTTATAGTAAACGACTTAAAAAGAGCCTTTCTCCATGTCTATCTTCTCTACCCTCCGCTAGTTTCCCAATTATTAGCATTCCACAAAGTATAAAATATTTCCATGCTTTGGTTGTTAGGAAACGGACACCAAGCCTTGCTTCATTATTCTTGTATACTCTTATAGGAACCTCATCCACCGAAAATATACAACCATTATTGATTCATTAGTTACGACTCTCCATGACCCCATTGTTGGATATCACTAACACCGAGAGCAGGGATGAATCAATGCAAATCAATTTTACCACCTTTAAAACTTCTTAACTAGAAACAATACTCAAACATAAGAAAATTATAGTACAATCAAGAATACAAGTACACATAACACCAAATTTATAGTGGGAAACCCTGGAGGGAGAAAACCCAATTGAAATGAATGGATTTTAAAAAGAACACCCATTCTTAACATACAATGATTCCCAGCTTGGTTGAGCACCCACTCAACCCGAGAAACACCCAATTCACAAATTCTTCTAGAACCCATGGAAGGTTTCCAAGCACCCACTTAGCTAATTTAGCAAGTTGCAACTTGCAAGGAGATCCTACCCCGTAACCCAAGCACCAACTTTAGAAAAACTAGATTGAAAATTTTCAATTTGACCATCCGGCCCCCGTTGCTTATTCAATTGATTATGATCACCTTTCTAGCACATTGTTCATCTACTTTTTAAATGTCAATTTCATCAACTTTTGCTCCTAAATCATTCTCACAAAATCAACTTACTCATGGTCATACCCTCTCTGTTGTGACACTTTTTTAGTAACTTTTATTCAGTCAAAATAATAATAAATACGCAACCTCCATACAATGATTAATATCTCCCCATCCAAGAAAAAACCATTCCCTTATGGTTGTTAGTCAGATTATATATTTCTTGCAGTCTTGTTAAGATAGGTTCAACCTACTTTTCGATTCAAATACTTGGATTTAAAGCTAATGATGCCCCGAGTTCAACAATAGAGGACTCGACATTTTTGCTGTAATACTTGAAGCCGTCGAAGACGAACCCACCGATGAAACTCCGCTACTGGCTGAAGGGTTTATTATCACTGACGTCGCAGGAAGACGAAGACGCTCACCGTACACAGCCACCGGCAAATCCAAAGGAACGTATGGCAATTCATCTTCCAATTTGAGAATCTTTATCACCTGTCTCATCCTCGGTCTTGTCTTCGGGTCTGGATGAGAACATAGCAATCCCACCAACATCAGCCGTTCCATTTCACCGGCATTGAAATTTCCCCAGTTTTGTATCAGCAGCATCCAAAATGTTTCCCTGGCCATAGAAATCCCAAACCCATTCCACCAGTCTACAGTTGTGGTCAAGTAGGGTGTAATCTATGGGCCGCCTTCCGCAGGCAATTTCTAAAGTCACCGCTCCAAAACTGTACACGTCCGCTTCTGGGCTCGCCTTCCCTGTTACTACACACTCAGGTGCTAAATATCCTAATGTCCCGGCCACCACGGTCGAATGGGATGCTCCCTGATCACGCTCCACTAATCTCGCCAACCCAAAATCCCCGAGCTTGCCATTGAAATTAGCATCCAACATTACGTTGCTGGCCTTGACGTCTCTGTGCACAACCCGCTGGTCCCATTCCTCGTGAAGATAAACAAGAGCAGAGGCTATGTCACATGCAATACTATACCTTCGATCCCAATCCAGCTTAGCCTTCTGATCCTCAAAAAGATATTTATCCAGACTCCCATTTCGGAGGTATTCGTACACCAGAAGCAATTCCCCCTTTTCATGGCACCATCCTAAAAGCTGCACAAGGTTACGGTGCCTCAGCTTACTGATAATGGTAACCTCTGAAACATATTCTTTTTTGCCCTGTTTCGATCCTCGAGATATTTTCTTTACCGCCACAGCTTCGGCCGTGCCAGGCAAGATGCCTCTGTAGACGCCACCGAAGCCTCCTTGCCCAAGCTTTTCGTCCTCGCTGAAGTTCGTGGTAGCCTCGCTGAGTTCAGCATAGGAAAACCTGCGGGGACCCTGAGCAAACCATTCGTCCAGCTCCGCCTCACTCTCATGAAATTCGTCTTCACGCTGCTTGGCTTTTCTGAAATACCACCACCGGCCAAAGAAAATGAAACCGCAGACGGCCAGAACGCTGGCGAAGACCGATACTAAAATAATTGTAACAGAACTGCCGCTCTTCCGATTCTTTGCTGGAATTCCACTGGAACCGTTGTTTGGAGGAGCGGATGTGGGGATTTCCCAGGAATATTCACAAGAGAAATTCCAAGCGTACACGGTGTGGGTCTCTGATGAGAGTCCAGTGGAAGCGGAGAGGCCAACCTTGATGGTCTCAGGAAGAAACCCACGCAGATCTATACCATACGAGAGAATCGGGCTTCCGGGTTTAGACAAATTATTCCCTGGATTGTACAAAAGAAATACCTGAATCTGCTGTGCTCTGCCATCGTAATCAACCCATGCGTCCCAATATGTCCCATTCTTGAGATTCTCACCAGTATTATTACCTACCGAAACATTTACCTGTGAAAAACGCTGTTGACGTCGATCCCCACATGATTGTCATCTGGATCCCAAGGATTCTTGTAAGTGTCAAACTCTACGGCAACCATCTGATAAAAGGATCCATTTAAGGTTGTCGCGTTAAACAGTCCAAATCCTCCACCGACGGCGTTCAACGGCTGCTCCAAATCGAAAGACGCCAAGAAAAAAGCGATTCCGTCTCCATAACCGTAGTTAATATCGTTGCCCTGGCCGATGGTGAATTGGAAATGGGTAGAGAAATTTGCGAGAGCACGAGAAGAGATGTCCCATAGCGGAATAGATTTATTGTAAGTTACCCAGCCAAAGCTGTCGCCTAAGTTCACGCTTGCTTCATTTTTGGTGAGTTCTATGCGGTCGTTCCCTCGAAATTCTGCATCTCTTGTGGTGGCCATATCAATATTAGGAGGAAACATGAACTGAAGGACTCCTGCATGTGTCGAAAAATTGCAGGAGATGATGACGATGAGTGCCAGCAGAGTCTGGGTGAGCCTCGCCATTGAATGCGTGAGTCGTTGCTATTGAAGACTGACTAATTTATTTGGAAACTTAATATCCAGATTCTTTGGCCGGCACGCGGAAGTGAACGGGTCAAATTGTTGCTGATGTTAGTTGCAGTTTACTTCTAGATTGAATCATATTGCCATTTTCAATGATGCCTTTGCGGCCATTTTTTCAAGTTGAATGGGTATTAATCATTTTGTGTAGTTGAAAAGCACAGGTTTATAAGTATATGTTTAATAATAATATTATTATTAATTTTTTCAATATTAAAATTTATTAACAAGATTTATCGAATAAATATGTTATTATATTTTAAAGTGTGAAATTAATATATTAGTTTCAATATATTTTAAATTTATTTACGTATTATTATCGTATTTTATTTCCCATCTTAAAATATTACTTTGATAGGCAAGATTGCCCGTCAAATTTCATCCATGATTTAGATTTCACGGAAGTGTTGGCCATGCCTATAGAAGGTTAATTTGGCAGCCACATGAATATATTTACAATTTTTTAACTTACACCAATAGACATTTTTTTGTAAACTTTTTTCTTCTATAATGCATGTTAGAATTTATGGTGTTTGGTAATCTTGCACCGCTTTGCAGGATTTCAAATATGTGTTCCCATGTCTTCTATATACCTTCCCGCACTGTATTTATTAGTTTTGTGGCCATTTTATTTTTGGCCGTTGAGTTTTGAATTTCGCCAAAGCCACAGCCACATGGTGTGTTTCAGCGCCTTCCTTTGTTTATGTTTCAAGCGGATGCAAAGGGCCCAGAGTTAACCACATTGTATAATCTCGTCGGGTCCAGGAGAGGAGGTCATCAAATTTGGGTCATCGATTTAGTGACATGCGGCAATGTTCCGGTGCCTTCATAGTGATCGAGCTAGCCTGGATGTCAAGGCTTCAGAATGAGCTACAATTTATATTGGTGTTGGGTCCACCCAATCAAGGTAGTCTGGCGGGTAGTGTAACACCCACAAATTTCCCACACGAAACCCAAGACAACCTAAGAGTTAAATTGGAGAAATTACTGAATATATATTTTTTAAAACAAAAACAACATTTAGTTTATTTCTCGGTTAATGATCTATCGTTATCAAACAACAATTAATTTATATTATTTACTCCATTCCTATAAATTCTTAATTAATTTAATAATGCAATTCAAAATTCATTTAATAATTTATTATTATAGGACTAGATCTAACTTTGCCCTCCCTATTAAACAAATACCATTAAATTTAATCCATAATTATAAATATTGTCTAAATGCTAAGGGTAAATTTGACTTAATTAATTACAAGGGTCATGGGATTTTATTAAAATGTCAACAACTAATCAAATAGGGTATAGGATAAATTTTAGCTTATACACCACTTAATTGGCCCTATTCAAATTTGACCCATACATTTCATTTAAAGGGTTCTCACCTAACTTTTGTAGGGATGAATTATGGCCATTAGATGGATTGACTTAAACATCCAAACTAACCCTCATAATCTCTAAGGAAAGATTTTATTCTCTCATTTGACTTATTTCATAATATTTGTTTTGCAGGTTTATGGAAAGAGAAGGAGAAGAAAGCCATGGAAGGAGATGGAGCTTAGCGTGGATGCTCCCATTTTATTTTACTTTTTGGTTATATTTTTTCCATTTTTCCCTCCTTGGGTTTGATTGGAATTTCTATTTTTTTAAATCGATTAATTGTTGTAAATCATTTTTTTGTATTTACCCTATTTGGGCAAATGGGCATTTGCCCCTTTTAATAAATTTGGTTTATAAATAATATATACTCTCATTGTTGGATATATATTATTATAACATCACTATCATTGTTATTGGAATGATATTAATTTATTAATAATATCAAATAATCAAATTTATTTAATCCCCTTTTTTGTGTTTTGATAAATGAAAACAATATTTAGTTTAATATATATAAAAGAAATTTGTAAAACTTCCTATAAAATTAACTTAAGCATAGTTACATTTAAGTAGGGATGTATATACACTTTTATTCTCTTATATAAATATATGTAGTTTTTTTGTTTATTCTATCTAAGACTAAGTTGAGAGATTAATAATATTTCTTACACAAATCTATACACTTAGTAAAAAGGAGAATTTCACTCATTCTAAAAGAAAGATTAACACACTACTTTCTTTCTTTCAACATGACTAGAATGCATCTAGAGCTTAAATCTTTCAATACATATTTCATTCAATAAAACAAGAGTAACTATTTCCTTTCTTCTTTCAACAATTAAATGACAACCATTTCAAATAGACAAGGCAATTTAACGTGATTCCCATATCTTTTAAAATGAAACTTATCACATTTTTAAATAATGAAATAAACTTATATTGAAAGAGATACATTGCTATTTCCACTCATTTCAAGTTTTCTATTTCATTTAACCAATGCAAAAATTTGTAGTTTCCTTTCACAACTAACACATTTTAAAATATAAATTTCTCATTCAAACACTCTTAGGAGAGTTTACAAGTTATAGGGATTTCCAAGTAATAATACAACTTTCTTTCAAGCTATACCAATTTACAATCTTCCACTCAAAGTGGGAATAATGAAATGAACAAATTACAACATAAAGAATTTCAACAAGGCCAAAATACAAGTCTCCATTTGTATGTCTTCTCCCAAATGTAGCTTCAATCTTGCACTCTTCAATCTTTCAAAACTTGGATCACAATACAAAGGAAAGGGGCTATAAGAAATGCTCTCCGTCGACCTATAATCCAATAAGGGGAGAAGCCATCCCCTTATTGGCCCCTGATTCCCAACCAAATAACAATGAGGGATCTTGTTCAACATTTGAAAACTTATTACAAGAATGACTTCCACAAAAAATACAATTAACAAAATAACACAACAAACAAGGCATACTAACAATCCGTTCAAACAAGCAACAACTTCCCAACAACACAAAGGCTTGACTACAACAAGTCAAACAAGGAGCAATGGTATATAAACACCACCTACTTTTTTCTCCTAAGTGAAGTAGGAGTTTCACCCAAAGCCTCCATGTGCACAATACAATAACAAAACAACCTTATCTCTTCCTCGCAAGTTTGTAAAAATATGACCATCAGAACGCCCGAAAAATGATGTTCTAGAAACTTGCTTCAACCAAACACTTAACCCGAAAATGCGACTATTTTTTTTAAGTTAAAATAAAAAGTTACGATACAAAGATGCTACAAGGGTGCTTATCCTTTGGGGTTCATTGACTTACTTACGCTACTAGCTCAGTTTTACGATTAACAGGACAGGTCTAGGTAAAGGTTACAAGTTACATCATTATCTCATGGGTGTACTAATCGATAGTTCTAAGGAAGAAAACAATGTTTAATTATTTTAATTAGATGTTTTTTTCTTTTGATTTAAGTTCAATCCTAACAGGGTTAGCCTTATGCTAAATTATTAAATTCATTACCTTAAAAGTTAAAAGACCATTTATTAAATTTCCTATACACACTAAGGGTTAAAAGGGGCATCACACCCGTAGGCAATTATTTGGCCCCACTCACCCAAAGCCTACACATACCCTTAAGGATTCTATATAAACATTTATAATACATTTCTTCTTAAAAAGGTAGGGCCATTTCTCCACCCTAGGATCAAATCCATCTTAGCCACTATATATCCTAGGGTTCCAAGCTAAGCCCTAAGAATCCTTATGAAAGTATATTAAAACCTCTTCTCATTTAGTTCTTTTTCTTTTGTTAAAATTTACAGGTTGGAGAGGAGGAAGCCATGGGAGCAAAAGGGAAGAAGCCATGGAGGATTCTACACGAATATTTAGTCTAGGTTTAGTTTAGTTTTAGTTTTTTTATGTAATCTATTTCATTTAAAGATTGGGAGGGATTTCTTCCTCTAATCTGGTTTTTTATTCCAAGGTTATAGTGTATTGGGTTTAAATTTGGAGGCAAACCCTACCCCCCCTTTCATATAAATGAAAGAATGCTTTTAGATTCACCATTTGAGTGTTTTGTTATTTCAATCTAATTATTTCTCTTTATTTTACTTGCTGGTAGTAATAGGTTAAATTTTACAACTTAGGAATTAGTGTAAACTGGACAAATTTCACGCGAAGGCACGAGTCTGTGGAATTCTGTCATAAGTGACAGGACTGCCACCCAAAGCGGACTCAACGTTCTAGGACCGCTGCCCGCTAGAGTGACAAACAAAGTGGACCACCGCCCTATAGAGCAACGATTTGTGAAACCATCGACTTACTTGGGTGACAAACATAGAACTACCGCCTTACTAGGCGGTGGTTTGGAGACCACCACCACCGCCCGAGCTGGCGGCAGTTGGCTGCCATTCTCGCACAAGGTGGTGGTCCTGTTTCAAAAAAATAGAACCTTAATGCCAAGAATTTTACAAAAACTAAAGTTGCTAAAGGGTGTAAAAATGCATTTTAAGTTGTCTTTGTTCATTTTAAAGCTCCATAATTGAGATTTATTCATTTACTCATTTTTTAGTTAAGTCTAGTCATTTTAAAGTGTTTCCATCTCTAATTAAACTCATCCACTTATAAGAATAGTTTCCATTTGTTTAACTGAGTTTCTTCTTTCATTTCAAGAGCAAAAAGGAATGTAAATCTATTTAATTTCTTTTTCATTTCCTTACTATAAGATCAACATTCCTAGATGCAATATAATCTAACTTGTTCTCTCTTTCATTTTACTACAATGTTCATACATTCAAATTAACCATATTAATTTTATTTTCTATATAATGATATTTTGTAAACAAATTCAACTTCTAACAATCTCTACATTTTCTTCTTTCTCACATTTACAATACAATAAATACTCAATGAAAATATACTTTCTTTTCCATTGTAAACTAGATTAATCTTTCAAGACATGCACTATTTTTCTCACAATGCATTCAAGGTTTCAACAAGGAGAAAATACTTTCTTTTCTATTAGCAAACTAACTTTACAATGACATACTTTCTTCTTTATTTTCTCATTTGTTTATTTCCACATGCAATATGATAACAATAACAACAATATGATTACAACTTTCTTTTACAAATTCATTACAATTTCCTCCACTTGAAGTGGGAAATCCCTACAAAATATAAATACAAGCATGAATACATTATTACAATTTCTTCCACTCTAAGTTGGTAAAAATACTAAGGAAATTTCACATGGTCATCAACAAGACTCCAATTCTCCAAAACACCAAAAATGTAGCTCCTCTAAAAAGTTTCTTGATTCACAAAAAAATAGGGGGAGAGGTAACGCTCTCCACCCAACCAAGATACCCAATGGAGAGGAGAAGACATCCTCCCATTGTCCCTCAAGCCCCAACCACATTACAATGCGAGAAGATCTCAACTCATGGCAACTACTAGCTTCCACAATACTTAACATATAATTTCACATTCATTCCATTTACATACAAACACAACAACAACTCAATAAGAAGAAAACAACAAAGCAATAAGATCATAAGGCTTATCAAGGAAGCCAAAAGAGTAAGACCTATGGGTAGGCCACTTATGCCTCCCAATGGGAATGGGTGCCCACCCAAAAGCCTTCAATGCAAATCACAATTTCCCCTTACAACACTTATGCCTCCTTCAAGTACCCCTTATACCTCCATAACTCTTATGTCTCCCTCATATCAAGAAAAAAGGAAATGCAAGCATCCCTCAAAAACAAGGTGGGGCACCCAACCCAAACTCCCTCCACAAAAAGAGTAAACTCTTATACCTCCCTACATAAAAACTCCCCATAGTCTCCTCCCACTCCAAAACTTAGGCATTTTACCCACACCCAACAAGCATTTCAAAGAAATAACAACATACAACACAACATATACAGACATACAAATAACATATAACATAATTTAAACTAAGGTGAAGCTCCTACCTCTCCTGGTAGAGATTGTTCCAAGTATGAAGTTCCAAGCCTCTCCAAAGATCAAGCAAGCATCCACCAAGCTCCAAAATCCACAACTCTCTCAAAATACCCTTACTCTCAAAAAATTCAAGAGATTAAAAATGATTATCCAACCCCAAAACAAGCAACAAGAATTCAATAAATAGAGAAAGAAGAGGGAGGGGTGATGTGGATCCAAGTAGGATGCCACCTCATTTCCTCTCCACTCCACATCACTTGGTCAAACTCAATTCGAATGCACAATTAATAAGTGGTTGGAGGAATGACAAGAACCTTACACACTCCATCTAAGCCCACTCCCCAAAGGACAAAATTAAATATTTGAAAGAAAGTGCAATTAACATTTTACCTTTTTATCCCCCAAAACACCTAAAAGGGCTCTGAATTTGAATCCCGACCCATAGGTAGGGTTGGCATGGGCATTTAAGAGGTGTGGGATAAGTTTGACTTGTCCCAAAAGCTTCCAAATTCGGCCTTTAAGGCCAAATTCGAGTTTCCCATGAAGGGTAGAGTGTGCTACACTCAAAAATCAAATACACTTCACTCAACACAAAATCCAAAAGTAAATCAATTTTAACAAAAGTAATCCTTTTAGTCACATCTTTAATTAGTTTAGGAAAAATTCAAATTAGCTTAATTAAGACACTACAACTCATGACTAATAAATGGGTAAACACAATTCCAAAAAAAATCTAAATAATAACACAAGTAAAATTTCACTACTAAAAGAAAACACATATTAACATCATCAAAGAGGGAAAATTAAAACAAAACAACACATGACCCCTAGGTCACAATTTTCTCCTAACTAAATAATTCTAACACACACACAATTACACATTACCATGGTGACCTTAGTTGAATTATTCTTGAATTCCGATGTCGTTGGTCTCCACTCCCCGATGTTGTTGTGAATATAATATACCTGCAAAATAGAGGATACCTCCTTTGGCCTCGTGGCCGCATTAAAACATTCATGCCAAAATATGTGATATAAATCTAAAATCAACTATATATGAATTAATATCATCTATGAAAATACGATATCACTTACAATTTCTAGCACATTTCTATTCCACATTTCATTTATGTCAAAATGATCATCACATTAATCTAATTATCAAGATCTACTCAATATGACTAAATATATCACATGTCAGAATTACAAATAAATAACCATGTCAAAAGTATATCAATATCAACATCAAATGTCTCCAGTAGTCCATATGCATCATATAAGAATCAAATCAATAACAGTTTAGTATCTCTGATATCTACTAACATGCTATATCAAAAACTATAATATATCCATAAGTGTATGACAGTATCTAAAACAATAATAAAAAAGGTGTCGAAGGGAAGTGGGCACTACGACCATGGTTTCTATTTCACTCCCCATAGGTGAAAATCTCAATCACATTCTCTCCAAAATGCATACCTCACATCTCCCTTTTCCCTCCCCAATGGTCCCATAAATCCATCTCCACACACCCAACTTAAGGAAACTACCCAACCACACAAAAACAACACATTCACAACACTCATGCAATACTTAACAAGCACAAAATTTTCACATCTACAAGCATAATAAAGAGAAAACAAAAAGGTGGAGAGCCTACCTCTCCATCAAGCTTCCAAGATTCTTCACTCCACAAGCTTTGACACCTTCAAGCCAAGCACACTCCAAAATAAACTCCAACAAGCTCCCAAATCAAAAAGTGCAAGAGGAAGAAAATGAACAAGTAACCCCAAATCCATCAAATTCCATCAATAAATAGAAATGGGATGTGAGGATGATGAGGTGGCTCCATGTAGGATACCACTTTATCATTCCTTCATTCCAACACACAAGTCAAACACCATGCCCAAGATAATAAATGAACATGTAAGACTTATGATAAGCCCACATGACACTCAAACTTGCACACCAAGTCTTCCAAGGAAAAATTTATTGTGGCAAGTAGGAAAGTGTAATTATTTTCACCCTTTTTGTAGTTCTCACTTCCTTCAACACCTTTTGATATTGATCATGATATTGCTGACTATATTATGGGCATTATTATAGTTTTGATTTAGTATGATGTTAGATGTTAGATCATGGATTATTGTTGACTTGATTCTTATATGATGCATGATGATTATTAGAGACATTTTATATATTGATGATGATATACTATTTGACATGGTTATATTTATGGATGTCGTTCAGACATGTGCTATTTGGATATATTGAGTGGACCTAGAAAATAGAATTTATTTGATGATCATATAGTTATTAATTAATTTGTAAATGATATTATTGGTTACCTTGTTGTTGTTGTGATTCATATATATAGATGATTTTGGAAGTTCGAGATGGCCACAAGTCTGAAGGAGGTATTTTTATTTTATAGGTTAAAAATATCACAACAAACATCAAGGGATCGAGACGAACCACATTGGAATTCTAGATGAATTCAACAAGGTCACCATGACAACTTGTATTTGTTTGTGTGTGTTTTATTGTGTTAGGGATTCCCATGGGGGGATCACCTTTAAATGTGACCAAGGGTTATGTGTATTATTTATTTATTTGGTTCCTTTGTTTAGTGTGTATGTATTTTATAAGTGATGTGTCCCCCTTTTATTTAAGTAAATTGTGGTAAATTAATGTGAGAAAACATATTGTTAAAAATTAATAAATCAATTGGGACATAAGAAAGTAATTATTAGAGTTGTTGGCTCTTGTATTAAATGTTGCAAGTAATGTATATGTAAGTAAATTTTGGAGTATGAAACACTCCACCTTCTTTTGAAATTCGAATTTGTCCTTGGAGGCTAATTTTGGAGGCTTGTGGGACAAGTTAAACTTGTCCCATACCTCTTAAATTTTCATACCAACCTTACCTATGGTTGGAGAGTTAAAATTAGCCTTCATTATGCATTTTTGTAAGTCAAGTTGTAAGTTGTAATTGCACTTTCTTACATATTTTTAATTTCATTCATTTGGGGTGTGGGCTTGTTTTGGAGTGTGTATGTAAATTGTCTTATTATTCACCCACCTATTTATTATGCATAGTAGAATGAAGTTGACCTGGGGTGGTGTTGAATTTGGGATGTGTGAAGTGGAATCCTACATGGATCCACCTCATCCTCTTCTCTTCCCTTTTCTATAAATTTGAATTTCCTTGGCTTGTTTTGAGTTACTTTAACTTGCATTGTTTCATTTTGGGTGAATTCTTTTGGTTTTAAGAGTTCTTGCTTTTTAAGGAGATTGGAGATTGTTGATTACTTTTTGATTGTTGATCTCTTGGATTGCTTTGCATTGGAGAGCTTGTTGTTTTGAACTTGGAACAAACTCCATCGTGGAGAGGTAAGAGATTAGCTCTTTAAAATGCTCTCTTTTCATTTTTATGCATATGTGAATGGTTGAATGTTTGAATGTGTTGTTTTGTTTGTTAGTTGGTTGGGTAGATGGCCTAGGAATGGTGTAGGAGAAGACTATGGGGTATTCTTGTGGGAGGCATAAGTGTTTTAGGGAGGTATAAGTGTGGAGGGAGTTGGGATTTGGGTTCCACCTTGTAAAAATAAATAGCTTGCATTTCTTTACTCGTTATGGGGTGCCATAAGAGGTTGGGGAGGCATAAGAAATTGTGAGGAATAAGGGGTACTTGGGGGAGGCATAAGGGCATGTTAGGGATTTGAAATGATATATTTTGGCGATTTGTTCTCAGGTGGTGATACCCAATTTCCCCTTTGGGAGGCATAAGTAGTATCCCCATAGTTTCTTGCTCCTTTGGCTTGCATGATGAAGCCTGAGTTCTATTTGTTATGTTTTAATGTGGTTGCAAACGTATTCTATTTTCAACTGTGTTTTAAATGTGAAATTTTGTTGTGTGTTGTGGAAGCCTTGTTGCCATGAGTTGAAAAACATTTCTTATTGCATTGTGGTTGGGGCTCAAGGGCCAATGAATAAGGATGTCTTATCCTTTTCATTGGATGTCTTGGTTGGGTGGAGAGTGTTTCCTTTCCCCCTCCTGTTGTGATCAAATTGGAGAACGATGGAAATTCATATTGTTGTTCGAGCTGAAAAAAAAGACAAGTCGACAAAGGCTTGTTGAGATTAATTCTTATTGTAACCTTTTCCCACTTCAAGTGGATGACTTGTAATATTATTTGTATTGGATAGTTATTCTATTTTGGAAATGAAATCCTATGTTTAAATGAGAAAGAGATATGCATTGAAATATGTACTGTGTAAAGAAACATGAAAGTGCATTTGAATGAAAGGAAAAGAGAAAGAGTTGTAATTTGTAAAGTTGTATTTGATCAATATAAATAGAAGTTGTATTCCTTTCCAAAAATGGAGTTACTGCTATTTAAAATATGTGTTGAAATATGTTGAGGAATTTCTATATGAAAGAAAGAAATAAGTATGAAGAAAATACATTACTCCGTTTTCTTGAAATACATGTTTTGAAAAATAGAAGTTGCATTCTTGTTTCTACATTTTGATTGAAGGAAAAGATAACTATTTAAACTAGCATGGAATGAATTCAATTTTTTTCTAGTATGGAAAAATAAATAGATTAATATCTATTTTTGAAATGATTCCAAACAAACCAAAATACTTATGAAAATTCTAGAGAACCTTTCAAATCGAGCAAAGGAAAGTTGCAAGCTTTTTGTTGTGTAAACATTGGTAATTTCTATTGCAAACCAATCAAAAATTTTGACCTTGAAATATATCCTAAAAATATACCAAGTAAAATCCTTCATGCCTGCTTGGCATGTTGAGAAAGAATTAATGGCGAATTTGAAGAAATTGTGCATGTTAAAAATACTAGTTCACTTTTCAAGTGACAGAAACATGTTTTCCAAAAATTACCCTTAAAAATTTACCCAAATCAAATTTTAAAGGTTTATGTGCAAAGAGGATGTTGAGAGATTTCCAGAAAGTCCTTGTTTTCCAAAAACTGAGTTCCCAATTAACCGTTATGGCCTTCTGAAGTTTTCACTTCATTTGGCTTCAAAAATAATCTAACTATCAAATTTTAAATGAACAAAATATTCTTGGGTGGACCCACGGGCTAAATATTTCCTTTTTGTGTTTTTTTCCCAAAATCGCTAAAGGCATAAAGTTCCCCGCCGCTCCACTAGCCCACAAACCATCTTTTTGTCAAAAATACTCTAAGTTCGAAAAAGGAAAATTCAGAAAATTTTCACCTCGGTCCCACCTCCCGCCTTCGCTTTTGGAAGCATTTTTGTGGACGTGCGAGCCCAAAACCACTAACTTAACTTCTTTCTAATTTTGGCAAAAATTGCTTCCCGCGCCCAACCTTTCCATGCTTGGGAAAAATTTCTTCCCGTACTCGCCTTTCCACACTGGGAAAATTGCTTCCCGCGCTCCGCATTTCCGCGCCAGAAAAATTGCTTCCTACACCTTTCCTTTCCATGATCAAGAGAAATTTCTTCCCGCGCCCCACCTTCTCGCGCCCGGGAAAATTTTCTTCTCGTGCCCCACCTTTCCACACTTGGTGAAAGTTTTCTCCCAAAGCCCACTGGCCCATAACTTGAGAAATATGAGGAGTTAGAAGGACTTCTTTATATCACTGGAAAGGGGAGGAAATTTCCTATCTAATGGGAATGATTTTAAGGAAGTTTTAAGTTCATTAAATATGAGAAAAATTAGGTTGAATCTTTTAAGAGAGTTCTGGGAGTGGGTAAGTGAGAATTTACCCTATTAGTTTAAATGTGTATTCTCCCCCTTACTATTAGACCTTGTTAATTGTTGAAACCTTGTAGAATTAAATACCTAGGGTATTTAATTGTTTTGGCTCTTCTTACCCTCTGAGTTTAATTAAGAATTGTTTGGCTTAGTGTTAATCTAATTTTAAATGGTTAGATTATCACCTAAGGGAAATTTAACTGTGCTCAGGATAACTTTCACTCTCTTAGTGTTTTGTAAGGTGATTTGATAATTGTTGTAATGGAATCTGATTTTTTTGTTGTGAACATCTTTAAAAAAATTATTCCATAATTTTTCTAACTAAACCTAGGTTGTTCTTGGGTCTCAAGTGGGATATTTTAGAGGGCGTTACAGCTTTACACCGCAAAAAGGATAAATAAGTCTAAAATTAACTCCCCATACCATAGGTAGGGTTTTTGGGTAAATTTCAGAGGCACGTGACAAGCTTAGCTTGTCCCAAAACCTCCAAAAAGGCCTCCCAAGTCAAAATCCGAATTTTGAAGTTGGGAAAGAGTACACCACACAAAAACCAACACAATATAACCTACATCCACAAGATTTCAAGGACCATCTACCCTCATAACTATCTAATTGTCACATCCTTATTTTAGTTAACAAATTAAGTTGGATTATCTTAATTAAGACACATTATTAATTGCTAATAAAGTGACTACAATTTCCAACAATTAAAAACATAACACAAAATAAAAACACACACAAAATTAAAAGAAGAGAACATTACCCCCATGGCCACACATGTGAGGTCACCCCATGGGAAACCTCCTAACTAGGCATGCAAAAACAACACAACATAACATTACACAAGTTGTCAAATTTTTGCCACGTTGCACAACACCCGACATCCTTCTATGGTTGGTCCCCTATCCCCTTTCAATGTATGTGATAGAATGTCCTGCAATAAAAAAATATCTCTCTGGCCTTATGGCCGTATTAACAACATCGAGAAAAATATACATATAAAAATCAATACTCATCATCCAAAATTAGCAATTCTATCATCTAGCATCATATAATTAATTTGATTTTGGCATCCATAAAATCATAATTCTACTCAAAACATCCAACATATGTTATGCATCCAAATTACAACATGTTAGTATAAAATCAGAATATCGCAAATCAACATATATAATCGTCTATCATTTCCATATATTGATTCATAATAAAAATATAAATCACATAATGTCAATAATCTAAATATCCACAAAGTACATCATATACCGATCAACATATAATACTCAAACGTCTAAATATCAATCCAATGTAAACAACATCAAAATGAAATAGTGTCGAAGAGGAGTGGGCACTACATCTACTTCCCCTTAGACTCAAATTCCTCCTAGAAAATCATGTTCTCAAATTCTATAGGTGGCTTGAATGATGATTTGGTGTTGTTAGGGCATGTCCGGTTAAAAGGAATATCCATATAATAATAATTATTATGAATTTTCGATCTTTGGTTATTAATATTAATTGTCAAGCTTGACGGTCGGTCATTATTAATATGGTTAATAATTGTTTTAAGCCGTAATAATAAATAATATTATTATTATTATTTTAATTATCGATCAATGATTATTATTATTTTTAATTATTTTTTATTGTTATCAATATTATTATTAATTATCATTAAGCTATTTTATTGTATTTTGATCATTTCCATAGTGTGAGCCTCTGCTCACGCAAATGAAGAGGATACCGTGTGGGACCCGGGTTGGTCATTGTCCAAAGTGTGTACTTTTGAAAACCGTAGCCTCCCGTTGTTTCTCCCCCTCGCCGACTGTGCCTGCTCGTATGCTTGTTTTAAATTGTTTAATTAAAGGTAAATTTAAATGCTCCTCCACCGATTTTTCCTTCCACGTTGATCACTTGTTTTTCCCCTCAACATCATGAATGAATGAACCGTAAATGAGAGTGTGTCGTTAGTAAATGGTCGAGTAGTGTTTGTTGTTTTTCCTATTGCGTTTTAGTTAATGCCGACACATATAAACAAAGTACGTGAACCATATATCCAAAGCGTATATAAATACTTGATGAATGGATGAGTGATGATTTATCCTAAGTGTATAACACTATAAGATGAATAATGGGGTGTGGCAATATAGCCTAAAGTGTATACCACTCTAGGACAAATAAGAGGATTGATGATTTATCCCTAATCGTATATCACTATAAGATGAAAAATATGGGGTGGTGATTTATCTTATAACATATACCACTACGAGATGATATAATAGGATGTAGTGATTTAGCCTAAAGTGTATGCCTCTACAAGTGGAAAAAATGGTGGTCGACAATTTAGCCTAAAGCGTATGTCACTAGACTAGGAATGTTGTATGATGAATTATCGCATGATGAATGTAACATCCATTTTATTGGTAAACCCTTTGCAGATGAGTATGGACCGAGGAAATAAATTGCATCATAGGGTAGTTAGACAGCACAAGAAAATAATGTAACATATATAGCGATGAAACGACCATGTGGTGGGGAAGGCATTGTAAATGCATGGTTTGTTGGATAGGATGTAGTATATGTAAGGTGTGTAATAGTTAATGTGTAAAAGGTGTTTTAATAGGTGTAGATAAACTAATAATGTAGTATGTAAGGACTAAATATAAAGCTAGACTCGTATGTGGTGTGGACTAGCATAGCATGTATAATGGATAAATACATAATGTATGATGTAGGGATGTATGTAGATTGATAATGTAACATGGAGAGATGAAATGTAAAGATAGACTCATATATAATGTAGACTAGCATAATATGTAAAATGAATGTGATGCATACATGTGCAACGTATGATGTGATGTAATGATATATGTCAGTATGTAATAGTGTATGATCTTAAACACATGGATGATAGCAATATTGAAAAACTAGTAAAAATGTGTAGTGTGTAACACGTAAAATGTTGTAGACTAAATGTAGCATGTGTCATGTATGATGCACTAGTATGCGTAATGAAATGTAATGTGTAACACCTATAGTACAAAGTGTGTGGGTTTCAGTGTAATGGTAATCCCTCAAGATTCCAAAGTGTGAACCAAAGTACAAGACTCGCATCATCGGCTAATGACGGTGGTAAAATGCTTGATGAAAGTGGTTTATAGGAAAATGCAAAGATAAGAGAGGTATGATTTCTATGATGGATGAGAAATAAAAAGGGGGGGTGTTAGATGTTATGCCCCAAAGTATATGATAATTTGTGTACTATGTATTTAATAATGGATAAAGGTGATGAAACATGATAATTTTTGTTTAATTGATGATGCATAAGGAGTGGTAAATCAAGTATAGATGTGTGTATGCATAGGTAGTGATGTAATGGAGGAATGTAAGATGAAACGAGGTTATTTGTGGTAAAATATCCCTCAAAATTCATATAAGAACCATAATAATATGAATGTGTCATCGGAGGGTAAAGTAACAAGAGTCACCTACCAAAATCCAAGTTTACGCTTGGTGGGGCCTTGTTGGGAAAGGTTTGAAGTAGAAATAGGTGGTGGTGGTTAAAGTGAAACCGTATCGTAAACACTAGGAGGAGGGGTAGTTGTTTTAAAGAAATTAATTGGTTTGAGTTTAGATTTGAGAGGAGGTCATGTTGGACTGAGTCTCAAGGGATATTTCTTATGTTTATTTGTTAATGTAGTAGACAACTTACTAGGAGTGGTTTGTGAACTAATTTCGATAGGTGGTTGACTTTGTTGACTTGGGGATATCATAGGTGATTTTTAGGTGGTGCTTGTCCGTCGAAGAAGGTACAGGAGAAATGGTGGCATGATGCTTACTAAGTGGAGAAGAAGCAATATCAGAAATAGGATAAGTGCTTGTTGGACTAAGAGAAGAATTACTATGCACGTGTAAGGGGTTGTTAATCTCATGCATGTAGCGAATAAGAGAACCATCTAGATTATCCTTAGAAATATTAGTAGGAGGCTTCCTAAGAATAAAGTAGGAGCTTTCTTATATGGAGCTTGACTAATCGAAGGAAAAATAGACTTAGGAGACCATGTGGCTGTAGTATTTATAGGTGGACGTGTAATAGGATGTTTTATAGTGAATGAAATAAATCCCGATGCTCAATTTTTTTGACTCTACTTTGTAAAGCATAGTAATCGTGGTCATTATACCCATTGATTTGATGATAATGGCAATATGGACGATCTCAATACTTTGTTAGCCAATAAGCAGGGATAGTAATTAATAGACGGTAGACTAAGAAATTGATGACTAAGAGGCTCAAGAAGAATGTCATGTGGCTTAGCATTGTGAGCAAGTATGAGAGGTTCGCGATGGAAAGACTTTAGGTTCAACTATATGACATGTAGTGGACATAGATTAAAGAGGAGATGTAGAGGAGTAGAAACATGTAATTGACAAGCATCCTTAAGCTATTTGATTTCATATCTAATAGATGTGATTGTGGATTCCATAGATTGCATAAAGGATGTATGTGATTGAGAAACATCCTTGAGTTGTTGACTTTCACATATAAGAGATGTGATTGTGGATTCCATGAAAACAAATTTTACATGTAAGGCCTAAATCAAGTCTAAGATGGGTTGGTTAGATGGAAGGTCATCAAGATTAGGGTCGACAAAGAAACTATGAAGCATAACACTTAATTTGTGTGGTGGTGTATTGTCATCAAAATACTTGGTGTCTAGGGATTTTTGTAAAATAACTTGACAAGTGGGATATATCTTAAGTAAATCAGATAAAGAAACTTGACCCATGATAGAAGAAGAATAAGGATCCTAAGCATGAAAGAGGTTGGGTTCACCAAAATAGTTAACTAAAATTATGAAATACCTAATGGTATGCTAAACTAGTTAATCTAAAAAGGAGGACATAGACGTGGAAAAATAAATGTACTAAAGCACTATAAATTAACTAAATAATTAAAACTAATGAACTAAAACCCTAATGTACAAGAGAAGGATTAGGAAAATACTCATATGATTATAATAGATTGTCACAAGGTGCAAGGGTTTGACAGAAACTCTAGGAGCAGGAAAATCACTTAGAAATCTTGTAAAGGTTGGATTTAGAAGATCTAAGAAGAGTGGAGTGCCTGGGAGGCTACTCGGGGCTCCTGGGCACCATGGTATGGCAGAATAGGTGCCCCAGTCCCTGGAAAATCTCCACAATTGATTATTTTAGGGTCACAAGATGTCCTATAACCCTTTACTTTTGTCACATTAGATTCATTGGACTATGCCGAATGTATGAAATAACGGAGAATGAATATGATGACATGCAAAAGACCAGAGAGTATCAAATCCATAAAAATAAAAATGGAAAATGAATTGGTCGAAGGGCCTCAACTTCCACAATAGTGGGATTACTAATTTGAGTGTTGCACTACATTTCAAACCCAAATGAAGTTGTGGTGATTATGTTCATAATTTTCCATAGGTTCTCTTCTACCAATGAAACTATGTGAATAACAAGATAATAGCTAAATGTAAGAAATGTATGAATAATAGCATATATGCATGGAATAAAATCGAATCCTTCCCCTATGAAGTGTGTGTTGATGTATATCTCCTAACATTGATGCATGGAACTATGTGGATGCAAGTGATGCAATGGATACAACTCTAGATGGAGCGATAATAGTAGATTCAACACTATGACCCTCATTATGGTGTCATAACTTTATATTTACAGTAATTTACTTTCTTTAATTTCATAATTAATCCAGACATGGCCACCTAGGAAAAATATAAGTATGAAAAATGGTCAGAAAGAGCCCAAAAATAGAAGGGAAAATTTTAAAAGGATTGGGGCACCCCTTGTGTGACCAGTGGCACCTCAATACAAGCCGGGTGCCCAGTTTTAGGCTAAAATGATGAAAAAGTTCCGAATAGACTGGTCATGTTTATGAAAATGTGTGGAATGTGCGGAAATGATGAAATAAAATTAAAATAAGGTGGCAAAAATATGGGATTAATTAGTACTTTATTCACTCAAAAACTTCTATTATTATTATTATAACTAACATTTGCATGATTTTTGACTACGGGTTGGAGGTAGAAGGTGACTCACTTAATATTATAAATAACATTTTAAATAAGGGTACTACCTCTATCTCAATTCAGGACTCTATTGCTAGCATTAAGGAAATGGCAACTAACTTTGAAGGTATTAATTTCAAACATATTTATCGTGAAGCTAATAGTATAACTGATCATTTTTCCAATAAAGGGGTCTTGAGTGATGGAATGAAATTGATTTCCAATTTTTTTGATATTGATCCTTTAGTGAGAACCCAATTGGAAAAATAATATGGTGATAAAAACATCATTACTTGATCTTTGTGACAAGACTAGGAAGGTAACTCTGAATAATAATGCATTTATGGGAAAAATTTTGTGATTCTTGGTAAATTCGAATGGTTTGTTTTAATAATGAGGAGATGGGGATTCACTCATGCCAAATTGATTGTCATCCTAATTGATTCTAATCAACCTAAAGGGGTTATTTATTTGGCTCCATGTTCTTATAGTCAAGAAAAGAGAGGTATCTCTCAAAGTTAGCCCTAATAAGTAACAGGAAAATGGGGGCAATCTAGAACGTAATGAGCCATCGGATGCCATTTGTATCAAACTCGAAGTGATGGAGGTGTTTCAAATAATGGGACTGAACCCTTTCCTTGAAATTTTGGAAGGCCACAATATGCAACTTAGCAAATATTTCAAGTCTACATGAGATCCTGCTAAGAAGTGGATGGGGGGTAGCATTGTGTTTTTTGGAGTGAAGATTGACTGCCTATCAATACTTTGGCATATGTAATGGGTATGCAAAAGGAAGGGCGAGAAGTCTTCAAGCTGAAAAGGATTCTAGAGATGAGGTGAAGGTACTCTTGAGAGGTAAGGAAAAACTTACCAATCATTTTACAGGATTTTTAAGGAACTCTTTGCCCACCCCTTTCAATGAGGTGGCCCTCAACTTAATCAAGTTTGTAACTTTAGAAGGCTGCATAAGTGCATCTTCACATACTATCTCCCCATGGTTAATTTTCTTAGGTACATGCACAATTATAGTTTCCAAAATTATATGCTACACTCTCTCTGTGTAACCCTTGATTAGTTTTAGAAAGGAAAAATCAGCGCGCCCTTACAGCAAGGGTTTATCATGGAGATTGTGAAAAGAATCATTATCGACATGGAAACAAAGGGTTAAGGGGGTGAGTGTGTTGTCAAAATCCCTAGAATATTACAATGTTGATGATGACACCAATTCAGAGGATGAGGAATCAAGTGACCCCTCCTCTTTGAGTGAAGGGGAAGAGAAAGAGGTTGAAGATGTGCAGGGTCTTCAAGACCTCAAGAAAAAATAGGTGAAGGATTTGACTTTGGAAAAGGCTGAGAAGGGTGAAAATAGTCAGTAGGGGAGAGAGGTCTATGATAACACCCATGAATAAACCCAATTTGAAGCACAAGGAAAAGATGTTGTAGAGCAAAGAGTTGTCTTGGCTAAAATATTTGAAGACCTTGAAAATGTGAAGAGTGATACCCATCTCAAAAATGTTTTATACAATTTATCCTTAATGATTGGCATGCTATGAAGCTGAAAGTGGAAGAAGTGGCTCAAGTTCTAAGTGGTGGTAGTATTGAGATTCTGAAAGAATGTAAGGGACTGGAAAGTGATGTGGAGTAGTTAAAGGCCATGTTTCAACACTTCACTAAATGGAGTATCCTGAATGTCAAGACTACAATACAACACCTCCATATTATGGGGTAGCTGGCCAATGCATATAGACATAGTGTGAAGACCAAGATACCTTGAATAAGAGGAAGAGGGGGTTATCGAGTTAGAATGGCTAGTCTTTGCACAAACATTTAGTCCCTGACAAAGGATTGAGCCACTTTGTTGGTTAACTTTGAGAAGAAGAATAAGTGATGGTTGTTGTTAGTTTGTTGTTTTTTTTCTTTTCTATGCTCCTAATTGTTATTAGTTTACCATGGAGGTCAGTTTTGGTAATGATTTGATTGAACTATATTTTAATTTAAATGTAATGTTATTGAATATATGTTCTATATATGAGCTTCTTACTATACCGAGTAGGGTCCCCTCAACCCTCTTTTACCTAATATCAAAAAAATTAAGTGACAAGGTATGATTAAATCATACCCCAATTCAATGTAAATTATTTATTAAATAACCAATTAAACATTGTTAGCTTAATTAATTAATACATCCTACACGCATACGGTTAAGGAGTAATGAAGGCCCCTACTGTGTAACTATCTCGGGGGCTTTATATTTCATCATATCCGCTGTTTTACAAACACATTGAATAAAACATTCATCTCCTTCCATCATTGGTATCAGAGCTCTTATATCCTTGGCGTGGCATTTTGGTGCAGAAAGTCTTTCTCTGGCATTTGCTTGAAAATTGAAAAGTGAAAAGGCAGTCTTCATTGGTTTTTTTATTTTGCTTTGGCATCCAGTCCTACCTGTGTGTAGAAGCAACCTTGGGCATGGCAGTTTGGAGATCCCATGCGCTTAACATTGGAGGATCAACCTGTTTCAATAGGAAATCTGCGTGAAGTGAAACCAGCCTCAACTAGCGTACAAAGGAGGAGTCTTGCAGACCAAGTTTGAGAGCACCAATTGCTTGGCACGTGGGGAAGAAACCTGTTTTGGTGTATTGAACCCACATTGAAAGTTATAAGCGACCATTTTGAAGATAATTGGACATGTGGGAGAAAGAAAATGATTACGTGGATATCGGACTAACTACATCTTCCATTAAACAGAAAGTGGATTGTGTTAGAAAATTAAAGTGACCAAGGAGAGGTGGCAAAGTTTTAAAGTGAGAATAAATATCTTGGAGTCTTCTGCTATCATCCATTGCATTTCAGCAAAGCCTACCAATTCCAAAACCATGTAGAAATTTAAAAAATTAAAAATTTCGCCGCCATTCTTCCGAGGTACACACGCGATCTCGAAACGAGGCTAGCCCGCGTATGTCACAAATTTTGGATGCAAAAAGCACCACAAGAAATGCACCAAATGTTTGGGCATCAAGCGATAATGGAGACACCACTAGACTGTTCTTTGCCTTGGTAAATGAGCTCCACAACATTGGGAATCTTCTCTTTGACGAGATTGTGTGCGAGGACTATTGGAGTATTTTTAGTTCGACATTCGTTGTCAATCACGATAGATTCGTGCAGAACTTAAACATGGCTATGATGCAGATGATGAATGTGAAGTAGAATGCCCACAAGAGCGTCCATGTCTCACTGCACGAGCCTTTAGTAAGCATTGTAACCATTTTTGAAAAATAAATAAAATACAATTTTGAGTTTTTGAAAATGTCTGCTCCAAAAATATTGCTATCCGATGCCCAACTCTTGAAAGGGACAAATTTCACCACATGGAAAACCAAGATGCGGACAATTCTTCAGTTTGAAGATCTTTGGGGGATCATTTCTGGCAAAGATGCCCCTCCCACAGACGCTAATATGTTGGCTAAGTATGGAAAGCCCGATGCAAAAGCACTAATGCTTATCACCCTGAGCCTTTCACATGAGGTTTAACCTTACATTTAGGAAGCAACCACTTCCTCTACAACATGGGCCCATGTTGTGTACCATCTATGAAGCCAAGAATCTAACGACGAAGTTGCATCTTTAGACAAAGCTTCACACAATGAGTATGCATGATGGTGAATCAGTAGAAGCCTTCTTGCGGTGTGTGGCCGAGTTACGCACAAAACTTTCTGCTCTCGATGAACCGGTAGATGACAAGTTGCTAGTCCCACTAACCTTCATGAGCTCTTCCTTCCCGGTTTCGGACATTGATCACCACGTTGACCATCACTCAATAGGAGGTGAGTTTTTCCACACTGGTGAATTATCTCCAGCAGGAAGAAGCCATTCAGAATGTTCAAGAAGCCTTTGAAGACAAGGCTCTCATCACGAGGAAAAAGCATAAGCCTCGAAAAGGGAATCACCCCAGAATCAGAAGCAACATCCTCAACAGTAACCTTCTCAGTGGCCACCACAACAGCCACCCCAGTAGTAGAACAACAAGGCGGATCGATGGTGCCACATTTGCTCCATGGATACGCACATGACTGCGAACTGTTATTACAATGGTCGCAAGTATGGAAACTCTGGCAAAGAGAGCACTTCTAGCCAAGGATATTCCAAGAAATCCCAATGGCGTGCTCATAATCAGAGAGAAGGGTCATATTGCTGCTCAAGCAGGATGCCACCTCCGATGAAGAGGTTCCAAACACAACTCATCCGGACATTGTCCTAGTCTCGCAGACTTCGCAGCCATCAGAAAGTGTCTGGTTGATTGATTCAGCGCTAGAAACACATGAATGGAAATAAGAAGTTGTTCCATACCCTGAGTGACCGACCCATTGGAGATCAAATCACCATCGCAGATAATCAGGAGTATATTACGGCGGGGATTGGTGATGTCATCATTCCTCTTGGGACACGAAGATGTACACTCACGAAGGTGCTATATGTTTGAGTTTGACCTCAAATATCTTATCTGTAAGTCAACTTCTTAATCATCAAATGCGGGTTGAATTCTTTGTTGAGAAAGGGGTCAAGTCTTGCATCATTTCCTAGGGAGACTTAGTTATTGCTCAAGCATTTATGAAGGGCCGTCTATTTGCACTGGATGCGGTCACTTCATCTAACATTGCTCTCTCTGCTTCAACGGTGGAGTCCACTACACTATGGCACTTTTGATATGGTCATCTTTCTACTAGGGGCTCTACATCAACTTAGTGCTAAGGAAATGGTAAGAGGGCTTCCTCCACTCTCCCATTCCTTACCTATTTTCTTGGGATGTCTTGTGGGCAAACAACACAGAGGTCCGTTCAAACAGAGCTCTTATCATTCTACGGAGCATCTTTAGGTTGTACATACCGATCTGTGCAGACCCCTACTAGCTAGCTTCCAAGGTTTTGAATACTTCAGCTCATCATTGATGATTACTCATGGAAAATGTGGGTATATTTCTCTAGAAGAAGAGTGAGGCATTTGCCAATTTCCAAACCTTTTACCAACAAGCCACCAGGTAGTCTGGGAAGCCTCTCCTCCTCCACTCAGATCGAGGGGGAATTTGTATCAAAGAAGTTCTTAGCATACCTGAAGTAACATGGCATTCAAGCAACATCTGACTGCACCCTACACTCCCCAATGAATGGGATTTCCAAGCGACACAACAGGATTGTCATGGAGATGGCTCATTGTATGCTCTCCACCGCCAAGTTGGAGGATCAGTTTTGGGTAGAAGCAATCCAGACAATAGTGTATCTACTCAACCGAGCACCCACGAAGATCTTGTAGAACAGGACACTGGAAGAGGTATGGACTGGTCATAAACCTTCTATCCATCATTTGAGAGTTTTTGGTTGTATTACATATATGCATGTTCCAGATGAGAAAAGGAAGAAGATCGATCCAAAGACACTGTCATGTCTTTTCTTGGGGTATAGTACTACCTCAAAGGCATATCGTCTCATGGATCCTAAGACGAAGAAAATCTACAAGAGTCGAGATGTGGTGTGTGATGAGTCATCCTTTGACTCCCTGCCACACAATGGTGATCTAGTACCACCTCGTCACACAAATTTCTCACACATCCAGATGATGGGCAAGATGATTCTTAACAGGAGAAGAAGAGCTAAGTGGAGACTTGTTTGTTGATCTAGGCACACTGGACAACACATCTTCACATCAGCAGCAACAACACCAACGTCTGAAATGGGTCCATAATACTATTAGGGATGCACACCGAACTCACTTCAGTGTACTTCTACAGAATCGAACAAGAATTCAAGCCAGACATGAGGTAAATTTTGCACTCATGAGTTCGGTTGTTGATAGCAAGACCGAACCCGACACTCGATCATGAGGCATTAGATCAACCACAAGTGGAAATAGGCTATGGATGTTGAATATGATTCCCTAATTCAGAATCAGATGTGGGAACTTGTTAATATGCCTCCAGGTAAGAAATCCATTGGCTGCAAATGGATTTTCAAAACAAAATATAAGGCAGATGGTTCAATTAACAAACACAAAGCACGACTTGTTGCAAAGGGTTATGCTCAACAAGAAGGAATTAACTATGATGAGACCTTTGCACCCACTACGAAGATAAAAACCATAAGATTTTTCTGTGCACTGGCAACAAAAAATGGTTGGAAACTTTAGTAGATGGATGCCAAGAGTGATTTTCTGAATGGTGATCTAAAAGAAGAAGTATACATGGCCCAACCTGAAGGGTTTGTAAATGAGCATCAACCACACAAGGTATGTCGTCTAATAAAATCACTTTATGGACTCAAACAAGAACCTAGGGCATGGTATATAAAAATTGATGATCACCTATTTCAGCAAGGATTCACTTGTAGCCCATCAAATACAAATTTATATATCAAGAAGGTAGGAATAGAGATTGGCATTCGGTTTTTTACATTGATGATCTTTTGATCATGGAAGTTCGACAATCTTTGGATGATGTAAAGAATGATCCGAAGAAATCTTTGACATGACCGATTTAGGGCTACTTCACTACTGTCTTAGCTTAGAGATATGGTAGAAGAAGAATCATATATTCATCTCTCAGATGAAATATGCCAAGACTCTCCTAGAGAAGTATGGAATGTCATATTGTAAACCAATGTCCACACCTATGGAAAAAGGTTTGCAATTATCTAGATTCCAAGATTCACCGTAGGTAGATGGCACTCACTACAGGTAGCTTGTGGGGAGTCTCATTTACTTGACTTATACCAGGCCAGATCTTTGCTTTTCAGTGAGCTATCTCGCTAGATTTATGTAGAGTCGAAGAAATGTCATTGGATAGCAAGCAAAGCATGTGTTGAGATATGTCCGAGGTACAGTTGAATTTGGTCTGGAGTATCAGAAGAACACTCAGTTCTTCTTACAAGGATATATAGACTCGGACTATGTAGGATCCGTTGATGACAGGAAATCCACTTCAGGGTATGTTTTTCATCTTAGATTTGGACCTATCTCATGGATTAGCAAGAAGTAAATTGTTGTTGCTCTCTCATCCATTGAGGTTGAATACCTTGTCGCATGAGGAGCTGTGTGTAAAGTGATTTGGTTACGTCACATTCTTTCAGATATAGGGATTCCTAAAGAGAAACCTCCCATCATTTGCTGCAATAATCAAGGTGTTTTGAAAATTGTGAAGAATCCTATTTTTCATGAATGAACAAATCATATTGAGGTCGAATGTCACTACATTCGTGAACAGTCTTAAACCACCAAATTCAGCTCCAAAGATCGCCCTATTTATTTTCAAGCTACAAATATTCTCACCAAGCCTCTCGGAAAGGTGAATTTTGATTTGTTTATGGGGTACATATGTAGGAACAATTTATTAAGGGGGGGAATGTTAGCTTAATTAATACAATCCTACATCCTACATGCATACGGTTAAGGAGTAACCATCCCTACCTGTGTAACTGTTACGGGGGCTTTATATTTCCTCATATCCCTTTGTTTTATAAACACATTCAATAAAACATTCATCTCCTTCCATCATTGGTATCGAGCTCTTATATCCTTGTCATGGCATTTTCGTGTAGAAAGTCTTTCTTTGGCATTTGCTTGAAAATTGAAAAGTGAAAAGGTATTCTTCATTGGTTTTTTTATTTTGCTTTGGCATCGATCCTACCTATGTGTGGAAGTGACCTTGGGAGTGGTAGTTTGGAGATCCCATGCTCTCAACATTGGAGGATCGAACTGTTTCAATAGGAAACCTACATGAAGTGAAACCGGCCTCAACCAAATAAACTTTGTACAATAAAGGAGGAGTCTTGCAGACCAAGTTTGAGAGCACCAATTGCTTGGCACGTGGGGAAGAAACCTGTTTTGGTGTTTTGAACCCGCATTAGAAGTTGTAGCGACTAGTTTGTAGATATTTGGACATGTGGGAGAAAGAAAATCATTGCGTGGAAATCGGACCAACTACATCTTCCATTAAACAATAAAGTGGATCGTGTTAGAAAATTAAAGCGACCAAGGAGAGGTTGTGCAAATTTTTTGAAGTGAGAATAAATCTCTTGGAGTCTTCTGCTATCATCCATTGTATTTCAGCAAAGCCTACCAATTGCAAAACTATGTGGAAAATAAATTAAAAAAAAATTGCCGCCATTCTTTCGAGGTACACACGCGATCTCGAAATGAGGTCACCGTGTATGTCATAAATTTCGGATGCAGAAAGCACCACAAGCAATGCACCAAATGTTTGGGCATTGATCGATAATGAAGACACCACTGGAATGTTCTTTGCCTTGGTCAATGAGCTCCACAACATTGGGAATCTTCTCTTTGACGAGATTGTGCGCCAAGGACTATTGGAGTATTTTTGGTTCGACGTTCATTGTCAATCACAATGGATTTGTGCAGAACTTGAACATGGCTATGATGCAGATGATGAACATGAAGTAGAACGCCCACATGAGTATCCGCGTCTCACTACACGAGCCTATAGATCCCATCTTCAGGATAGGTTCCTTCAGTAAGCATTGTAACCATTTTTGAAAAATAAATAAAATACAATTTTGAGTTTTTGAAAATGTCTGCTCCAAAAATCTTGTTATCCGATGCCCAACTCTTGAAAGGGCCAAATTTTGACGCATGGAAAACCAAGGTGCGAACAATTCTTCATTTGAAGGTCTTTGGGGGATCGTTTCTAGTAAAGATGCCCCTCCCACAGACGCTGATCTATTGGCTAAGTATGAAAAGGCCGATGCAAAAGCACTAATGCTTATCACCCTGAGCCTTTCTGATGAGGTTCAACCTTACATTCGGGAAGTAACCACTTCCTCTACAAAGCATGGGCCACATTGTGTACCATCTATGAAGCCAAGAATTTGATGACGAAGTTGCATCTTCAGACAAAGCTTCACATAATGAGTATGCATGATGGCGAATTAGTCGAAGCCTTCTTGCGGCGTGTGGCCGAGTTACGCGTAGAACTTTCTACTCTCGGTGAACCGGTGGATGACAAGTTGCTAGTCCCACTCACCTTGCAAGCTCTTCCTTCCCGGTTTCAGACACTGATCACCACGTTGACCATCACTCAACAGGAGGTGAGTTTTGCCACACTGGTGAATTATCTCCAGCAGGAAGAATCCATTCAGAATGTTCAAGAAGCCTTCGAAGACAAGGCTCTCATCACGAGGAAAAATCATAAGCCTCGGAAAGGGTAGTCAGCCCCCTAGAATTAGAAGCAGCATCCTCAGCAGCAATCTTCTCAGTGGCCACCACAGTGGTCACCTCAGAAGCAACAAAACAACAAGGTGGATCGATGGTGCCACATTTTCTCCCGTGGATACGCACATGATCGCGAGCTATTATTACAATGGTCGTATGTATGGCAACTGGCGCAAAGAGAGCACTTACGCAAAGGATATTCCAAGAAATCCCGATGGCTTGCTCGTAATCAGAGGCATAAGGGTCATATTACTACTCAGTAGGATGCCACCTCTGATGAAGAGGTTCCAAACACAACTCATCCAGACATTGTCCTAGTCTCGCAGAATTTGCAGCCATCAGAAAGTGTATGGTTGATTGATTTGGGTGCCAGCAAACACATGACTGGAAATAAGTTGTTCCATACCCTAAGTGACCGGCCCACTAGAGATCGGATCACCATCACAGATAATCAGGAGTATATTGCGGTAGGGATTGGTGATGTCATCATTCCTCTTGGGACACGAAGATGTACACTCATGAAGGTGCTATATGTTCCAGGTTTGACCTCAAATATCTTGTCTGTGAGTCAACTTCTTAATCATCGAATGCAGGTTGAATTCTTTGTTGAGAAAGGGGTCAAGTCCTGCATCATTTCCCAGGGAGACTCAGTTATTGCTTGAGCATTTATGAAGGGCTATCTATTTGCACTGGATGTGGTCACTTCATCTAACATTGCTCTCTCTGCTTCAACGGGAGTCCACTGCACTATGGCACTTTCGATATGGTCATCTTTCTGTTGGGGCTCTACATCAACTCAATGCCAAGGAAATGGTAAGAGGGATTCCTCCACTCTCCCATTCCTTACCTGTTTTCTTGGGATGTCTTATGGGAAAACAACATAGAGGTCCATTCAAATAGAGCTCTTATCATTCTACGGAGCATCTTCAGGTTGTACATACCGATCTATGCAGACCCCTGCTAGCTAGCTTCCAAGGTTTTGAATACTTCCAGCTCATCATTGATGATTACTCATGGAAAATGTGGGTATATTTTCTCTGGAAGAAGAGTGAGGCATTTTCCAATTTCCAAAACTTTTACCAGCAAGCCACCAGAAAGTCTGGGAAGCCTCTCCTTCTCCTCCACTCAGATCGAGGGGGAATTTGTATCAAATAAGTTCTTAGCATACCTGAAGTAGCATGGCATTCAGAAACATCTGACTACACCCTACACTCCCAAATAGAATGGGATTTCTAAGCGACACAACAGAGATTGTCATGGAGATGGCTCATTGTATGCTCTCCACTACCAAGTTGGAGGATCAGTTTTGGGAAGAAGCAGTCCAAAGCAAGTGTATCTACTCAATTGGGCACCCATGAAGATCTTGCAGAACAAGACACCGGAAGAGGTATGGACTGGTCGTAAACCTTCTATCCATCATTTGAGAGTTTTTGGTTGTACTGCATATATGCATGTTCCAAATGAGAAAAGGAAGAAGATCGATCCAAAGACACTGCCATGTCTTTTCTTGGGGTATAGTACTACCTCAAAGGCATATCGTCTCATGGATCCTGAGACGAAGAAAATATATGAGAGTCGAGATGTGGTGTGTGATGAGTCATCCTTTTACTCACTGCCACACAATGGAGATGTAATACCGACCTCATCACACAAATTTCTCACACATCCAGATGATGGGCTAGATGATTCTTCTTAGAGAGAAGAAGAGCTGAGTGGAGACTTGTTCATTGATCTAGGCACACTGGGCAACAAATCTTCACATCAGCAGCAGTAACACCAATGTCCGAAATGGGTCCAGAATACTATTAGGGATGCACACCTAAACTCACTTCCAGGTACTTCTAGAGGAATTAGAACATGAAGTCAAGCCAGACATGAGGTAAATTTTGCACTCATGAGTTTAGTTGTTGATAGCACCGAACCTGACACTATGCTCATGAGGCATTAGACCAACCACAATGGAAACAGGCTATGGATGCTGAATATGATTCCCTAATTCAGAATCAGACATGGGAACTTGTCGATCTACCTCTAGGTAAGAAATCCATTGGCTGCAAATGGATTTTCAAAACAAAATATAAGGCAGATGGTTCAATCGACAAACACAAAGCATGACTTGTTGCAAAGGGTTATGCTCAACAAGAAGGAATTGACTATGATGAGACCTTTACACCCACTGCGAAGATCAAAACCATCAGAGTTGTTTGTGCACTAACAACACAAAATGGATGGAAACTTTAGCAGATGGATGTCAAGAGTTCTTTTCTGAATGGTGATCTAAAAGAAGAAGTATACATGGCCCAACCTGAAGGGTTTGTAGACGAGCATCAACCACACAAGGTATGTCATTTGATAAAGTCACTTTATGGACTCAAACAAGCACCTAGGGCATGGTATATAAAAATTGATGATCACCTATTGCAGCATGTATTCACTCGTAGCCCCTCAGATACAAATTTGTATATCAAGAAGGTAGGAATAGAGATTGTCATTCTAGTTTTGTACGTAGATGATCTTGTGATCACAGAAAGTTCTGACAATCTTGTGGATGATGTAAAGAATGATTTGAAGAAATCCTTCAACATGACCGATTTGGGGCTACTTCACTACTGTCTTGGCTTAGAGATATGGTAGAAGAAGAATCATATCTTCATCTCCCAGATGAAATATGCAAAGACTCTCTGGAGAAGTATGGAATGTCAAATTGTAAACCAATGTCCACACCTATGGAAAAAGGTTTGCAATTATATAGATTCCAGGATTCACCACAGGTAGATGGCACTCACTACAGGCAGCTTGTGGGGAGTCTTATTTACTTAACTTATACCAGGCCATATCTTTTCTTTGCAGTGAGCTATCTTGTTAGATTTATGCAGAGCCAAAGAAATGTCATTGGATAGCAGCAAAGAATGTGTAGAGATATGTCCGAGGTACAGTTGAGTTTGGTCTAGAGTATCAGAAGAACACGCAGTTCTTCTTACAAGGATATATAGACTCGGACTATCGCAGATCCGTTGATGACAGGAAATCCACTCCAAGTTATGTTTTTCATCTCGGATCTGGGCCTATCTCATGGATTAACAAGAAGCAAACTGTTGTTGCTCTCTCATCCACTAAGGTTGAATACCGTACGCGCATGAGGATCTATGTGCAAAGTGATTTGGTTACGTCGCATTCTTGCGAGATATAGGGATTCTGAAGAGAAACTCGCCATCGTTCACCGCAACAATCAAGGTGTGTTGAAGCTTATAAAGAATCCTATTTTTCATGAATGAACAAAGCATATTGAGGTCGAATTTCACTACATTCGTGAATAGGTCTTGAACCACCAAATTCATCTCCAGTACTACCCTACTGATTTTCAAGTTACAGATATTCTCACCAAGCCTCTCAACAAGGTGAAGTTTGATTTTTTTAGGGGGTACATATGTAGGAACAATGTATTAAGGTGGGGAATGTTAGCTTAATTAATTAATACATCCTACATCCTACATGCATACGCTTATTAGCTAAGGAGTAACCTTCCTGCTTGTGTAACTGTTTCGAGGGGGCTTTATATTTCCTCATATCCATTGTTTTACAAACACATTAAATAAAACATTCATCTCCTTCCATCATTAGTATCAGAGCTCTTATATACTTGGCGTGGCATTTTGGTGCAGAAAGTCTTTCTCTGGCATTTGCTTGAAAATTGAAAAGTGAAGAGGTAGTCTTCATTGGTTTTTTATTTTGCTTTGGCATCCAGTCCTACCTATGTGTGGAAGTGACCTTGGGCATGGTAGTTTGGAGATCTCATGCACTCAGCATTGGAGGATCAACCTGTTTTAATAGGAAACCTGTGTGAAGTGAAACCAGCCTCAACCATCATACAAAGGAGGAGTCCTGCAGACCAAGTTTGAGAGCACCAATTTCTTGGAGCGTGGGGAAGAAACCTGTTTTGGTGTTTTGAACCCGCATTAGAAATTGTAGCAACTAGTTTGCAAATATTTGGACATGTGGGAGAAAGAAAATCATTGCGTGGAAATCGCGGACCATTACATTTTCCATTAAACAATAAAGTGGACCGTGTTAGAAAATTTAGGTGACCAAGGAGAGGTTGTGCAAAGTTTTGAAGTGAGAATAAATATCTTGGAGTCTTCTGCTATCATCCATTACATGTCAAGCAAAGCCTTCCAATTAAAAAATCGTGTAGGAAAAAAAAAAATCGCTGCCATTTTCCCGAGGTACACACGTGATCTTGAAACGAGGCCACCGCGTATATGTCACAAATTTTGGATGCAGAAAGCACCATGAGCAATGCACCAAATGTTTGGGCATTGAGTGATAATGAAGACACCACTGGACTATTCTTTTCCTTGGTCAACAAGCTCCCTAACATTGGGAATCTTCTCTTTGACGAGATTGTGCACCGAGGACTATTGGAGTATTTTTGGTTCGACATTCATTGTCAATCACAAAGTGGATTCTGTAGAACTTGAATGAGGCTATGATGTATATGATGAACGCGAAGTAGAATGCCCACAGGAGTGTCCACGTCTCACTGCATGAGCCTATAGAGCTCATCTTCGGGATAGGTTCCTTCAGTAAGCATTGTGACCATTTTTTGAAAAATAAATAAAATACAATTTTGAGTTTTTGAAAATTTCTGCTCTAAACATATTGTTAATCGATGCCCAACTCTTGAAAGGGCCAAATTTCGCCACATGGAAAACCAAGATGCGGACAATTCTTCAGTTTGAAGATCTTTGGGGGATCGTTTTTGGCAAAGACACCCCTCCCACAGATGCTGATCTGTTGGCTAAGTATGAAAAGGCCGATGCAAAAGCACTAATGCTTATCACCCTAAGCCTTTCTGATGAGGTTCAACCTTACATTCAGGAAGCAACCAATTCCTCTACGGCATGGGCCGCGTTGTGTACCATCTATAAAGCCAAGAATCTGACGATGAATTTGCATCTTAGACAAAGATTCACACAATGAGTATGTATGATGGTGAATAACTCAAAGCCTTCTTGCGGTGTGTGGCCGAGTTACGTGTAGAACTTTTCGCTCTTGGTGAACCGGTTGATGAAAAATTACTAGTCCCACTCACCTTACGAGCTCTTCCTTCTTGGTTTCAGACATTGATCACCACCTTGACCATCCCTCAATAGGAGGTGAGTTTTACCACACCGGTGAATTATCTCCAAAGCAGAAGAAGCCATTCAAAATGTTCAAGAAACCTTTCAAGACAAGTCTCTCATCACGAGGAAAATCATAAGCCTCAGTAAAGGGCATTCACTCCCTAGAATCGAATAAGCATCATCAACAAAGCAACCTTATCAGTGGGCACCATAGCGGCCACCCCAGAAGTAGCAGAACAACAAGGAGGATCGATGGTGCTATATTTTCTCCACGGATATGCACGTGGATGTGAGTCGTTAGTACAACAGTCACAAGTATGGCAACTCGGTGAAGAGAGCACTTCTAGCCAAGGATATTCCAAGAAATCCTAATGGCGTGCTCATAATCAGAGGTAGAAGGGTCATATTACTACTCAAGTAGGATGCCACCTCTAATGAAGAGGTTCTAGACACAACTCATCCAGACATTTTCCTAGTCTCGCAGACTTCGCAGCCATCAGAAAGTGTCTGGTTGATTGATTCGGGCACCAACAAACACATGACTGGAAATAAGAAGTTGTTCCATACCCTGAGTGACTGGCCCACTAGAGATCAGATCACCATCGCAGATAATCAGGAGTATATTGCGGCAGGGATTGGTGATGTCATCATTCCTCTTGGGACACGAAGATGTACACTCACGAAGGTGCTATATGTTCCAGGTTTGACCTCAAATATCTTGTCTATGAGTCAACTTCTTAATCATTGAATGCAGGTTGAATTCTTTGTTGAGAAAGGGGTCAAGTCCTGCATCATTTCCCAGGGAGACTCAGTTATTGCTCAAGCATTTATGAAGGGCCATCTATTTGCACTGGATGCGGTCACTTCATCTAACATTGCTCTCTCTGCTTCAATGACGGAGTCCACTGCACTATGGAACTTTCGATATGGTCATCTTCTACTGTGGCTCTACATCACTCAAGCCAAGAAAATGGTAAGAGGGCTTCCTCCACTCTCCCATTCCTTACCTATTTTCTCGGGATGTCTTGTGGGAAAACAACACAGAGGTCCGTTCAAACAGAGCTCTTATCATTCTATGGAGCATCTTCAAGGTTGTACATACTGATCTGTGCGGACCCTTGCCAACTAGCTTCCAAGGTTTTGAATACTTCCAACTCATCATTGATGATTACTCATGGAAAATGTGGGTATATTTTCTCCGGAAGAAGAGTGAGGCATTTTCCAATTTCCAAACCTTTTACCAGCAAGCCACCAGGCAGTCTGGGAAGCCTCTCCTTCTCCTCCGCTCAGATCGAGGGGGGGAATTTGTATCAAAGAAGTTCTTAGCATACCTGAAGTAGCATGGAATTCAACAACATTTGACTGCACCCTACACTCCCTACAGTAATGGGATTTCGAGTGACACAACAGACTGTCATCAAGGTGGGTCATTTTATGTGCTCCACCGCAGTTAGAAGATCGGTTTTGGGAAGAAGCAGTCCACACAACAAAGTGTATCTACTCAACCGATCACCGCAAAGATCTTGGAGAACAAGACATCGGAAGAGGTATGGACTGGTTGTAAACCTTCTATCCATCATTCAATATTTTTTTGGTTGTACTACATCTATGCATGTTCCAGATGAGAAAAGGAAGAAGATTGATCCAAAGACACTATCATGTCTTTTCTTGGTGCATAGTACTACCTCAAAGGCATATCGTCTCGTGGATCCCGAGACTTAGAAAATATACGAGAGTCGAGATGTGGTGTGTGATGAGTCATCCTTTGACTCACCGCCACACAATGGAGATCCAATACCGACCTCGTCACATAGATCGCTCACACATCCAACGTATTTTAAGTAACGTCATAGTATTTTTGGTAGGCATTGTTCTTTCATTGTACTTCATTTGTGCCTTCTTTCTGTTGTTTTTGGTTTCTTGCTAATGATTGTTTGATTCAGTCTTTTTTGTTTCTTTGGGTTTGTTAAGTTTTATCCGGGATTTGGCCTCTTTGTTTTTGTGTAGAGTCCCCAGGAAAAAAATCCTTTATCCTAAATAAAAATAAAAATTTAAAACATTTCAAGATAATAATTAAAAACTAAAAATATATTTAATACATTATGTATTAAACACGAGTACTATTGTCAATACTTTTAAAATAAATTTAAAAAAGTAATATGTTAATTACATTTTGTATTAAACATAAATATTATTGTCAAAATGTTTTTTAATAAATTATAAATTTCCTTTACATTCACAAAAATTAAACCGTTTGTAGTTTATCATAGTCACTGAAATTTATGTAGATTTTCTTTCACTAGTTTTTTGTCTTTATTTTGTGTTAAACAAAATCAAGAATTAAAAAATTAGAATTAATTTATTAATTTAACCATTTTAAAAATAGATTAAATTTTAGATGTAAAGAAATAAAACAAAAATTATATGCATATATATTGATTACCTTATAAAGAGCACCATTTTGAGGAAATGTCCACCAAGTGTAACTTATACCCTTCTCATTTGTTAGAAATATTTAAAGCTAATAAATAATCCTTATTTTATATTACTTATTAACAGTTTCTCCAACAACCCTTCCAATTATACAAAACAGAATTGATGAAAGAAGAGAATAAATGTTGCTCCCACCATGCACACCGAGTAAAACCGACTTAGGTGGTGTTATCGGCCTAATTTTAACTTCACAAAATTAATAAACGTAAAATTTTAATTTTTTTCAAAAGTATTCTTTCACTTGATTTGTCATCCCCATCATGATCATATTGTTCTTCTGATCATTCCGGTCTTCGTTTTGTTCATTTCAGGTGAGAACTCCTCCTCCAGTGTCATAAATTACGTTAATAATTAATTAAATAATATTTAATTAATTTATTACCCTTTATTTGATAAAATAAAATTTATTGAATTTTGGGTTTTTAATTAAATAAATATTAATACAAGTATTATTAAAATTCAACTCGACAAGTTTTATTTATTCGGGGAAAATAAAGCTTCCACTTCCAATTGTCGGGGATGCCAAATTGGCTTCCCATACCCGGATTTCCCTTTTCCTAGAAAATACTTCTTATTTTTCTCGCTTCGGGATTTCTTCTACGATTTCCAACCCAATCGGTTGGTAAATGGGAAAACAATATCCTAATTTCTCACATGGGGAAATAGAAGGGGATTGTCATCTCACTTTTCCATTTCCACCAACAAATGGTTGTCTTTTTCCCACTTTCCCCTAGCAATTAATGCCACTACCCAAGAAAGAGGGAATTGGTTACATGGAAGCTTCTTTAATTGCCATAACCATTTCCTCGTGAAACTAGTTGGAAGAAGTTTTGTTCCTTACTTGATTTATTCGTGCTATTGCTAAACCATTACAAAGAAGAAAATGAAGAATAATAGTCTGTTGTCCACGCAAGTTTTGAAAGGATTTTATTTCAACACATTGGTTGAGAAATCTTTGCTAAAATCACAGTCCATGCATTGTGAAGGAGAAAAGACAAGCTAAATGCTAGGAAGAAGAGGAGATCTTCCACTCAATCACCAAGCAAGAGTCCACGCGTGGGAGAAAGGAAATCAGAACAATCAAAAGAAATTTGTTTTGTTTTAATTGTTTTCTTTACAAATCCCCACACATTCATTCCACTAGGAAAGCTTATTGTCCATGCCTTGGCAAGAAGAAAAAGATTACATTGGCCACACATTGGTCAAGAATGGATAAACCAAAGTAGGGGAGGTAATACATGCAGGTACACACATTGTGAAGGAGGAATATGCAGACATGAGCAAAAGGAAGAAGAAGATTCTCTACAAATCTCCACACATTTTCCTTAGAGAACAATCCAAAACAATAAAAGGGAATTTGTTTGTCTTGTTAAGGATCCCACACATTGGGAAAAGGAAAATTTAAACGCATATATATACCAAAAATCATACACCTTGCAAAATAGCCAATGTAAATTGTAAGTTTCCACACATTTACTTGGGTCACTTCCACGCCAAAGACAAGGGGAAAGAAAGAACAACAGCCCACGCATTGGGCAAGAGAAAATAATCCAAATGAATTCAAAGAAATACAATAATTTCCACGCATTTTCAGAACAAAAGATCTTCCACACATTCACAAAATCAGGAGTCTTCCAACGCAAAACACCAGTAGTTCATGCAGCAAGGAAGAAGTATTATTTTCTGAATCTTCCACGCATTTGTATAAAGATATGATCTTCCATGCATCAATCAAAAGATATCAGGCACGTAGAGAAGCAAGGTGATTTAAAATATATATATTAAATTGATCCGCGTGAAATATTAAAATCAGGAGATTTTAATTAAAAAGTAAAAATAAATATCATTATTGTCACCAGATTCAAAAAATCAAGCCTAGTCTTGATATGATGTATTGACATTTTAAAAAAATTGTTACCCCGGGATCGATTATTATTATTATTATTATTATTTTTAAAATAATAATAATCATACTAAGATGAGCTATATTCCTTTTGCATAAATGGTGGTTCGAAGACCGAGACCCGACCTGTTTACATTATTTTGCGTGCTTGAGTCATTTTTTTGTAAAATCCATAATGGCTAAAAAATATAATAAATTTGTAAGAAGATAGAGGAAGCCAATGGAGAAATCAAATAAGTTTGTGCTCAAGTACGAACTCCAAGAAATCATCCCTCCGAGTTCTATCAAGTTTATATACGACAATATCACCGATACAAATCTTGGTCACATTAATGTGCAACAATTTTGTGATCAGGTGAAAGATGAAGGAAAAACCATATTCTCGGATAGGCTCTACCATAGCGGTCTACCCCAAGCAGCAACATTTCTAGTCTCGGTGCAATTCCCGAAGCTAGTTATCACTTGCATGGAGAATTATGATTCGAGAGATGAGGAATTTATAAAGATAATCATGAGCCTTTCCTCTTAATCACACCAGAGCACATTGAGGAGTTTCTCAACATACCTAACTTCCCTGAGAATGCTAACATCACTCGAAATTCAACACAATAATTTTGGGATGAAGAACCCTGGTGAAGCAAGATGGTTAATAACAATCGGCCGTGTGACAAGAGGCCTTGAGTTGACCAGCTTCCTAAGCATTTGTATTACGTTTAATTAATGGAGGAAATTAGGGACATGATCACTCTCCTAAGTCGAGTCTTCAGTTTATCCTCTGCCAAGATTTTCCACCCATGGATGTATCATATTATTTGTATCATCCTTGCCAAGAGAGAGTTTATGGCTTGTGCCACCATCATCAGTGATACCTTTGCAAAAATTGATTGAAGTGAAGATGACTAGATGTTTGTACATGACATCATATGTGACTTATGCAGTGGCTAGGAGAAATTTATTGTCATCACTCAAAACAAAGGGAGTCATGGGTCCATCAAATAATGTCTTCAATTATTATCTGCAGCTAAGTTTCAAAAATAGCTCTCATCATTTTAGAAGAGTTAATGATGCATTCACCTTCCATCGATTGGAAACCCGAATCAATACGAGTAAAGATTCAAAAAGAGGCCATGGATGTCATTTCCCAATGGGGAACATGGTTTATTAAATTTTCATCCTTTTCCTATATTCGCGTGAGTGGCTTTGCGGGTAATCCATGGAAGATTCCTAAGTAATTTAGTGACAAGTGGGCATTAATGGAGCTTGTGTGATAACTATTCCAAGTTCATTGTCTTCTCAGTGACAAGCATCGTTCAAGAATTCATTTCCCAATCAAAATTGGAGAGTACCAATGTTCAAATCTCTTCAGTGCACAACTCATGGAGAAAGAGTTTTCCCTCATCACTATTCATCCATATGTGAAGAGATTATAGTTAGATATCAAAGGATATATACAAAATATGCTTGGGGAAAAGTATCAGCACAACCCTACCATGGAAGATTTATGGGCTTCCTGTTCTGACGAACATGAAGTGAGAAGGTGAGAGTTTTCCGCCTAACCCTTTCTCAGATCCAGGCCTTTTGCATAAAAAAACCTCCAGATTCATTTGTGGATGATGATGAATATGTTATTGATTCCTCGTATTATACAAAAGAGCTTTTACCCCATTTCCACGAATTTATCGAACCAAATGAGATGAATTTTCTCTTGATAGCAAGAATCAACTCATTCTCGAAAGAAGCATATCTTGGTATGAAATAGAAATTGTAAAGTTACAATCAATCCAAGATCATACCTCAGGATTACAAAAATTGTCGACTCGAGGAGGTCTCCAGAAAACAAATCTTCTCAATAAACCTTCATGCCATATAGTCATATGCATTAAATAAGAAAGGAGTGGTTACCAAAATCCACTTCACCAAAGAAGGTGTCACAAGGTGAAAAATCTAAGGGTTCTATCCCCAAAGTGAAGGAAGGGAGCGTGTATCGGGATTTTCCACTTTAAGTAGAGATTCTTCTACTCACATTGTTGAAATTTCATAGAATATCATACAAAATAATCCTCAGCCCTACCTTACACAAGAGTTCACTCAAGTGAAAGTAGTCTAGATATCAAACACTTCGAACCTACTGCTCACGAAGAGATTTCTCAAAATTTCCCTAATGTTCAAGAGGTAGATATTGAGTTTATTTCTCTAGAAATCAAGGTCATGGAAGGGATCCTTGAATAATCTAATAATGTCAAGAACAAAGAGAATGTTGCTTTGGAATCCAGGCTTGTATATGTGGAAGTGGTGAAGGATACTACTTTTTGGGTTGATTCTGAAATCAAGAAAAGGAAGAGGGTTTTCAAGGCAATTAACATCAACTTCGATGCCCTTTTCAATATTTTGAATGATGTCATTCCCAAGAAACCTTAAGTTCTCTCCCGAATAATGGTAGATGATAATGGAAATAGATTTGCGGATCTTGCCATCCCACAAGTTGACAAGGAAAGTGATACCATGACACATCTATTGATTATGAGGTTTCTAGGCTTAGACTTGGGAAGTCCACATTGGAGAGTGACATGGCGATGGCTCGAGATTCAATAGATATCATGCTAAAGAGGATTGAGAAATATAAGTCTCAAAACTCTCAGCTCAAGGCTAAAAAGAATCAATTGGTGGATTATGTTCAACATCTAATAAATCCCATATCATCCACTTTCCCAATACCCGATGGAGGGCTGCCCGTTGAAGAAACTCTCAATTTGTCAAAAGAAATAAACACATTGGGCCATGTCAATAAATCTTGGCTTTCAGAGATTCTTTTTTTGGTAAAGAGACGATAGAAATAGTCGTTAAGATCCATGAAGATATTAATCCATATCTTGATCCAATTCTTTCTTTCAAGGAAACTTTTGTTTCTAACATATCAAATTTGGATGAGATATTGCCTAGTCTACAGGAGATGACAAGTATGGATTCTTCAACTTTAGCCATTGAAGGAATTCTCGAATTTGAATGTCGAGGGACACATTTTATTTGGTTTCTGCATCTCAAATTAAGAAAGACACTTCTTGAGGATTCTATGATCCATTATGAGAGCGTATGCAATGAAGCCTTCACTTCACTCACCTTGATTCAAGAATTCATAGCTGAGATCCCTTGCGATCTCGTAAATGAGAAAAATCAAAGGTATTCATCAGAACATGTGGAGGAGAAGTTTTCATAATTATTTAAGGACGTGTATACTACCGCCATCAATTTCACTTCAGCATTAATGGAACGTTGCATCAAATTAAAGAACTTGTTTGAGAATGTTCAATCAAATATGGTCAATCTGAATGACATGTCAGGTAGGATCTTGGAATTGCAGGTATTTTGTGAGGCTATTCTTTGACCAAATTAACCTTTAGAAGAAGAAAATCTGTTCAAATCATTGGGAAGGTTCAGATCCTTTCAATCGCGAAGACGGAGGATCCTAATTTCACTGATGGGATGAGGAGATAGTTTTCTTGGTATCTAATGAAGTGGGAGAGTCCATTTCTCATACGATTGAGATAGGCGGACCCCATTTCAATGGATAAGGCACTAGTTTTTGTCGTATGTTTTAAAAGTGGTATTTTAAAATAGTTTTATTATTGAACTCACTTTTGTAAAATTATGGATACCCTAAGTGACTTCTATTTTTAGTTGTTTTTAATAAATTTGGTTGAGAAAGTCAAATTCACTTAAGATGCCCTATTTAATATTCATGTAAAACCCTAACTACTTTATAACCAACTTTTGGGTTTTAAGAGGAATTCAGGGCTCATTTGTAAGGGCGACTTTGAGAGAGGAGAAGAAAATACTTTTGTATGCAAGCTTTACTTAAAAGGAAGAAACTTTTTGTTCTTTTAAGAAGACATTTTGGAGTTAATGAAATATGAACTTTGTGTCTTATTCATTGTCTCTTATAGCATTTGATGTTTTTATGTTCATTAGATGTTAGTGTTTGAATCTTGCATGCAAATATTGTCTTGAATCTTATTGTCAACGCTACTAATATGTTGTTCTAGTTCACAATGATCAAACTCTGATTATCTACTTTCTCACGTGTGTTCCCTTTTACTCATTCTCATTTAATTGATACAAACTCTATTTTATTTGTGTTAGTTATTTATTGTTCTTCTCCATGCAATATTAGGCTCTGATTTTACTTAACTATTGCATGTTCCTTCCATCCATTCCTTTCCATTCCTTTCCTTCATTCCATTCCATCTCCCTCATTCACTTTTCTTTCCATTGATGTTCCAAAACACCCCCCACATACAATTTTGAATGTACAGATGTAAATATAGTTTTGGTTTTCAATAAAGGTAGCCTCACCTTCATTGAGGAGGGAGTTTGTTCCCACACCGTTAAATGTCATTTTCATGCGTGCAAATCCATATGCTAACAGGTGGATATGCTCCCACCAGGACAATAACTCGTGAGATTTACAGGTTTAATTTATACCTCTGTAGAGAGAGTATAGTACCAATGTTATTGTCCGATGTTTTGGATCTCACTACTAAAGATACCGAAAGATAAGATTGAATCCAATATTGAATCTCTTAAAGAAAATTATTTAAATAATTGTACAACCTTTTACTGCTTGAAGTATAAGAGTATACCTAACCCTCGTAAGGCTGAGCTGCAGGATATGCTATTTGAGGATGTTATGGTGAAAATGGTGGGTATGGAGCACTTCTAAAAGGTGATGGTGGATAATAATACAAAGGCGGTGGATCTTACACATTAGAATAAGGTTGAGGATTAACATTTCTTTGGAATGGATACACATTATGTGTAGGTGGAAAATAAGGATTACTATGGGATGGACATGCAGTACTATGAGCTGGAGCATAAACATTTCTCTGAGGTTGATATGCATTGATTTTAGGAGGTGAAGGTGAAGCGGGGTGCTGAAATGTTCAGAATAAATTTGGTGGTGCATATGTAGTATTGATTACCGATCCTTATCTAGCATGTGTAAATTTTATGAGATCCACATTTTGTAATTATGATAAAATTAATAAAAAATAGCATTCATTTATTCTAATTATTTTTATTGAAAGAGGAGCTGACTTTTATTATTCTGATAAGAAATAAAATATTTATTTTATGTTTTTTTGTATTATGAACCCTTTATTATAGCATGAAATATTTTATCCCACGATATATTTGGATTTGGGTTCGTTAAAATATCCTATGTGAACTAGATGGGAATTTTAGGAATACATTTGTGCTTGCTGAAAAGCAAGGGATGTGGTGATAGTTGTAAAATACATACAATATTCTCTTCACATTATTTTCAAATTTTTATTGAAAGTGTAGCTAGATCATCTTATTTTCCCTGTTTTAGAGTTATACATGAAACTAGGATATTTTTATCGAAGCCTCTAGAACAAGAGATTTAGAGTGCGTATCATCCTTGTTTGGTGTCTTTTGTAGAGGGTAAGGACATTTCTTCATAACCTCTAGTTTACCTCATTTTAGTATTTTAGGGTTGAGATTATAGGGTTATGATTTATGGCTTATCTTTTAGAGTTCAAGGAGTATATTTTAGGATGAAGGGTTTAGGTTTAGGGTTCTTGGTTTAAGGTATATGGTATTTGGATTTAGGGATAAAAAATAAGGTTAGTAATGGATTACATGGTTGTGAGTGACTCCTAGAATCTAAAGAAATTATGTTTTCTATGGTTTGAAAAATTCTATATCATTTAAAAAATATTTAAGAAATATGGGTTGTGATAGAAAAATTATGTTTTTTTACAAATTTCGAGCTATTTTTTTTTTTGTTGGACCTCAATAAATATGTTACGCCAAAAAAATGTAATTAAGACAACCTTTACAAATTTGGAGATCTTATGCCACTTTTAATTAAATTACTTGGGTATATTCAATAATAGATTACAAAGTAAAATACTTGAAAATAACAATAAGGCTTACTTCCATCTTATAGTAGTAGAATATCTATATACTCTATATTTGATGTAAAAAAATAAAACAACCGACTTTGCCACTTCGATGGTGCAATCTTACAAAAAGAATATAATACACAATACGATAATCATTCACTATCTTCTAATTCTTATACATACCCTACTTAGGCTATAATTACTCTATAGGATGAGCCTACTATTAATGGAAAAACATAGAGAAAAGTGATAAGAAAAGGTAAAGGATTATTTTAGGCACAACATTCACATATATATCATAATACATAACTTAGCTTAAGGGCATTACAAGAAATGTTATTGGAGACTCTCGTTGAACGTGTTTAAAAATTTTGAGCTCATTTGTTTGTGTCAAAAATATGGGTGTGGAAATTTTTTTGTAATCTTTGTTTTTCCATTTCCTTAATTATGCACTCATATAACAATGCATAGTAATTTTCCCTATAAATTATATGGTTGAAATTATCTCAATAATAACTTATATGAAATGTTGAGCACTTTTCTATATACCATTTAATTCAAGGCTCATAGTCTCCTCCAAATTCCTCCGTGAGGGTATAGCTCTAAATACGATTTTAATATAGATATGATCCTTCTTTTGATCTTTGACACCATCCGACCTTAATGTCTCCTTACTTCAGTTATAACTTTGTTCCCATATTAGAAAAATAGATGTTGCAAACTCTAGGAAGATACCATCAGAGGAGGAAAATTTTGATGAATGTTAGTGTCTACGGTTGATGACAAGTGTTTGGAGTAGAGAAATTTGACATATAAGTTGGATATTTTTGTGTAAAATTTCTAAGGAGTTACTACATAGAGCAAGTGAATCATAAATAAGTGTGACTTGAAGACAAAGGTGGCTAAGACAATGTATAGGTAAATAAATAAGAGGAAAGGATGTGTGTGTGTGTGTGTGTGTGTGTGTGTGTGTGTGTGTGTGTGTGTGTGTGTGTGTGTGTGTGTGTGTGTGTGTGTGTGTGTGTGTGTGTGTGTGTGTGTGTGTGTGTGTGTGTGTGTGTGTGTGTGTGTGTGTGTGTGTGTGTGTGTGTGTGTGTGTGTGTGTGTGTGTGTGTGTGTGTGTGTGTGTGTGTGTGTGTGTGTGTGTGTGTGTGTGTGTAATCCATGTGTACCAAAGAGTTTCAAAACAAATATTTCCAAGTATTAAAGAACAAATTTAGGTGTTTGTGTATACAATGAACTTTATTAACTCCAAAATTCTTGAGAACAAATTATTTCAATTTTGGGTATGCAATACAACTATTAATTTTTAGAAATTTCATCAAATTTAATGAATATTAAAATACATCTCTAAAACATTTTTTGATGTGGATCTAGTCGTAAGAGGTTGAAATACCTCCAAAAAAACACAAACAGTTTGCAAATAAAAAAAGCTTCAAAATATATTTATTCTCATTTCAGAATCCACACTAAATCTTTTAAATCATTAAAATCTTCCTTTTATTTCACATCTACTCTAAAAATCCCTAAACCGCCAAAAACCCTAAAATGCCGAAATTACCCAATAGAAAAACACCACGGATGGGCCCCAAAATTTTCATGGCAAATATTCCTTCATAAATTAAGGCTCATGTAAAATTTTGACTTATTCTAGAGAGCAGAACAAAAGTTATTAAATATCTAAGACCTAGTTAAAAGTAAAAAACGTTCAAAGCCAATTTTAGATTACTAGATGAATGAATCTAGACCCAAACAATATGCTAAAATGCCCACAAACTTTCAAGAAATGTTTTCTTCAGCATAATAATACTGAATATCTACCACCCTGTAAAATTTCAAGACAATCCAATGATCGGATCAAAAGTTATGGCCTCCACAAGCTATGCTTTACCACATCATTTTTACACACCTCTCTAAGTTTTCAAATATTTAATTATTATTATTCTTTATTTACACTTAATAATTAGGCATAAATAATCATTATTAAATATTTAAATTACAATTTAATATTTTTATTATTGATAAATGGTTTTAAAGGGGACCATGCCCCATAGTAAAAAAGGACTCAAAAGCCGATAATACAATAAAGTACCAGTAGTTTTTTGAGAAGTGGAGACCACACCCTAGAAAGATAAGCCTAAAAACAACAAGATAAAATAGTTAAAACATAGGTAGGGGCATCCGCTAGTATGAAGCCAAAACTCAACCTCACAAAAGCAACACAACGATTGTTTAGATGCAAAACACTAGCACAAAGATCGAAAAATCCAAAAAAAGGGATCTAAAGACTATCATTTGAGAGAATTATTGAAGACCTTTTTAACCTCCTCCATAGCCCTACAAAGATTTAGAGTTGTTTTTTGAGAACGGTCTTGCATCGGGAGGTGATAGCCTTTTTCTTTTCTTTTCCATCTTTCCAAATACTTTCATAAATGCCACTCATATCACAAAATTTCTCAACTTGTACCCGAATATAATAACGTAAATCCTTATGCATAGAAAATTGGTCTATCTATTTGTTTATGATTTGTTCCAAATTCCTTTCGATGGTATGTTACTTCTTGGCCAAATCTTCAAGTTTCTTCTCTAACTTAGAGTAGTAATCGTGGCCATTTTCATCTTTACTACCCTCATTGAGAAAAAAATCCACATCCTCCCCTATGGCCTTTATCTTTTCTACATGTAATTTAATCTAGGCCTTCAAATCATTTTTGGTCGAGGGATCCTAAGCATTTCGGTCAAGTTAACAACCTTGCTTTATGTGAAAACCATATCCTTTCCCTTATCATTAATACGAAGCACCCTTTTGGCCGGAGGTGGGGAAGGAGCTCTAAGTTTTGTGGTCCTTACTTTATATTGCTAAAAAGGTTCGATGGGGCGATAGGATGAGAGGGAGCATTAACTGCCATAACCTAATAATATCAAAAGTGCAGTAAGAAGACTGAAAACTTGATGAAGAGGTAAACCTCTTTGATGGGCATGAACTTCAAGGATAGAATTCTCCAAGGAATGAATACTGTAGTACGAGAGGCTCACCTTGGGGGTCCTGTGGAAGTGATTAAGTAAAACAAGATTGTGTAGAGGAAAGCTAGAGAAACGACCTTCTAGAGTGATGTATCGACCACCATTCTAACAACCTCATCATAAGGGGTAGGAATGGAAGAAAAACTAAACATGCCTTACCAATCTTGAGGGTTTTTGCCTCTTCCACAAACTTTTTCTCTTCAGCTTCCTTGTCAAATTTGTTTTTAAAATTTTTATACCATTCATACCCAGGCCCGTGACAAAGGAAATGAGGTTTTTAGTAGTAGGGAATTCCTTACCTTTGTAAGTTATAACTCTTTCCTTCTAGTTCTTGGCAAATGAAACAAAAATGTGCTTATTGTGGAGTTTTTTCTATTCATGAAGTTCGTGAACCCGTTGATGTCAAGAGCCTTCCACGCTTCTTCCTTTGTTGCCAAGTATGGTCACAAATAGGCTCAACATGACAAGGAGGGCCAACAATTGTACGAATGATGTAAAATAGGGAACTCTGAGTCTGAAAATGACTAATGAAAAAATTATTGACAACACTAATAACAATGATAAAATAAACAAGTTGGATGCCTTGAATTATCCATTTAAGAGAGGCACTATCCACATGTGTGATGTGCTCAATCGATTTGTTTCTCACTTTCCCTTTCCTCCGACATGTACTACTTATTGTGACATATGGCCTTATTATTTTGGGTGATGATTACATTAGTAGTCTATGGGAGTTCATTGTACTCGAGAAACCCCTTCATTGGCTAAGGAGTCGTCTTCTTTATTTCCCTCACTATAGGTATGATAAATTTGGACATTAGTAAGAATGTTGCAAATATTCATAGCCTCATGAATAAATTCTTTGATTTTCAAAGCTTGGGGATGTATGCCTTTGAGGTGATTTATAATATTAAGTGAGTCTCCCTCTATAATGAGATTATTAAGCTTATGATCTTTGTCATCTCTGCATCCCCATAGAGCAACAAAATCCTTGGCATAATGGTTGGATTGGGTTCCCATAGAACCCGTATATGCAACAAGGAGATGACCAAGATGATTTCTGTTTAAGCCTCCACCTCCCACAACACCTAGATTTCCTTTAGAGGCACCATAAAAATTTAACTTGTACCAACCTTCAAGGGGAGGAACTCCGTTATACTAGAGAGAGGTCTATGTAGGGAGTTCTATCTTGAGCATCCTTAATGTCAATACTCTAGTTTAGTAGAAATTTCCCTCCCCTTTGGGAAAGGTTGGATTCTTAAGTGGTTTGAACTTTAATACATTCTCCTTGGCTTCAATGGTAATCTCTCTTACAAGTCTCTTGTTAGATTTCTTAGAATTTCTAAAGATGATAGAGTTTATGGCCTTCCAAATTCTCCAAATAGCATGAGGGAAGATAAGTCTCCAAAGTTTTCTAAGCATGTTATGCTTAAAAGGAGGTTTTCATTGCTCCCAAGCATGAATAATGTCTTCCGTAAAAGTCCGCTCAATACCAAATCTAGCAAGGGTGAGTTCCACAGACACTGAAGCAATAGGGCGAGTGTAGAAAAAGGTGGTGAATAGATTCAACCTCTTTCCTACAAAGGAAACACCTGTTAGGAATGATATACCCCCTCTTGATCAAAGTTGTCAATTTTGAATATTATTTTGCTTAGCACTAACCAAAGAAAGTGATTAATTTTAGGAGTAAGTTCTTTGTGCCAAATTTTTCTCTAGTCAAAGTCACATTGGATTTCTCCAGCAAATAATTGATACCATGTTTCGACCGAATAATCACCATACAAAGACTTAATCCAGATGAATTCATCCTTAGTTTGGATCTGACTTATTGGGATGTGATTGAGGATTCTTTGGATTTCATCAACAAGGTTCCCAAACTGGAGATTTCAGAATGAAGAGTCTTCCATTGAAACTTCCCATTAACATGGCATATGTAATCACTAACCTTCTGACAAACTACTGAGATGCGGTTGTCTTTAAGATGTTCCCAAGAGTTGTTTTTCTTAAGGTTTTGAAAATCATCCCAGTTATCTTTTCAAAATAAAATGTTATCACTATTTCCAGACTTCCATTTGAATCCTTTCTCAAGATTCCTTATAGTTTTGACAAGATTGTTCCAGAAAATAGAGCGAGAAGGGAGAGTCTCAAAGTTAAGAAAGTTATGAGCTATGCCTTAATCTAAATATTTAGATATTATTAGATCAGTCCAAGGTTGATCTTCTTTGAGGAGCCTCTATCTCATTTTGGAGATGAGGGTTGTGTTCATCGTTCTGATATTTTTAATCCCTAATCCACTCACTCTCTTATGTGTGCAAGCCTTGTCCCAATCCACAATATGAAACCTATATTTTTCCTCTATACCTATCCATAGGAAATGCTTCTCAATTCTCTCAATTATTTCAATAAGAGCCGATTGAATGAAAAAAATAGACATGAAATAGATTGGGAGATTTTGCAGTGTGCTTTTAATAAGAAGACAAGCTCCAAAGATTGGAGAAAGTTGCACCCTTCCAACCAGAATAAATTAATCCCCATATCTTTATGTTTAATCCCCATCTCGTTATATATTTATATTAGGTCTATCACTTGTTCTACATTGCTCTAATTTAAGCATCTAGATGGCAAGTCTTAATTTTTGAAACATTTCAAGATAATCAAATTTAAAAACATCAAAATTATATTGTTCCTAAATTTATCTATCTTACTATAAACACTTATTAAAAAAACAAAAAAACACAATAAAACATCCCAAATTAGTCATAACTGAATATGTATTAAACATGTGTATTATTCTCAATATTTTATTAATAAATGAGAAACGATAAAATATTAATTTCATTCCGTATGAAACATAAGTATTATTGTCATTAAAAAAATTTAATAGATTAGAAATTTCCTCTTCATTTGCTTCAATTTATATTAAACCGTTAGTAGTTTATCATAGTTAGTGGTGAATTTTATGTAGATTTTCTTCGACTGATTTATTTTTCTTTGTCTTTGTTTTGTGTTAAAGAAAATCAAGAATTAAAAAATTAAAAATAATTTATTAAGTTAATCTCTTTAGGAAAAAATTAAAATATAGATGTTAAGCAATAAAATAGAAATTATATGCATATGTTGATTACCTTTAATCATAAAGAGCACCATTTTGAGGAGATGTCCTCCAACAGTAAATTATACCCATCTGATTTGTCAGAAATCATTAGAGCTAAAAAATAATCCTTATTTTAAATTATTTATTAACAGTTACTCCATCAGCCTTTCACATTATCCGTTGTACAAAACAGAATTGATTAAAGGAGAGAATAAATGTTGCTCCCACGAGTGCACGCCAGAAAACCTACTGAGCTGGATACGCTCCTGGACAATAACCTGTGAGATTCCCAGTATTTTAATTTATACCTCTTTGTAGAAAGTAGAGTACCATTGTTATTGTCCGATGTAAAGATTGAAGCCAATACTAAATCTCTTATAGCAAATTATTTAAAGATTTCAACAAACTTTTTCCCCTTGAAATATAAGATTGTACATAACCTTGGTAAGGCTGAGCTGCAGGATATGATGCCTGAGGATGATACGGTGAAAATGGTGGGTATGGAGCACTTCCAAAAGGTGATGGTGGGTAATAAGACGAAGGTGGTGGAGGATACACATTGCTTGGAGATGGAGGATAAACATTTCTTTGGGATGGATAAACATTACTTGGAGGGGGAAAATAAGGATTGCTCTGGGATGGACATGCAGTACTCTGAGATGGAGCATAAGCGTTTGTCTGAGGTGGATATACATGGCTTTGAGGTGGATACACATTGATTCGAGGAGGTGGAAGTGAAGATGGGTGCTGAAATGTTGTGTATAAATTTGGTGGTGCATATGTAGCACTGATTGGAGTAGGAGGAGCTGAATTTGAAGTAGCCGTTTGACTTGTATTATCCTGTTAAGGAAAAAAATATTTATTTTAGGTATTTTTCTATAGATTAGTCTACAATTTAATTTGATAATATATATGAAAATAAAGTTCTAAGTCTAAAAAATTTACTACATGACTTACATCAATATTTGCATAATGAAGAATGATCCTTACTTCCCCAGCATTTCTATTAAACAGACAAGAAGTTCCAAATTATAAATTAGTAGCCTGCCAATTAATTGGGATGATAAAGTGAAATATCATAATTTAGTCCATGATGAATGTTCCAAAGTTTAAAATTACACAAACAGTTAGAAATTTCCTGAAAAAGCCCACAGATACCACTCACTTTCCACTTCTGGAATATATTTGCCATGTAGAATCATCATACCCACTTGAGAGTACCCTTTTCAGCAGAACTCTGGATAATGACAAAGCATGTGTCAAAAATTTAGGGTTCTATGAAAACTCAATTTAGAATTCTTGCAGTTCAAAATTGAACTTGATCTTCTGCTAGCTAGGAAATGCTACGAGACACAGAACATACTTTCCGGCGCCAATGAAGTCGTCAGATGACAATTTATTGCTGTTCCACACTGAAACATTTAATTCTCTGAGACCTTCAATCATTGAAAGAAAAAACTTCACATTGAAAGATGGGTTCTTTCCACTCTCTGCAAAGGAAAAACCTTTTTTATGATCACAGGATCGAAATTAAGGATACATGATACCAAGGTGACAACTTTTGTACCGGTGGATAAAAATTATTTAAAAGTAAGGCATATTAAAAAATGGGATCAGTACTATAAAAATAATAAAGATATCTACAACAAATGTTCTCTCTTTTCTTTTTGGCTTTTGGGAAGCAAAACAAATTTTGAAAATGAAGTACAGTGTAGAAATTCAGAGTTTGAAGGAAGACTTCTGTTTCAAAAACATGTCACACATTTGAATTTTTTTACAGGTGGAATCTATTTGACAATGACAATTCAAACACCTTTTAAGACACTTGGATCACTAATGCACATTAAACTACTTTAGGGTTTAGACATACTTATCCCTATTACTTATCTTCAGTAATCATTTACTACTTGATTAGATACAGATGCATTTCTTCAGATTACTTAAGACATCCATTAAGCCTTTGTGATCGTATGCATCCTGTGTTCGTTTTCCTCTATCCGTTGCGAAGAAAACTAATGACATCGTTTGTCCAATGACTATTTCTGTATTTGGTAACTTTTCTTAATCTAACCTTTATTTAAATACAGGGTTGGCTTGCACCATAATTACTCTATTATTCATTGATCCCTGATGCATTATCAGGGAATCTAGCGCATTCTTCGGATTCCATGGTCACCAAAATTGTAAGCAAATAATGAAATTTTTAATGTAACTTCAAAAATTAAAGTCTAAGGGTCTTTCGTCTATTGGTGATGATGTTAGGCTTTCAATGAGCCCATCAGGGATCAAGTTTTGCTCAATAAAAAGACCTGGAGATAACTTACACAGAATTAAAATGGTTGAGGCCAGGATTGTGCCCTAGGTGACTTTGATGGCTTGATTGCCCCTTGCTCATAGCTACTTAGAGTGAAGGTGATCACTAATTAGTTGTAGGCTTACTCGTAAATTGTAGACGCACTACTCATACAAAAAATAAATAAATTAGATTGATGTCACATTAAACTCGTCTTAACATCATTAATATTAATCTAACTTAACTTTGAATTTAAAATCTAAAATAAAATTAGAACTTGTGTAGGAATAGTTTTGGTAGTTCTATTTTAAGGTTTTTAATTGACAATATTTTTCTATCCACACCAAGGTGATTTAGAGGTGACTTTATGTCTGCATTTATTCAAACGAAATGTTGCATTGAAGGAACCATTTTACACTACGAAGAGGAGTGTATTCAAGAACCGCCATACTACCCTGACTCTAAATTTGAATCTTTCCTTTACTGTAATTGAAGTTGCCACATGTTCGTATGCTAAAGGTAGGATTTGTTCATCTAGAATTGAGAAAAGACATGGGTTGCGAAACATATGTCACAGTTATCAACTTTACACGATACATGATTCTTCTTATATGTGTAAAAACCCCAAGGGTGGGAGGTCCGAGCCAATTTCCTCTAGCAATTTTATTGTCTTAGATGAGTTTCTAGTGTTGTAGTCAAGAAGAACACATTTATTGAGTTTTGTACACTTGCAATTTTTAAAAGGATTTTTTGTTTTTGATTGAGTATTTCAAAGGGTGTTGTATAATTGGGCATTAGATTATATAGGTTGATTACATCTTTGCCAAAGTTTTGGAGGTAACATATACATCCAACAACGTAAAGTAAGTAAACTAACTACGCTAATGATCATCTTCAGTTAAGCAACTACATGTAAGGGACATCCAAACCGTCAAAATCATCCATGGCACAATCCTCGGTGTCAACCATTTAACTCTCCAAGATGAATGTTTCCGTGCTTTACACTCAACAAGACTTGATCCCCGTTAAGCTCAACAAAACCATACATTAACACGAATAGACTAAGGGCCCATCAAGGAATGATATTTTTGAAGATCGATAAAAGAGAGAAAATCATGAACTTCGAGGTCATTTTGAGTAACCTAGGTCATTAAATCAATAGATACAACAATGTTTAAACATTAATTCATCGGTGCATTAGAGGCAATGACAACTAGTTCTCTCCTTCAACTTTTCTTACATAGTTTATACATAGTGAACTCTATTGCATCTATGTTTAACATGTTTATGAGACTTTTCGAAGCATTTTCATATTTTTTTAATAGATAGGATAGATTTTTATATATAGTACGTGTTCTATTCACGTGTTTACACTTTCTCATCTATCACACCTTCAATCAAATATTTACTATTTCAAATCTATATTCACTTTTTACTTTGCATAATTTAAAATAATTAGAGATCTTATACAATGTGTGTGTGTGTGTGTGTGTGTGTGTGTGTGTGTGTGTGTGTGTGTGTGTGTGAGAGAGAGAGAGAGAGAGAGAGAGAGATTCATTTATGAAAAATAGTTTGATGATAATATATTGTCTCCCTCTTTATTGACAAATTAAAGGATATGAGTGTCAAAGGTAATACTTGGAGTGGACACCCTTATCACAATTTCAATTAATATTTTTTTCATAAAAAAGTTTCATTCATTCTCACATTTCAAAATTTGAATTTAAAATATCATATGAAATTAGATCACCGTAGGATCATAAATATTCTATGGATGGAGAGAGTTAATTACAAGATGTTCTCATTAATGAAAACAATACAAACTTTTATACAAGGCTACTTGCAAGTTTGATTTACTAATATTAAGTAGGGGATAGGTGTTATCCAAAATTCACCCCTCGAGGGTCCCCTCGGCTTTTTTCTAACTCTCCCATCCAAGAAGAAATCCCAACGAGTTAGAAAAAATGGAAAAAATGCAAAAATAAGGTTGCAGGACTGTTTTAAAGCATTTTGGGTCTGAAGGGTTCGGTCGTACTCAAGGTTTCGCCCCTGCACTCAAGGTTCGCATCGTACTCAAGCTTGGGGCCGAAATACAAAGGAAATCAGCTAAGTCAAACATTTTTGTCCCAGGCGGTCCGCGGGATAGTTGGGACGTCGGGACGGAAAAGCCGAAACGGCCGAAAGTGGAAAAAATCGTCAAAGTTTTGTTTTCGCGCGGTTTGGGACATCCGGGCCAAAAGTACGCGGGGGACGCAAACCGGACGATTCACCGACAGACAGTCCATTTCGGGCAGTTCGGAGATATTTGTCCCAAGCAGTCCGGAACATCCGGGACAAAAGTATGCAAGGGACGCGTGGGACGTGAAAAGCTGAAATAGACGCAAACAGGAACAAGGAAGCCCGAATCGGCCAAAGCAGAAGATTTTTGTCTGGGACAGTTGGGACAAAGGTACGCGCGAGACGCGAGGGATGCAAAAAGATGAAGCTACCAAGGCAAAGAAGAAAAGTCAACGTTTGACCCGTGAAACTTCAAACGGCCATAACTTTGACTCGAGCTCCGATTTTCACAAAATTAGACTTTCTGGGACGAGCACGACGCCCTCTACGCCACGTCGATTAATTAAAAGAAACATATTCGGATTCAGTCAATTAATGCTCATTCCCGTCAAATGACGTAAAATGCCCGCATGAGACCAAAATAGTTGCCCGCACTCGAAGGCCATGACTTTTGCATTTATCAACGAAATCGCACAAAATTGGTACCGTTGGAATCATGGCTCCGAGCCCGACACACAGAAATCAAGAAATTCTAGATTTGATGAGATATCGATGGAGATTTTTTATAAAACGTGGCCGGGTTCATAACAATTTTATTCGTGGTGGTTGGGAGTGCAATTAAGAGGCATGGTCATCATTCATTCTCTTGCGCAAAGACTGGGACAGATGGGATCCTTTTGCAAGTAATATATAATCATTTTACTCCATTTAATGCCTCTTACAAGTGGTTGAAGGATAGATTTCGAGATTTTCATTTTTCCCTCTCTCTCTTTCTCATCTTTTCTATAAATTGGAGTGTTGGGCTCATCAGTAAAGGGGGAGGTAGTTTTTGTAGCAAATCTCGCCAAAATTGCTTTGTGAAGCTGATGTGTTACTGAGGCCCGGTTGTGGACTCGCATGGTGATCAGTGCCCTTATCTTGTAGTAGATTGAATCGTGCATACCAGAAGCAATAAAATACATGTTTGTGGATGTATCTTCCCCTGTTGTGTTTTCTTGCATTCTTCTTGCCCCTTCAACCTCTTCTTTACAAGAATATTGTGTCTATTATTATGTTCATGTAGGGATCCATTATCATTGTGTATGTTTGAAATATTGTTGTGAATGCGTTTTGCTAGATTATGGAGAACTGTCATCACCTCTTCTAGTGTGCACTTTGCTTCTGTATTTCACGCATTTGGAGACTACTCTCACACCCTCCTTTTCTAGTGTATCACCACTTTAGTGTAGGATTTCATTTTATGCATTCTCTCTCCCTGGTCCCTTGGAAGTTTAGATTAGAATAGTTAGTTTCCCCTGCATTAGAGTAGATTGTGGCAGGTAGTTTAGGAGCAAGAACCAAGCTTTCTCTGGAGGTCTATCTCAAGTAGCAAGTCCCACAACTTGGAGATAGTACCCATGTTATCCAATCACACCGTAAGTTCAAGTATATGCACTTATGGAAACATAAGGGTGCTGTGATTTGGTGATAACAATAGGACTTAAACTTGAACAAGGTACCATTTATTTGCAAAGCATTAAACCGCTTATGTAGCTCCGATGTTTTTTTGAAGAGTGGTTGTTTGGACCATACATACCAATTCCTCCATAAAAAAATTGATATATCTCCCAAATATTAGGAAAATAAAATAAAATATTTTTTTCTTCAATTATACTCCTATTACATTAGTGACATGAAAAATACATGGGTATTTTCCTATAAAACAATTACACACCCACATAATCTAGAATGAGTAATAGTTGAAACAAAATCATGAATTCAAAAAAATTCATATTTGTTTTTACTTCAAAAAATTTCTTATGTATCTTTTCTTTTCTTATGTATAGATGTGAATCATATATGACATATATTTTGATGATAGTGTTGGAATGGTACTATAATTAATTTTAATTAATAAATAAAGAATTGTTGAATCTCTCACATTTTTCGAAGGTGTTTCTTACAATGGGATTTTCCTTTCTCGGTCTCCGACAGTGCCTCGGAGATCGCGAACCCACATTGTGACATACGTCGACGTCTCGCATGACTCAATCTCGTCTTTTGATGGCTTCCACAGATTTTATTATGATTTTTTTCTCTCCTGCTCCTCCTTTTCACCTCGGTGAAGTCGGTCTTTGAATATGAGAAGGGGTATATAAGTTAAGCACCGACCGTTGAAAAAATAGTCGACGTCTTTGGCAAGATACGCTCTTCCGTATATAACTCGTCTCACCTGAAAAGGTGTCACGAATTTCACATATTCTGTCCGAATGTACCGAAACCTTCCTTTCTTATTTTTCCTATAAGAAATGAGGAAGTGCAAGCGGCAATCACATGCTAAAGAGAAGTGGGCTTCAAAATCCACGTGAGGAGTGGCTAGCATAGCTATGAAGGCACCTCCTCCACAGCCGGAAATCCCTTCGCCATCATACACGTTATGAACTTGGACACTGCCATAATCCATTTGGAAACCGCCATGGTGTGGGTTAAGGTCAGAACCATCGTGGGCCAACTATATTATTCCATTACACAGGCGATAGGGGGCTATGGCTATATATCTATTTGTTTAAACTTTTAAGGCCTTTTTGTAAGAAAATAATTTATTTATTCTCCTATGTATTTTTGCGATTAATATTAGTTATGTGTTTCAAGTAAGGAGTTGAAGAAGGAAAAGAGGATGAAGTCCGAGATTGAGACATTGAAGAAGCACCGCAAACATGGGAAATGGCACATCTAGTGGGCCATCTTGAAATAGTGCCTTTCAAGGGCATCCAACAAATCCCTTTCACCTACTTGGAGAAGGGACCACATTTTCATCGTTTCTTTCTATTTTATTTTTATTTTATTTTTATCAAAGTATGTTTTAATTTAGTGTCATTATTTATTACGGGATCGTGTTTCTCTTTTTGGGTCTAAATCATTTTGAGCTTGGTATGTAATGTGTATTCTTGTGATGTCTTTAATAATGTGTTTTTGAGTCATTTACTATATTTTTATTTATTTATTTTGGTTTGAACAAGTAGAGCAGAGCAAAGAAAACAATGCATTTTCCTGGTAAGGCTTTACATTAATTTTTTTCTTAGGTAATCAAGTTATAACCAAAATGTGCACCCCCAGATTGTCAACTATGAGAACAAGGCATCTGTTGCATTTGGGTAACATGGAGTTATCCCTCAAGTTGTGGGACTTTCAAGCTTGAGATAACTCTCCTAAGAAGGTCGGCTACTTCTTGTTCTTTTTATTGGTGATTTGAACATGCATTAGTTCCCTCTTGTTTTGTGGTGATTTGAACATGCTATACCGCTTTCTTTAGTTCATTCATGTGTTTTCAATATGCATTAGTTAATTCTTTGACTTGGAGAAACTACTTTACTTAAGTGATAGTACCTTAACGTGACATTAACTTAAAAGAAGTAAATTCTTTTATCTCGAGCAATGAATTTACTTAAGTAATGGAACTTGGAGTAATAAAGTATATTAAATTTTGACTTGACTTAAAGTAGTACAACTTGGTAGTGCAATTACTTAAGTCTTTTATTTGAGTAACTTGACTTACTTACTTTTACACACTACTTGAAGTAAAGTAAAGTCATTTGCATGGATTGATCATCTTTACTTGAGTAATGCAACAACTCAAAATCACACAAATTCCTTCTCCTTTCTTATCGGTGATCGAGGATACAACTACTTCAACAAAGCAAAATAAAATCATCGATTTCTTCTCCTTTCTACGATGATCTAGAACCTCATTACTCCAAATTCTCTCTCGCTGCAATTTCTTCACTACTAGCTTCCAAAAACCACAATTGCTGCTAAGAACACATCAACTCAGCAAAATTGGAGATTCTTCAACCGCACTCAAAGAAAACATTTGACTTCAATGTCCCATCGTGTGAGCAGATCTGTTATAACCAAAATGTTGCACCCCTAGATTTCTAGCTATGAGAATAGGGCATCCAAAGTGCTTTTGGGTAACATGGAGTTATCCCTCAAGCTGTGGGACTTGCGGGCTTGAGGTAACTCTCCAGAGAAGGTCTTCTACTTTCCTAATACTACCCGCCACAACTACTCCTAATGCAAGTAAAGCAACCGACTACACCTATTCTAACAATTCCAAGGAGACATGGAAAGAGATGCATAAAATGAAATCTACACTAAGAGCGGTGGTACACCAACAAATGGAGTTGCTAGTCAATCTTCCCACCTATAAAATAGTGAAGGAATGAACCTAGAGATCATAGACAACTATATCACAAACCACAATCCAAACATTCACCATTCTTGAGTAAAAATAAAACATCAAATCCTACAATGAAACAAATGATATGCACAGATCTTGCAGGCATAATGAGAGGCAAGAAAAGTAATAGAAATGATTGAACTATTGATAGATGAATCACAAAACACCATTTTCCTACTCCAAATATACACTAGTACATTGCTTTAGTAAAAGGAGGCAAGAGATGTCATTACAAACTTTGGATAAAGGCTTGAAACCCTAGAAGAGGGGAGAATGGGGAGCAAAATGACTAAAGAACCTTTAATTATGCATCCTCTTTATAATTTGTAGCAATTAGGAGAGAAGAGAGAGAAAACCTGAATTTCTCAAATGCATGCCTCCTTTTCCTACCAAAATGCAAATTTTAATTTAATACATCATGTGACACCTCCATAGCCCATCACTAATGTCGCTTGCTTATGGGACAAGAAATTACCTCACATACTCCTTTAATGGTGGTAGATGGCTCTACAATGCCCTAGAGTTCTAGAGAATAAATTCCATTTTTGACCCCTTTCTGCTAATGAAATTTGAAATCTAAAGTTTTTGGCATGTAGAGTACTCTGAGAAATTTACGAAAAGTTCAAGAATGTGTGAAACAAAGCTCCGAGTGGAAAGTTATGACCTAAAACCTATAAAGCGAAAGAGAACCTACAAAACCACAAAACACATCAAATCCTAAAAAGGAAAAGATGTAAATGGGGATTCAGATCGACCTCGACGGTTACCTCACCGAGTGAACTTACAATTCGGCACCGCACTACATCTCAAACTCCATGTAAATGTGTATGTGTGTAGAATCATGCCACTAGGTAGCTCTTGTGCAAGAAAACCTGAATAAGAAGCATGTAGCTAGATATAGAAATGTAGATAGATGTGTGTATGCCAAAATGAACATCCCCTCCTATGTGTGTATGTAGAAGAATGCAATCCCTTATCCCTTGAGTGAATTCTAGATGGATGCTTTAATTCTCTTGAAATGCCTTTAGATGCAACCATAGGTGATAGTAGTAGATGCTTCAAGTTAGGTACATCATTATGGTCACATAGATTTATATCTATATGATTTCCTTGTTTAAATTTTGTAATTAAGCACTAAAATCCCAAACCATAAGAAAATAAGATTCCCAAAAGAGGCAAGAAAAATACAAAGAGGCTGGGGGTACCCGAGGGGACGATGGTGGTTGAGCGTTTGTGTCCTAACGAGGTGCTAATGTCTAAACTCGAGTAAAAGATGAAGTATCAATTAAAGTAAGACCGGGAAGTAGGGTGTGTAATATCAAGAAATAAACTAGAAAGCAAGCAAAGAGGCCAAAGACATTGGTCAATTAGTAATTTTATTGCTTAGGAATCATATGAAGGCAAGTATGTTATTAAGACCTATAAATGTACCCAAAGTGCATGATTTAGTGTCTCCTTTGTCCCCACTTTATGTTTTTGAGAGAATCCTCAATAACATAAAGTAGGTAAGAGATGAATACTTGATAACCATGTAGATCAATACCGAAAGTGTGCTAAGGATACAAGAAAAACCGTGGAGTGATAAAAATGAAGCATTGAAGCTAGAGAAGAGGAAGTGATCCTTGGAGTGAAAACATATGTATTATGTTGCATTGTACCTATTGTGGATGTCTATTGATGCTTGATGACGTGACTTTTTCTTCCCATAAGGACAAACCTATGAAAGAAAAGAGAAAAAGAGTATTCAAAGCCGTGTATGTGAAAAAATTGATCCAAATATGTAAAAAGGATGTAAAAGTGTGTAAAAATGTTAAAAGAAACATGTGTACTTGATCCGCGATGAGTGAAGATCTGTATAAAGGATCCCGACAATGTTGCATACCGATGAGTTTCTTGGGTGACCTCATGCCAAGAATGAGTTTTTTGGTGATCTCACGCCAAGTGTGATTTTTTATCGATCTCACGCAACAACAAAAGAAGTGTACAGAGAAAGGTATAGTGTTACACTCTATCCTTTGACTTCTTAGGATGATTTTTACACCAATGCAGATGGTGTGATCCTCGCTTTATTCAAGTTTTATCCATTTCGATCATGTTTGATCCAACAAAGATAGAAAAAGGAAGAAGCATGCATGCTAATTGTTGGAAGACTGTGTGCATGTTTTGTGAAAAATGTTATATAGATGTTGAAATTGTATCAAGTAAGAAACGTTTTTAACTAACCCCTAGTCAAAGGCACACAGAAAGGTTAGTAGTTCCCTGGATGCTCATTTCTATAGCTAGCATTGGTGACTTGTGATGTGATGAGATCCCAAGTCATATTTTGATCCCTTTCTCTAACTATATATTGCTCTATTCCTTTGTTTAATTTTGTTGTAATGTGTTTGTGAATTGTTGTATGAGGTGACTAATTCACGCAAGGTATGCCCCCTCATTTGGGGTACATGCAATGTTGTGTTGAGAATGCGACCCAAAAGAGGACCAACCCCTGAACTAATTATGGCACCTTCAAAGGGGGATTTAATTTGCATGGTAGAAACAAAGGAACATGCAAACAATGTGGCTAGGAAACAAATGCTAGTGAAAACAAGATAAATACACATATAGAAAATAATATGTAAGATAACATCCTAGAAGACAACGTAGACCAAAAAAATCGGGTTTCAAACATGATGTTGTAAGAGAATCAATGGAGAAGTGACCAAAATCATATAATGTGCACACAATTCAAAGGAAAATCCCAAAAAATGGAAAAAATGACATACAAGATCAAGCAAAGTAACAGAAACCATTGTAGCTAATAGTTCTTTCAAAGAAAATACTACACATGAAGCAAGGGTTAGCATGTTAGAATTATAGAAAGAATGTAAAAGGGTGTATGACATGAGATAGTATTTTTATAGTAAGTATAAGAAGTAGTATAAAATGAAGCAATAACACATATAATGTGTAAAATAGTAGATGCCCCTAGGAGCCATTGTGGGATTGATAAGATGTAAAGTGCCAAGTATTTTTGGTGTGTGTAATATATATGTGTAAATTCTACATTTAAAACTAGATGGAAAGTGAACTTGCATGTGTATATCAAAAATATAATGACATACAATGTCTCCATCTAGCATGTGTAACAAAGTGTGCATGTAATGAGTATAAGAAAAGCACTATTGTGTACAACCAAGATATGCAATTTATTATGAGTGAGATGGAATGGAATGTAGTGTGAATGTGATAGGAGCATTGTGCACCCTAAGTGGAAGAAAATGAGTATGCATGAAATGAGGTTCATTTATAAAAGACCCTTCGGTAGTAAGGAATGAAACATATAATAAGAGTGCGTCATCGGGAAATGGCTTTTAATTGTGTGGTAGAAAGATGATATCATGAAGCGTAGAGTGTAAAGAGTTTGATTCATTTCATTTGAGGTTCATTTAATATGTATACCCTCAAAGATCAAGGATGAACCGCATAACAAGAGTGCGTCATAGGGTAGTGTGTGATATGAATGCAAGAGATAGATATATTGTGAATGCATAGAGTGTGAAATGTGTAGTTCGTGAGGTTTATGTATGTAGTATTCCCTCAACAATAAAGTGTGAAATGAAGCACAAGAGTGTGTTATAGGGTTATGACGATACGAGATTATCAAGATGTGTATAATGCATGAGAAAGAATAAATGCAAAGTTGTGGAAATGTGAGACACCGACCATGCTAGAAGGGAGGGACAAATAAGATGGATGATCCTTAAGTTTGTGATGACAAGAATTATCAAGTAACATCATCTAAGAGATTATTATTGTCATGATCAAAGTCAAATAGAAATGCGTCGAGACTAGGTAAGAAATATTGTTTGGTTGATCATATAAGTAGCCATTGCAATGTAGAATGTACATGCTCATTATGTATTCTTCATCGGTCAAAGGTGTGGGTGTACATCCATGTGCATACCATCAAGTAAGATTTTTGGAATAGATGAGAAATGAATCATTACAAATAAAAATGCGGTTGACGGGAAACTAGAATGAAATTTTAATATGATCAACATCTAAAATACCTCCAATATAGTCAATCCAGGACTCTCCAAGAGTAAGAAGAGAAGCGCATGCAAAGAAAAAACTCGGTAGATGGAATACTCAGAGGCCATAAGCAACACGAATACGAACATATCCATGATATAGATGTAGATAACAAGAAGGAGAGATGAGATATTACAAGTGTGAATCCACGTTGATCCAAGCCATCATATTGGAAAATAGTTTCAAAGCAAGTGGGATTGAATGGAATGCGATTTCAATGAGAGTTATTAATGAAAATGGTGAATGTGAAAGGAGGAAGCGCAGATGCAGATTGCTCATGAGAAGGTGAGGGAGGTGGTATAACATCTAATGTATGGATAGGCCCCGATAAATTTTCACAAAGATTAATAGAGGTAGGGGTGAGATTTAATCGGAAGTGATGACATCTAATGTATAAATAGTTCCTTCGAGTGAGGGAAAGTTATTCGGATATTTTGTGGGTCGCAGATCGGTAGAAAGATGCATAATAGAAGAAGTGGGAATAGGTAATGTAATATTGGGATCTCGACCTCTCGAGGTCGTGCCGAGACAGCCGGTGGGGGTAGAATATGCGTGGGAGTCGACAAACTAGTTAGGCCAGTCTAATGTCTTCGACACGCACTAGTGGAATTTGTGAATCTAAGGCAAAGAAGGCCCTTCTAACTTGGACTGGTGTGATAGATCGATCGGCAAGGATGACTGCTCGAAGGCTCCAATCAATATCGAGCTCTGGCGTGATTCGATCTATGGGTTGTGGAATACGTGGAAAATGACCTGGGATAGTTTCGTGTATGTCTCCTGATAAGGTCATATAGTGGATGGTGAATATAATTGACTCTACGGACGATTCTCTGGCCTAGTCCAGAATTCTCTAGCTTCGTTAGCCGCTATATCTAGTAAGGACAATTGTTCGATGATGATGGGTGGAAGTGGAGTGGATCTAAATACCAAGGTGCGTAGGCTAGTGTCTATATCTGATTGACTTGTGGACTCGTTGGGCTGTGGGATCTGTGGATCACAACCATAGACTCTTGGTTGTTGCGGTCCTGTTATGGTCATACGTGAAATCAAGTTCTAATCCCTAGTATCCAGTAATCGTATGCTTTCTCAGCTTCTATGTTTAGGACCAATAACTGTGTGATTTTCTCAGAATATCTCACAGGCGTTTCGCATGACTTGGATCCTTAAACCGGTGTCTATGTCTGTGAGAGTGTCTCTGCGCCTTTGCATTTTGGGACAAAGGATCACAACCAAAGGTTTGTTCTCTTTCGAACCCTTCTACAGTCATGTGAGTGCTTTACCTAGGGCAATCTGTAGTTTGGTTGGTTCGACCAAAACGTGTGTGCTTGGTCGTCTTCTATGTTTAACCCTCTTAATTGAGAACTGATCAGTTGTAAATCTGTGGTTGTTCGGAATACTTGTATTATGAGATTTTGGTCTATGTCAACTATTCTTTGTGTGAGGTTTGGTTGAGGCACGATTGGCTCAAATATATATTCCCTGGGCTCCTGAGGTCCGTGATTGTCATACAAAATAAATGTAAATCTAACTGTAATGAAGCAAATTCTAACTACGTGGAATAAATCTAAAACATATATATAACTTCTATTCTTCTAAGAAATCTTTTAACAATTTTAAGGAAAGCAAACTATTTTAAGCGTATCTAGAAATAATAACTAAATAATAATTTAAAACAAACAAGATAACCGAGTGTAGTTATTTGCCTGTGCGATTTGTAGAATTATTCTAAATAAATAAAATAGCTCATCTAATCTATCTGCAAGATTCTCGATCCTACCTCAGAAGTGAGGAGTGAATCATAGTTTCTCAGAAACTATCAATCCTCATAGCTTCCCTGGCAATATCGAGAATAGAATTTACTGAAATGAAGCAATTTATCTACTCTATTTGATATGATTCTAACTAGAACTTTGAAAGTTAAAACCTGGATTCCACAGAACAGTGGCGAATCCGATGGTGTGTGTGATCTTGTCCCCTCAGTGTGATCTCCTCGTTCTTTCGTGTTCACGTGGATCCAGAAAAGCGTGTAATGCTAGCATCGATAGGAGTAGATTTTGGGACAAGGACAACTCAGAATGCAGACCGAAAATGTGAGTAGGAGAGGGGAGCGCAAGAGTACGAGCTTGGCTTATGCGATTCCTAGCGGGATTTTTCTTTGCGAGTCATGCAACATGAAGCGACGAGAAACTGTAACTATCTTATTGAAGAGCAAAACCTGCAACTTTAATGGCTTCCTAAGCTATTCTGTTCCAATGGATTGGATAAAATAACAACACTTTGTTTGCACAAATTTGGATATGTGGCTTACCTGAACAATACTATCTAAACATGAATGAAAAGCTAACTAAACAAAATAAAAGGGCATATAAATGAATGAACTAAGAACTAAAACAAAACAAGCAAAAATGGATATGTGGCTTAAATGAATAAAGCTAACCAAACATATAATGAACTCGAACCAAGAAAAGAGAAAATTAAATCTACAAAGAAAGAGAAATTCGAGAGGCAAGCTTCAGACTGGATTGGATGAAATGACAGCACTGCCTGCACAAGATGGGTATGTGGCTTACCAACAGCTGAGCAATCTAACTAAAGATGCAAGTGAATTGAAACTATGGCTTCTTAAACAAGATAACAAGCTAAAATACTAAAAATGAGGAGATGAGAGCAAAGATCAGTCTTCAAAATCTAGGCAAACTTCAGACCATTTGCTTGTGCACAAACCATGCATTTATAGGAATTCAATCACCCAAAAATCAAAACCAAACTGAACTCCTAAACAATAAACAAAGGAAAAACACTATTCAGGGGACCAAAAACATAAATGCATGCTCAAGTCGGCAAGGAAAAGCTGGTGAATCGTGATATTTCACGTGAGTCGCGTCAAAAGAACATTCTAGAAAATGCGCGCGGACCGCCGCCGACGAGCGGGCGGCGGCGGAGCCGCCGCCCCCGATCGGGCGGCGGTCACGAGACCGCCGCCTGCAGGGCGGCGGTTTCGTCACTGAAGATCAAGAGGCCAAGGAAAGAGGGAAAAAGGGGAAAACAAAGGGCGCGGGGGCTAAGCGGGGCATGCGGGATGTTAACGCATACTCGAGGGCTTTTCGGATCCCGAACACCTTGCGAGGAGACCTGTATCATCATTGGGGCACTTGTTACCTACTTATTCAGCAGCGATACTGAGTACCTTACAATTTTGGGTACGTACATATTGCCCCTCGGGAGAAGCGTTTTAGCCATGAAGAGGCATAAAGCGGTGGGTCAGTATGGCGAGTCCCGAAATGGGGAGTTAGAAGTTATACCTTACTCGTCAGTGTGTTGAAGCGACGCCATCGAAATTCCGCTACTGCAAAATGAAAAGAGAACTCAAGTGCAGATAGATACAATAACTTGGAAAATAAACGCTAAAATAATAGGGAATGAGAACGTACCATTCGTGCGGGGATAGGAACTTACCTCCATCAGCGCTCCAAACCTGCGAAAAAGTCTTTTAAAATGAAACAGGGTGCTATATATATGAAAGTGGGCCCATTTTCCTATTCATTTGCGCGAGTTGATTTGATTGATTTTGAGCTCTGGGACCCACGGTGACGGTTTCTTGCGTGAGTAGAGTCAAAACGTCCGCAGCGAGATCGTGATCATGCCTCCACGTGCGGAACACACCGCCTGCTTAGATCACAAGTTGGTTTTCTTTAATTTTGTGTTTTCCCCCTTTAAATTTGAAATGTTAAATTTGTCGTAATGGGGGGGTTATTTTTGAAAATGTTAGGTTCAAAAGGTCCACCTAGGGGGGGCGCCTACTGGGTAGGCTCCATTTTTAGGTCAAATGGTCATTTTTTGCTAGTTTTAGGCTTTTTAAGATTAAAAACCCGCGTGGGTTTTCGGACCACGACCGCCGCCCCCTGGCCAGGGCGGCGGTTACATGACCGCCGCCCTGTTTAGGGCGGCGGTTACACGACCGCCGCCCTTAAGGCGGCGGTTACAAAACCGCCTCCCTGCTCAGGGCGGCGGTTTGCACAGAATGCAAAAGAACTTAAATTTGAGATTACACTTGTATTTTTTTGCATTTCTACACGTTTTTATGACTCTCTCGGTATTGTTCGGATATTAACTTGCTCTGTTTTGTGTGTTTTTGGGTGTATGCAGGCGAGAGCGGAGTACATTAGATGGAGCAGGGAGAGAGAGTGTGATTGGCTCTCAGGGGTACTGGATGCCCTTTCACAGGACGAGGAGGACACACTACAGAGGGCCGATATCTGCGTATATCGCGCGTGCCCCATGTTGCACCATCGAGTCACATCCTTTGTGACTTATTTTCTTATTGGGATGCAGATCGGAACACCTTCCGACTGCCAGGGGTCCGTGGTGAGTGGACCATTACACTCGAGGATGTCTACCGCATTCTGGGAGTCCCGATCATTGGGCGGAGACTTACATTAGAGACAGCAGGCTCACGGGCACAGATTGCACAGTGGGCAGCATATATGGGAGATGCAGTTATCTCCACGGGGTCGAAGAAGGGAGTGAGAGTTCGATCCATTCCTTCTTTGCCTATCCCGTACTTTGACAGCCGTCATGGGGATCCTTGCCTCGAGACTGATCGGGGACAAGGGAGGGGATACATTGTTATACTGTTGGGCCCCCATCATTGCGCAGATAGAGGGGCATGGACGGATATACGCCTGGGGTGCAGATATTCTGGGGACCACCTACCATGATTTATACAGGGTGGTCCGTTTACAGGGACAGTCATTGAGCCACCCGACTTTAGTCATGAGTTGGGTGTATGAGCGCTTTATCCCTTATGGCAGAGGCGTGGAGGTGGCAGATCCTGGGGCTGTGAGGGCAGCCAGATGGACAGATATGTCGGTGCTCAGAGCACCTCATCAGCCAGTTGCCTCCCTCACTACTGCAGACATGGAGGTGACACCGTACCGGCTTATGGCCGGCATATGGGGCGAGGAGACTCTTACCCTGATCTCCTGCTCCACCACAGGGCAGCTCATTGATCGAGTGGGGCGAGTAGAGGTACATCCTTTCGGCCGGGTTCCTCAGCAGTTTGGTCTACCGTATTTGGGCATGCTTCCCCCAGTGGCGCCAGTTTACAGATCAGTCGCGAGGCTAGAGGGGGGCCTAGAGGCCGTGGTTGGACAGCGATCACTCCTGGCATTCCTATTGCAGCCAGGAGGATAGTTCGCGCTAGAGGGAGAGCCGGTGCGCCTCGGGCACCTTTGCTTCAGATTGCTGTGGGTCCTGCTCATAGCAGCGATGACCCTATAGATATTGATTCCGACTCTGAGGAGCTCACAGAGGGAGGGACAGAGGAGGAGACCGAGGACAGCGATCCTGAGTGGCATGACACTCGGGGGATATTATGCGAGAGAGAGGTGAGCGAGAGGCGAGAGAAGGACACTCTAGTTTCAGAGGAGCCACTCTCTCAGGGCCATGGTGGAGAGGATGAGTCAGTTGCAGGGTGACATGTTGCCCCTGCCACGGGAGCAGCCCCTCAGTCGGCAGCGGCATCCGCGGCAGGTGCCGGCCCCAGCGACCCATCTTGGATGCCTGGGGATCCGAGTGAGTTACCCTTCTCCCTTTTAATGTTTATTTAATTTAGGATTTGTCTTAATTGCCATCTCTCCTTGTGTTTTTATCTTGTATCTTTAGCCTCTTGCTTGGTTTCTAATTCGTTTTTCTCCTTTGTTTGCAGAGACTGTTGATGAGTGGCGGGATTTGATCCGCAGGGTATGTACCGATTCCCTGATGATCCCATGGATAGGACCCGCGCGGAGCTATCCGTAGATGCCGGGGAGCCCTCAGCAGCCGGTAGGCATACCGATGTCTTCGCTCCCGTTTGGCACGTGGCCAGGATGGTATCGACCCTCCGCACAGAGTTAGCGGGCTACAGGACGGCTGAGCGCCTCATGAGGAGCCATTCTCGTGGTGAGACCGCGGCTGCCCCTCGGGACCCTGAGCCTTCCGTACATTCAGAGCGCCGGCGCAGCCGGAGTCCTAGGCGTGGGCGTGCACCTTCGGAGGGGTCGCGTAGGGATTGAGAGGCCTCTTGGCCCTCGTGTACTTTGTATTATATATTCTTTGTATATCACGGGCTCTTTGAGCGTTTTGACCATGCTTAGAGCATGATGGCATTGTATATAAACATTGATTATTTATATATATGCATTCGTTTTGGATCAAAAGCTTGTCACTCATGTTTTCCTTTCTATTTCAGTTTCCTTGTGTATACTACGATGTATGTTTGTATGCTTTTTATATGTATGCAATGGAGAACAGATGATGCAAATGCTTGCTTTCTTTTTGTGTTTCATGATGCTGATACATGATATTGTAGATATATTGTGATTTTGAATTTTAGCTTCTGTGAGCAATTTGGATACCTCATGTTTGTTTTGGCAAAGTGATGAAAATAACCAGTATGATGAACAGATTAACTTGCCCCACTCCTAACTCCACGCAACTAGTAAGATGCGAGGGCTCATCACCGAGAGTTAAGAAGGGCGCAAGTTATGAAATGTGGTGAAATGATAGTGATGAAAGACAGACAAAGCTTTGGTGGAACCAAATTGAAAACTACAAGCTTACTCTACCCGAATGACTTCATAGTTTTGGATGCAACTTGCTTTGCGGTTTATCAGACTTAGACCCGTAGATGGCCACATAGTAGACAAAATCTGGGTTTTTAGGATTTTAACTCTCTTGGGATTTTGAACATCTGATTCATTCGTTTTTGACTCAAAGTTTGAATTGTTTGTTTATGACCTTTTAACGTTTGCTTTGTCAAGAGGACCCCCTACACTTTGCCCCATGCTACTAGTAAGAAGCGTGGGTTTATCACCGTGGGCAAGGCATAGGCGAGTAAGGGCATTTCCATCCTTTCCCAACCCTACGTCACTAGTAAGAGACATGAAGCTCATCACCGAAGGTTGGTGGGGCAAGGAAATGTGTAAAAATAAAATTTTCTGTTTAATCACTTTTTGACTTGCTTATTTGAGTAAAATGTCAGTATATGCTTATTTCCAAAGAGATGTATATATGGGATAGATGTGACACCATGAAGCTTCTAGAACAGACCATAGGCAAGACACCTATCCTAAGAAGAAATCAAAGTGAGAACAAACTTGCAGATCTTGGTATGGTTACCGTTAGGACTTTGTCATGTCTGATTTTATTTGATAAAAGATTCGAGATGATTCGATGATACATGAAGATGGAGAGGTATGATTAAAGAGCTTTATGCCAAAAACATCATGAGTTTGTAATGAATTGCTTTGAGAATAGATTCCTTGATCACAATTTATGTAAGAAACAAGTGGACAAAATGATCTAAATCTATATGAAGATGCAATGTAGATAATTATACAAGCGTAGTGCTAGTTGCTTATGCGTAGAATCGCTTGAGGTGCAGGGAATTGACTGTTTCGCCAAATTCCTCACCTTCTAGCGTACATAAGAGGTAAGCACCATTTCCGTAGTCCTTCATGACTCGGTATGGGCCCAACCATTTGGGCCGGAATTTCCTTCCTTCACCGGTCTTCTTGTCGATCCGGCTGTCTAGTCTTAGAACTAGATCACCTTCGTATATATCGCGTTCATAGACCTTCTTGTTATATTGCCGGCACATTCGGTCAGCATAAGCTCTATGCCATTGCTCAGCATCTAACCTAGTTTCATCTAGGCTTTCTAGTTGGGAAAGACGTGCTTCTCTGTAAGCGTCTTCATCCAGAATCCCTTGTAGTGAAATGCGGAGACTGGGTATTTCGACCTCAAGCGGGAGAACTGCTTCTGCCCCAAATACTAGCGAGAAAGGAGTTGCTCCCGTTGGTGTTCTTATTGAGGTTCGGTGGGCCCACAAGGCCGGATATAACTTCAAATGCCAATCTCGCTTGTTTTCTTTCACCGTTTTAAGGAGAATGGCTTTCAGTGTCTTGTTTGTTGCTTCAGCCTGTCCGTTGGCTTGGGGATAATACAAGGAAGCCGTATGATGGCTTATCTTAAATTTACTGCATAGTTCGCGAACTTCTTCATTTTTAAAAGAAGTTCCATTATCGGAGATAATGATTTGCGGGATACCGTACCTGCAAATGATTTGGTTCAAAATGAACTTGGCGATCACAGAACCAGGTACAGTAGTAAGAGGCATGGCCTCCACCCATTTGGTAAAATATTCAGTGGCCGTGATTATAAAATTATGGCCATCTGTGGATGAGGGAGAGAATTTCCCTATTAAGTCTAGACCCCATGTAGAAAAGGGCCATGGAGTTGCGATTGGTTGTAGAGCTTGTGCTGGCATGTGGATCTCGTGGGAGAATTCTTGGCACTTATGACACCTGCGTGCAAACTCTATCGCGTCATGTTCTAGAGTGGGCCAGAAATAGCCCATTCGATGTATTTTTCGAGCGGTGGCATGGCCACCGAAGTGGCCTCCACATATACCACTGTGGGATTCATGGAGAATCCTCTTGGACTCTTCTGTGTCGACACACCTTAGGAGCATTCCATCGAATGCTTTTCGATAGAGCACCTGCTCTATAATGACGTATTTAGCTACGATTATGCGTAACCGCCTTCTTTGTTGCGGTGTAACTGCCTCTGGGTACGTATGGTCCATGATATAATTAATGATATCAGTGTACCAAGGACACTCAGAGATAGCGGGTCGGGTTTCGATGTAGTATACGCATTCATCTGGAAAGTCTAAATCTACTAAATCACCTCCGTCTAATGGGTTGTCAGCTAACCAATCCATGATGATTTGTCCTTTAACCGACTTCTGATTTACAAATGTTAATTCGAATTCTCCCATTAAGGTTATAAAACGTCCAGCCTTTTTAGATAATGACCCTTGTGTGAGAAAAGTCCGTAAATGGTCCATTTTTACCATGACCTTCGTTTCTTGATTCAGCATATAATGTCTTAGGCGTTTAGTAGCAAAGACTATGGCAAGGCATTCTCGTTCTGCCTGTGTATAGCGTGTTTCATAGTCGAGCAGCGTTCGGCTAATGAAATAAATCACACGTTCTCTCTTGTTATCGTCTTCTTGGGCCAACATACAGGCCAGCGAGACATTGGTAGCTCGTGAATATAGAATTAACGGGTGATCTAACTTAGGTGGCATTAGCGTAGGTGGTGATAAAAGGAAACGCTTAACTGCATCAAAAGCTTCATTGCAATCTTCAGGTCAATCAATGCTATAGTCTTTCTTGAGTAAATTGTTGATTGGATGAGCAGCGAAACTTAAGTCGGGATAAATCTCGGATTGCACCCGACTTTCGAGAAATGATCGATTCAGATTCACTCGAAGGTGGGACCATTTCGAGGACAGCCCGAATTTTGGTTGGATCAACATCTATCCCTCGTGACGATATGATATAACCTAGGAGCTTCCTCTGTTACACCAAAGACGCATTTCTCTGGGTTTAGTGTGACTCCGTATTCTATTAGGCGTGAAAGAATGGCGGAGTACTTCGGGATGGTCTGGCGCTTCTTGGCTTTGCTTGATAAGTCATCTACGTAAGATTCCACGATTTTATGAATTAGATCGTGAAATATGTATGTCATGGCCCATTGAGTGCGTATGTAGCACCGGCGTTCTTGAGACCGAATGGCATAACGGCGTAGCAATAGGTTCCCGAGGAGTTATAAACGTGGTTTTAGCTTGATCTTGCTCGAGATATTTGATTTGATTGTATCCGAGAATCCATCCATAAGAGACAAAAGTTCAAAACCAGTTGTTGCATCAACAATAACATATGGATGGTAATGGGAAGTCGTCCTTAGGACACGCTTTGTTGATATCTCGAAAATCTATGCGAGATGCGTATCTTTCCATTCTTCTTGAGAAGGGAGCGATGTTAGATACCCATTGGGAGTAGTCAATTGGCTTGATGAATCCTACGAAGGAGTTTTATTACCTCCTCTTTTACCATGAGAGCTACTTTGGGCTTCATGGGTCTTGATTTTGTTTAATTGGCTTTGCATCGATCTAGTGACGAGGTTGTGCACCATGATGTGGGGTGCGACTCTGTCATCTCCTTATAATTAAATGCAAATGCCTTCGATGTTCTTTGAGAATCGAGTATGTATTTCCACTTCTTAAGGGTTAACGAAGAACCTAGTTTCAATATTCTTGGTTCATCTTTTGTCCCGATGTTGACATCGATTGTTTCTTCGATCAAAGAGGCGTTACCCTCTTCGAACTCAGGTGGTGCTGGAGGTAAATCTAAATCATCCCCATTTTCTACTGCGTATATGCTAGGTTCCATTTGTGAGGGAAGATCCGTTACGGGATTTCCGAAGTAGGAAGACGAATGTGGAATCAAGGATAAATCTAGCATGTGATAGGAGAGATGTAGTGTTGCATAGGCATTTAAGTAATCCAAAGTAGCCGCATCACTATCAACATGGTCTAGGACGGTAGATTCACTTCCACTTGAAAGAGGATTTGTCATTATTTTTATCAATGGTTCATCACGAATGGACACCGTGAACTGGGTATCTTCTAACTCATTGCTTGGAGTAAAACGTGATGTTGAGGTTGCTATTGAATCGGCGAGAAGATTTTTCTCTCGCGGGATTGCTTCAATGGATATGAAGTTAAACGCCTTGCTTAAATCTAATACAGCGTTTTTGTAGAGTTGCAAATGTTCGGCTTTAGTTTCATATACTTCAGAAACTTGATTTGTCACTAATTGCGAGTCTCCCAAGACTCTGATGTTATCAATACCAATTCTTTTGGCTAAGGTGAGGCCAAGGAGGAGGGCTTCGTACTCAGCGCCGTTGTTTGTGCATTCAAAGTTTAACTTAAAAGTGAATGGGAGGACTTTCTCCTCGGGCGAAGTAAGAATTATACCTGCCCCCGCTCCATAACGGCATTTAGCTCCATCGAAATGGAGAGTCCAATACTTAGTCGGGAGTATAGATGTTGGGGCATCTGCTTTGCGTTTGCGCACTCTACTTCTACCATACGAGAGGTCCTCTCTGTGGAAGGAACCAACACCTAGGGAAAATCCTATGCCTACTGAATCAAATGGTAAGAACATTGGTGAATCTTGTTCTATCAACTCAACGATTTTCGCAGTAGTCCCTAATGATATTGTTTCTTTAGTTTTATCTTTAGGGGTTGGAATTGTTTTGGCTATGCTGGTAGTTTCAAGATCTGTTGTAGGTACCAACTTTTCCTCTGGTTTTGGGTCAGTGGGTTTATTAAGTTGGTTTGTTGGAAGTTCAAGTCGAGTGCACCCCTGGTCTTTTCTTTTTAAATCAGCTAGGTGCAAATCGAAAGGTTTTGGATCGCCTTTGGCTACAAATACCTTTCTAGATGCAAGAATCTTACTTCTTGAAATAAAGTAGAAGGGATTGCCTTCATTCGGTGTATCCATGGTGCCGAGTATCATATTATAATTAGTTTCCCGATCTATAATATAAAACTCGGTCGGGATTGTTTTGGGCCCTAAGGTGACCGGCGGTATTATAGTTCCTATCGAAGTGGCTTTAAGGCTATCATAGCCTCTCAATGTATTCGAGTAGTGGAGCAGTTTGTTTCCCCATATCCAAGTTTTGGAGGAAGAGAAAGGGACTATGTTAGCTGCGGCCCCATCATCGACCATTGCCCGTTTTACATAGTTATTATAAACCCATACTTGTAAGTGTAAATTTGGATCACCTCGGCGTGCGATCTCGGCATCTGTGGGCATTTTACTTATTTCGAATATGAATTCGACATCCTTGTCCGGCTGCCCCGGAGGTGGATATCAAATCTACGTGATTTACTTGTGTTTCGGGAGGTGGAGTGATGTTAATTAGATGACCTAGACCTAATGCTTCTAAAAAGAGAAGCTCTGTGAGGGGAGAGTTCTTTAGTAAGTCCAAAAATGAAATGTGTGAGAAGGTCTTTGTTAGGTCACTAATTAAATCATAGGCACCGATGGGTTTTCTACTATTTTTGACTCTTATCATTTCGGCGAGATGACTTGGGCTCGGTTGAGAGAAATACTCTCGTGTTCTTGTTATAGCTTCGATAGGTAGTTCAGCGTCTAATTCTACCAAGCCTGACTATCTTGGGTCTCGGTTGAGCTCTAGCGTGGCGCAATGTGATGGATTTAATGAAGTCGAGGCTTCATGATCATTGTTTCCCGTCATTGCACCTTTGTTTGTTCCAGTTGGATTCAGCCTATTGCTATCATGATTTGGGAGCGGATCGTTAAAGATCTTGAGGGGAGCATTCTGAGGGGAAACTGCCCCTGCGAGCGTATTTGGTGATGATGAGACGGGATCTGCCAAAAACAAATCTGTGAAGAACTGTCTTTGTTCTTCTGGCAAGCGTTGCATAAATTTATTGTAGTCACGACACGTTCTAGTATCGTGACCCCGAATTTTGTGGAAACCACAATAAGAATTGGGATTGTAATTCCTATTTTGTTGGTTAGGTGTGTATTGTGGCCTAAAATTCTGATCAAACTATTGCCTATTAGGATTAAAGTTTTGGAATTGTTGTTTTTGGTTTTGACTTTGGTTTTGATAACCAAATGAGTTTTGGCTTGGCCCTTGTATGGGATTTCGCCATTGTTGTTGTTGTTGTTGTGGATGGTTAAAATCCACTGTATTGATCGTCGGGGTAAAGTTGTTGTTTCGTTGGTTGTTTGTTTGTGACGGAGTATTAACAACATTTACCCTCTTGGGCTGGTCGGTTACCCCATCCGTTGTTACCCCACGATTTTTGTTAAGGATTTTGGGTCCTTGATTGACATTTGTGATAGTTGTAGTGTTTTGAGTGGAGGTGATTAACCTCCCGTTTGTTCCATATGTCTTACGACCACTATCTATCGCTGCTTGGTCTATTCGAAGAGCGCTCTCAAGTACTTCATCGTAAGTTCTTAGTGGGAACTTCTGGACTTCTTCCTTCACCTCCTTGCTGAGAGAATGAAGGAATAAATCACATAGTTCCATCGATCCATGTTTGGAGCACTTCTTTGAAGAATAAAGAAATGTACGCCACCTGGATGAAATGGGCGACAGATTCGTTGTGTTCTTGTTTGATGTGCAAGAATTCCCTGATTCCTATTCTCAACAATTTGTTCATGTCGAAGGCTTTGATGAACTCTGACACGAGTTGTTTAAATGAATGGATGGAGGCTTCAGGTATCCTGTAATACCAGTCGAGAGCAATGCCTTCCAAGGTTTTGGGAAATATTTTAGCAACAACCCCATCCCAAGGGAGTAATTCTCGTATGGTTGTAGCGTAAGCTTTGATATGTGCGTTTGGATCTCCCTCACCCTTGAACTTGGGTAAATCAGGAAGAGGTCTTGGAAGCATGACGCTTCGTATGGTGAAGTCTAAGGGTTCCTTTAGATATTCTGAATAAGTCCCTATCGCATAGCTTTCGACCATTGATGGTGGTTCTTTGAGGAGTGGTGGTGGGATGGGTTGTTGATACGGTGCAGCGTATGCATTAGCAGGGGCATAAGGAGGTCCCTGCGTTTGAGAAAACATGCCGGGAGAGGAGAAAATATCTCCTTGTGGTGATTTGGAGTACATGTTTAAGTATGACGGGGTATTGTCAAGGAATGGATTGTTTGATACTAGACCGGGAGGAATAGTGTTAGAGATGATGGGCCTTGTTGGCGTTTGTTGTGGATAGTGAGGAGGCATGCCTAACGTGCCTACTCCTGTGAGGAGATCTACTTGGCCAGGGTGGTATGGAGGATTGGAACTTCCTGCTTGTATGAACGGAGAATTTTGACTTGCTTGAGCAAGTTCTAACCCTCTCACTTTTTCTACTAACGTTGAAATGACTTCATTTGGTGAAGTCACGGTGTTTTTTCTGAGCGGCGTTTGTTGTATACCCTGGTGTTGTATAGGTACGTGATATCCTGTCATAAACTGATCGCTATCTTGCCAAGTTTCTCGAGAGTATTTCCTATATGCAGTGGCATAGAGGTATTTTCTTGAAAAGAGATCTCGGGTTGTATTTGTAAACCTCCTATAGGTGGGTACATACCCCGAGAATGTTGTTCACTCCTAGGATAACGTATTGACTGTCCATCATCTAAGACCAGGTATGGATCTGATTGCCTACTAATTTGTGGTCTAAGTAGCATTTGAGGAGACGAACCAGATTCTCGGTAAACGTCATATTGTTTGAACCTGAAGGCTCTGTTTGTTGCGTTCGAGGGGGTTGATCTAACTCCTCAGTTTGAAAAGATGAACTATATCTGATTCTTGGGGTTTGTGTTGACAACTGATTAGTTGAATAGTTGTCGCCCCATACTGAGAGCGAGGGTGATGATTGCCTATTCTATTGGGCGTAGTATGCCTCGAGACCCAAGAGGGGTCTGCCATATGCATCGAATCCGACATATTCGGGGGGTATATGAATACCCGCAGAATAATGGGAAGGAGCGAAGGTGATTTGTGAAAGGAAACGTGATATTATGACTCGAACGAGAAAGTAGGAAGTTTTACGTCAGCTTCACTAATTTCGTTTGTTTCACGTCGGGTTCACCAATTTTGTTGGTTCACCAATTTTATACGCAGAAGGTGAAAGCGAGTGGCGAGCGTGAGAATCTACAAGTGACTCTTCCGCGTACCCGACCTCTCGAGGTCGTGCCGAGACAGCCGGTGGGGGTAGAATATGCGTGGGATGCAGACAAACTAGTTAGGCAGTCTAATGTCTTCGACACGCACTAGTGGAATTTGTGAATCTAAGGCAAAGAAGGCCCTTCTAACTTGGGTGGTGTGATAGATCGATCGCGAGGATGACTGCTCGAAGGCTCCAATCAATATCGAGCTCTGGCGTGATTCGATCTATGGGTTGTGGAATACGTGGAAAATGACCTGGGATAGTTTCGTGTATGTCTCCAGATAAGGTCATATAGTGGATGGTGAATATAATTGACTCTACGGACGATTCTCTGGCCTAGTCCAGAATTCTCTAGCTTCGTTAGCTGCTATATCTAGTAAGGACAATTGTTCGATGATGATGGGTGGAAGTGGAGTGGATCTGAATACCAAGGTGCGTAGGCTAGTGTCTATATCTGATTGACTTGTGGACTCGTTGGGCTGTGGGATCTGTGGATCACAACCATAGACTCTTGGTTGTTGCGGTCCTGTTATGGTCATACGTGAAATCAAGTTCTAATCCCTAGTATCCAGTAATCGTATGCTTTCTCAGCTTCTATGTTTAGGACCAATAACTGTGTGATTTTCTCAGAATATCTCACAGGCGTTCGCGCAACTTGGATCCTTAATTTGGGTGTCTATATCGTGAGAGTGTCTCCTGCGCCGGCATTTGTTTGTGGGACAAAGGATCACTGACCAAAGTTTGTTCTCTTTCGAACCCTTCTACAGTCATGTGAGTGCTTTGCCTAGGGCAATCTGTAGTTTGGTTGGTTCGACCAAAACGTGTGTGCTTGGTCGTCTTCTATGTTTAACCCTCTTAATTGAGAACTGATCAGTTGTAAATATGTGGTTGTTCGGAATACTTGTATTCTGAGATTTTGGTCTATGTCAACTATTGCTGTGACGAGGTTTGGTTGAGGCACGATTGGCTCAAATATATATTCCACAGGCTCACGAGGTCCGTGATTGTCATACAAAATAAATGTAAATCTAAGCTATATGAAACAAATTCTAACTACGTGGAATAAATCTAAAACATATATATAACTTTATTCTTCTAAGAAATCTTTTAACAATTTTAAGGAAAGCAAACTATTTTAAGCGTATCTAGAAATAATAATTAAATAACAATTTAAAACAGACAAGATAACCGAGTGTAGTTATTTGCCTATGCGATTTGTAGAATTATTCTAAATAAATAAAATAGCTCGTCTAATCTATCTGCAAGATTCTCGATCCTACCTCAGAAGTGAGGAGTGAATCATAGTTTCTCAGAAACTATCAATCCTCACAGCTTCCCTGGCAATATCGAGAATAGAATTCTTGAAATGAAGCAATTTATCTACTCTATTTGATATGATTCTAACTAGAACTTTGAAAGTTAAAACCTGGATTCCGCAGAACAGTGGCGAATCCGATGGTGTGTGTGATCTTGTCCCCTCAGTATGATCTCCTCGTTCTTTCGTGTTCACGTGGATCCAGAAAAGCGTGTAATGCTAGCACCGATAGGAGTAGATTTTGGGACAAGGACAGCTCAGAATGCAGACCGAAAATACGAGTAGGAGAGGGATAGCGCAAGAGTACAGAGCTTGGCTTATGCGATTCCTAGCGGGATTTTACTGCGAGTCATGCAACATGAAGCGACCAGAACCTATAACTATCCTATTGAAGAGCAAAACCTGCAACTTTAATGGCTTCCTAAGCTATTCTATTCCAATGGATTGGATAAAATAACAACACTGTTCACACAACCTTTGATATGGGGCTTTGCACTGTGAACAATACTATCTAAACATGATGAATGAAACTATGGCTTAAACAAAATAAAAACTCGAACTATGAGAATTGAATGAAATTGAATGAGGGGGAAGTTGGCTACTTTGCTTGCGCAATTTGGATATGTGGCTTACCAACAACTGAATAAAGCTAACCAGGCATATAATGAACTGAACTAAGAACTCTAAGCAACAATGAAAATTAAATCTACAGCAAAGAGAAATTTCAGAGGCAAGCTTCAGACCGGATTGGATGAAATGACAGCACTGCCTGCACAAGATGGGTATGTGGCTTACCAACAGCTGAGCAATCTAACTAAAGATGCAAGTGAATTGAAACTATGGCTTCTAAACAAGATAACAAGCTAAAATACTAAAAATGAGGAGATGAGAGCAAAGATCAGTCTTCAAAATCTAGGCAAACTTCAGACCATTTGCTTGTGCACAAACCATGCATTTATAGGAATTCAATCACCCAAAAATCAAAACCAAACTGAACTCCTAAACAATAAACAAAGGAAAAACACTATTCCAGGGGACCAAAAACATAAATGCATGCTCAAGTCGGCAAGGAAAAGCTGGTGAATCGTGATATTTCACGCGAGTCGCGTCAAAAGAACGTTCTGGAAAATGCGCGCAGGACCGCCGCTGCAGGCGGGCGGCCGAGGCAGGCGGCGGTTTCGCCAGGCGGCAAGATGAAGATCAAGAGGCCAAGGAAACTTACAATTTTGGGTACGTATGGATGTGTAGTAGAATCATATGCTCGAAGATAAATATATGTTCCATTGAGATTAGCTACAAAAGGCCTAAATTCGAATGTATGATAAGGTGCAAAGATTGAGGTCAAAGCTATTATCGACTAGAGTTTTTTTAACTCCTAGTTATGGATGCATACTTGTATATATAGAGGAGGATTATTGTCATAAACATAAATATTGTCATTATAATAGATGGAAAAATTAATCTATTGATAAAATTCATCTACAAATGTCTAATAACAATTTTTGGATGAGTAGTGTAAGGAATATAAGTAGTAGTCAAGAGAGTAATGAATTCAGAGTGACACTCACAATTGGCTAGAAAAAAATGATGAATGGAAATATAATTGATGAGAGAAAGTGATAAATGCAAGTATGAGGACCCTAAGAGTGTACAAATGAGACTGGTCCACCAAACTATTTAAAAAATATTAGAATTTAATGCTAAACCCTAATATTGTAGAGTCATAACGAAATAATAAGCAATAAAGTACATATATGACATAAGAAAAAAGAAAGATAAAAGTAAATCCCTAAGTGTAGGAAGGAGGAAAGAAGACTTATGTGATTTGCAATAAACTCCGACGATGTGTGGGGGTGGAAAACTATTGAAACAAGGAGATTCATTTCGTGAATTGAGCCCAAAAAATTACGAAGTGTAAGAAATGCTAGGACTAGGGCACTTGGACTAGGTCGGGGGTGTTTGGGGTGCTACAAATTTCTACTAAGCACTCGTGGATCGTGAAAATGGTCATAATCTAAATTTTCGTGTCACACCGATGCCTCTACCCTTTTCTATTGATTGATTATATCTCACACTAATCCCACAAGATTTTCCTATAACCTGCAAAACCCCACAACACATCAAATCCTAAAAATTAAAATATGTAACTAAGGAGTTGGACTAACCCTTGTGATCACCCGAGTGAGTGAACTTTTGATCAATGGAATGCACTATATCTCATACTCCATGTAGTTCTATGTGTGTGTTTGTGTGTGTGTGTAGAATCGTTCCCTTCATAGCTCTTGTGTTAGACGCACTTGAATAGTGAGTAAGTACATAGATATATAAATGTAGATAGATTTTGGATGCCAAAATGAACTTCTCTTTATATGCATGTATGCAAAAGAATGTAGTCCCTTGTCTCTTGAGTGAATGCTAGATGGATGCTTTGATGCTCTTGAAATTGCTTTGGATGAAACCTTAGGTTATAGTTGTAGATGCTTAGAGGTTGGTCCTTCATAATGGTAACATAGCTTTATATTTATATGATTCCCTTATTTCAATTTTTTAATTAACCAAGAAAAGGCCGATCCATAAGAAAACAAGATGCCCAATGGTTAGAAGAGGCCCAACCAAGGTGAGCAAGATACAAATAGGTCGGTGGTGCCAAGAGGGGATGAGGGCACCTTGTCACCCGGCGTCTTGGCAAGGCACTAGTGTCGAGACTTAGAACCTGAATTATCAAAATTAAGACCGGGCAATATGGTGTAGAAGACCAATAATGCAACAGAAAGCTAAAGCTAGCAAAGAGGTAAAAGGTAATGGTCAATTAATACTTTTCTCACTTAGGAATCATAGACTGCAAGTGTGTGATTAGGATCTAGAAATGTACCCAAAGTGTGTGATTTAGTTTCTACACATAATTCTATTCTCAGTAACTTTAATCATAACATACTCAATATTTGGTTTATTTATGTGAAATCGTAGGTAAATTGGTCTTTCATATTTATTTTCCATTGGTTAATGGAAATTTTGGATCATCATTTCTCCATGGAATTCTATGAATATGGAACAGAAATAAACTTTTCACCTTTTTTGTCTAACTTTTACCTTAGCTCATCAAGCACATGTGCATATGCTACACAACCAAAGACTCTTAAATGAGAAACAATATGTTTTTGTGTGAGTTTAAGATCATTGATGAACCATGTTCGGAACAAAATTTTATTGGACACTTGTTTAAAATGTAACCAATAGTTTCTACTTCTTCTACCCAATACACATTTAGAAGATGTTTAGGCTTCAACATACTTGTATCCATCTCCAATATGGTTCTATTATCCCCTCTCTGCCACACCATTTTGTTGTGGTGTATACCTAGTAGTAAATTTCTTTTGGATACCATGATATTTGTAAAAAAATTGAAATGCATTGGAAACATACTCACCTCCTATATTTGTCCTTAGAACTTTGATGTAGTATCCACTTTTCTTCTACACTAAGGCCTTGAACTTATAAAATTTATCAAAAGCATCTCGATTTGTGTGTTAAAACATACACATATGTCTTCCTTATATAGTCATCAATGAACACCATAAAATATGAGAAATGTCCAATAGAAAGTGTTTGCACATGTTCCTATAAATCTAAATGAATAATTTCAATTAGTGCACTTTATCTAGCTATTTTTCCAACTAGGAAGGACTTTTTGTGTTGCTTCCCCAAAAGAATTTCTTTATAAACTCTCTTTGTTTTTTCAATAAAAGAGAAAACTTTTAGCATATTCTTCCTTTGTAATAAATTCAAACCTCCAAAATTTAAATGTCCAAAGCTGAGATGTCATAGCCATGATTCATCTTTCATAACTAACTAAAAAGTTGATTGAATTTACTTAGCTCGGGTGAGCTCTCTACCGCTTCTTTGTGAACTTCAGACTTTGCTAGTCTAATATTCAAAGGAAACATTATATTGCTTCTCATTTTCCCTCTATCAATCAAATGAGTGCTATGGGATTTGTCCACTCTTATGAATTTTTGTCTTCAATATATACTTTGTATCCGTTTTGTACCAATTGACCAACACTCATAAGATTACGCTTCAAACATGAAACATAATAAATATCATGCATAATATTTTACTCCCCATTTTAGTTAGAATGTTGATTCTTCCTTTTCCTTTTATAGATACTTTATTATTGTTCCCAAGAGTAATATCAGTATTTAATGACTCATCCAAATTATAAAATGAATCTAAGTTACATGTCTTGTGATTATTGTAACCAACATCTAAAGTACCAAATATCACAAGGACTGTCTTGAGATAGATTACATTCAATAGGCGATAAAAAAGGTATTTCTTCAATAATCTTGTTATATATATAATAAACATGGAGCTTGGAGTAGAGATATCATCTTGATTTTGATTCGTTTTGTTTTGATCATACTAATTTTTATGAAAATCATAAGCACAAAGCCAATATTTATTGCAATAGTAGCACCGCACATGAGATGTATCCTATTTTTTAACAAAATATTGATTATAAATATTATCTTGATTATTTCCTCTGCCACTTTGATTTTTTGAACTAGTTTTTCATCCTCTATATGAACTTCTTCCTCTTCCTTTACGGTTAAACCTTCCTCTTCCTCTTCCACAAATTCCTGATGTCTTAGATGAAAAAGCTTGATCTATAACTACATGTGATCTATTCAACCTCTGTTCATGATTGATTAGTGATGCATACAACTCATTAATTGAAAACTTGATAATATCCTTAGTTTCTTCAATAGAATCAACTAAAGGATCACATTTTGCAAGAAAACATCTAAGTAAATTTTTAATAATCCTTTTTGAATTCAATAGTTTAGCCATGGGATTTAATTTGATTGACTATGAAAAATACATAAGTAGAAAATGAGTCTATAAATATGAATTTTCATTAAAATATTTCAAAATTTCTTTGAACAAATTGTATTTTGGTGGCTTGTACTTTCTCCTTAACCTCGATACGCAACTTTGAGAGTGTCCCGTGCTATTTTTTCTTAATTGGTTGTTGCCACTCTAGGAAGGATGTTTTCATGCATGGTTTGATGAATATATATAAAATAGTTTTTGTCTTTCTTTCTTAATTCCTTAAAAATATTTTCTCTTCTTTTGAGAGTGCATTATACCCACTAGATATGGAGGATCTTTGTACCCATTCCCAAAAAAATTTCACACATCCCGGGATCCGAATAGTGCCTTGATCATTAAATACCAATACTCATAGATCTTTCCTATAAACTAAGGTGTCTGCAAACATGATAAAGATGCACCAGATGTAGAAGCCATAACTTTCAATTAATTTTAATACCTACTAAAAACAATACTCTAATACCAATTTCTAAAATAATCGAAAAAAGAGCACATATAGAAATTAAATATTGCAAATAAAACACAAAAGATATCAGTATTATTGTGCATCTATTATTCATCCCTTCTATGAGCTTCGACTCAACTGCTTCCCTTACAAGAAACAATTACATGTACCTCTCATATAGAGGTCTTTATCATAAAAATAGATTATCCCTTAACATAGACTATTGCTAAAATAGGGCATGCATAAAAACAAAGCTTTGGTTTTATTTTCCTTATTTACTTTTCCTAAAATTAAGAATTAATACTAAAATTTTCTAATTGAAAACTAAAATCATGTGAAAATAAAACTATTGTTTGTTAACAATAGATGCGTGCACAATAAACACACTACAAATTTTCCTAATAATAGATTGGTAGAAATTATTTCTAAAAATTTAAGCCTTTATATGGAATAAAACAAGCTCCACAAGCTTGCTTTGCAAGAATATATCTATACTTCATAAGAAACAACTATAAAAATAGGGGTGAGCCCATTCTTATGTCGTGTCAAATGATAAGAATATATTTTTGATTATTTTCATATATATACACCTTTATTTACATACAGAAATAAGAAGTTTTTATGGGTGAATTTAAAACAAAGGCAAGTGAATTTGAGATGTCCGATTTGGGATTAACAAAATATTTTATTAGTATAGAATATAGATGTGTTGGAATTATGCATGGAATTTCTCTCGTAGGATTTAGGAAAGCTAAGTTTAGCTTTAGAATGTAATTTGTAGTTGTTTAGTTGATTCATGCACAGTCTTATTTTTAGGAATTAAGTAATTCAAGTAAAATAAAATAAATGTATTTTATGCATGCACAACATGCGGTAGAATTTAGACTACGGTTCTATTTGTAGAAGCTCTATTTACATAAGTTTGATCTTAATTTTAGGAGGAGTATATTTTTTATAAAGAAGAGAAATTCTAATTGTTGTAGATGCATAGAAGATGCTGAAGCTAGTTGAATAATAGTGTTGTACACGCACATGTTAGATCAAAGAGCCAAAGCTCTATGACAGAAGAAGAACAAATTCATATATGCACCGCATGGTGATTTCTAAAGTTACTCTATTTTTATTCATATTTTCTTATTTATTTTTTTATTGTTCATTGTTAAATTATACATAATTTCTAAAAAATGGTATCGTAGAATTACTTTCAAGCGGGTTATTAAATTGGAAGCAAGCTATGAATTATTCATCTAGTATGTAGACACCACAATTTAATGGAAACAATTACAAATAGTGGTCATTGACCATGAAGGAACTATGTAAATCCCAATATGTGTGGGAAAATTTTGAGAAAGGGTTCTCATAGCCTCGTAGATGCAAAAATGTAAAGCTGTAATCTCGTAGAGAAAAAGATGCATTAGAGGAAATAAGAAATAAATACGGAAAAGATCTTTTCTATATTCATCGGGTAATGCATAAAAACTTTAATTCCCATATAAGTGAGAGTACAAGACAAGAAAAAACCACATGGGACACTCTCCAAGTTGCATATCAAGGTAAGGAGAAAGTAAAACCGTCAAGCTACGGTTATTTTTAGAGATCTTGAAAATATGTCAATGAAAGATTGATTTCATAGAATTATTTTTTATGTATGTAGTTGGAAAGTATTCAATCAAATTAAATCCCATGGTGAGACTATTGAAGAGAGAAGGATTATTTTAAAAAAATTAGGAGTGTTCCTATAATTTATTTGATCCTTTAGTAGTTGTTATTGAAGAAACTAAGGATCTAATCCAGTTTTCAATTGATGAGTTGTATGCATCACTAATAAATCATGAACAAAATATGAATAGATCACATGTAGTTGTAGATCACGCCATTTCATCTCGGACATTAGGTATTCATAGAAAAGGAACATGAAGGTTCAGCCCAAGAGTTTGATAACGAAGTTAATCTAAAGGTTGCAACAACATTTCATGAAACTCAAGTGGAAGATGGAAAAGTAAAGAACACAGTCATGGTTAGAGACAGGATAAGTATCATGTAAAGTTTCATTATTGCAAGGAATATGGACATTATGCTTATGATTGTAGGAAAAATAAATATGACGAGGATAAAAAAATCAAAATTAGGTTTGAAGATCTAATCCTAGATCCATGTTTATTACATGCACAGGGATTGTTGAAGAAATGCCTTATTTATCACCCATTGAGTACAATTTATCAAAAGAGATTCCATGTGATATATGGTATTTGATTCTAGTTACAATAATCACATGTTAGGTAACTTAGATTTATTTTCTAGTTTGGATGAGTTAGTGAAGAGTGATGTTACTCTTGGGAATAATACTAGTTTTTTGTAGAAGGAAAAGGGGCAATAAATATTCTAACTAAAATGGGGTGCAAAATATTATACCTGATTTTTACTATAGTGCATGTTTAATGCATAATCTTATGAGAATTGGATAGTTGGTACAAAAAGGATATAAAGTTTAAATTGAAGACAATGAGTATGTGATTGTGGCCAAAGCCCTTAGCTCTTAGTTGATAGAAAAAGTGAAGATGAGAAGAAATAGAATGTTTCCCATGATAATAAAACCGAGAAAAAAGAGAAAATTGTATCTATTTACAACAAAATCAGTATCTCATTTCGCATCCAAGTCCCGTGACCGATCCAAATCGAGTCTTTCACTCAAGAAAATGTGTCTCATGCTAGTGTAAATGATTATTGTGTTGATTGGTGCGCTGATGTAAATGATTCCTACGCCAATGCAAGTGAGTATCGTGTTGAGTCCCCGCAGTTAAGGAACACAATCATATTTTCAATTAGTTATTAAAGATGAATTATGGCTTTAACATTGGAAGTTTGGACATTTAAATTTTGGAGGTTTGAATTTATTACACAAGAAGAATAAGTTAAAAGGTTTACCCTTAATTCATAAACCGAGAAAGAGTATTTTAAGAGTGTAATTTGTGGAAGCAACACAAAGAGTTATTCCTTGTTGGTAAAATAGTGAGAGCAAGTGCATCTCTTGAGATTGTTCACTCAGTTTTTTTTTTACCTATTGTAGTCACAAAATCATGCACTTCATACATTTATTTATCATGTTTCATACTACTATTTAGAAGGTTCTTGAGTGAATAAAGTAAGAATTAACCCCCATATTTTGGCCATCTTGTTTTATTTTATTTCGTCATTTACGATCACTTGCACCCATATGCCTAGTCGATTATGGCATTCCACATTATTTTAGCCTTGACTAGGGTTCCCAAATTAGAATTGGGGTGTCTATGGGTGCCTTGGTCCCAACAAAGGCACCCCAGTCCGTTTTGCACTTACCCACCACTTTTTGGGGTCTTTTTAGTCGTTTTACATCTTTATCTTTTTGGTAGTAGGTCATTTCGGGATTAATTATGAAATTAGATCAAGAAAACCCTATAATTATAAAGTTATGAGACCATAATGAGGGACATAGCATCACTTACTACTATCACTCCATATAGAGTTACATTCATCTATTGCGATGGAGATCACTTTCATCCACACAACTCCATCATCGACAAGCTAGGACATCCAGTATCACACTTCATAGTAGGAGGGATTTTATTCTATTTCATGCAAACATACTATTACATTTTCTACCTCTATTTATTGCTCATTACTTCAAAAATTGTGACTATCACAAGAGCACCTATGCCACGACATGCACACACTCACCAAAACTACATTTGGGTCTAAAATGTATTACAATTCTCGTTTAGTAAGCCCTTTGTTGTGGTAGATGAGGTCAGTTTGAATGATTCATTTTGCATCTTTATTTTTAGGGTTTTAATACTTATTTTCGTTTCTTTGTGTATCTTCTTCATCTTTGATTACCGGCGCCATACAACGTAAGACAACGAAGTTTATGTGACACATGTCGAAGGTTCTGTGTCATCCTCCAACCATGTGGAATTTAGTTTCATAGATTTTCCATAGACCAAGGCACCCGGTTTGCATACTAGAGCACCCGTAGGTGCCCCAATATTCCTTCAGTGCTTGATCTAGACAGTCCTCCAGATCCATCCATTTAAGGACTCCTTTATAGTTGTTCCTTCTTCATTATTTTCCAATCAAACATGTGACAAAGTCTAATCACTTTGTCAAATCAGCCAAGATCTTTCTTATTCCTTCTTACACATTAGGGTTTAGCATTTCTTTACACAATATTTTAGATCACTTATACGCTTCTTTATTACATTTAGTTACTTTATTTACAATTGTGCATACCTTAGATTAACTATCCCTTACTACATAGCTAGTCCAGATTTTAGTTAATCATTTTGGTGAACCCCACGTTTGATACCTTGTTCATTTCCAAATTTTTATTTTCTTCATTCATCACTTCTTATACTAGGGTTTTTTCATCACTAGTATCTCCATCAATGACTATTTTCTTGAAAATCCTAATTTAGTCAATAGAGTCCAACATTTTCTTTCTACTACTCATATCCGTGCTGACATGCATCCCAACTTGGTTTATCGTGCCTTTCTTGATGCATTCTCTCCACACTTAGTATTTAAGTACACCATTCCCTCTTATGGTCACACTTTCAATAATGATCCACCTTTTCATATTATCTCTCATATTTATAATGCCACTATTAAGCGTACTTTGATTGACAATGGATTTGAGCTTAATTTGTGTCCCATGTCATTTCTTGAAGTTTTAGGTCTTACTTCTCGTGACATTAGTCCCTCTAGTATTTCACTTCCTTATTATGATGGTTTCATCCATCCATGTTTCTTGGATCACATCACATTTCCCATCACTATTAGTTATAAGACTGTCCACACTTTCTTTTCGTCCGTGGACTTCCTAGTTTCCTATAACTATTTACTTGGTAGGCCATGGCTTCATGCCATGTAAGCTTTCACCTGTAATATCCATAATTTAGTTAAATTATTATATGAGATCATGGAGTATATTGTTTATCGTGATCATAATCCATTTCAGTATTGTGACCAGGATATTAAAACTAATCTTCCTATCCCACGCATAGATATTACAGATGAGCCCCAACCTAGGGAAGAAATTCCTCACTTACCACCACCTTATGGCACTATTTATGTTGTAGATGTAGTTTATTTTATGCCACATGCTACTACCACTACTATGCTCCCCTTTCGTGGTCCTGTCCAATATATGGGCGTCGTTATATCACCCACACCTTCGTATGAACCATCTACATTAGCACACTCACCATTCATTTGCACATTATTTATGAATGATTCATACTAGGAATACATTCCATTTTATCCTACATGCAATGACACTATATGTACACATGAGCGTCTAGATCGCTTAGGGTTTTATTTTGAAGACCTTTATCCTACATCACGTGCTCCTCATCTTTATTATGGCTTTTTCGTATTACTTCTGCTTATGGTTTTTGTTTCTTACATATTACCATATATCTATCACGTACTCCTCGCTTGGCATAAATTAGATGAGGAAAATCATGGCTTGATTATATTGGAGATACACAATATCCAAATCATATAGACATTTCATTTCCTATGCCCTCTGGACATTTTTTCATTTATAATAGCTCTTTCCTAGAACATACTCAAAATATCACTCATTGGTATGAACTCGGTTGTCCACTTCCTCCATTCAATGATGAGGAGTATTCTATGATCATGTACAACTTACGCCTTAATGGCTCATTACGCGAACCACCCAACACTATAGCTTATCAAGTCACTAATGCTTACCCATTTGACTATGAACCTGAGAGCAATGATCTTCTAGATGACATTACATGATAGCTTATTTCAACATACATATATTGAGGGTCATAACACCTAATCCCCCACTTTATTTCATCATAGTGTCTATCATCTTTGCGTTTTGATATAATTATTTTCATCACATTTTTAGAATAGGCAATACCCGATGACGCTCTCTTGTTCTTGATTCACACTTGACTATTGAGGGATTAGTATAACACTTAACCCCACACACTAAATGTTAGGTCATACACATGGAATCTACTCACACATCGTGCATCATACACCATACATTTTACAATTTATTCTACAACATTTTTACATTTGCACATTTATACATCACACATCATACTAGTCTTCATCTTACGTATACCATACTTGCATCATCTACGTGTTTAGCATCATACACTCTTCATCCTATGCATTACAAATACTATTAGTCTATTTACGCATATTGCCTCACATTCTATACATAGTCACATACCTTACATCATACACTGCGTGTCTTCATGTCACACATTTTCTACATACTATACTAGTTTTCATTACACATAACATTGCATACTACATTACTAGTCTATGTACACATGTTACATCGTGCACTATACATTACATTTTATACATTCTAAACCTATAGCATTGCATTTTACACATCACGTATTCACCCACTCTACACATCACATGGACGTTTCTAATCATCCTTGCATACACTACATTATCTTCTATGCACCGTAATCACCACCCCGTGACGTACTTTAGTTCCTCGGTCCATACTTGACTACCGAGGGTTTACAAATCAAATGGACCCTACACTCATCACACATGCAAAAACCTAGGCTATTAGCATACACTTTAGGCTAAATCGTCACTTTGTAGTGTTATACACCTTAGGTTACATCACCACTCCCACCTTTCATCTTGTAGTGACATACACTCTAGGCTAAATTGTCACCTCTTCTGTCATTTTGTAGTGGAATAAACCTTAGGTTACATCACTACTTACTCCCTTTCATCTTATAGTGATATATTCTTATGGCTAAATCATCCCTCATTCATTCATCTTCTAGTGATATAAGCTTAGGATAAATCATCACTTATACATTTATCTAGTTTTGATATATGATTCGGTTATAGGGTTCATGGAACACATCATTTTTAGGTCACATCTCATCACTACAATTACACGTTCATCACAACGTGCTAGCCATAACATATACTTTGACCATTTCTGAAGAAATACTCTTGTTTACGATTCATTCTTGACTACCGAGGAGAAAAAAATGAACCTCATTCCATACATTTCCATTCACTTAGGGGCATGTGGCTCGATCATTCCATCATGCATTCCATTCCATCCATCCACAACATATTGCATTGTCTTGGGGCATTTACTCTTACTTACTAGTGTTTTATATGGTCACTTTACTACACATGTTAGATTTATTTCTTATATGTCATTATTTATACCATCCACACATGGGTGTTCACAGATTTGTCTAGTTGTGAGTACAGATACAGATCCTTTACATGTAGCATGGATGATTTCCTTCTACCCTTCCTATGCTAGTCACTAGTGGCATCCACATTTGTCACTCACAGGTGCTATTGTTTCATTTTGTACTTAACACTTTACATTACTTAGTTATTCATGTTATTACATATTGGTTATTTCCCTAACATGCTAATGGGTGTTCCATGTGCACCACTTATTTTGTAGGATTACATGTTTCTATGACTACTTATTTACTTATTTGTAATTTTCTGGTATTGATTGCTCTTGTTTGCATGCCTTGCCCTATAATTTGTGTGCACACATGTTTTTTTTTTTTGCGGCCATGTTCTCCTTGCGTGTCTTGCGACATCGTGAGTGATATCCCATTTTTGCAGAACCGAATTTATGCTTCTTACTTGCGTCTTCTAGCATGTTTACATTACTATGTCTTTTTATAGCTTTTTATATTGTTTAGGTAGCTTACATATTGGCTTCTACAGGACATGCTTTTGCGTACTAACAATTGTCTTTGTCTATCCATCCTTTTATTTGCACCTTCGTTTTTACCAAGCGCATTTCCCATCCCCCTACAAGAAAGTGTTTCGAGTTCATGTGGATGGTCCTCTTTTGGGGCCACATTCTCCTATTAGTGACGTCACATGCATCCCCAAATAGGGGGCATCATTTGGGGTTTTCTACATACTAACACATATATTCTACACCGGTTCGGATTCGGTTTTTCTACACCGAGTGGGTTCATACCAGCCTACAAACCCCATACACAATGTATTTTACAAGACATGGAATCCTTAGCATTATGGGAAGTAGTTACAGACTTGGAAGTTATAGACTTTGAAGTTACAAAGTGGGAGTGCCTCTACACTACTTCAGCCAGTGGAGTTAGATCTCCCAAAAACAAGGATAGTATAAAGATCTCTTCACACACATTCAGGGAAGTAGTTAGATCTTAGAGAACATACATTATTTCCTCCCTACACTTCTTTGGCCAAGGTAGTATGAGATAGCCCAAAAAACGCGTAGTATAGGATATCCTTCTACACTCTCTTTCTCGAAATATATCAAGTGCATATATTCCATTTACATTTTCTATTTACATTTGTGTATTTTACATTTACATGTGTCTTTTACATATCATTTTTACACATACATACATACATATTTGACTACTTGATCGTTTTCTCCTTACAGGTCCAGCCGTATGAGAAAAAACAATCAAATTGGGGGCAACAACAACAACAACGTCAACAACAAAAATTTGCAACAACACATGCTTTACTAACCATGCATGTACATTACACACCACATAATCTACACACACATTCTATCCTAGGTTCAATCTCATCACTTTTTCTTCAAGCACATTTTTCATCTTTAGTTTCCACGCTCCTTCATCTTTTTATCATTTTATGCTTTGTCTAGTCCTTCGGTTCGTTTGCTTTACTACAATCTTCATGGACATCAAGTATGATCTCTATCTACTTTATGTTACCGAGTTTTCTTCTCACAAACATAAAGTGGGTGAAAAATGTAGTCACAAAATCATGCACTTTATACATTTATTTATCCCAGTTTCATACTACTATTTAGAAGGATCTTGAGTGAAGAAAGTGCTAACTAACCCACGTCTTTTGGCCATATTTTTTATTTTATTTCATCATTTCTAACCTCTTACACCCATATTTCCATTCAGTTTCTATCATATCACATTAGTTTAGCCTCGACTGGGGCACCCATGTGCGCCTCAGTCCCTTTTGCACTTTCCTGTCACTATTTGGGTTCTTTCTAGTTATTTTACATCTTTATCTTTTTGTTCGTCGGGCATTTCAGGGTTAATTATGAAATTATATCAAGATAACCCTATAAATATAAAGTTATGACACCATAATGAGGGACCTAGCATAACTTACTACTATCACTCCATCTATATTCTCATCCATTTATTTCATTAGAGATCATTTGCATCCACATAGCTCCATCATCAAGGCACAAGTTAGGACATCTACATCACACCTCATAGTGGGAGGGATTATATTCTATTTAATACACACATATAAATATATTTTTACATCTTGTTATTTCTCGCTACTTCACAAAGTGTGTCGACACAAGAGAACCTCGGGCATGATATGCACATGCTCACTAGAACTACATTTGGGTTAGACCTATAGTGCAACACTCAGTTTAGTAAGCCCGCTATTGCAGAAGCTGAGGTCAATCTAACCAATTCATTTTGTATCTTTCTTTTTATGGTTTTGATACTTCTTTTGGTTTCTTACAGGTCTCTCGCTTCATGTTCAATTCGATTCGACGATATATATAATACAGACAACGAAGTTGATGTGACACACAATGAAGGTTCCAAGTCATCTTCTAACCCTATAAAATTTTGTTTCATAGCTTTCGCATAGACTAGGGTGCCCAGATTGTATACCAGAGCACCCACAGTGGCCCAGTCCTCCTCGAGGTACTCTAGTCAAGATAGGGCCTCTAGATCCATCCTTTCCGAGACTACCGCACACTGTTCTCGCCTCGTAATTTTCCAATCACACTTGCGACACGCCTCGTCACTTTGTCAACTCATTTGAGTTCTTTATTATTATTTCTTGCACATTAGGGTTTATAATTTATTTTCACATAGTAGTTTAGATCACTTATACACTTCTTTATTAAATTTAGTTACTTTACTTAGAGCTAAATGCATAGCTTAGTTTAACTATCCTTACTATATAGCTAGTCGAGATTATAGTAAATCACCTATGCAAACAACTTCTATTTGAGGTTGTTAATATTTTATGACTTTCATTGATGATTATACACGAAGGACATGGGTATATTTTTTGATACATAAATCAGATGCCTTTGATCTAAATTTCAGAAGTTCAAGGAATTAGTGTAGAAGTAAAGTGGATAGTACATCAAAGTTATGAGGACAAACAAAGGAGGTGAGTATGTCTCCAATGTTTTCCTAAATTGTTGCAAATATCATGGTATACACAAGCAATTTATAATTATGTATACACCACAGTAGAATGGTGTGACAGAGAGGAAGAATATAACCATTATGGAAATGGCAAGACCCATGACGAAGGAAAAGCATCTTACAAAATGACTATTGGGCAGAAGTAGTAACAATTGTTGTTTATATATTAAATAGGTGTCCAAAAAAATTGTTAGGAACATTGATCCTCAAGAATCTTGGACTAACAGAAACATAATGTTTCATATTTTATAATTTTCATTTGTGTGGCATATGCACATGTTCGATGAGCTAAGGAAAAATTTAGATAACAAGGAGAAAATTGAATATTTGTTAGTTATTCAAAGAATACAATATCATACAAGTTGTATAATCCGATCACTAGAAAGATTGTGATCTAAAGAGATGTTAAGTTTACTTAAAATGAAGCATGGGTTAGAAGTATTAAAAAACAAATAGTATAGCAGCAACAAGAGCAACATGTCAAGTTGGGTGGATGAGAAGACTGCTAAAATATTTGAGGCAAAATACAAAAGATGTTATGTATTGTTTTTGTGACAACAACTCAGCAATAATATTTTCCAAAAATCATGTTTTTCAAAAGAGGAACAAGCATATTGATATGAGATATCATTTTATCAGCGAGTTGGTTAACAATAAAGAAAATGTTTCTTGAATTTTGTAAAACCTAAGATCCATTTGCTGATATTTTTAAAAAGGATTTGGAAAAGGAAGTTTTTGATTATTTACAACGTTGTTTGGGAGTTTTTGATCTTAAATATGATCTATAAATACAAAATCAACTCCAGAATAGTGAAAGCTACAATGTCAAAATTAAGGGGAGTGTTGGAATTATGCATGTAATGTAAGAACTAGCTAATAATTTACAATGAAAGATCCCGACGAATCTTCTTTCCCTAACCCTAATCTCTATGGTGTCCCTAGATTTGGAAGAGGGTACGATGGTGAGTTCGGGGGCTCTAGGGGATTGGTAGCTTTATTTCTAGATCTAGCCTGGTTAATGCGCAGCTTTCTAGCACTTTTAATTGTGCCCATGGACATCTATTACGATATCTCGTGTGATCAACCCTCTATGGGAGACGAAGTCTTTGTGGATTCCCATGTTTCTGTGGTTACGAATTGAGACAGGTTTGGAGCCTAACCTGTGTTGTTTGCCCCTCATACTATTCCCCTACTGGGTTTCGTGTGGTTCCTTCTACGGGGCTAGTAATGGAATTTTGGAGGATGGTTTCGTTGTTGTTGAGCCAAGTGGATATACTATGAATATTGAGAATGGTATTTCTTTGCTGTTCACCATTCTCCAATTACATTTGTCAAAGGGACTATTTCTTTTAAGGATGTTGTACCAAAGAATATGGGACGTATTCCCTCACTTATGTTAACAAAAAGGGGAAAGATGTTCTCTAAGGGTGTTTCCTCTATAAGAAATATTTCAAAGCCTTTGGCTTATGCAAAATAAACCCCATCAATTTGTTTTGGTGAAGATGTGGTATAATCAAGCTTTTTCAAGCGCAATGGTTTGATTGTAGATTCAAAAACTTTTGTCTGGGTTTTCCATCGCTTCATGCTTAGATCTCGAGGTACTAGGGTCCCCTCGTGGAAGGTAGGATGGATATCTATCCTAGTGCTCGTGGTTTTTCACAGTTGCATTTGCCGAATCTTCAGAAAGGGATCTAATTTTTGAAAAAGTTTGGGATTTTGAATCCCACATGCTATTGATGAAACCATGCTTTTCTATGTTTAACCCGGTGTCTGATACTTTACAAGTTAAGTCGATGTGGATCTGTCCTTATTTTCCCCTCCAATTTTGGTTGGAGAGTTGCTTAATTGTTATTGGTAACACTTTAGGGAAATGTTTGGCTATCAACCCAAAAATGATGATTTTGAGCACACAACGTATGCTAGAATCTTGGTTGATATGGATACTTCGTTGATTTCCCTGCCACTATTGAACTCAAAGTGGAGGATAGAACTTGGTTACAAAATATGGACTATGAAGGGTTTCCCTTTAGGTGTAGAACTTTTTTTCTCTTGGTCATTTAGCTTCAAATTGTCACTTGATAAAAAAAATGTTAAAGGCGAAGCTCATGGTGGAAGAATTTTAATCCTAGACACCTAGTTGTGAATGATCCATTAGATTGTGATTCAGACTTTGAATCTAAGAATTTGGTTGATCCAGAAAAGGAGGAAGTGCAAGAAGGTAGAAAGAATGATGTGGATGCCTTATCAAGGTCCCAAAATCTCAAGGTGTGATTGAAGTTATGATTCCAATCCATAATAATGAAAATGAAAATCCAAATACAAAAGAGGATTGGACTATTGTGAGTAGGAAAAAGAAAGGGACTATCTCTCCCCTTAAGATGCAATTAAGATCCAAAGGGAAGGGGTCACAATGTTGAGATAGTTGTTGGTTTTTTGTTTTTGTTGTTAGAATTTTGATGTTGTTGTTTGTTTTGATTCTCTATGTCTTTGAAAGAGGCAAAGCTTCATTTGTTCCTCATTGTCTTATCTTTTTCTCCATCTTTTGTATGGGGTAGGGTCCCCTTAACCCTCCTTTACCGATAATAAAAAAAATACATCTAATTTCTCTCGTAGGATTTATGAAAGCTAAGTTTAGCTTTAACATGTAGTTCGTAGTTGTTTAGTTGATTCATGTGGAGTCTTATTTTTAGGAATTAAATAAGTTAAATAAAACAAAATAAATATGTTTTATGCATGCACCGCATGGGGTAGAATTTAGACAAGAGTTCTATTTGTGGAAGCCTGTTTAGAGCAAGTTTGATGTTAAGTTTAGGAGTCTATTTTATATAAAGAAGAGCAATTTTAATTGTTGTAGATGCATAAAAGATGTTCAAGGTAGATGAATAATATTTTTGTGCATGCACAAGTCAGATTCTAAAGAGCCAAAGCTCTCTCGACAAAAAAAGAATTAATTGATTTATCCACTACAATGCTGATTTCCGAAGTTACTATGTTTTTATTCATATTTTCTTATTAATTTGATTGTTTTTCATTGTTTAAGTTTGCATAATTTCTACAAGATGGTTGAATAATGAAATTTTATCTTACAAGGAAGGTATGTAATTGATTTATGTGCTAAGTTCTAAATCACAAGTTATAAACTAAGTATACATTATTCGAATGTTGTGTCTAAACAAAATGTAAGTTTATACATTCAATTTTTTTAATTATAATATCAAAACTTGTACAAAATGTTTGTCTGCGGTGCAGTGGTGGACTGTGGGACTTGCAAGCCACAATTCAAGTGTTGACGATTATGTGGTTTTGATTCTATTGTGTGGAAGCATAACTTTTGTTTAGAGTATAGATTAATTTACAAGGATGGCAAGGAGAAAGTTGATCTTACACTCGATTTACGTGACATTTAATGTGTTTGATATATTTTGCTACAAACTGCACCTCATATAACATGCATATATTGAGCTTGGTTTCAATGTTTATTGAAAGGTGTTGTTTAATGGTCATCAAGTAGCCATAGTTTATTTATCAATTGCGAAAATAAAATGCATGGCACCAACTTCAACAACATATACATATAATCATAATTTAGGTTAAAGTATATTTAATTGTTTTCTACTTTATGTTCTTTATAGTATAGTTCCTACAAACAAAATTTGATCAATCATATATAATGATCAAACATTCATTTAAGAGGTCAAATATACAAAACCAGACGATGCATTCAATATATGTATATTTAATTAAATGTTATTTTGAAAGACATTAAATTCATTTTAAAACATTTAATTTTTTTTAAATCACTAATTTGAATAATATATTTGAGAAAGACGCGCAATATTATGCTCTGCACACTGATACGGGTTGAGTTGAATACTGGTTGACTTCACAAGGAATAAATTGAAGCATGGTCAAATTGAATCAAAATTTCCTAGATCCACTGAACAACATGGATATGTATTCATTAAGGCATTATCTAATAGTAACTTTGAATAGTCAAGACAAAAGTTGGGTGTCAACACATGGAGCATTAAGGGAGAGATTATAGATGTATGATGCTCAATCATGTAATTTTAAGTTTTACATCTAAAGCTGAGATGTCTTTAGTTCAGATATTCAGAGTTCTGTTTTAGATACTTTTAATTTAGTGTTACATCACTTGAATATTTCTTGAGATGTAAGCCAGTGAAAGCGGGTAGAATTTGAACTTGGCTATCCACATAACCATTACACTAAAACTTAGAAAATGCATCACAACAGATAGCCAATACAAAAAAATAATTGATCTTGAGGCTTGAAAAGCTGTAGAGAAGAGCAATATTACTGTTAACCTTCTAGAATTAAAGATATCATCAAACCTGTGCAAGCTTGTGTCTGAAATTTATGGTTGGCACACTCGACTAAGACATATGGATCTTGCCTAGTGATCCACTCAGTGTTCTTCAGCCTGTTGCATCCTACAACTGACAGAAAAAACGGCCAACCAACACATGATAATTATATACTAAAAATTTGACCCAAAAAGCATTTTTTTGCAAGAAACTCGTCATCACATACAGATGACCATAAATATATTCTTATTTCTTACTGGTGTAATATAGCTTAAGCTATTATGTATAATTGAATTAACATTTTTCAACAATATAATTAGATAAGAAAAAGTATGACGTTACAAGGTTCGCAAAAGTTTATATGAAGAAAACTTATTTCTAAATGGTCTACTGTGACTATTTAGTTTTAGGAAAAATTCCCGGCCTCATATTGTATTGGTTTAAGATTTTATAACTAGGTTATCATTGTAAATATTTATATAAATGTTTTACAAGTGGGTAAGTTATAGCGAAATGCACTTTATCTTCTATTCCATTCGCAAGGTGTTTTAAGAAGGTTCATGTACCATTTTGATTATGTAGTTTGTGTTAGTTGGTTCTCATCTTTGACATAAAGTTGTTTTTAGTCTGTTTTATCCTGAACCGGTATGTGGTACCATATTTTTTATGAAAGTAGGCAGGAAAATGTGTAAAATATAGTCTTGTCCACACTAGAAAGGGTGAAACACATAGATGCTGAATTTCATTTTAAATTTTTAAAAAGTTTTTCCAAATATTAATATACATGGTGTTATAAAAATTATTCATACAAAAATAAAAATGGATGGTTCCCATATATCACATCGGTCATATCAAGATCGACTAAACATTATATATATATATAATTTTCAATCAAACAAAGTGGAGCAAACAAGAAAAATATTACATAAGAGTAGTGCCAACACACAACAACAAAGCACATAAAAAAGATCATAATTCCATCAAACCACAAAAAGTGCTAGGAAGTATGAGCCACAATGAGCATGGAAGGAAGGGTTGGATAATCATTTAGCTTATAAACCCATTCCCGTAGTTAGATTTAGAAGGTTCTTCAACATCAAGTAAAGGATGTCAACCATCAATCTATTTTTATTTACCCTTGTCCTTGTTGCGCATTTGGTTACTATGCGAAATTGTAAGTGGAAAGTGAGGGAATTTCTCTCATATCAATTCCATCCACCTAAAATGGTCTAATCGATATGACAACCACAACTAGTTTGAGTGTTACATGCTAGGGATAGAAAATTCTACCTTGAGAGAGATTGGAGTACCAATTATGAGAAAAGCTTCCTTTGGTGCTGATTAAATATATGGTCTTGTGGGCGAGACAAGTGACAAGGTGAATCTAGAAGGATTATGCTAATTGCATACAAGGCACTACACAAATGATCAATAAAATTTTACATAGGTGAGCCACTTCAATAAATCTTCTCTCGCACTTGTATTTAAAACATGATATGAGAGATAATTGAATCATGTTAGTGATAGAAAAAGAGTTACCGAAATACCATAATTAAAAGTAACATCATTTCTATCTTTTCATATTTGAAAACTAATCTCAAAATGGAAAATATGTCAAATTTAATTAAATTATTACATGTATCATTTTTGAGACAAATAAAACTACAATGTCCTAGGTAAACATTTTTTAATGAATTAATTAGAAGAGAGTTTGAATCCACTACTATGTCGATTAAGCATTCTTAGGGAACCACAAATTATGTTTTAGAGAGTCATGGTGATTGCGCATTGAAAAAGTATGATATGTTATACCTAAGTTCACTAAGAGAAATCCAATTAGTAACCCTCATTTGGAGAATACACTCTTTAAAGAAGTGTTCTTGTTTATGTTGTATGATAGCATTTGTAATGCCCGTTCGTCGTGCGTTGCTTTTTTCTTCTTCGACGATCGCTTTGCTAAGCATCAATGCCGCTTGCGTTTCCGTTGAACATTAGTGGCTTCACCTTTGTCGCAGAGGATAATCAATTGTTCTCCCTCTTCATTGTGCCTGCTTGTGTCGGTGTTGATGTTTTCTATTCTTGGCCCCGCATCGTCCATTACGTTTTCCCCTATTAAAGGAAAACCGTGTTCTCAATTGTTGAGCTTGTATGTTGGTCCTTCTTAATATGATTAATAATTATTATTAAGTTGTAATAATAATAGTAATAAAAATAATAATAATATTATTATTTTAATTATCGATCGACGATAACTTCATTATCTTATTGTCGATTGTTATCAACATTATGGTTAATTATCGATAAATGATTTTATTGTTTGGTTGGTCGCTTCACGGACCGAGCACCGGTTTGCGCAAAGTAGAGGGTCTCCTGTTGTGACGCCGTGGTCGGTCATTGTCCTGTGTTCGTTTTTGAAACTTCTACCACTAGTTTCCTCCTTGGTCGACCAGGCTTGCTTGCGTACTTGTTTTATTTGTCCATTTAAGGTGAATTGATATTTCTACCATATTGGCCGACCAAGCCTCCTCTCCTACCTTGTTCTATAATTATTTTTATTTTTTATGATAAATTTTGGATGCATTCACCCATTTTGGACACTTTTGTTCGTGCCTAACCACTTAACCCATCTGCTGGCCGCATGCACCACTTTTATTGTTTATTTAATGACCTTTTGGCCTTCTTGGAAATGCATTTTACTTGGCCACCACCCTTTCTTTCTTTATTGTTTCACCAAATTGTGCTCAGACCATTATGTGGTTCTGCAAATGACGGCTTTGACCTAGCCACTTGCTGGGTATTAATTGTTTTTCTATCTACTTATTTCTTCTTCCTGGTCGTTCCTCACTCTGTTGCTTTCTTCCTCCTTGGGTCGCTTTGTTTTGTTGGTTCTGAAAAGCGAAGGGACCGTGATGAGAAGCGCCACCAAGGGCGCACACCTGTGGCACCATCTACTACACTCGTTGTGAAGGGGTTTGTCACAAAAGACCACCGAGGATGATCTGTATAAGGCTCTGGTAGAGTGGAGTCCCCTACACCATGTTCGTGTCATTCAGGAGAGGAACTCAGGCTTATTATGGGGTTTTGTTTTCATTGACTTTCCTTCATTTGATGCTGCTCGCAACATGCTTGAAGGGGTGGGAGATGAGGGATTAGTTGTTGATGGGCGATGCCTCTTCTTTGAGTATAGCAGCAAGCCAACTGGAGGCTTAGAAGCACCTCAAATAGGGAATAATAACACAGCAAAAGGGTCGACTCAAGGAAGTACCAAAGGCTCTAGTGTTGCAGCTGACTGGATGTGTATTGTTTGTAGCTGCCTCTAATCCAGCACCAAGTGGAAAGAAAGGATCAGAATCTGGACCAACACATGTTTTAGTTGTTCGTGGGCTGGATGAGAATGCTATTGAAGAAAGTGTGGGCCGTGTGGATTGCTAGGAGAAGGAGGTCTGCCAGGGCGTGGCCGTGGGAAATAGCTTTTAATGCAGGCATGTTAAGACTAGCCCCTGAAGTATTTTTCTATCCTTTTTCAATTTCATGAAATAAATGATCTCCTACCTGAAATAACGTCTTGAAATGGAATATTGTGGTTGATTTTATTGATTTTCCTTGAGTGCACTAGTTGTTTCCTGTTCCTTCTCCTGAATCGTTGTTCCTTTTTTGATTGGTTTGCAAAGGGGAAAAATTGTTGTTATCTTTACTTTGTTAGATTTAGATGGCTGGGAACAATGTTTTACTTGCTTTTGTTTGTTTTGGACCAAATCATCTGAAATGGGAAAAGGGCATTCTTATGAAACATGGAAGTTTAAAAAAATATTACTTTTCAAAATGCTTGGTTATGGCTACCCTAAGCGATATCAAATTAGTAGAGGCTCATAAATGCTTGGGTCTAATTTTTGCTCGATAGTAGGTACTTCTTGCTTTCTTTCTCCCTTAGGGGTTGCCTTCATTAGTACTTGGCCCCTCGAATGCTTCTTCCCTCTTTGGTTTGTCCCCTTGCTTGTGCTGACAAGACAGTTATCACCTTTCAGCTCTACTGAATGTAGATTTTCCGATTGATAAAACACAAATCCGTGTATGTTTCTTTTGTGGTGTTTTATCATTATTGACAGGGAATATCAGAAATATGGAAATCTAGGTTCTTATCTAGAGTTGCTCTTGTTTTATTAGTTGTAACACTACTCCTTGGTTACCTTTTTATAGAATGTAATTGTTGCGTAAGTGAGAGTCCTGTTAGAATAAATTGCTATTGTACAACATTTAACATGTAGTGCTATATTGGCTTGGATAATAGTATGTTTGCTATTTATGAAGATTACGGATGAAGTTTTTTAGGCTTTCCGTTCAAAGATTTTCATGCTTACCTTCCTAGAGTGTAGCTTGTTTATGAGCTATTTATATGGCTCGTTTCCTAATAAGGCTTGCGCCTGTGGTTTCTCCAATAATCTATTTGGTATCGACATTAGGAAAGAAAGAAGGAAATTTCATTAATGTCCTCAAATGACCGAAAGTAGATCAATGGGACTAAGGATACAACCTTTAGCAATAGAAAGTTCTAGGAAGAGAGAATCCTAGTTACGAACCAAAGAAATAAAGTACAAAAGATGAAATAGAGCAGTGTGCCACTACCACAAGTGGCAAAGAAACCAATGCAAACAAAAAAATAAAACCCAAAAGCATGCATCAATGAAAACAGGAGGCAAAACTTTTGAATGTCCCTATTTGTGCTTGAAGTGGAGGAATCTTCTGAGCCTCTATCGATCTTTGTGAGGAATTTATTTTTGTTGTCCGATGAGTATATAGGGATCTAATAAGTCTTTCGTTAAAATAAAATTTATTAATGACATTTGGGGATTACTCTTCCTTTTTTTTATGTAGATAAGTTTCCATTTTCGATGGGGTTGTTGTTAGAATTAATGGTTGTTTGTGATATTTTTTTTTAATGCAATTGAAGAGTGGCTTGATTATGTTAACGTATATTACTTTTAAAATACCTTGTAAGGAAGAGGCGGTACACCTCTTGTTTAGATCTGTAACGATGGAATGTTTCCTTCGGGGTCACGTATCCCTTTATTGCTATGAAACCTTCCTCCTGGAAGGATTGGATAACTATGTTTTGTTTCGTGTCTTGATCATAACTAGTATGTCTCTCGACTTCTCAAGTTTTTCCTTTTAAGATGGATGGATTGAGTATTAGATTTAAATCACGTAATCCATAGGGTTGCATGATCGAAATTCTCAACACTATTGACCTTTCGTTCCTATCCAATAAGTTCTTGACTTGATTTTTTGTGATATCGTTCTTGCTAGAATGTTTGACTTCCTCCTTGTTGGCTGGTGTAGATCTTTACCTTGTGTGAAAAATTTTGATTAGTGGTTTTTGATTTGATCCTTTCATGAAGTAGAACATTCCTTTCATGGCTTTGTTAAATGTTAGCTTACTATTTCAATGTGTAGTCTTAACATGCTCAGTTCTCGTGAACTGACTCAAGTTAATACTTGTGCAGATGGCTTGTGCATGTTGATAAAGGAAAGATTTGTGAAGGTTTCATCGATTTGTTGTTTTTGGTTCCTTGTACGTATGTCAAATGTGTTGTAATTCTTGCAATGGTGCTTGTAATGGAGTTTGGATGGCCTCTTGCCTTGGAATTTCGGTAATTGTGAAATAAAGTTGCCTTGTCTTTTGTAGTAAAACTTGTAATTATCTTTGTGAGAAATAATTTATAATATTCACCTTGTTATGAGTATTCTTTTAGTAATGTCTTTTTATCAGTCGTGAAAATGTCGTAGCATGGCTAGACCAACTTGTTACCTCCTTGTTCTCAGACAAAGTTCTATTGATTCTTTTGGTGCCTTTTTTATGTGTTGGTGCTCGTTTTGATCTCGCACCATTTGCCCTTATTTTACTTTGATTTGTGTGTTATGAAACGTTTTATCTCTTGATGTGGATGTTCAAGCTTTTACCTCCATTTGAATGCCTTGAATTATTTGCAGAATCCATTGTCATGTCCTTTTTGAAGAAGTCTCCGAGTTTGCCCTTTTTTGCCCTAATTTCTTCAAATCCACGGGCTCTACCATTTTTTCCTATTTTTCCCGATCATGGAAGCTCAAGAATGATCAATTTATACTTGTATGCCTTTGAAAATCTAAATCCATGGTTGAAAAATTCTTGGAACCATGATTCACTTGGTTTTGTTTCAAAAAAATTCATCCTTAGCAAAAAATCGGATTCTGGGCATGAATGGTGAATTTATGTGTTTTTGACGGTTTGATGGGTGTCTTTTTCCGTCAAATTATTCCTCAGAATTCAGTGGTCACGTGGCTTCTTTTGGTTGGTCAGGGGATGATGGGAAAATGTTTTAACTTGTCGCTTTTTACTTTTTTTGGCAAAAGACAATTTTGGTCTCGTAGCTCCGCTCAATTTTGATTGGTTCTTTTGGTACTTACGTGGCTTCTTCTAATTGGATGAGGCGTGGTGGGTTTGTTTTATGAAAATTTTCTTTTTGCCTACTTTGGAAAAAATTTTGAACTTGCCCCATGGCCCCGCCAAGCTTTGATTACAATGACAAAACTTATGTGGTGGGGAAAATTTCTTATTTTTTCCCGAAGGTGTATACGTGTTCATTTTTGATTTGATGCGGCCCGGTGGGTCTTTTTAGTGAAATTTTCCACTTTTGTCACATTTGTAAAAAATATCAAATTGGCTGTGGCCCCAATAGCATATAATTGGTTATTCAACAGATATGAAGCGACGGGAAAAAGTCTTACTTTGATCCCGAAGAAGGACACGTGGTAGTTTTTCAAGTTAAAAGTGGGAAGGCGGGTCTTTGGAGAATTTTGAGTTTTTAACTCTTTTGTAAAAATGAGTTAAAGTATGGAAATGAACCGCACCTCCACAACAAATCAGGAAAGGACACGTAGCAGTTTTTCAAGTTAAAAGAGGAGATGCGGGCTTTCGGAAGAAAGTTGGAAATTTTGCCCTTTTGGAAAAATGGAGTAAAAGTTCTAAAAAGAAGTGCCCCCGCCAAGTCATATTGAAGCTTGCGTTGAAAATTCAACGCAGGAGTGTGGGCCCGTGGAGAAATTGTGGAAATTTTTTCCGTTTGGAAAAATTGGTATAAAATGAAGAAATGAGGCGTGGGTCCGCTGGGACCCACATCAAGAGCTAAAGGTGGGAGGGCAAAGCTGCATGGAGAAAATTTGGAAAATTTTCCTTTTTTCCAAAAACAAGGTAAAATAACAAAATTAGGTGCGGTTCCTTTGGGACCCACATTGGGACACGTGTCAAGCCTATTTTTCAAAGGAGGGGTGGAGCAAATTGAGAAATTTTGCATTTTTTCAAAAGGTGTAAAAGGTAAAAAGGAACCCCTAGGCCCATCTTAACTCGGATCTCCCACGTGGATGGTCCAAATTCAAAAGGGAAATCGACGGCAACTATGCATCTGTATTTGATTTTTCGCCATTTCTGCTCCAAAGCTCCTGGGGATGTGAATTTTTATAGTTTTTAATCATTTCTTGGAGTCTCCTACATGCCAAATGAAGAGGAACATTAATTTGATATCCTGGTTTGGTGGGAAAAAATTTGAAAACATCTTTTACCATTAAGATGTGATCTGACTATTGGCCTCGATCTGATTTTCTAGTTTTTCCTTCCTTGGCATGCAAAGAACCAGATTTGACAGATTGGAGGAGGGAGTAGTTGGCGCGCGAGATGAAGAATGACTTACCAGGTGAAGAGTTGAATGCTGGAAATATTTGGAGAGATTTTCTCCGCACCCGACAACTTTTTTGCAAATCTGATTCTGGGAGTCACGATCAAGGTTGTAACATGCAATGGTGATTTGAATGTTTCTGGTTTTAAGGGGAAAACTCTGTTGTAAATGAAATGTTATAAATTGCATGAATTTTTCATGCAAATGGTTGGAGTGTTAGATGTCGAGAGCTAATTCCTGAGAGAAAAAGTTTGACAGAGCCCATCTTTTCTGAGAGACTATCTGAGGAACCTGTTTATTTTATTTGTGTGAAATCTGATCATGTCAAGGTGGTTACAAGTGTACACCCATTGGAAAGCTCTGATATTGTTCCAGAAACTTTCCCCTGCTGATAAATTTAATCAAATTTGAGTAAATCTGTGTCGATTTTGAGAAAAGTTGTGTATGCTTCATTTCTGAATGTCTGCAAATAGTTTTTCTTGTTCCCATTGCAATCTTACATTGAAATCTCTGTGAATCACACAAGATCTTAGCTTTGTGATAGTTTGGTGGCACTTGCAATTTCATTTATCAGAAGAGATTTCGTTTGATAGTGAAATAAACAAGTTTAAAATCACTTTACTCCTAGCATGATGATTAAGATTGTTTGTTATCCTTTGAGGGTATCTTAGGTGTGATAAAATAGAGGTTGATAGTGTTTAATTAAGTTTTTCAATTTGAGCCTTCATTTTGGATCCTTAAAGTTTGTGTGAAAACATGTTGATCTGGGCCTCCATTGAAGCACCCCTTCTAGTTAAAGGAACATTCTAGCTGATTCGGAGCATTTTGTAAAAGCTCCCAAATATCCGGTAAGTCAAAATCCACTCTGTCTCACCTCACACAAAAATTCATTTTAAAACAACCAATCATACCCGTATCGCCTTCGTTTACCTTGTGTGTGCACAAATGCATAATTTCTATTACCAAAACATGTAGAAGCAATCAGGTTTTCATTGTCTTTAGTGGCCTGAACCTTTCTTAGAAAATATCTCCATTATCTAAGGTGAGAACTCGTGAGAGTTAGATTTTTGTTGTATTGATCATATTTTCTTCAAGGTCTTTTTAATAACTTTGCAAAGAAGAATATCTATATCTCCTCCACAAACAGCAGGCTACAAAGGGGTCCTCTCACCCTGGTTAAAAGACACAACCATAAAGTAGTGAGGATGGATCAAATCCTCTCAAGGGTGCTACCCATTTCTCCACATCTGAGTAACAAAGAGCAAGTTGCATTCCCTCCCGGCTACAAAACAACACACAACGTGCTCTGCTTTCCTCTAAGCTTCTTGTCAAAACCGTGATGCTGCTCAACCTTTTGAGGGAGAATCAATTTGGGTACCAACATTATGTATGTCATGATGAATAGAAATGTTATAACCGTGTTTAATTCTTCGTTTAGCAATGGCAGTTTCTGTTTTCGAGTTATAAAACTCTCATGTTTTAATAACCCTCCATGGTCTTGACATCAGTGCAATTCTTTGTATATTTTTAATGGGTTGGCAATCATGTTTCTAAAGTTAATAAAAAAAGAATTCATAGATAATTCAATAAATAAAATAACAACGAAATTGAGTTATTGTCGAGAAATTTAAGAATCTTAATTTTGAAAGAAATGAGTTTTCTACCAGTGTAAAGAAACCTACCCTCATTAACCTTAACTACAAATTAAACTTTATTCTCATTTTTGTGAAACCTTAAGTTTTGTACTTCCATTTTAGGAACCCCATGTGTATCCTTTATCGAACTTAATCAAGATGTTTGCTAAATGAAGCCTTTACCAAAATCTAGTTGAACTCTTAAGTCTCATTAAAATACTGGTTAATAACTAATTAGATCATAATGAAATAAATTGATCTTCTCTCTCTAACGTTACCATAGTACCTCGTAATCCTTTTCTAAGTTATGATAAAATGTTAATCCTTGAACAAAGAAGATTATGGTTCTGAACCTAAACAATACTCCACTTCTTTTGAATTTATGCTTGCTTCCTTATGCAAAGGAAGTATGAAACAAGTCTCAGTAGTGTGGGTTCGGATAGAGAGCCTGGTGGAATCATTTACCTCCTAGTTTTGTAAATGAATTAAACAAGTAATTGTCATATTAGAGATGATCCTAGGATAGACCTTAATAGTATAAAAGAAAAGAAACCTAACCCTATAAGAAGAATTGTAAGAATCATAACATGAACCTTCTAGACCCCAAAGTCAGGTCTTGAAAGATTGTTAGTGAATAAATAACCTTAAGAAGATTTTCATAGTGGGATGTCCTGAGCTGTAACTATGTATTGTGGTTGGTCTTTTGTGGTGCCTTGTCAAAGAGAAGAGTGAATTGTCCTTGATGGGTGTGATCATTTCCGTGTTGCCTTTGTGGTCATCCTTGTATCAAGTTGTTCATAGAGTTATTTGTAACCTTGGTGATGGCATGTTGTGTCGTGTTATGTGTCAAGAAAGTCAAAAAAAAAAAAATTATCCTGTGTTTTTCTATGTAGTCTTGTGTGTCAGAAATAGTGGGTGTTACAACATTCACACTCTTTCAAACCTTATTTTTCATACTTTCCCTATCGGAGTTCACTTTCCATTAGGTATTGAGAACATCAATGGATGACATATGCTAAGGAGAAAGAAGTTAGAAACTTTAGGGTTTATAAATAGAATAGGGGTTTCAACTACATTACATGCCACTTCTATAAACAAATAAGAGAATTATCCAATGAATGATGTAATATCATGGGTAAATCATATAATTATGTCATTTTTTCCATTGTTTATTTGCCAACAAAATATTCCCACAAATGAAACTTGACTAATAACATGTAAAACGACCAAAAAAATTAAAGATTAAATGCATAGAGATATAAAGTGTCTCCCTAATTTACCCAAAATTTTAAAGTTTTTATTTAGTATATTTAAATATTTATTCAAAGTAGTTAGTTATTGATATGCTTTAATCCATAAGGTATACCTAACAACAAAATCATATGATGATTCATTATGTTATATTCCACTTTAAAATGGATTTATCTTATTATTTTCTTTATAAATTATTCATGTTTTGTAACCTTAAATTTTCACTTCATGAAATTGATCAAGATGAACTCAAACCACACAACTAAGCCAAACATAAAAAGATTTATATTCATTTACCTTTTTATATATTGTTCAATTTTTTTAACCCTAATATTTGTCTTAATTGACAATCTTAAGAGTAAAGTATAACTCAAATGGTCCCTTGCGTGATAACTCATGAGAGTATTTATCTACATTTTTTTGATATATGGTAAAAGAGGGTTGAGAGGACCTTACCTCGTTACAACTTGATCCAATGGAGACAAAGATATATAAATAAGGAATAAAATGGGTTGCCTCTTCCAGCGGAAAAGAGGGACAAAACAAAAATCAAACAAATAACACAACAAAATGCTAAAGTAAACATACGATCAACTTATCCTTGAGACGCCTTCCCATGGGATATTTAATACATCTTAAGGGCTTCATAAAACAATTTTCCCTTTATTATTTTTTCTCAAATTAGTCCACCTAACACCTATGTTCATATTTTCATTTTCATTATTGTGAACAGTATGATGATTTCAATATTCTGTATCCACATGAGTATGAAATGCATATGTTGAAACAAGAGGATAGGAATTGGTTCCCACATTCAAATCAGCACTCGGGAGTGAAACCTTTTCAAAATGAGTAGAGGAAGGAGTGTCCTCCTCATTATTAGAAACTAAATCATCCTCGCTCTCTGAATCTTCTTTTGAATCACTATCCAAGTATCTCTAAAATCCAAGTGACTAGGATCGGAATTCCTCCACCAAGAGGTTCTAGTTTTAACTTGTTTCCTCCCTATCCGAAAATCCAAGGCTAAGTGACGAAGAGAAAAACATTCCTGCATATTTAACCCCATAATAACTTAATTATTATTTTAATTTTTAACCCCTAAATAAATATCAATAGGAAATTAGACCTCGTGGTAACGTAAAACATAAATCCCGCATATAATACTCCCTTAAGAGATCATGCAGAAAATTGATTTCATATACCTTATACATTGTTTAATTTTTCGTACTCTATGTATTAATCTCATGAAAAATCTTTATGATCAATCTACAACCTTGCAAATTTACACTTTTATTGATATACACCTCATTTTTCACCTAACTAATAATGATTTCTTTTTATAGGATACTTGATGCAATAATATTCCTAATTGTGTGTTTTAAAGTAAGGGGAATCACCATGAGAGGGGTTGGACTAGTTATAGGTACCTAGTGAGAGAGTCAATGTGTGTGAAATTCCCTAATTTTCCTTATTATTCTTCCTTAGTACATTATATTCTCGATATTATCGCCTTTACACCGCCCAAACTTCCATATCACCTTCACACTTCAAGTCTTTTTCTACCTCAAATATTCTCTCCTCTCTTTACCTTTATGACTATCTATTTATCATCAAGGGGATCAACCATGATCGATATTGTATAGCAAATACTTTATCTAGCCAAAGGAATCAAGAATGTAGATTAATGCCATTCGCTAATAGATTTGATGAATTAAATTTATCTTCGCCTATACATAGGCTTCACTATTTTCAATTATCTCGTATCATCATCACATAATCTACTATGCCTTCATTTGTAAATATACCTTTATTTTAAATAGGTTTATGGATTAGTTGAGTTTATACTTAGATTTCTACTTTGGAGCATTAGGTTACTAGGAGCTACAAGAATAGGAGTTGCAACAACAACGTCTACAGATCCATTGTAATTTTTGACATTTGTCTATATTGGTAATGTACATATCCCTCTTGTAATCTACTAAAAACTCTCTCACAAGGTTCCTCTAGACTTGGGGATTTAAAGCACTAAAATTCTCTTCACAAAAGTAATCATCTCAACCCTTCTATTTCATTTATGTTGGTATTTTTGGTTATGTTTGATGTATCATATTTTTGACAAGTTTAGAGTAGAATATATTTTTATATTTCATTATTCTATTACGGACCTATCCTATACCCGCCATAATGCTACAACCATTATCTTATGTATTTTATAGAGCTTTTATATTACTTATACTCATATAATCTTGGGATTTAAATAAAACCACATCTTCTATCATAGAAATTGGATTTTAAATTCAATTTGTTTGATAGAGTATGGATTTATTTTCATCATCATAGAACTCTTGTGCATATTGAATTATATATAAATGACATGTGTGTTTTCCCTAGAATGACATTATAATTATATTATAAACAAGATTATTGAGAAGATAAATACGATAGCTATATTGACCATCTTATCCTAAATACATTCTTGTGAGCTTGACATAAATCTTGATCCATCATTAAGTAATTCATTATCACATCATCTTCATATTCTATTTGTTCTCATGTCACATCACCTATTATATCATATTTTCTTAATACAAAATTTTTATATAAATTCGAGCATTCCTTACACAAAATTTCAAAAAGGGGACTTCGTTTCCTCTTCTCATGTTGAGGTGCACTCAACACTCCAACCTCTTGTTATATAAAAATTGGGAACCGATGTCCCCAAATCCTGGCAATCTCAAGAATAACCCAAGTATCTAAATCTCAACAAATAATAGGACCTCCTCCCTCCACAATGGGAATAGGTGTATTTCTTCCATGTATTGCATCTCTAAGTTGCTTACCTTTTACAAATTCAAAGTTACAATATATATATATATAGAGAGAGAGAGAGAGAGAGAGAGAGAGAGAGAGAGAGATGCTTTAATTTCTATCATAAAATTTTATTACACTACATTATAGGTTTTACCATGGAGCATGCCAAAACTAACACACCAGATAACCATTGTTGAGCGAAGAAGAAGTAAGTTTGCACACTCTACTATATTTTTCCAAAAGCATGTAAATTTCAATCACACATTTAAATGAGGGAAATGTAGGCACTAAAATTTGGTAACTTGTCCTTTTAGATTGCCATGTTTAACTATGCTTCTTGGTAAGACACATTCTCACATTTACAAACCAATTTGTGTGTGTGTGTGTGTGTGTGTGCGCGCGCGTGCGTGCATGCGCGTGGGCGTGCGCGTGGGCGTGTGTGTGCGTGTGCATGTGCATGTGCGTGTGTGTGTGTGCATATGTGTGCGTGCGTGTGCGTGCATGTGTGTGTGTGTGTGTGCGCGTGTGTGTGTGCATGTGTGCATGTGGGCGCGTGTGTGCGCGTGTGCACGTGTGCATGCGTGTGTGTGCGTGTGCACGTGTGTGTGCGTGTGTGCGTGTGTGTGTGTGTTTGTGTGCGTGTGTGTGCGCGTGCGTGCGTGTGTGCGTGTGCGTGTGCGTGTGCTTGTGCGTGTGCATGTGCGTGTGCGTGTGCGTGTGCGTGTGCGTGTGCAAAGCGCCCTTTATTATCATTACAATCTAAGTTATCATGAATTTGAAGAATATTATCACATCAAAGAAGTAAACAACGTATATACTTCATGTCACAACTTTGTATTTCACTTTTCTATTATCTATCTAAGCTCGTATAAATGGGTGAGGATGTGGGGTTTCGTTTCAGCCTGAAAAGTATGGTAATACCCCGTAAGTTATCCGAATCTGTTTTCAATTTGAATATCTTCATGTGGTCATTTAATCTTCTTAAGGTCGGCCTTAAAATAATATCTCACTTATGGAAGGATATATACACAAGCCATAAATCCTTTACGTAGCACTCTTACCAGATCCTATTATAAATATCATTCCAAGAGTACACAAGGGTTTCCTAAATCTACCAAAATCATCTGCACATAAACTAGAGAATTCCTTACTATAGATATGAATCACTCAAATAAGTTAATTAAATAGTCTATATTTCTCCATTCAAAAGCATGAAAAGGTCATAAAGCCATGTCTTAGTATGATAAAATTCACTTTAAGCATTTTTCAAGTGTTTTAAGAAATAAAGGGTTAGGTCATGTAACTTAAGCACAACACATCACACTACTATCATGATGGATACATTATATTCTATTCACTTAGCCCTCTATCTTTATGTCAAGATACACTAGTGCACTGTAGGTAGGCCGGCTAGTTTGCACTCACACTTATATAAACACTCGGGATAACTACATGAGGTTGGATCCGATTATGACGGCATATAGTGCAACACTTGGATTAGTTTAAGAATCGGGAGTCTAACCACCAATCGTACTCAAATCTCACCACACACATATGTTTTATGATTTTAATTTTATTAATGATATGATGAAGGGTTCAGAAGGTTTCTAGGGTTTCCAATTTGTTTTAGGTGATTATATGACATCTTGATGCTATGTGAGAAAGAGTGACATATAACGAAATTCAATTTTGGAAAATTGAATCACTCAATAATTTCTCAAGGATCCGATACGATATAGATCTAGTTTAGGACCATACAATTTTAGTCCTGGAAAATACAATAGATGTGCAAGACTACCCCTAATCAATGTTCAATTCTAGAATCATCACTATTCTAGTCTCTGTTACCAATTTCACTTCTCTACACACCAAGATACTATTTGTTACAAAATATACATATATGTTTGTTTTTCATCTTTAGTATTTGTGTAGTTACTGTATAATTTATCAATCGATGCAAGTGTTAATGTATTATTCTTATTTTGAATGGTTGATTTTAGAAATTAATAACTTTGAATAATACCCTTAACAAACCCTCATTTCCTCTTTATTGTAAACATGTTAAATCTTGTACTAATCCATCTCACAAAATTCATGACTTCTACAATGTCACACATTGCCTCGCAATATTACATTTAATGTGTCACAACATCACCACACACGTGCACCTATCGTCTCTTCACACCAAGTTTTAACATCTTTCTACATAATACCTTTACAACCCTCATCCATGTGTGGTCATTCCACTACCACGCAATACGATGGGCGGCACACTCCATATTTGTCTCATATTAGATAATATATTCAACATTGCAAGCATATATCTGTAGTGAGTCATTGAATCCGAAGAAGATGAAGCAACTTCATAACCATCTCACAAACCAAATTATTTGGTTGAAAATATAAATGTATTTTAACCACATTGTCAATATCACCTATCGATACCCAAAAGAACACATATCCATATTGTATCTAGAAGATAATTAGTATGCCCCTAATTTCAAACACAAATTATAGTTTTGGGTTCTTTCACATTATTTTAGGAAAATCAACAAGGATCTATTTCCTTCTTATCACAAAAGCATGCACTCTTAGCTTTACTATTTCAAAGTGTATGATAATTTCCCTATTCTAAAGTTATTAAATAGAATTTTTATTTCTACATATCATAATTTTGCATTTAAATATGTTGGTAAACTAATATGTTTAGTAGTTTGCATGTGCATCTTACAGCCCATCACTTATTTGTAAGTGTAGCATTGTCCCATTACATAAGGCCCTAGGCCATGCACCGCAGGTATATGGATGTGGGGAAAACTCAAACCAATAGAAAAAGAGGTGAGGAGAGAGAAAATATGATCTAGGAGAGAAAATCATGAGAACAAATTAGAAGATGACTAGAACACAAGGAAACACTTTAATAAGAGTGTAATCTAGACCAATAAATGAAAAATACAAGTACAACATAACAACACAATTTTACAAGCAATAACTAATTTCCTTATGAAATTAAATATCTATAAGTCTTATATTCTAATTTAGCTCAATATAAGTTATACCTTGTTTTCATATTTTCATTTATAAATAATAATAATAAATTATTTTAAAATTTCCTAAACTTTATTTAATTTTTGCAATATATAACAACACAATAATGATGCTTTTAAGGGAAATTTTAAAACATATATATTAAAACGTGTAATGTAATCCCACTAAATTTGAATGTTGTTGAGTTGTTCATGTATGTTTGAATCTCAACCATTAAACTCTATAGAATGACAATAATGATATCTTCAAGGAAATTTTTAAACAATATATATTAAAATTTGTAAATTAATCCCACTAAATTCGAATGTTGTTGAGTTGTTTAGGCATGTCATCATTAAACTACTGCTGTTGAAAAAAAAGTTCATACAAATAGTAAATAATAGATAATATATATTAATAATACATAATAATATGTATAAATATAAAACTAACTTAAATTTGATTTGTGGAGAAATAACTCTCAATATCCCATTAAACTAAACGTGGCTAATTACACGCAAATATTTATTATTTATTTTTAATTTGTTTTGATAACTGTATAATTTTAAAAACAAATTTCTTCAATGAATAATTTTATCATTTTATCTTACATATTTTGCAAATAATTTTTTACTTATTTTCAAAATTATTATATAAGTTAATTTAAAATTATTCAATAAATTTTGATTTAATGTTGTGTATGCTGGTGTAAAAGGGATTGTCTAACCATTTATTAAGGTTCCATTCTCAAAAGATGACAATAAATAAAAGATGAAATCAGGTTCAATTCAATTAAATACAACAACATTTTTGAATAATTATTAGATAATTTAAAACTATGATTTTCTGATAAAAATGTAAATACATGTACAAACAATAACAATCTGAACAACTTCTTTTACTTTCCTAATAATAACAATACAGCGGTGCATTGGTGAATGAGGAATACAATTGACATTAAAATGTGGCATTGAACACCTCTGTATTGAAGGAAGTTCAAAAGTGAGAAATTAATTTAGGGGGATCGAAGGTGTGAAGAATTGATAATAATTTAAGCCAGACAAGACATCGTCTAACAATGCTCAACAGCAGGGAAATATACCTTTATTTTCAAGAAGGTAACTAGTCGGATAACCTTTTGGCCATTTCGAAGTGGAGGAAGAAAAGGAAATCATAGATGATAACGTCCTAGAACCATGGCATAGACTTAATGTTATTTTTTTAATTGAAAATTGTACCGTTTACTAAAAATAGTAGATAATTATAATGGTAATTATATAAACAAGTAGGCGGTATAATGTAACATCCTAGAATACAAAAATAAACCAAACACCATCAATGTCTTGACAAACACAAGTTAACAAAAGAATTAAAACGTTAGGAAAAACAGGGTCATTAAAAGGCAAAAATTTAATATTTTCTTTTTCACCTTAACGTAATCTATATGAGCTCCTTGTCAAACTAAGAAGTCTTAGATTTATAGGTTCTCTTGAGTGCAACTAGTTCCCATGAGGGAAGATCCTCCATATTCATTAGTACATATTAAATCTCCAATAAATAACTCAAGACTTCATTCCTTATTTTTATGGCTTCATATATTCTTTTGATGAGATTGTCTCTAGTCGTAATTTATATTCTCTTTCTTTCCGTTGTTGTTAGCAAGTGAAATCTTTCTCCATCAGATTGTCCTCATCTTTCAATTCTATATGAGCATAAGGCTGCCATATTTGAGGCTTGGAATGATAATATTTTTTCTTATTGGCTTCCCTCTCAGTTGTATGTAGGAGTCAATAGCCATATGAATGTTTTTTTATTTGTAGATCTGAGAATGAAAAATTGTCTTTATATTCCAAGATTTGAGACCTTTGTATTTCAGCCTACTATAATATCATATTATCTAGCAGACCATTGCTGAGATGAAGATCTAAGCGTAATTGAATATCTCCATCAGATTGTCCTCATCTTTCAATTCTATATGAGCATAAGGCTGTCATATTTGAGGCTTGGAATGATAATATTTTTCCTTATTGGCTTCCCTCTCAGTTGTATGTAGAAGTCAATAGCCATATGAATGTTTTTTTTTATTTGTAGATCTGAGAATGAAAAATTGTCTTTATATTCCAAGATTTGAGACCTTTGTATTTCAGCCTACTATAATATCATATTATCTAGCAGCAGACCATTGCTGAGATCTAAGCGTAATTGAATATCTCCATCAGATTGTCCTCATCTTTCAATTCTATATGAGCATAAGGCTGTCATATTTGAGGCTTGGAATGATAATATTTTTCCTTATTGGCTTCCCTCTCAGTTGTATGTAGGAGTCAATAGCCATATGAATGTTTTTTTATTTGTAGATCTGAGAATGAAAAATTGTCTTTATATTCCAAGATTTGAGACCTTTGTATTTCAGCCTATTATAATACATATTATCTAGTAGACCATTGCTGAGATCTAAGACTAATTGAATAGCCCCAACTTTTCCCATTTGGTGTCTGTTTTATTATATTTTCCTATAAAATTTCCAATGGTTTCCAAAACTTTAAATTGCCAAAAAGAAGGGGAAATTTTGGAAGATGGACTCATACAGGGGTTTTGGATACAATCATTGTGTATGGTTAAAGTCGAGGAACCATGGTCTCAAAAAGAATCCTCCTTGCTCTTTAACCAGAGTTTCTCATTTATAACATTTTGATAATCTTCCTTTAAAAAAACTGTACAATGAAAACAACTTTGGAGCAAAAATAAACTTTGTAGAGCTTGGTCTAGTTTGTGAAAAGCCATTGATATAGGGTTTTTAGCTAAAGCGCATAAAAAAAGAGAGATAGCAATTTCCACCACCACATGCTTTCCCTATCAACATTCAATACTTTGCGCCCCTACATACTCGAGTATATCTTTGACACAGATTTGATGTTTCCACTCTCTATAGTTTGAAGATGAATTTCATGGTAAAATATTTATATGTAGTTATATTTTAGGAAACATTTTTTCCTTAATTGTTTTCCAAGATATAACCCGATATGAAAATATAAGGTAGACTTTCTGAATGTTTACATTGTCGGTGATGCAAACATGTAACTGATTTACAAAAGATATTGTAAAGATGGACTGCTTAGGTATGAGGAAGGGACATAAGAACTTTACTATTCGAAAGAAACAAAGATTCTCGGAGAGAGAAGGAATAAACTAAGAGTTATTTGAAACCATAGATTTTAACTAGAGAAAAGGAGGTAGGTGGCTCGGTATTTATAAGTCTCTCAATATAGTCTTAGAAGAAATATCGCAAAAAAATAAATATGCATAGTGAGGTCAATAAGCCTATACATATCTAGGTTTATTGGTCATTCAGAAGTGTTTTTGGGTATTGATAAATTATTTAACTCACATTTAATAAAATGTGTAAAGTACATATTATATTTATAATTTTTAGCTATTTAATACACATGTTTAATTCTAATTATATTTAGCTATTTAATATATATGTTTAACTCTAATTTTTTTATTAGTGTAATTCAAATTTGTTATTTTAAATTAATTTAAAAAGTTAATTTCCTTTCAGTTAAACACAACACATAATAAAGATACATTAATATGTGCTTCAATTGCAACATGATTTCAGAGACTATGTGATAGTATTTAAGTGTCATGCAAATGTTAAGTTATAGTGCACGAATAATTCTTCGTCTCCCTCATGGTCTAAAACACTAAAAACTTATAAACAACGTATAAACCAATCATTTTTGTACCCAACATTTAATGATTTCCCTACATAACTTAACTAACATCTTAGATTTGTAATTATTTCTTTTTAAAGAAGAATACTATCTTATGTTGTGACATTGTTCTTTCTATAGCCAATGACTCTATATAAGCCAATGACCGCACGAGTAGCTATGTGAAGTATAGTATCACTATTTGTCAAAATAAAAACGAACATTTATCATTTTGACATTTAAAATTAGAAATAACGTAGCCGATAACCCAAGTCACATGTACAAATCAACAAATAAAATGGTGACACATCGGTTGTCCCAAAAGGGTGATTTTATTCACTTTGTATTCAAAAGTACCTATTTTAAATCCCTTAAAAATATATTTTCCACATAATTTAAATGTACAAAAGAAAATCTGCACATTAAAAAATCATAATCTTTTAAAGGCTATTTAAAAAAAAAAAAATCATAGGATAGTTAATTGGCTCGAGCAACCCTCTAACTTTAGATTAGTGATCACCGGGTCATTTCCCTATAACAACACATTGATGAGTAAATGAGATATTAATATGAAAAAATGCACAAAAAGTAATGAGGTAACAAAAAAACATGTGAGAGAGAAATTTGACATGGTCGTGTGGACATAGTACTTTGAGTGGAAGAAATAATGTTATATAAAGGAATGTAACCCAAATTAATATTATGAAGAAAATACCTATTTAGGAGCAAAAATCAAATAGAAGATGAAAATGTTGATGGCTTATTCAAAGACTAGTTCACATCATCGTAGGTGTGAAACTGGTAAGTAGACATAAGCTTAAAAAGAGTCGGAAAAGAGAACATATCTTTTTGTAACAAGGGAAGAACGGATAAGAATTACAAGACAATCTAATGGAATTTTTTAATCAAAATTCATAATAAAAAACCCAGCATACAAAAAAAAAATTGAAAGAAAATTTTAAAAGACAAATAAAGCAGCACATACAAAATAGTCCATCAATTATATTAACTTAGAACACTAGTTTTGCTACTCTCGATCCTACCAATCCTACAAACTATTTGGTCTCATGGATAAAACTAAAAATATCTTTCATTCATTCATATACTCACCTTCCTTTTGTGTATAAAAATATCTTTCATTCATTCATATACTCACCTTCCTTTTGTGTATAGACTCTTCAGATCTCGTATTTGATTCGATTTTGAGGGTTATATACAGTCTAAATCACAAAAGTGCCTACAAATTGTCAATTTCCACTCAAAATAAAAAAACTGACACGTTTAAGAATATTTTCTTTGATTGATCTAGTTCTAACATTACCACACCAAAAAATGCTAAAGATGCCGCTTATAAGTTAATGCTTAACCAAACATGGCGGCAATATACTGTTCTCCGTCCGTTTTCACGTCTGAAAGAGATGCACTAAATTTGAGCCAAGTTAAAGATTAATTCATATCATTTCCTTGTCAGTTTCATTACGCGTTGATATTGTTCAAATTTATGTATCTTCTTGTGTCTTTTTTTTTTCCAGGCCGAATGATAAACTTAGATATTTTCAATTATAACAGTTGGAAGAAGAAAAAATGAAAAAATCAAGTATAAAACAGTACCTGTAATTTCCAACAGCTGGTCCTGAATTCCACCAGTAGCCATAGACATGAAAACTCCGTCTTCTCTCTTCCTCCAAATAAACACAAAACAAAAAACTTTGAAACATCAATTTAACAATCACCCAATTCAATGTCAACGCTTGGCAGTAACGAACACGTCTGGGAATATATTCGTTGTGTATATACCTACACTTCTTGATTTTTTCAAAGGGAGGTTATACCACTATGGTAAGCAACTTGGTAATTAAATATACGAGTGCACGTTGAATAATCTACATTGTTTTTGTTTTCGAAGTGATAGTCAATAATATTTTAAAAATCAGTCGGGCTAGATTCCTATTTTTGTGGGAATTTTTAGTGTATTTTTAACTCCTCCAAGATGATCTTGTTTTTTTGAAGTAATAATTATTGACAGTTTCTTTCAGCATCTTTGTGTGTTGACTCTTTTTATTGGGACATGTCATATATCCTCTAACATCATCGTGGTTCTTAGAAATAGAGTGATAAGACCTTGAAAATATAATTGAATTTGAATATGTCCTCGAAGAATTTTCCTGCAAACTTGCAAAGCACGTATTTTAATATTAATTTATAGTGATTAGGTTGGTGTTTATAGAAGTTATCTTTCATATTTTTCATAGATTAGTTACTCAAATCGTATTACATGGATGTGATGTTTGAGGTTTATAATTGACACAAAATGATTTCAACCGTATGGCGAGAGTTCTGATTGCATGTATCAAATAATACTCGAGCCAAAAAAATGGTTCCTCACTCAATTATTCTTACGTAGAGTTTGGCATGTGTCCACTCTTTATCTCTTTAGTTTTCCATGTTATCACTATGTTGCATAGGCTTTAATGCACGAAAATGTTTTTCTTTGGTCAAAGTAGGTATCCACGTTTAACACTCCAATCTTCTATTAGTCTAAACTTGCCTAACAAGAATACAAATCTTGTATGTGTTGGTACCCAAATTGATTCTCCCTTTGCGACTGAGCAACACTGTAGTTTGAGCAAGATGCTTGGAGACAGATAAATTAGAGTGTGAGTCGTTTTGTAGCCGAGAAAGGATTTAGCTGACTCTTCATTCACTCAGGCCTGGAAGAAATGGATAACATCATGTAAAGGGTTTGACCTACCCTGACTACTTTAGGTTGTGCCTTCAACCAGGGTGAGAGGACCCATTTTGTAACCCGTATTGGTGGATAACATCTGTAGATTTATAGTATTTTTATTTCTTTTCACAAAATTAAGAAATCTTGGGAAGGTATGGTCAATACAATGTAGTCTAATTCTCACGAGTTGTCACTTTAGAGGACGAAGAAACCTTCTAAACAAAATCCAGGTTACTAAAGGCAATGGTAAAAACTGATTGCTCCTGCATATTGAGGTAAGGGATGGGTAAATCGATGAATTCCCTCAGCATTTATGAACAAACAATGCAAGCAGGGGTAGTTCATGTATGGTTCATCTCTAGATATGTATTTTATGGTTGGGAAGTTAAGTAGGATAAAGTTGATTATACCAAATACCTAAGAACTTTAAACAAATGTTAACAGATCCACAAGGCAAAAAGATGAATAGCTTCAAATAGTCAAGACGAACCTTCAACTAGAAAATTGTGCATCTATGAAGGCTCAAAGACACACGGCTTCACACATTCTTCAAGGTTTTAACACAAGAAATCATGTTAAAGACTCAATTAAACTTTAGAAAACCCTTATTATATCACGCTCATGATACACTCATAAACTGACAAACAATTTGTATCACTGAAATGAAAGTAAAGTGAATTTAAATCACTTATTGCATCATGAAATGAAAGCTCTCTTCATAATGTAATTGCAAATGCCACAATACTTGTCATGAGGATGAGATTTTGTGTGATTTCAAAAGGATTCCTAATGTAATACTACAACAAGAACATAGATAACTATTTGAAAATATCTCAAGATGACAATAGACATAACATAGTTCATGATTTACACAAATTACTCAAGGTTTCTCAAATTTGATCAACAAGGGAAAGTTTGTTTACAATCTCAAAGTTTTGTCAATGGCTATACATCTGCAACCATCTTGACATGATCAATTTTGAAAGGCACATAAGAAATAACTGGTTTCTCAAAAAGTTTTCCCAGACAATGGCTTCTCTCAACTCTTCTCTCCTTTTTTCTCTCTGACTAAATTTCAAAAAATTAACCCCCTTTGGCATGGCTTTTACATACTTTTATATCACTTGCTTTACTTCAAAGATTTTCCCCAAAAACAAGAATATTCCAAGGAATACTTTGTTCGTTACAAAAATGTTCTAGAAAATGATATTTATGAACTTCATCCCATACTTCCAGGTGTACGAAACATGAGTCTTTTTGATGTATTCCATCTATGTCTGACTGGGACGTCCGGTCTTCACTTTTGGCAGGTTATTTGAAACGTTCCCTTCTAATTTTGATTAAAAATCATTTCAGATTGATCACTAAGCATCTCCATATGCTTTTTGACATGACGCACACTTACGCTCATTTCTTGAAATCCTTCTTGGGCTTAGCGCACTTCACTTCACATCTTACTGGTTTAAATGCCATACATGATGTTTGTCAAATCATCATAATTTACCAGTTATGCTCATCTATACTTTCCTTCATTTTTTAATTTTCCCTTATGCGAACTGAGCAAGAGCCTTCTCATCTCAGGGGAAAGATTTTTCCAGACCAGAGATATGTGTCACCTTTGGGATATAAATCTCAACCCTACCCTATTGCAATTATGTATCTCTTTTCTAATTTTGGGTATAGAAGAATCTTTACCAGAAAATGGCAAAGACACTTGTGGCACACAACTTGAAAGAAATCTCTTCGAAAGATCTAAATCAAATCTTCGATCTAAGTGGACCAGATGAGGCCCTTATTAGGGTCTTGTTTGAAGTAGAATTCGTGGTAAACACAAAAGGACCTTTGACATATCAATGAGTTCGCTTAGCGCTTTTAACTAGGCTTATCAGAATCAATCCTGTATTCGCATCTTTCCAAGTCATGTATTTCCATCTTTTTAGATGGGAGCATATGAAAACACCTAAGGATTTAAAAAGATATTGGGTTGAGAGGAGGCCTCAAGTCTCTAGGAAAACCAGTTTTCAATGCCCCTTCTTATGCAACGAGGAATTTGCATCAAAATAAATTCCTAAGGAATCATACATATTGTATGACAAAACCTCCATTGATATGGTGCCTGCCATTTCCAACAAATTGAATGAGTTGGAGAAGAGGATTCATTCCTTGGAAAAGAAACAGGAAGAAAATGCACCTCTGCCACCATGTCTAGTAAAGAACACTACCTTTGGGCAAGAGGAAGGGAGAAACACAAACTCAGTCTCTAGTCATCATCTCAGATGGAGAAGAAGACCAATCTATTTCTGCTCGCCGCTCAAGGGAAGCACTTTCTTCAGCTCGAGATAGTAGAGGAAGGTTTACAACTCAGATATCCGCACGTTTGATTCATTGTTCCCCTCGTTCTGAGTGGGAATTTCAAGGACCTTAACCAATTCCTTCTCCCATGGAAACCCCACCTTTCTCCAAGAAATGGGAAGCAGGAACTAGTTTAAAGCCTCACATTTCATCCAGTCACCAACATACAAAGATCTCGCACCTCTTGTCACTCCAAACATGCCTATTATCACTCCAAACATCCCTCTTCAAAATAATCCTAACAAGTTGACCCTTCACAAGGGGAAGGGGAAAACGACCTTCTTTTTAGGTGGTCTGGACCTCTTGGATTGGGTATCATCCGACCAAAAGAGAATTGAGCTTGAGGAAATTATGGGTCACCTTAGGATGAATTTGGAGTCTTTGATGGACATGGGGATGTCAAGGGACTGACAGGGTCAATTGTCTTCATACAAATAGCATAGGACTCGGATGAGTTTTTACTGAGGAAGAAAAACTTTTGAATAAACTTCCCCTACTGAGGGGAAATTATGAAGTAGGACTAAAGAATGCTTAGGTGTTATTCTCCTTTCATTGTTTCAATTTCGATGTATGTACATATCTTTTTGTCATGGGTAAGGGCCCCTATAGAACCCTATCTTGTTTTTTCTTTGTTCAATATTGCAAGCAATACAAGGATGTCAATAGTTCACATATCTGTTTCAAATGTATATGAAATTTTAATCTAATCCACTATGAACTATTACATATTTTTAACTTACAATTGAAACAAAGAAATAGTAAAATTTCAGAGAGATAATTACATTTAATGTATCAAAAATATCAATTCACAATATCAGTTCAATGGAGTATGAAAAGAAAATAAAAAATGAGAAAGAACGTGCTTAAACATGTTTATCATCTTTGTGCTAGCAAGATCCTCCTCTTCACTCTTTTCTTTCTTGCATCTTGCTCTTCTCGGTAATTTGGCCACGTAAGCATCATATCACCTGGAATAATTCATTTACTTCATCCTCGTCAAGTCCAAGGTGATGTTGGAAAATCAATGTTTGTCTTGATATTAAGTCCAGACATTGAGCCATTTTCGATTATATTCCAGTGGCCTGGCTTTCAATTCCTCAATCCTATTCTCAATCTTCATCATAATTTTAATAGTTTCATGGGAGAAGTCATCTATCTGGATATTACTTTCAAAGGAATTGAGTAAGAAATCAAGTCTTAAGTCCCCATAGCTCTTTTTGGACTTGTTTGCCACCATGTCTTTTAATCTTCAATCAATGGCATCAAGTAGATCATCAACCTAATTCCTTTTAATTCAAACCTCTTCTTGATTCCATTTAAGGTATCTAACCTAATTTTTTTCAATTCTTCAAGGGCATATTGACTCCCTTTGCATCTTATTGGTATGATGCCTTCTTGCTCAACTAGCTCCTCACTAAGCTAGGTTATGTGGTCAAGCTTGGGGAGAGTTCCCTCCAAGTAAAAATCTCGTTGTCACAGTCTTCAATTATTCCATCAATTTCATTTAATCAACCTCTGAGGTCCTCATATTTTGTCCTTGCTTCTATGATAACTTCCTTTCCCTTCTCAGTTAGTTGTTCAACCCAAGTATCCACCGCTTGGACCTTCTTGACAACACTATTTATTTTATCCATTTCCTCCTTCAGGGGTATTCACATAAGTACCTTCTTGTTCATGACTAGTTTGTCCGTCGGTTTGTTGCAAACATGATATTAAGGAATTAATTTGTTCCTTAAGTTGCTTCTTTGTCATCCCATCTTCATCCACTTTTGTAAAAGACCATTTATTGCTTGAGATACTTCTTGATTTAGTTTTTCCTTGAAGGTTTTCCCAAGGGAATAATCTAAATGTTGTAATCATCATTAGTTATGTATTTTCTTTTCTTACCCTCGAAGGAGTTGTTATTTCTAAGGTTCTTGCCCCCGATGAATCAAGTAAGAGTCCTTATGATGGTTCTCACCCTTTATGGGGCTCTCACTATTTTTGGAAAGGATAAAGCAAGTAAGGTCAATGCTTGTATAGGAAGGGACACTTCGCATTTGAAATTAATTCGCTGATCCATCCCTTCTTCAAACATGTTCCAACTTTTGTTTCATGTGATGCTTGCTAGAGTTTCTCAGGAACAACTACTATTTTGTTAGACACCTCTTGTTCCTATTACACCAATAATTCTATTTTTTCTTGACCACTTATACAAATTGTCCTAAGTCAATTTCACTATGTACTATTAATTCCTTTGGATGCTTCCTTTCCCGATCCGCACTTCAGTTGATAATCCTTAACTTGATTTGTATCAAAACTCAAAGGTAACTTCTTTATCTTGTTTCTCCATTTGAAACTATGGTGGCATGAGTTTCTTCCCCTTCGCCCTTTTGTATCAAATTTTGGGAAATGGATTCCTCTATTCCTACAACAAGCTGAGTTACCAAACTGCTACTTTCATGCCCTAATGATACCTCAGGCAATGTAATGGCAGGGTGTTCTATTGGAAGTGAACCCATGTTTCCCATTAAAAGTTGTGATTCTCCACCAATAACAATTTCCTCATCAGTAATTATATCTTGTGCCATTTTTAGTTTTTCTTCAAAAGACAATTTTTCTTCTTGAAGAAGGTCATCACTCTTAGTAACCTCAACAAGAATGGGAAAACATTTTCTACCACCAACTTAGTATTAACACCCTTTTCCACCAATAGCTTTGGTTTATCCATTTCCAAAATCATTCATTTTGGGGAAGACAAATTCACTTCCTGATTTCTTACTTCATTTTTTAGTACATGAGGATCTCTTTCTGATTCCTTACTTGCTTCAATATTAACCACTAGTGTTAATAAGGGTTCATCAACAAAACTGAGTGCATCTAGCATGGATAATCCCTCATCAACATCTATATCAATCACCTCAGTTTGTACATTTACAACCTCATGCATTGTTTCAACTGGTGGTGGATTGATATCTTTAACAAGTAGAGCTTCAGGAATTTTCATACCTAGGGTAAGAAACTGAACTGTCCACTGGATCAACTATAGTATTCCCCTAGGGAGATGAGCTTTAGTGCATTCCACCTCTTTCTTCATGAAGAATGAATGAGGAATCATCGGATTTAATTGCCCCATACTTGCAATGATGTATCTTGTTGCTTCTGGATGTTATCAGTTTTTTCTACTTCTAGGGATTAATTACACCATCCATGTGTTTGAAATTCTTTAGTGTATGGGCACCTAACCTTTTTAGGATTGTCTGGTCGACAATTTGGGTTTCTTGTGTCCACTAAAACTGCTTCAATTCTGGTGGTGTTCTCTTTTCATCTTTGTGCAGCCTAGGTTGAATGTGACCACTTGAAATGGCTACACTCATTAACTTTTCAGTATTATGTGGCTTTGGGACAACATTTGGGCTAACCACATGTGATGCTAGAACCTTTACCTTCGCACAGAGTGGCACCGCAGAGTAATGAGGCATTTTCCATGGACTTTAAAAGCATTTTTTCAGTTTTCTACCTAAGGGATGACATGGAAGTACATGTCTTGCTAGTAGTTTTCCATTCATCAATAAGCCCATCAATAGACCTTTTAGAGGGTAATAGAGGTGCTTTCCTCCTAGTTGGTCAATTTTATCAGCGCCCTCCTTTAGAGGTGGGATATCATCATTTAAGTTTCCCATATTTCTGAAATGATTTAGGACTCTTGTATTTTTGTCTCGACAAGTCAATATTCATTTGAACTACCCAATTTACATTCTTCTCATGACATCGGTTATCTTCATGTAGGAATCATCGAGATCCTCCTCATTCCAATATGAGGGATCTATAAGTTGACTTTATATCTTCGAAAATGTAGAATTTACTCTCATTGTGTGTAAGTCCTCTACAACCCCTCTCGAAATGAATGCAATTTTGAATTCTACCACTTGTAATAAAGTCATTCTTGAAAAATCCCTCAACTACAATTCTTATTCATCCCTACAATTCGTCTAGTAGTCCTCAAAGTGAGGCTCGTGCTCAAAAATGTTAGCAACATTGTTAAATACCCCGTGAATGTCATAATTGGCTCTAGCCTCAAATGTCTCCATGGCCAAATTCTTCATTTCTTCTCTAATTAGTATGGCCTTTATAATGGAATGGTATGAATACCTTTCGATTCTGATAGGGAATTTGACATTTTTTTTGTGCATCTTAGCAATTAACTTGGGAACAAACAGTTGCCTTACCAATTCACATGAACACAACTTGTCATTAACATACCTAGGAAATTTATAAGGTTTTCCCTCAAAACCACTAACCCTTATATAAGTGAACTTCTTATACTGAATGAAGTAGCACCCATACTCCATAATCATTTGGGTGAATACTTGCATGCTCAAACATTCTATACGGTCCCCATTCAGGTTTGAACAAGCAAATAATTGGTGCAAAGAAAACATCATTTACCAACCCGATATTTCCACTCTAGTTGGTTAACTATAATCGAGGGAAAAATTCATGCATTGGGCACTTTTTAAAATTAGTGCGTGGTGGCAATGCTGGAAAACGTCTGTGCGCTGCAAAATTATATATCATATGTCCTCATATAAAACTCTAACTCTATAGTATCCCCTATCTCAATCCTTGTTGCCAAAGTAATCATATGATCATGTATTACATCTGAAATAAAGGTCACCCAACAATGAGATATTTCCTTTTTCTCAAGAATAATCCATATAAATGTGGTCATCCACTCTTTAAACTCATTTGTATTTTCCAAACCTTCCATTTGACTCAAAAGCACAATGATATCCTCAACCTCCTCAACAAATGGCCCTAACCAGGGCCTGTTTTAGATTTTATCCGATGCCTTCCTCTCTATAAGGAGCCATTTGTGTTTATCATTTTGCATAATCCTTCCTCTTGGTTTCATAGTATCGCAAGCTAGTTTGATGCCAATAGTAATTGGTTTCATGATGAGTTACAAGTAATTTCTAATACTCTAATGGTGTGGGTGCTCATGTCATCACCGCATCCCCGCTCTCGTCTAATAATTCCCTCTTCTTTAGTCATAATTTAAGGCATAAAACCATGATAGTTCTAGGCATCAAGCGGATGGTGGGATGGCACCGCTAACGCGATGCGGCTTATCGTGAAATTTCCTTTAAAGATTCACTTAAATGAGAACTATTTAATGTTAGATGAAAATCATTTAAGTCAAGAATCACTCATCAAATCTATCTCTGAAGACCTTGAAAACATAGGTCACTCGTGACCCCCAAGATAACAAAAGAAGAAAATGGCATAGTATTCATTTCAAAAACCCTAATTGGAGGAAGTGGAGATTTTAGATTTTGCCAACGAAAATGAAATGATATGGACAAGATTTTGAAGTTCTTACTAATTTTTGCAAGCACCCGATGGAAATTCAAACTCAAAACAACTTTCTCAGGGGGAGTTCACAAATTGAGTTCCACAATAATTCCAATTGCACTTCACTAATAAAAATGACAAGAGACCATAAAAATAACAATAAAGGACAAATGCAGTCGTATCCCTTAAGGTCCTTGGTTCACGTAGGAACATTAATGGGTAGAATTAAATGCATTGTATCATAGTCGTTAACTCACTTTTGTGCAACTTTGAAAATTTGAGCCGATCCATGTGGAACAAATTTTAGCTTATGAAATGGGCCTAGGGGTATCTTTCATATTTTGTGATGCTAAAATAAATTGTGTATTTGTTGACATTTTGGCCCACCCATCCACATTTAATGCGGCACAACATGTGGCTTTACCATCCATCATCGGGGTCAAGCTTTTTTTACAACTTTACTCCTTTTCAAAACAAAGCCAAAAGGGTAAAGTGCCCCAAAGTGACCCGCTTACTATGCACTAGGGGAAAGGATGTTATGATGTATATGTATTAATGGAGATGCCGACATGTGGCGCACATCCCCTTATCTTATTATATCATTCATTTATGATTTATTATGCTTAGGAGGTTGGCCTGAATATTGGCCATAGGTTAGAATGGTATATATAAGTGTTAGAAGGTTGTAGTTAATAATCATATTGAGTATTGGAGTGTTATTGTATGGTTTGGAGGTTACACCTCAAAGTGGTATTGGAGGTTCCTCTGGAAGTGGCAAAGCTATTATATGAGCATATTGTCATCATTTATCTATATTTTGGTGTTCTCTCATGTTATTTCTAGGCTGCATATGTTCTAATTTATACAAGTAATATCCTTACAAGTGGTATCGGAGCAATAGATTTGGCCAAAATTAGGTAAAACCCTAATTTTTTGTTTTGAGTATATCTTGAAGACGGAGAATTTTTTTCCAATTTTTTCATCATAATTTGAAAACACTCTAAGTAGAATATTTGAAAATGTCAACTCCATTGGATCTTTTTTTATGCGGATGTTATTGGTGTTTTAGGTTTTTTCATAAATTCACTTTTCGGGAAGCAAATTGTGATATTTTTAGTAAAATTTATATCTTCCGAAAGATCTTGAAATTTAGTTAAGGTTTGTTCTTTGTGTTTTTATCCATCTACCGAAATATTTTTAGAATTCCTAAACCCTAATTATGATCATGGGGATAACAAATTTTTATGGAAATGGTGAGATGGATGCTAAGAATGGTGGATAAAATTTAAGAATATATATTTCTCATATTTCATGACAAGGAATAGGTTTTCACATTATCTTGGTGGTCCTGCATGGATTTGGTTTTACGAGTTAAAAATGACAGGAAGGATTGGTCTTGGGAGGAAATGGAACAACTTTTTATGGATAGATGGGACCATAAAGAGGAAGAAGAGTCAAAGGAAGATGATGGGGAAGAATATATTAAAGAATCAAGAGAGAAAGAAGATTAAGAGGAAGGTGATGGTGTAGCATATATTGAAGAATCAAACACAAAATAAGTTGAAGAAGACTATGAAGAAGAGGAAGAAAAACAAGATATTGATTTGGAGAAGAAGATATTATAGCTCCCAAGAAGGAAGATACTATATTTTAGTTTCATGGATGCATTCAAAGGAATAAGATAATTGTTTCCATAAACCCTAATAGGTAAGTATAACTTCATCAATAAGGATATGGCTCAACATCTACATATTCAAGAAAGTAATATCAAATAAGCTCAAGTGAATGGTAAGAAAATTCAAGTTCTTGAAGATTTAAAACTTACTATGGACAAATATACTTTACATTTAGATTTATTTGCCTTATATATGGATGGTTTGGAGATTGTTCTTGGGTATCCTTGGTTAGAGACATTGGGGACAATTAATATTAATATGAAAAATAAGTTTATGAAGATTTGGTATAAAAAAGAAGAAGGTCACTTTATAGATGATTCCTCGGGCTTAATGGAAATCAAAGAAAAGTCAATATTTACCATGAGGATGATTTAGAATATGGAGAAGAAGGGAATAAGGATGATTTAAAAGAGGAACATGAAGAAAAAGAAGGAAATGATGATTCATCTACTCAAGAGAAAAAGAAAATATCAAATGCAAAGGTGGAAGAAGAAAAGAAAGTTCAGAAATAGGTTGATAAGGTTGAGGATACTAAAACTGCAGCATATGGAAATCCACGTCAACATGAGAGAAAAAAATCATGGAGATATCCCAGGGCACATCATATTTCCAACCAATATAGATATAGGTAATTGGAGGAATAATCACTTTATTTATACAGGGATCAATGGAGCAACAATTATGAAGCATGGAATCCTTATTATGGTTATACATGGAATCCTTATTATGGTTATGCATGGAATCCAAGGATGATAAACTATGGTCATGAATGGAATCAAAGTAGTGCAACAGAATATGGATATTAGTTCAGATATGTATCATCTACCAGGATCACATATGGATGGATGATCGATCATGGCGCAAAGTGTGTAAAAATTTACAACACACTCATTACATGGTTTCTTCTTATGACAAGAGATCGAAACATGTCAAGGAGGAAGGAATGCATATGCACCTAGGGAAATGATGTTATGATGTATATGTATTGATGGAGATGCCGAAATGTGGCACACATCCCCTTATCTTATTATATCATTCATTTATGATTTATTATGCTTAGGAGGTTGGCCTCGATTGACCATAGGTTAGAATGGTATATAGGGCTTAGAATGTTGTAGTTAATCATCATATTGAGTATTGGAGTGTTATTGTATGGTTTGGAGGTTGGCCCCCTCAAGTGGTATTAGAGGTTGCCCCTCGAAGTGGCAAAGCTATTATATGAGCATATTGTCATCATTTATCTATATTTTGGTGTTCTCTCATGTTATTAAAGTTGTATATTTCGATTTATACAAGTAATATCCTTACACCACTTCCCGATTTTATAATAAACAATGGCCACATGTCCTTTTGTGGGTCCTAGGCATTCATTTTATATTTTCACGCCTTTCTCCATAATGTATCAAAACATAAAAAAGGCCCACCTTCCCGCAACCACTTGATTTATGACAAGTGTACACCTCTTGGGGCTAAAGTAAAAATTTTCTCATGTTACTTCATAGTTTCGAATATCCAATTAGAATTCATCGGGCCCCGGGACTAATTCAGGAATTTTGCAAATATAACAAAAAATGACAAGTTCATCAAATAGACCCACCACGCCGCATCCAATTAGAGACGACCACGTATCCGCGGATGTCGGGAAAAATTTACAAAGGAGACACAATCATGGAAAATAAATGAAGGGGAAGCCCCATCATTCACACCCAAACTACAAAAATTTTCCAATGGAAATAAAACTATAAATAATACCATGACTCAGCGTGATCCACAACCATAGGAAAGGATTGACAATGACACCTCAATGAAGGAAAAATTCATGCATCCATACAAGAAGACAGAAAGTACATCAAACTAGGCCGACTAAAATTTTTAAAGAAAAAATGGTGAGATTATAATTGAGCACCAACATCGGCTCTGACTCGGGGATGGGCACTCCCTGCGATTGCCGCAAGAACAAAATATAATGCAACAACAATAGACCATGTGCCAAAAATATATTGGGCCATGGAGTCAAGAACCAACCTCCATAAAGCAAAGTAACAATAGCCAACCCTCTAGGAAAAAATCAAGAAACCAACAAAAACCAATCACCAAGGACCGAGACAAACTGAAAGAGAAAAAAACAGAAAATAGAACAAAACCAAAAACTATACATTGTATAATGATGCATACCTTAATTCTAAGAAATCAATCAAGGAAATGTTTCAAGTTCCTACCATTAATAGGAAACTCAAACATTTCTCCATCTAAATCTTTTAGGAAAAAGGTATGCTCACCAATTCTAATGTCAATAGAATAAGGACCCATCCATAATGTGTCGAACTTTCCATGTTTTCCCTTATCCTCATGTTTGCTATCCCACAGTAGCACAAGATCTCCCACACTGAAAAACTCTTGGGGTTACCTTTTTATCAAACAGTTTCTTCAACTTCTCCCTAAACTTCACATGTCTTTGATGGGATTCTCTTCTCTCTTCATCTAATTCAACAATTTGATTTATACGTGCATCATAGGGACTAATCTCTTGATCCTCCAATTGTTGGATAAATTGATAAGAAGATAATTGCATATGCAGGGGGAGGAGAGCCGAGTTCCATATACCAATTCAAATGGGATCTTTCTAGTATCTCTTTTAATAGTAATTATGTCAGCCCAAACAACAAACTTCAACTGCTCACCCCACTTTCATTTATTTAATTCCAAGGTCCTCTGATTATTTTCAACATATTTTTGTTACTTGATTCTACTTGTCCATTACCTTGGGGATTGTAGTTGGAAGCATATGCTAAATTTATCCCATACTCCTGACACATGGCTACCAAAGGTTTAGCTCGAAAACTTGTAGCATTGTTAGCAACTATTTTAGCAGGCACTCCAAACCTACTAATTATATGATTTAAATGAAGTCCATGATAATTTGGTGGGTTGCTTTCTTAGTGGGGATTTCCTCTACCCATTTGATGAAGTATTCGGTGGCTACCAATATCCATTTATGGCAAAGACTTGAATAATCTAAAATCTTCCCAATGAATTCCATCCCCCATTGCTTAAAAGGGGCTTCAATTGATACAGCTGCAACGAGGAGGAAGATTTCAATATTCCTAAAAAACATTGACAACTCTCGCATTTTCCTACCAATAAAGTTGTATCCTTAAACATTGTTGTTGGCCACCAAGAACCAACCTTTAAGATCTTATGGTTTTTACTCTTCCAGTGAAATGCCCCCACAAACTCCTCCATGGAAGTCAACAATTAATTTCAAGGCTTCATCCTCAGTGATACACCTTAAGAGAACTCCCTCAGGGTTTTTCCAAGCCAACCCATAATTAGTGATGATATATTTTTGGGAATCCAATCTAAGTGCTCTCTTTTGATTTTTGCTTAAATACTCAGGGCATTGCAGATGTCTAAGATAAAAAATAATATCCTTGTACCATTCAGAATTTATTAATTTCTCAAGAATATTCAGCCTTTCTTCATCAACCTCATTTATCTCAATTGTCTGCAGATTGCTTTCTGTCATTAGCTTTGCCAGGCCCAAACCTCTAACCAATTTTTTAGTTTGGATGTCCATGTCATATTCTTGCAACTTATTTTCCCATCGGCATCTCTTACTAGAAATTTCCATTTCTGATAGGATATCCTTGACCATAGTATGAGGGACATAAGCTATGAATTTAGAACTTAAAATATATGGCCTAAATATTTTTGTGGCTCTAACCAAAGCAAAGGCATGTTTCTCCATGATAGTATACTTCAACTCCCCCTTGTAATGCTTTACTAAAGAAAGCAATTGGCCTTTCAACTCCTTCATCATCCTTTTGTAGTAGCACAGATGCAATGGTATTCTAGAAGCAAAAGGAAAAAATTTGGAAGGCCTTTTTGTAATCAGGAGCTGCTAAAATAGGGCATTTTTCAATGCTTCCTTGATCCCAATAAAGGCTTGAATAGTTTCTTCTTCCAATTTCATACTTTTATCCTTCTTCAACATACTAGTGATTGGGATAGTCAATTCAACAAAGTTGGAAATAAATCTCCTAATAAAATTTATCTTCCTGAAAAAAGATTGAATTCCCTTTTTGGTTCTTGGAATAGGAACTTTTCTAATGGCTTCCACTCTCTCAAGATCAATCATGACCCCTTCTTTTGATACAATATGTCCAAGAAACTTAGCCTTTTGAACCCCAAAATGACATTTCTTAGGGTTCAATGAGATACCATATTCCTTGCACCTTAACAACATCTTTTCTAAATGCTGCAAGTGATCACTTCTCTTCCTTGAAAAAATTATCACATTGTCTTGATACACAACAATGAAGTCATTTATATATCCTGAGAATGTTACATCCATTTCTCTTTGAAACGTGGCTCCAACATTCATCAGGCCAAATGGCATTCTCACGTACACATAGGTACCCCATGGAGTAGTGAAAGTAGTTTTGATTCTCTCTGATTACTTCACAACCACTTGGTTATACCAGAAAAACCATCCAAAGTAGATAACAACTCTGAACCTATAACCAATTGCAACATGTTATCCATATTTGGCAAGGGATAATTTTCCTTAATTGATGCTTTATTTAAATTTCTAAAGTCAACACACAATCTTATGTCTCGTTCTTCTTTTGAACAGGTACCAAGTTCGCCACCCATGAAGAGTACCTCGTAGGTTGTATGATTCCTCCATCCCTTAACTTTTTCAACTCTTCTTGCATTTTTAGGGAAAGGAGTGGATTAATTGGTCTTTATTTTTCCTAAATGGCTTGGCATTAGCCTCTAGGGGTATCTCGTGCTGAAAAAGGTCTTCCCTATATGCTTTCAATTCTAAATACGACCATGCCAAGCAGTCCTGGTACTTTTTTAACAACTGGACATATGCTTGTTTTTCCTCTCTATCCAAGTTTCTACCTAACCATATTTTTTGAGGTTTATCCTTTGTTCCTAGGTTATGTTCTTCAACATCTCTCGAGGCTGACATGTGTTTATTAACAATGCAGTTAGCATTGTAAAAATTTGATTCCAAGTCAGAACCTAAAAGGAACGATAACCAGATCGTACCAAGCCAAGAACATAGATGCTAATCAAACACCATGATTAATAAGATGAAAGCAATTCGCCAGAATAACTTTACATAAAACCTTTGCAAACAAATGAGCAACAATATCATATATTATTATGGAACTCAATGAAATACAATGAGAATGGGCCTTGCTTATATAGGCAAGGAATAACAATCTAAGAACCAGTCAAGGTCGTAGATCAAGCCATAAATCATGGAAAGAACTAGTCAAGTCCATAGATTTATGAGAGAACTAGACATCAAGGATCTAGTCAATACCATAGATCAAGGAAAGAACTATACCTAACAACTAGATAATATCTCCTAATATCTAAATAAATAAAAAGAAATATCCACACACATAAGTGGGTGAGGATAAATACAATAAAGGTAAATAATGTACCTAGGTGAACATGAGCTAAGGTAAATAACTACTCTAACACAACCAAACCTCTAGGAATAGTATTGGTTTTCAATTGAATAATGTATTTACCAAATAAGGTATCTTTTCCTTCACTTTCACAAACCATGGGTTCCCAGTCCATACTTTGATTGGTAAATTCTCCTTTATTTTACAAAAACCTTTGGACCTAGGCATCATCTTCAAAAACTTGCTAATGCTTGATATTATCAGGGATAGACGGCCTGGTCAATATTTCAATATCATATTCACAATAGGGGATCTTTATAATCCTCCAACCTAGAACCCAATACTACCATTTTTTCTACTATGTATTGTGTTTCCTATCATGGTGTATTATATTGAAAGAATCAAACATTTCAATGTAGTCCCAAACTGCATGCTTATATTGCTTCATTCTTTTATTTTTTGTTGCATACAACTTTCTAACTTGTTTGACTATCAACTCTTAATCCCCTTTGATAATAATATCTCTGACACCATAGTTCCAATAAACCCTTAAACCCAAGAGCAATGCTTCGTACTCTGTAATATTATTTGTGAACTCAAAATTAAGTTTAAAAGAAAAGTTAAACTCCTCATGGCTTGGAGATATTAGGACAACACCAACGCCATTACCAGATCTAGAAAAAGCCCCATCAAACATCAGAGTCTAGGGAAAACCAACCTACTCAGGATACTTGCACTCATCAATTTTATGCTCCTTAAAATCAGCATAACCCACAAAGTTATCAACATCAATGTCTATGTATAATACTTCATAAGAAGCATTGTTAGGGTCCTCAATGAGGTGTAACATTTTCTTCTCACCATAAAAATTCACAAGGTTTCCCTCAATTGGTATGGTTGCAAATGACATGTCCATTTGTACGCTTCCACCTACACTAGCTGCCCATTTTCTAGACAATAACATTCCCCACTTAGTAGGACAATCCACAATAACTACATTCATGGTTAAGCATTTTCCTAGATAAGCTACTAGTTGCACTACCAATCCTTTGACATATCCAATTACTGGCACTTCTCTTGAATCCATAGCAGTACACTTCCCAAAATTGTTGTTACTTTGATATTTAACTCGTTCATTACCTCAAGAGGCATTACATTACATGAGGCTCCTGAATCAAACATATAGTTATGTACCAACCTATCCTTAATAATTAAAGTGGTATAAAATGGATCCACATCAAGTTGAGATTCAACCAGAGATGTACCCAAATATACCTCAGGTGATTCACCTAGTTCCTCCAATGCTTGTGGTACTTCTAATTCTGCAATAATAGGAGGAATCTCTACATTGTTTACACTTTTTCCCTGGGTAATCTTTTCTTCCTTAAATCCCAAATATTCAAATGCTCTTTTCCTATGCTCAGGATCCCAAGTAATTCAAAAATGGGAACAATAACCTTGATCTGACTCAATATTTTGGCTATGTCACAAGGAATATATTTGGGTAGGATAGTATTAGGAGGAATATTTACAATTTCATCGATAGTATAGGAGTTTTCATAGTCTGGGCATGGGCAGGAGTACATGTTTTATTTGGGGTGATTAGGCCTTTGCCAGATGTATCTTTCTTAGGGGTTTCCTTTGGGATATTAGTAAGAACTAGAATTTTTTTCTTGGTTTATGGCCCTCCCCCTTTTACAACCTTACTTCTAGTATTATATTCTTTCTTGTGAGCAACTACTGCATTCATCAACAATTGTCTATCCTCTTCAAAAGGGATTCCTCCATCATACTTTTTAATCATCAAGGCCCTTAAGTATTCAAAATCATGATTAGGAAAATGAAATGCTTGTACCATATCAATTTCAAAAGTATTAATAGAGGAAGAGGTAATACCCAATGTTAACATAATCCTAGAAATTTTCAACAGTTCTGACACTTATCAATTCAGTTGAGGTTGCCCCTTGCTATGAGTTCTCAGGGCACTCCATCATACACACATCACCATATGCCTCATCATAATTTTTTTCCTCAAATTCCTTATCTACATCACATGGGGAATATGGTAAGAAAAACCTATCACACCACTCAATAACATTGGCCTCTTCGAAGGTAGCAATCCTCGCACTCAAAGGATCAGGAACCAATCTATTTTCCTTGAGTTGAGGCTATTTATTTCCTGATTCCATGGGCCCTTTCCTCCTCATCTGATCTATGATCACCTCTAGGATGATTTCCAAATATCTCCTTACCGTGTGGCTTGTGTTGACCCTGGGAACTTTGTCCTATACCTTTTTTACTCTGGCCAATTTGTAGGATATCTCTTTAACCGCTCCGGCCAAAGTCTTCACAACCTCTTCCAGATCCACAACTTTGTTTGACTGAGGCCTCTCAGGATTGATTAACTTGACACCCTCTCTCTTAGGAGGCTTTCTAACTACCTTGATGTTATTTTCTATTTGTAAGGCCATGGTGAAATCCTGCCTCAATTTTTCGGGTTCTTATCTCTCAAGTAATAAGAAGCCTTTTTATCAAAAGCATTAGAATATTTTATCAAACAGGACTCATCACTTGGCCTTAGGATTATAGGTAACCTATTCAAGGTTTTGTTGAACCTAGTATTAAAATCCTAGATAGATTCATTTGGGTTCTTCTTTATATTTTCAAACTCAGATAGAAGGAACCTGGGATCAGTCTTATCCCCATATTGTAGTCTAAAGGCATTTTTCATCTCGGTCCATGAATCTATTGAATTATTTGGTAAAGACTTATACCAATCATGTGCATCCTCTTCAAGAGTATGAATGAACAACTTTATATACACATCTTCAAACTCAATTTCAAAATCTTCCATCATATTGACAAAGAGTCTTAAATGTTGGTCACCAGTGATAGCGTTATTCCCTTGAAATTTTGGCAACCTATTTCTGACATCTTGTGGCACCATATTAGGATATCCAACCATACCTCTGAAATTTATTGGTCCATAATTATTGACTTCAAAAGGAGGTTTAGCCATATTTTTGTTGTGGTAGAATCACAGTACCCCGAATGTCCTGAGTTTGAAATGGGGAATTCAGTGTGATTACACAACATTGGACCATATCTCAAGTTGTGGGACTTGCAAAACTTGAGATGGACCTCCAGAGAAGGTTGGTTCCTACTTCCTAATCTACCTGCCACAAGCTACTCTAGTGTAGGCAAAAGCTATCTATCCTAATCTAACCATTCCAAGGAGATAGGGGGAGAGAGAGAGGGTGAAAGAGAGCCTACACTAAGTGGTGATACACCAGAAAAGGAAGTGGCTGATCACAAATCCAACTGCCTGAAGTGGAGAGAGGTGAGAAATGGAGGGGTGGACAAGATGCACCACAAACAAAAGATGAATTTCACATGGAACACCACTTCAAAACCCATTAAGCACAACTCCCAGAACTTGCAATAAACATCAGAGTATGCACAATATACCCTGCAATGATGAGAGGTGAGAAGAGACAACAAAATAAGCAAAGGATGGAAAAATGCATCATGAAACATATTCTATTACTCCAAAAGTCACACGGTACATCATCAGTGGGCAAGGGGAAAGAAAATTCCATTACAGAGCCATGAAAGGAGGCTTAGACTCTGCGTTCTATCCTAAGGAAGAAAGAGAGAGGGGGGCAGGAGAGAAAAGATGAACAACCTTTAGAATATGCCCCTCCTTTACAATATATAGAAAGAATAAGAGAGAGGAGGGAAGAATTCAAACTCTTCTCCAACCACCCCGAAAGCGCATTGAATCCACCTACCACAATGAAGAGTCTCGTTGCAACACCCATGCCCCCATCGTTGTCCCTTACTAGGCAAGAAAGAGGCCCATTCTTCATCATGGTAGCGAGGTGAGAGACTTGACAGCCCCCAAAAATAGCGGGCCGAAACATTAATGGAGGTAGGTGAGAAGCTGGTGTTGAGAGCTTTCCAAAAATTCCTCTCCTGCCCAAATCCGAGTTTCCAGTTAAAAGATATGGTTGTTTAAAGATCAAGGTCACGGGCGCACAATATTTGAAAGAGTCTGTCTGTGCAAGACCCACATGGCAGCCTCGCGCATCTTGAAGATTCAGCCCCTTCTTTTCACTTTTGAAAATGCACCGGATTGGCACGAAGTAGTTTCGTAGGCCCCTCGGTTTCCTTTGTATTCTAACTAAGTTGGTGGAGACACCGTGTTCGACTGAGACACGTGGGGGCTTGACACTTGTTTGAAAGCGCCCCCATTTTTTACCTTTGAAGTTGCGTAGATCGAGACACGTGGATGCCTCCGTACGCTCTTGTACTTTTCACACGACCGACCCTACCCTTTTGGACTATGAACACTTGGTGGGTTTGTGCTTGTTTGGGGATAACCTTTTGGGCTGCACCTTTGAAATTATGTTGATGAGACACGAGGAAAATTCCAATGCTATTCCTTATTTCTTTGTGTTTTTGCTAAGTCCCTTTCACTTCGTGGGGCCTTAAGTCTCGACCCCCGAGCATGTGGAGGCTCAACGCCCATTTGGGAACCCGTTGCAAATTTTACTTTTGAAATTGTGTTGTGCTAACACTTGGATCCTTTTCTCGGCCTACCCGCTTAGACTTTTCAATGTCCGCTTCTACCTTTTTAGGCTCTGGACACGTGGAGGGCCAACACTTGTTTGAGTCTCCACTTTGGGTTGCCCCCTTTGAATTTGCATTGATGAGACACGTGGCACCGTCCACTGGCTCTCTATACTTAGCCGATTCGGTCCTTGATCCATTTGACTTCTTTCGGACCCTAGACACGTGGATAATCTGGTGCTTTATCTGGGAGACCCGCTTTTGGATTTTCCTTTGAAGATGCGTCGAGATGACGTTGGAAGCTTCCACTAGTTCTCCTTTCCTTATCTCGATTTAGTTTCATTCTATCCCCTTTCTTGACTCTGTTGGACCCTAGACACATAGAGATTTTGCACACGTTTAGGAACCCGCTCTTTGGACCCAACCTTGGTGTTGCGCCGATGAGACACGTGGAGGCTTCCGTTGACACCCTTATACTTAGTCGTTTTAAATGGTTGGATCTCTCCCTTTTTTAGACCTAAGACACGTGGAAGCCTCACGCTCATTTGGAAACCCGCTCCGGATTTTACCTTTGTAGTTGTGTCATATCAACACATGGCGAGCCTACGCTTGTTTGGGGTACCACCTTCGGAGTTGATCCTTGAAGGTGCGCCGTTTGGACATGTGGCACTTTCCAGCTCTGTCCCATTTTGACTTTGTAATAAATCCAAGTCTGACTTTATCCCTTTTATGACACGAGAAATGTGGAAACTTGGCACTTGTTTGGGGTATCCATTTTAGATTTCTATCCTTGGTGTTACGCTGATGAGGCACATGACACCTTCCGCGGGTCTGTGACTTTTCAACATTTGATGAGACCTCGCGGGCTCGTGGGCCCACACTTGAAAACTGTGCCATTTTGCAAAAAGTGTAAAAGTTCCAAAGTTCCCCACAGACCCATCGGCCCGCATTTATACTTGATAAAAATTCCCTCCATGGTCCCGTAGTCCCTGTTTTCCCAAAATTCATCCCCAGCCCGTCGGCCCACATTTTACACTTGGGCAAAAAGACATCTCCGGGCCCGTCGGCCCGCTTTTTCCACTTTTCATAAGAAATCCTTCTTGGGCCCGTAATTATACTTGTTCCTTTTGTGAAAAGTGTAAAAATTAAAAATGTCTCCCGCCGCCCCGCCGATTTGCAATTTCCATTTGTAAAAAATCTTCCCTAGGCACGTCGGCTGCTTTCGATAAAAAACAAATCCTTCCAAGGCTCGTCGGCCCGTAACTTGTGAAATATGAGGAGTTAGAAAGACTTCTTTATATCTCTGGAAAGGGGAAGAAATTTCCTATTTGATGGAAATGTTTTCAGTGGGGGCCTTAACTGCTTAAAATATGTAAAAATTTATACTTTGAAGCACAAAAGGGGAAAAATGGTTTTCAGATTGACCCAAAATAAGTGTGAGCTTATTTTGGTCAACAATTTCCTTGAGGAGGTGATCTTGTAGGAGAATCAAAATGATAAGGGATGAGGGGTCTTTGGAGCACAAGAGTATAAATCTCAAAGTAAATATCCTCTAATGACTTAGTTTCTTGGAAAACCCTATCAACCTTGGAAGAAACAGGAAAAACTGAGAGGCACGCTTTTCAGACACAAATGATGGCCCCTCTCTAGTCGGGAATTTAAATTTACACGAGGACTACTTGGTTCAGAATCACTTGAAGACGTAGGGTAATCTTCAACCACAGGTTGATCACCTTTCAAAACTGATATCTCCTTTCTTGATTCTTGATTTCCAACCACTTTCCAGACTTGTTTTCCTTCTAAATTTTCTTTTCCTAGTTCTGGAAATAACTTTCTAGTAGGATCCCTAGTGAAGAAAGACCTTCTTCCCTCTAGCCTTGAAAATATTAATGACAAATTTCACTTGACACAGGTTAAGACACTGGTAATCATCAAAATTTTAAACCAATTTGGAGTCACCACTAAGGATTCTCACCTTAGATGTGTGAATGCACTATAAGTAGTTTGTCAAATGTCTATCAATACTTAATTTATACAAATCTTAGCATATCCGACCTTCCTTTACCCACATTTATCACTATTGATGCAAATTTAGTATAATAATTGCTAGAAACTGGAAATACTGCATGATGAACTTGTTATCTTGCACAAATCTTACAAATCTCAACAAATGATGACGTTTAAACAACATATTTGTACTTAAATCATGTAAGAAACATTACCAGGGTTGGTATGTGTATGCATTTGTAAAAATAGTCCCTGTCAATGGTGCCAAATCGGTGTTGGCACCAAAATTGATTCTCCCTTTGTGACTGAACAACACCGTAGTTTGAGTAAGATGTTTGGAGACAAATAAATCAAGAGTGTGATTCATTTGTAGCCAAGGAAGGATTTAGCTGACTCTTCATTCACTCAGGCCTGGAAGAAATGGATAACACCATGTATAGGGTTTGACCTACCCTGACTACTTTAGGTTGTGCCTTCAACCAGGGTGAGAGGACCCATTTTGTAACCCATATTGGTGGATAACATCTGCAGATTTATAGTATTTTTCTTTCCTTTCACAAAATTAAGAGGAGATATTTAGAAGGTATGGTCAATACAGCGTAGTCTAACTCTCATGATTTGTCACTTTAGAGGACGAAGAAACCTTCTAAACAAAATCCAAGTTACTAAAGGCAATGGTAAAGCTGGTTGCTCATGCATATTGAGGTAAGGGATGGGTAAATCGATGAATTCCCTCAGCATTTATGAACAAACAATGCAAACAGGGGTAGTTCATGTATGGTTCATCTCTAGATATGTATTTTATGGTTGGGAAGTTAAGCAGGATAAAGTTGATTATACCAAATACCTGAGAACTTTAAACAAATATTACCCAATACACAAGGCAAAAAGACGAATAGCTTCAAATATTCAAGATGAACCTTCAACTAGAAAATTGTGCATCTATGAAGGCTCAAAGACACATGGATTCACACATTCTTCAAGGATTTAACACATTTGTGTTAAAGAATCAAATAAACTTTATAAAACCCCTATTATATCACACTCATGATACACTCATAAACTGAAAAACAATCTGGATCACTGAAATGAAAGTAAAGTGAATTTAAATCATTTATTACACCATGAAATGAAATCTCTCTTCATAATGTAATTGAAAATGCTACAATACTTTTCATGAGGAAGAGATTTTGTGTGATTTCAAAAGGATTCCTAATGTAAGACTGCAACAGGAACATAGATAACTATTTGAAAATATCTCAAGATGACAATAGACATAACATAGTTCATGATTTACACAAATTACTCAAGGTTTCTCAAATTTGATAAAGGGAAAGTTTGTTTACAATCTCAATTTTTTGTCAATGACTGTACATCTGCAACCATCTTGACATGATCGATTTTGAAAGGCACACAAGAAATAAGCTGGTTTCTCAAACCTTTTTCCCAAACAATGGCTTCTCTCCTTTTTTCTCTCTAACTAAATTTCAACAAAATTAACCCCCTTTGGCATGGCTTTTACATACTTTTATATCACTCACTTTATTTCAAAGCTTTTCCCCCAAGAACAAGAATATTCCAAGGAATACTTTCTTCGTTAGAAAAATGTTCTAGAAAATGATATTTATGAACTTCATCCCATACTGTCAGGTGTATGAAACATGAGTCTTTTCAATGTATTCCATCTGTGTCTGACTAGGACGTTTGGTCTTCACTTTTGGCAGGTTATTTGAAACATTTCCTTCTAATTTTGATTAACAATCATTTCAGATTCATCACCGAGCGTCTCCATATGCTTTTTGACATGATGCACACTTACGCACATTCTTGAAATCCTTATTGGGCTCAGCACACATCACTTCACATATTACTGGTTTAAATTCCATACATGATGTTTGTCAAATAATCATAATTTAACAATTATGCTCATCTATATTTTCCTTCACATTTTAATTTTTCCTTGTGCGAGTGAGCAAGATCCTTCTCATCTCAGGGGAAATATTTTTCTAGACTAGAGATATGTGTCACCTTTGGGCTATAAAGCTCAACCCTACCCTCTTGCAATTATGTATCTCTTTCCTAATTTTGGGTATAACAGAATATTTACTGAAAAATGGAAAAGACACTTGTGGCACACAACTTGAAAGAAATCTCTTCGGAAGATTTGAATCAAATATTCAATCTGAGTGGACCAAATGAGGCCTTTTTAGGGCCTTGTTTGAAGTAGAATGTGTAGGAGACACAAAAGGACCTCTGACATATCAATGATTCCGCTTAGCGCTTTTAACCAGGCTGATCATAATCAATCCTGTATTCACATCTTTCCAAGTCATGTATTTCCATATTTTTAGATGGGAGCATATGAAAACACCTAAGGATTTAAAAAGATACTAGGTTGAGAGGAGGCCTCAAGTCTCTAGGAAAACCAGTTTTCAATGCCCCTTCTTATGCAACGAGGAATTTGCATCAAAATAATTCCTAAGGAATCATACATATTATATGAAAAAACCTCCATTGATACGATTCCTTCCATTTCCAACAAAGTGAACGAGTTGGAGAAGAGGATTTATTCCTTGGAAAAGAAACAGGAAGAAAATTAGCCTCTACCACCATGTCTAGTAGCAACACTGCCTTCGGGCAAGAGAAAGGGAGAAACACAAACTCAATCTCTAGTTATCATCCCAGATGGAGAAGAAGACCAATCTATTTCTGCTCTTTTCTCAAGGGCAACACTTTCTTCAGCTTAGGATAGTAGAGGAAGGTTTGTAACTCGAATATCCACACGTTTGTTGCATTCTCGCCCTCGCTCTGAGTGGGAATTTCAAGGTCCTCATCCAATTCCTTCTTTTAGGAAAACCCACCTTTCTCTAGGAAATGGGAAGCATGAACTAGCTCAAAGCCTCACATTTCATCCAATCACCAACATGAAGTATCTGCCCCTCTTGTCACTCCAAACATCCCTCTTCAAATTTATCCTGGCAAGTCGACCCTTCACAAGGAATGGGGAAAACGGCCTTCTTTCAGTGGTTTGGACCTCTTGGATTGGGTATCATCCTACCAAAAGAGAATTGATCTTGAGGAAATTATGGGCCACCCTAGGATGACTTTGGAATCTTTGATGGACATGGGGATGTCTAGGGACCTGGTAGGGTCAATTTTCTTCATACAAACAAAGATAGGACTCAAATGAGTTTGTATTGAGGAAGAAAAAACTTTTGAATAAACTTCCCCCATTGAGGGAAATTATGAAGTAGGACTAAAGAATGCTTAGGTGTTATTCTCCTTTCATTGTTTCAATTTCTGATGTATGTACATCTCTTTTTTTCATGGGTAAGGGCCCCTATAGAACCCTATCTTGTTTTTTTTTTTCTTTGTTCAACATTGCAAGCAATACAAGGATGTCAATAGTTCACATATTTGTTTCAAATGTATATGAAATTTTAATCTAATCCACTATGAACTACTACATATTTTTAACTTACAATTGAAACAAAGAAATAGTAAAATTTTAAAAAGATAAATACATTTAATGTATTAGAAATATCAAGTAACAATATCAATTCAATGGAGTATGAAAAGAAAATACAAAATGAGAAATAAAGTGCATAAACATGTTTATCACCTTTTATGCCAAAGATCCTCCTCCTCCTCACTCTTTTCCTCTGCATCTTCCTCTTCTAGTAATCTGGCCACATAAACATCATATCTATGGAATAATTCATTTACTTCATCCTCATCAGGTCCAAGGTGATGTTGGAAAATCAATGTTTTTCTTGATATTAAGTCCAGACATTGAGCCATTTTCTGCTTATATTCCAGTGGCTTGGATTTCAATTCCTCAATCCTATTCTCAATCTTCATCATAATTTTAACAGTTTCATGGGAGAAGTCATTTGTCTAGATATTACTTTCAAAGGAATTGAGTAAGAAATCAAGTCTTAAGTCCCCATAGCTCTTTTTGGACTTGTCCACCACCATGTCTTCTAATCTTCGATCAATGGCATCAAGTAGATCATCAACCTAGTTCCTTCTAACTTCAAGCCTCTTCTTGATTCCATTTAAGGTATCTAACCTGATTTTTGTCAATTCTTCAAGGGCATATTGACTCCCTCTACATCTTATTGATATGATGCCTTCTCACTCAACTAGCTCCTCACTAAGCTAGGTTACGAGGTCAAGTTTGGGGAGAGTTCCCTCCAAGTAAAAATCTCGTTGTCACAGTCTTCAATTAATCCATAAATTTCATTTAATTGACCTTTGAGGTCCTCATATTTTTCCTTTCTTCTATGATAATTTCCTTTCCCTTCTCAGTTAGTTGTTCAACCCAAGTATCCACCACTTGGACCTTCTTGACATCACTATTTATATTATCCATTTCCTTAAGGGTATTCACATAAGTACCTATTTGTTCATGACTACTTTTTCCTGTCAGTTGTTTGCAAACATGATCTTAAGGCCTTAATTTTTCCTTACGTTACTTCTTTGTCAACCCATCTTCATCAACTTTTTGTAAGACTATTTACTATTTTAGTTGTTTCCTTGAAGGTTTTCCCAAGGGAATAATTTGAATGTTGTAATCATCATTAGTTATGTCTTTTCTTGTCTTACCCTCAGAAGGAGTTACTATCTCTAGGCTTCTTGCTCGATGAATCAAGAAGAGTCCTTGTGAGGGTTCTCGACCCTTTTGGAGCTCTCACTGTTTTTGGAAAGGATAAAGCAGTAAGGTTACTGCTTGTATAGGAAGGGCCACTTCTTCATTTGAAATTAATTCACTGATCCATCCCTTCTTCAAACCTGTTCCAAATTTTTTTCCTATGATCCTTGCTAGAGTTTCTCAGGAACAACTACTATTTTCTTGGACACCTCTTGTTCCTATTGCACCAATAATTTTTTTCTTGACCACTTATCCCAATTGTCCCTAAGTCAATTTCACTTTGTACCATTAATTCCTCTGGATGCTTCCTTTCCGATCTGGCACTTTAGGTTGATCATCCTTAACTTGATCTACATCAAAAATCAAAGGGAACTCCTTTACTATTTCTCTAGTTGAAACCATGGTGGCATGAGTTTCTTCCCCTTCACCCTTTTGTATCAAAGTTTGGGAAATGGATTCCTCTATTCCTAAAACTAGTTGAGTTGCCAAACTGCTACTTTCATGCCCTAATGATACCTTAGGAAATGTTATGGCAGGTTGTTCTATTGGAAGTGAACCCACGTTTCCCATTGAAAGCTATGATTCTCCACCAATAACAATTTCCTCATCAGTAATTATATCTTGTGCCATTTTTAGTTTTTCTTCAAAAGATAATTTTTCTTCTTGAAGAAGGTCATCACTCTTAGTAACCTCAATAGGAATGGGCACAACATTTTCTACCACCAACTTAGTATTAACACCCTTTTCCACCAATAGCTCTAGTTTATCCATTTCAAAAATCATTCATTTTGGGGAAGAAAAATTCACTTCCTGATTTCTTACTTTAGTTTTTAGTATATGAGGATCTCTTTCTGATTCCTTGCTTCAATATTAACCATTAGTGTTAATAAGGGTTCATCAACAAAAAAACTAAGTGCATATAGCATGGATAATCCCTCATCATCATCTATATCAATCACCTCAATTTGTACATTTACAACCTTATGCATTGTTTCAACTAGTGGTGGATTGATATCTTTAACAAATAGAGCTTTAGGAATTTTCATACCTGGGGTAAGAAACTAACTATCATCGCCAGATCAACTACAATATTCCCCTGGGGAACTAATCTCTGAGTGCATTCCACCTCTTTTTCATGAAGAATGAATGAGGGATCATGGGAGTTGATTGCCCCATACTTGGCAATGATGTATCCTGTTGCTTCTGGATGTTATCAATTTTTTCCACTTCTGGGGGATCAATTACCCCATCCCTATGTTTTAACTTCTTTGGTGTATGGGCACCTACCCTTACCAAGATTGGCTGGTGGACAATTTTGGGTTTCTTGTGTGTCCGCTCAAACTGCTTCAATTTTGGTGGTGTTCTCTTTTCATCTTTGTGCATCCTAGGCTAAATGTGACCACTTGAAATGGCTACACTCATTAACTTTTTAGTATTATGTGGCTTTGGGACAACATTTGGGCTAACCACATGTGATGTTAGACCCTTTCCCTTTTCCTGGAGTGGCACTGCAAGAGTAATAGGGCATTTTACATGGACTTTAAAAGTGTTTTTTCAATTTTTTGCCTAAGGGTGACATTGAAGTACCTGTCTCACTAGTAGCTACTATCCATTCATCAATACGCCCATCAGCAAGCCTTTTGGAGGGTATTAGAGGGGATTTTCCTCCTAATGGGTCAATTTTATCAACACCCTCCTTCAGAGGTGGGATATCATCATTTAATTTTCCTAGATTTCTAAAATGATTTAGGACTCTTTTACTTTGTAATCGACAAGTCAATGTTCATCTAAACCAGCTAATTTACCATTCTTCTCATGACATCAGTTATCCTCATGTAGGAATCATGGACTCCTCATTCCAATCTGGGGGAGCTATAGGATGACTTTCTATCTTCTTATCAATGTAGAGTTTACTCACTGTGTGTAAGTCATCTACAACCCCCTCTGAAATTATTGCAATTTTGAAGTCTACCACTTGTGATAAAGTCATTCTTGAAAAATCCCTCAACCGAACTTCTTCTTTGTCCCTACAATTCGTCCAGTAGTCCTCAAAATGAGGCTCGTGCTCAAAAGTGTTAGCAACATTTTTAAATACCCATTGGATGTCATAATTGGCTCTAGCCTCAAATGTCTGCATGGCCAAATTCTTTATTTCTTCCCAATTAGTCTCGGCCTTTATAATGTAAGGGCATGAATACCTTCTAATTATGATAGATAATCTAACATTTTTTTGTGCCTCGTAGCAATTAATTTGTGCACAAGCACCAGTTTCCTTTCCAATTCACATAAGCATAACTTGTCATTAACATACGTAGGTAATTTAAAAGGTTTTCCTCAAAACAACTAACCCCGATATAAGTGAACTTATTATCCGAATGAAGTAGCACCCATACTCCATAATCACTTGCCTTGTATGCTCGGACATTTTTACTAACCCCATTCAGGTTTTAACAAGAAAATAATCGGTCTGCAAAGAAAGCATCATTTACCGGCGACATTTACACCCCGGTTGGTTAATTGTAATTGAGGGAAACTTTCATGCATTGGGCACTTTTTAAAATCAGTGTGTGGTGGCAATGCGGAAAACGTCCGTGCACTCGCAACATTATAGATCAGATATGTCATCATGTAAAACTCCAACTCTACAGTATCCCCTATCTCAATCCTTGTTGCAGAGTAATCATATGATCATGGATTGCATCTAAAATAAAGGTGGCCCAACAAATATTTCCTTTTCTCTCAAGAATAATCCATATAAATGTGGTCATCCACTCTTTAAACTCATTTGTAGTTTCCAAACCTGCCATTTGACTCAAAAGCACAATGATATCCTCAACCTCCTCAACGAATTGTGCCCTAACCAACCTTTTGGGGATTTTAGCTGATGCCTTCCTCTCTGTAAGGAGCCATTGTGTGTTTATCATTTTGGCATAATCCTTATTCTTTGTTTCATAGTCCTGCAAGGCTAGTTTGATGCCAATAGTAATTGGTTCAGTAATTACAGGTAATTTCAATAATACTCTAATGGCTGCCGGTGTCAATGTTAGCACCGCATCCCCACTCCCATCTAATACTTCCCTCTTCTCAGAGTCATAATTCATGGCACAAAACCATACTAGTTCGGGCATTGAACAAAGGGTGGGATGGCACCCACTGAGGCGATGCGGCTATCGTGAATTGCCTTTAAAGATTCACTCAAATGAGAACTATTTAATCTTTGATGAAAATCATTTAAGTCAGCACTCATCAAATCTGTGTTTATTACCTTGTCTAGGTCACTCGTGACCCCCGACGTAACAGAAGAAGAAAATGGCATAGTCTTCATTTCAAAAACCCTAATTTTACTTCAATTGTTTTGCCAACGAAATAGAAATGATACACAAGATTTTGAAGTTCTTACCGATTTTCTGCAAGCACCCAAGAAATTCTAACTCAAAACAACTTTCGCACTTCTCAGGTTCACAAATTGAGCTCCACAATAATTCCAATTGCACTTCACTGATAAAAACGACAAGAGACCATCAAAATAACAATAAAGGATGAATGTAGTCATATCCCTTAAGGCCCTTGGTTTGCGTAGGAGCATTAATGGTGGCAAAATTAAATGCATTGTATCATAGTTATGTTAACTCTACTTTTTGCAACTTCAAATTTGAGTTGTCCATGTGGAACAAATTTTAGCTTAAATGGGCCTAGGGGTATCTTTCATATTTTGTGATGCTCAAAGAAATTGTGTATTTTTTGACATTTTGGCCCACCCATCCACTTTTGATGTAGGCTCAACATGTTCATTTACATGGGCGTCGAGTGGGGTAGCGCTTACTCTTACAACTTTACTCCTATTCAAAACAAAGCCAAAATTTCTAGAGTGCCCCCGCACCCCGCTTCACGATTTTATAATAAACAATGGCCCTTTTCGTGTCCTAGGCATTCATTTTATATTTTCATGACTTTCCCCATAATGTATCAAAACATAAAAAGGCACTGCCTTCCAAAGAACCACTTGATTTACAACAAGTGTATACCTCCTGGGGCTAAAGTAAAAGTTTTCTCACGCCGCTTCATAGTTTCGAATATCCAACTAGAATTCATCCAATCTCGGGACGAATTCGGGCATTTTGTAAATATAAAAAAATGACAAGTTCATCAAATAGACCTGCCACGCCGCATCCAATTAGAGACGACCACATATCCATGGATGTTGGGACAAAATTTACAAAGGAGACATGATCGTGGAAAAAGTAAATGAAGGGGAAGCCCCATCATTCACACCCAAACTACAAAAAGTTTCCCCACGGAAAGAAAACTGTAAATAATACCATGAATCAACGTGATTCATGACCATAGAAAGGATTGACAATGAAACCTCGGTGAAGGCAAAAATTTTATTAATCCATACGGGAAGACAAAAAGTACATCAAACCAGGCGGACTAAAAATTTTAAACGAAAACGGTGAGATTATAATTGAGCACCAACATTATGTATGCGAGTGTTATGAATCTCCTATAGAAGTTGGATATTCATATAGAAATACCACCTCCTCTTGGATTTTCTACTAATGTTTCTCAACTCACTAAACATGAAGTTAACATAGGTATCCAAGAATATTTTAGTAAATCTTCTTTGAAAGCTATGGTTTGTTCCAAAACAACATTTGAAATTAAAAAATCTTCATTATTTTTAATTTTATTCCTACTTTCATAAGGGTCAAAATAAAATTCATCAATAAATAAAGATGTTTCCTTCTCACTTAAAAATTCCTTTCGCAGAGTTGACTAAATTTATTTTTATTATGAAAAATTAAGTTAAATTGATTCAAATGGGATATATGATGGAATTTAAATTAATATGTAGATTCAATAAGCATTTGTCAACTCCTCTGGACCTAAATGAATACAAATTTCAAACTTGGTGATCTACAGTCTAAAATGACATTGTTATTTACTCTTAAAATTGAAGGTTTTAAAATCACAAAGTTATTATTAGATGGATTCATTGTTTAACAATAGAGTAAGGTTATTCCGAAAACCACGGGATCATAATTTTGGCATGTTCTTAGAGATTTGAACATCAATTCCCATTTAAAAGTTCTTGCCAAATCTTCCTCATCATTGTTAGTGTGGACAAGCTATAAAGTGTTAGAGTAGGTATTTACCTTAGCTCATGTTCACCTAGGTACTTTATTTACCTTTATTGTATTTATCATCACCCACTTATGTGTGTGGATATTTCTTTTATCTTATTTAGATATTAGGAGATATTATCTAGTTGTTAGGTATAGTTCTTTCCTTGATCTATGGTATTGACTAGATCCTTAATGTCTAGTTCTCTCCTAAATCTATGGTCTTGACTAGTTCTTTGATGACAAGTTATTTCCTTGATTTATGGCTTGATCTATGACCTTGATTCGATTCTTAGATTGTTATTCCTTGCCTATTTAAGTAAGACTCATTCTCAATGTATTGCATTGAGTTTCATAATAATATATGATATTGTTTCTCATTTGTTTGTAAAGATTTTATGTAAATTTATTCGACGAATTGCTTTCATCTTATTGATCGTGGTGTTTGATTAGCATCTATGTTCTTGGCTTGGTACGATCTAGTTATTGTTCTTTTCATGGTATAAAAAAAAGGGGGTGTTAGAGTAGGTATTTACCTTAGCTCATATTCACCTAGGTACTTTATTTACCTTTATTGTATTTATCCTCACCCACTTAGGTGTGTGGATATTTATTTTATCTTATTTAGATATTAAGAGATATTATCTAGTTGTTAGGTATAGTTCTTTCTTTGATCTATAGTAATTGACTAGTTCTTTCCTTGACCTATGGTATTGACTAGATCCTTAATGTCTAGTTTTCTCTTAAATCTATGGTCTTGACTAGTTCTTTGATAACTAGTTATTTCCTTCATTTATGGCTTGATCTACGACATTGACTTGTTCTTAGATTGTTATTCCTTGCCTATTTAAGTAAGGCCCATTCTCAATGTATTGCATTGAGTTCTATAATAATATATGATATTGTTTCTCATTTGTTTGCAAAGGTTTTATGTAAAATTATTATGGTGAATTGCTTTCATCTTATTGATCGTGGTGTTTGATTAGCATTTGTGTTCTTGGCTTGGTATGATCTGGTTATCGTTCCTTTCATAAAGACGGTGGGAAAGTTTATTAAAGGATGAAAATATATTTAGGAGATGATGTGTGCTTATATTTTCTAAAGGATGGCCTTTGTCGGATTTTGTAGATGAATTGACTTGAAATTAAATGGGATCTACAAGCAAACAAAGGATTGATTATGGAATGATAACATTTAGATTAAAAATTTGTTAGACACTTCTACCTATGTGACACAAATCAAGCACGCATGTAGCACCATAAAAGGTCTAGGTTACATTTTTATTTTTTTATTTTAGTTTAAATTTTTATTGTATATAGATAGATCATTTACATCACAAATCAATGGTTGTGTCATCACTATTTATTTATGAGAAAGAAGGTTGCTCGCCGGTATGTTTTGGGAGGATATATTGATTCATTCGACGACCGAGGATAATTGGTGTGGCAAATGGAACAAACATAAGCTTTCGTATTCTTATAAATATGTCTACTTCAAATTAACATCATAAAACATATAAATATAATTGCAAAATGCATAATTCATTGTTTAATTAAATATGTATTGAGATAGGGGAGCAAAATATTCTTATATTTTATATGTGCATATAAATTAATGATACAAATATGTTCACTTATTTATGCATTTTTACTTTTTTCCTTCCAATTGCATGTGCTTTAACCCATATTCTCTTGTAAAAATTGAATTTGTAAATTTAAAACCTTTGTTGAATAAATCATTTATTTATCAAAACTCCTAAAACTAGAATAAAAATAATGTTAAATAGAAATTGTATAAAATAAATGATTAACAAAATGCTTCCTAGTAAAATGATAGTTCAAAATGAGAGGTGCTTGAGTAAATGATCAATCAAACCCTTTCATTTATATATTTTAGGTGATTAAGTTAAAACTTTGGTAAGAATCGAGTGCGTTCTAACTTCTAATATATAGAAATTGAAAATGTAATTGAAAAGGTATAGATAGGTTCATCCATAGATATTGGAGTCAGTAAAATAAAGTATCGTAACTACAATACCAATCTCAATAATTATATGACCATATAAATGTTCCCAACACAAAATTTTGAAAAAAATATAATTTTGGAGGATATTGTCACGATAAGACAAAAATGGGTTTATGCCAAATAATGTCAAAATAATTATTAAATACCATTTAATTTAGACTAAACACCGATACATAGTAAAATTCAGTAAACATGTATACAATAAAATTAAATAAATTATTGAGAGGAAATTTTTGTAGTCTAAAGACTATAGATGTGAACGAGGATATACATAACATCATAGATAGGAATATAAACTAGCAAAAACATCCATGGGTGTTAGTGAAAGGTTGATCGACATAGTTAGTATAGATTTTACGTTCTTTAAAATACTTTAAAATATTTCTCTTTAAGAGTTCTATTTAATTTAATTTAATTTTTATTTTTTTGGTAAATAGTTTTTGAAAGGGACTATACCCTTGTACAAAAGGCTCACTAGCCAGATTTAACAATTGCACCACAAGAAAAGAGATAAAAACAAATATTTTACAATATAGCCCAAAAGCAGAAAGAAAATCTACCAAGTAAAGTACCAAATCACATGGTAAACACTAAAATAAAATACAAGCAGCCTAAAATGGAAAGATTTAGCAAGTAAGTGTAGCAGAAATCACCATCACAAGAATCAGTATAGCCAATAAAAATTGTACAACAGTCCACCTAGGTCTTAATAATAGTTTTCTTGGGATTTTTCTATATTGAATCGTTTTCGACCCATGATTATTCTCCTCAAGAGAAAGAAACACTTATAGTGCCTTGAACGGTGTAAAAGTATGATTTTATAAAGGAAAAGGAGGCAAAATTTCCTTTGCCACTATGAAAGTGGATGGAGTAACATTTTCCTTCTTGGTTTCTGCAATCTGAACTTTGTTATCCTCCCCTAGAATCTCTGTAAGAGGAGTTTTAGGAACTTCCTCTGAATCTGCGACTTAGTCCATCTCTTCCTTAACTTCAAAGATGAGATGTTTAGGAGGGCATCTTTCCACCAGTTTTTTTTTCCATTTTTATGCTTTGTCATCCCACAAACATCACCAATGTGTCCCTGTAGTGAAACACTTTCTACATCCGAAATGCAAGCCTTCATAATCTAAAGGTTGCGTCCAAGTTCTGTTTTGGACTTTAAGTTCTATATTAGCGAGGAGATTTATGGATGTGTCAAGCTCAACAAGGATTATGGCGAAGGTTATGTGTGTGAAATCAGTGGTTTGGGGATCAATAAATAAGATATGACCCAAAGTATTTCAAATAGAGATCAGACATGTGTGATTCCAGAACTGGAGCGGTAAATGGCAAATGATCAAGACTAGTTTGCAGGAAAAAGATTCAATGAGTGGGTTAATAGATGAGAACTAGGGGTTTAGGACTAGATAGTGGGACGAACAAACCCAGTGTTTTTAGCAATGTTTTCTTTATCTTTGATTGAAGAAAAATTAAAAATGAACGCCTTTTGCACAAGAGTAAAGATCTAAACTTCTTTAAAAAAATTGGTATCCAATTCTTCGTGATCCAATCATGAAGGGAGGGTATTTTGGGTAATAGTTTGTTAAATCTCCGATTAGGGAATGTTGTTAGTAGAAAAATTCTGAATCAAGGACTTCTTCCCCAAAAGAAACGTTAGGGTTGATCCCAGGCAGGGGTCATAGGTGTTGGTGAACTACTCCTTTGTAGATATCACCTACCTTATAGAATGTCCTTAAATGTAGTTGATTTGTTCAAACCGTTGTTCGAGAACATGACCCGCCCCAACCATAAGAGGATTGGTCGAACCCTAGCCTCATAGTAGCCAACCTTAGTGATCTATGGGTGTAACCCTATGGAGGAGATACGTGGCTCTGGTTATAGCACAGGAATAGGGGACTTTTTGTTTTGTCCAAAAGCCAATACATGGTTGTTGCCGCCATCAGTGAAACCATTCCCAACTGGAAAATGATTACTAACATCACCATCATTGAAAAGTTAGGGAGATCCCCCATGGCAACCCCAATCGAACATCGGGTTGACCCCTTCACCACCATGTCTAGTAGAATCTTTTTGAGGCTTGGAGGATCCATTATCATGTTGGAGTAGATAAAAATAATATTTTACGGCATAGATCCAGGGAAACCTATGTCGTCATGGGACAGAGTGCCTCCCTGAGTTGGGCCATTAGTAATAGAAGCACTAAAGGAGGATTAAATAAAAATTTTCATAAAAGTATTAAAGGAGGATTTATACAATAGTTTTCAATTTAACATTATTTTATTGTAAAATATTATCTAAGAAAACAAAAGAAATAATGCAGAGGAGGTGGAATCTGAAGCCTTTTTCATGAAAAAGGGCCTTATATGCAGATTCAACAATTTATGTCCTGGGTTTTCCCTCCCTAAATTATTGGATGTCAAGCTATTGGAGACCTATCATGAAAGGTAAAATGGATATTTATCCTTCCTCACGTGGTTTTTTCATTGTTTCTTTTATTGAAAACTTAAATAGGGATCTAATGTTTGGAAAAATTTGGGACTTCCAATCCAAGTTGCTACTTATGAAATCGTGGTTCCCATTGTTCAACCCAATTTCTTATACTTTTTAAGTCAAGCCAGTTTGGATTTGTATACCTTATCTACCCCTCCAATTTTGTTGGGGCTAAACCATATAAAAGTGTTGCACATGATCTATAATTAGATAAAGCATACAAACAATGAATGCGTAAATAACTAGAAGAAATAAAACAAGAGAAATATAACACCGATTTAATGTGGTTCACCTAGTGTGGGCTACGTCCACAAAGAAATGGCCAATAGTATTATTCAGTTCTTTATAGAGGAAACAATATGAAGCTATGTTGTCTTCCAACACCTCACTTTGGATGTTCAATGTTTTTCCCTCACTCATCTACCCTTTCTTTCTCACCAAGAAAACTAACATGCAAAACAATTGCTATTTTCTTCTCTCATACCCTCATACAACACATACATACATACATATATATATTGGGAAACTAACTATGCTTTTACGGTGACACCCACTTTAAACACACACAAACACAACACTTAAAAGACTCGGATAAAAAAATTTCTTTATTGCGTAGAGTTTACATGACCACACAGAGACCATAAGGGGCTACGACCAAATCTTAATGAGCTTGACACAATATTGATCACATAGGAAACAAGGAAACATATACACCCAACATGAACAAATAAATTTTCTCTTTTCGACATGGAATCACATACTAGTCCAACCACAGAGAAAAATAACGGTTAGGGAACCCCATGGTGAAAGTATTTTTAAGGTTTCTTATTTACTAAAACGTATTTTACTTCTTAACTTACGTACTAGAAGATTCATGTTATACGTATAAATAAATCCTATTTCCTCTTGCTAGGATTCCTCAAATCTAGTTAAAGTATTCTTACGGTAAGTCCCATTTAAAAGATTCATTGAAGTTACAATATTTACTTGTTTGATTTGTTCATTTATTGAGAGGAAAATATTACACACAAGACCATTTACCCACACACAAACTCCAATATCTTATCTCATACTTATGTTGCACTAGGAGGCGAGTGGAAGATCAACTAAGGCTAAATGTCATTGAGGTTTGAGAATAAACAAAATTCCTGTAGGAAGGGATAATAACAGTTAAGTAACTCAAGAAAGGGTTGTAATACACCTTCACAAGGGTAAGGGGTATGAAGGTCAATATGCATTGATTTTCATGTTCTCACAAGACATTAACCATATGTTTGTTGCGACTTATAAAACAATAAGGATTAAGTAGGTGCATCATCTAGTCATCTCTTAATTAGATTCCTAAAAAGTTACAAATAAGGTTTTATAACAGATAAGTTGGCTTTATTGGTTCCTTGATCATTTATCCCGTTTAACAAAACCTTGTACTATCATAAATTACTAAACATTGGTTTACATTCTAATATCATTTTACATCCCATCGACACTAAGATTAATTTATTAGTATAGATTAAGAGAAAATAAGGTACATCCCTTTTTTAACACAAGAAGATAGTTTCCTTTTATTCCATTTTAAGACTCTTTGCTTCAGTCTATAAGTTAACAACATCATAATATTTTCTCTTCAGTATAACCTTTGTATGGATTATAAAATCACTCGATCATACCTAGTATTATGGTATTTCGCAATCGAAGGGTTTCTTTAACTCAAGGTTATAACTCGGTTTTCTTCCATTATCCTTTTGGTAACTAGACATAGAAACATAATTTCCTACCAAAGATGACACACAATACAAAGATGGCTTAAAATTATAATGTCGTTTGACTTGGGATTAAATAGGTAAAACAATTTTGGTCATACCGAGGATAAACTATCTTTCAAAATGCAGTCATACATTAATATGCTTGTAAAAAAATCGGTGATCATTTTATTCCATCCAAAAATGTTTCATAATTTTTAGCTTGTCTACAATGGAAAACCTACTCCACAATTACTGTTAAAAAAACTAAGGCATTGTCCTTCTAAAATTTTCTCATACAAGACTTACAAGACTTAAAAATCCACGGGGAGAGATGCAAGACTTGTCATACATGTAACGACAATAAAAAAATTATTCCCTTCCACTCTTTGAACATTTTCAAAAATATAAAAAGCATACGAAAATTCAAATTGTGGCCAAAACTCAAACCAAAACACGAACCTCCAAGGTGTGGCTTTCTATTAAACCATAGGTTTCGAATAAAAAACACCGAGTACAAGTATGGGTAAAATACGCATTGAATTCTATAATAACAAATTTTTTAAATATATGTTATACCCATTTCATAATTGTTTCAATGAACCCAAAACGATTTTAAACCAAGTTCAAAAATTAGATAAATTCAGTATTAAAACCATAACATGACCATCAACAAAGTAAAAAATTTATCCTATCATTTGCAATGAAAAGAGAAGACAGAGAGAGATTTAATTCCATGTAACCATTGACATAGATGCGAATATGAACAAAGTTGAAAAATCAAGTACCAAGACCATTTACAAAACCAAATATAACAAGGAATCATCCTAAGAAGCGATTAACACGCAAAGGAAATTAACACATAGCACGGAGGATGAGAAATGATTGCAAAAACCACCATATAACCCCAAGCAACAACTTCGGTAATTAAAATCAAATTCTTTTCATGTTATGGTTAAAGTTAGCATAGTAGTCAGATGGGTATAAATTATCATGTATGTGACGAGCTCCCGCATTTGCAAACAATTACCACCAGGTGCATGCAATAACAATCAAGCATCCCTCCAAAATATGCTAGCTGGGCATCCAAACCTCATACACATCCATGTTGGATGTCGAATAGGAGCTCCATTCCATAAGTGACCTTTGTTTGGAGGAATGGGGTCTCAAAGACTATCATGACAACAGGGTAAACACCAAATAGGTTAAATGAATAGGCCTAGGAAAGAAAAAAAAAAGGAAAACATTAGAGGCAGACGGAAAAACTAGACCCCACAACCTCACATCCATCCTCCCATCCCAGTCAAAAGGGGTGATAACAAACAAAACATGACAGTCATAAGAGCACAAGGGAAATCGACTTTTCCAGATGTAGAAAATTGTTCCTTAAGGTCACGCATGTAAGCTATGGAAGCATCCACGAGGATTGAAAAACAATTTCCAAATACCTCAGGGTGATGGAGTCCCAAGGGAACATAGCCATAGATTCAAGAGATATAAAAAGGAAAATTTCAATGTGGTTTTTTCCCAACTTGCCCTTGCCAAGAACTAACGATAGCCAATCCAATCTCGGGCGCAACAAACCACCACCAAGACCAAGCGGGAAAAAACAAGATAACCAACAGGTGTCCAATCTACAACGAAGCATGACCATTTCCCAAATCGTGGCCAAGAAAAACAAAACAAAACACAACAACGGCCAACAAGGAAAGGATGTGTTTACCCATCAAAGCATTTATCTGAAAGTTCAAAGACTTTTCCAACGACTCCTAAATGTAGATCCTTCACCAGAGAATCTCAAGTGACCAACGCATTAGTGGAGGTAGAAAACAAAGGTCATAACAGATTGCAAATCAAAGTTAATAAATGAGAGAGGGTGTGGCCACCCATAAGGAAAATTCCAACATGGTAGCATTAAAGAGGATTAAGGAAATGGCAGGTGGCCATCAAATCCACCCACCTCCACCAAACAAGGAAATAAATAATCCAAATACATTAAATGGAGTCAACTTCTCCTCACGCTAAGCTTGTCACATCAATAATCCAATGTGGGAATCAAAACAAGTGGAAGCGACAATAAGTTCACCCTAAAATTAACAATTCCAACAAGGCATGTGAGCAGCTCCGACATCCAAGGTGGGAGCTGGTGGCTTGAGTTTTCAATAAAATATAAAACATGAACACCACTTCCGAAACAATGGAGCCACCAACAAAACAAGCTCCTCTTTTACAAAATTGAGGATCACTCTTCGGGAATGATCGAAAATATCTATAAAATAACATAAAGATAATTAATATTAATGTCGATAACATTCAACAATAAAATAATAAAATAATAATAAGAATCTCCTATCGAAAAATAAAATAATAATAATAATAATAATATCATTATTATTATTATTTTTACTGCTCACAATAATTATTAACCATGTTAATAATGATCGCCCATCAAGCTCGACAAAATAATAATAATAACCAAAGATCGACAATTCAATAAAATTATTATTATATAGATATCCCTTCTAGCCGGACACACCCTAACAACACCAAGTCGTCATTCAAGCCACCTATAGAATTCGAGAACGTGATTTTCCTTTAATAGGATAGTCGTAAAGGACACCACAAGGTCCACAACTAGAGGCATCGACAATGACATGGGAGGCAAGATGGAGAGGAAGGATGTTAATCCTTCACTTCAACAAGTTTGAAGTCAACCAATGGTCAATGGGGCACACACAACCATTCCACAATTAGCAACATGGTCACTAAGGATGCAAGAACGGGGTAACGTTGAATCTGGGCATTACATTCTCCTCCCCTTAAGAAAGCATTGTCCTCGATGTCACAAAGCACTGAAGGAAGGAAAAATGGTAAGCAACTAAGAAAAATTAAAGATGAAAGTACACCCTATGGTTAAAATTTCAATCATTAAAGCACATGACCATGGGGTAGCCTTAGAAATATTTTGATAGAATGTTTAACTTTCAAAGTTCTGTGAAGATTGGAAGTTCCCTCTTATTCATTATTTAATTAGTCTCTTTCCATTTACATTATTCCTAATTCAAGTTCTTTAAAATTTCATTTTTGTAGAGTTTTAGTTTATTCATTCTTGTGGGTGCCCAACATGAACTATTATCACAACACCCTACCAGGGTCATACACAACACTAAAGATTCACAAGCATAATTTTACATACTTTCATGATGGTACCACACCACAAGAGCTTAACCAAATATGGAAGAGAACAGACACGGTCCACATAACATAGTACTCGTCACACGTCATGACTCGCCATACAATACAAAAAAGTGTACTACAACAACCAGAAATTTCCACAGTTCCACGAGATGAAGATTTCACATAACTCAGAACAATAGTTATAGGTACATAGTTTCAACAAGGGCATCAACACCATATCCACAACATCACAAAACATATCCAACTAACATGAGTAACACATACATCATAACACCACAACCAAAACATAATAACAACTTTGAATAGCTCCTGAAGCATCAGTCACACTCAAAAATCTTATGCCTCCCTCAATCTCTTATGCCTTCCTCAAGTAGTAATAATAAAATAAATTCCTTTTACTACCCAAAGGGACCAATCTCCCTATGGCTCTAGCCACATAGAGTCCAGACACCCCTAACCCAAGTGGCATAATTACTCGTGGTTCGACAACCCCTAGTTATAGGTAACTCCTTGAGGCATACACCCATACAACAAAGCTGGTCCATAGGTCCAACCATTCCATGGTGCATCCCATGACCCTATTCCACACATCATAACAGTAGAACCAACATAGCAACCCAATTCAAATGCCAAGTGGAAAATTACAAGCCTTGGGCAAGGCGGTAAAGCCTTAATTTTTTTTTTTTTAAAATAAAAAAAAAAATCCAAATCTAAGAAAAACAAATGGCCAAATAGCCATAGTTAGTGTAAAAATATGCATGTTAGTACCACAAACCAAGGAAATTCCCAAAATATAAAACATGGCAATCAAGAAAACTGTTGGTCCTTGCAAAAATAAAATAAAAAGTTCAATTTACAAATAAAATACATATATAAGAATAGCACATTACGATGACTATGTGGCCTTATCTGGCCACCAAGGGGGTACTCAATGAGTTGTTGGCACTCGGAACATCAAGCCTCAGCTCACAAAATAACATATCAATAGTACAACTGTCATCATCTCTATCTGAATCATCTCACCACCACTTCGACAAGGCTAAACATAGTCATATCTACACTTATGTTACATCCATACAACAACCATAAGGAGAGAGAGAAAAAGGATCACAGGTCGTCATCTACTAAGCCTAAGGTCAGCTCAAGTTACTGGCCCATGGTACACATTCCCTCACTCCAAACATACACTTTTACCGATTTCCCTTAGGGTTGGTTAGTGTAAGGTTCACAACATAACATGTAACTACGTCGCCAATACAATGGCGGTTTACACACCTTACCATAATGTCTTACGCATGGCACAAACACAGAGTAAATCACATACACTGATTACATTCATGGTTTACCACACACCACATCACCACATGTTGCACCCCAAGTGCAATCACTCAATAGGGATCATATACCCACCATATGTCCCTAAATCACGACATGAATCATTACATATTACATGAATTACAATTATGATGATCACGATTACAACAAATGCTCGGTTGCCATTTAACATGGGGATACGGACATTTCAACACAATTGACAATGACATCATTAAGAAGTCCAATTCACTACAACCAACCTTGTCATACAACATATCAAAGCATAACCACACATCGAAATGCAAAAAGGATCCAACACTCCGAAATCAACAATCACATTTCTTCCACACACACAACAAGACAATGTTTCACACTCAAATTCTCATTGAATTCCTAAAAGAAGGAAGAATACTCTCATCTTGAACACATTAACATGTTAACATTTACGCACTAAGTAACATACATAACACATGTACTCATAAATATCACAATTATGACATAGTTTATATCATCCTTAAATCACATTACTCTTCCAATATCCACAACCATCATGCAACACCATCACAACTCCAATTTGTTCCAGAGGTTCGAGAGCATGAACCTTCGCTCCGATATCAAGTGTGACACCCGGTTAAAACACACAAAAACACAACACTGAAAAGACTCGGCAAATTTATTTATTTTACTATGTAGAGTTTACATGACCAAACAAGAGACCATAACATGCTACAACCAACTCTCAACGAGTTTGACACAACATTGATCACTTAGGAAACAAGGAAAAATATAGACCGAGCATGAAGAAATCAATTTTCTCTTTTCAATACGGCATCACATACTAGTCCAACCACAAAGAAAACTTATGGTTAGGGCACCCCATGGTGAAAGTATTTTTAAGGTTTCTTATTTACTAAAACGTCTTTTACTTCTTAACTTACATACTAGAAGATTCATGTTATACGTATCAAGCAATCCTATTTCCTCTTGCTAGGATTCCTCAAATCTAGTTAAAGTATTCTTATGGTAAGTCCCATTTAAAAGATTCATTGAAGTTACAATATTTACTTGTTTGATTTGTTCATTTATTAAGAGGAAAAGATTACACACAAGGCCATTTACCCACACACAAACTACAATATCTTATCTCATACTTTTGTTGCACAAGAAGGCGAGTGGAAGATCAACTGAGGCAAAATGCCATTAAGGTTACAAATAAATGAAATTCCTTTGGGCAGGGATCATAACAGTTAAATAACTCAAGAAAGGGTTGCAATACACCTTCACAAGGGTAAGGGGCATGAAGGTCAATATGCATTCATCTTCATGATCTCACAAGACATTAACCATAAGTTTGTTGCGACTTATAAAACAATAAGGATTAAGTAGGTGCATCATTTAGTCATCTCTTAATTAGATTCCTAAAAAGTTACAAATCAAGTTTTATAATAGATAAGCTGTATTTATTTGTTCCTTGATCATTTATCCCCATTTAAAAAAACCATGTACTATCATAAATTACTAAGTTACATTGGTTTACATTCTAATATCACTTTACATCTCATTGACACTAAGATTAATTTGTTAGTATAGATTAAGAGAAAATAAGGTACATCCCCTCTTTCTTTTACACAAGAAGATATTTTCCATTTTATTCAATTTTAAGACTCTTTGCTTTGTCTATAAGTTAACAACATCATAATATTTTATCTTTAGTATAACCTTTGTATGTATTACAAAATCACTCGGTCATACCTAGTATTACGTTATTTCGAAATCAAGGGTGCAGTAACTCAAGGTTATAAATCGGTTTGTTTCCATTATTTGTTTGATAACTAGACATAGAAACATAATTTCCTACCAAAGACGACACACAATCCAAAGATGGCTTAAAATTCTAATGTAGTTTGACTTGGGATTAAATAGGTAAAACAATGTTGGTCATATCCAGGATAAACTATCTTTCAACCTTGCAGTCATACATTAAGATGCTTGTAATAAAATCAGTGATCATTTTATTCCATTCACAAAATGTTTCATAAGTTTTGCTTCAGTCCATAATGGAAAACCTACTCCAAAATTACAAAAAAATATAAGGCATTTTCCTATAATTTTCTCCACAAATACCATTCCAAAGTCCTACTACACATTAACCATTCATACAATAGCACTTTATAGGAAAAAATCGAAGAAACTTCTAATAATCCTTTCTCTTTTTTTTTTTCTAGCCTCAAAATCCATCTGCACAAGTATTAACTTGATCCAACTCATGAGAACTGAGCATGATAAATACTACACATACAAATAGAATGCTACCATTAACAATATCATTAAAAGAACCTTTTATATAATGAAGGGGTGTCAAGTTCTAAAACTAACAACACCATTACACATGCTAGGAAAATACCATGTCAAAATTAAGAAGGGAGCCATAAAAATCTGATATGAACATTGTTTTAAGGACGAAAAATGCTAAATCAACATATAACAAGTAGGGGTCAAAGACCCTAGTAAACTCTGAAACAAAGTGTTGAGCATATTGGGATTTCAATCATATAATCGCATAGATTATATGATTGAAATCCAATACTCCAACATTATCAACATTTTCCAACAATATCCCAGGATCCAAAAGATTAAAGGTTCGAAAAACAACATCATGTGTTAACCACTATTTACCCCTTCCAAAGAAAAATCTACCCCACAACAATCCTACCCCTAATTGCTTGCCAAGGACACACGAAGTGAGTTCAAAAGGAAAGTTCAACATCTGATCATCTTGCCATGCTATGAACAATAGTCAAAAAGTATGATAAAGGAAATAATCCATATTTAGGAAATCAAACAATTAAAATAGTCTAATGCCACCGCCTTATAAGGATTTAAACTACCATCCAATCAATTTAATTACCCCTAAAACTATATCAATAGAATTTAAGTAAACCATCCCAACGGGACCAGATTCATATAGGGGTTGATCACTTTAACTTGACTCAAGTAAAACAAGTGTTGAACAATATTAATCCTTAATTCATAAGCCAACACCGATGATAATTGGTCCTGCAAAACTCAATACTCGTAGCACTAACACCAATTAGATACTGTATAAAATGATGTTGATCATTAATTATTACATTCTCCTCAATGATATCTTATCCTGCCCATTTATAGATATATGGGTAACTTTAATACTCTACATCATAGGTATACCCTTGTTCTTACTAGAGGTGTGCAATCGCCATTTCAGCAGGATTCCAACTCAAACCCCCTAAGCTAAGGTTTTTTTAACCATAGGGAGAGATACAAGACTTGTCATACTTGTAACGACGATAAAAAAATTATTCCCTTCCGCACTATGAACATTTTTGCAAATATAAAAATAATAAAAAAATTAAAATTGTGGCCAAAACTCAGACCAAAACACTAAACCTCCAAGGTGTGGCTTTCATTAAACCATCGGTTTCAAATAAAACACACACGGAGTATAGTTTGGGTAAAATACACATTGACTTCTATCATAACAGAAATATTTAAATATATTTTATACCCATTTCATAATTGTTTCTCTTGAACCCAACACAATTTAAAACCAAGTTCAAAAATTGAAGAATGTTAGTATTAAAACCATAACATGACCATCAATATTACATATTTTATCCTATCATTTTGCAATGAAAAGAGTAGACAGGGAGAGGTTTAATTCCATGTAAACATTTACATACATGCAGCAACAAGAACAATGAAAAATCAAGTACCAAGACCATTTACATAACCAAATCTAGCAAGGAATCATCCTAAGAAGTAGTTAACATAGAAAGGAAACTAACACATAGCATCGAGGATGAGAAACGAATGCAAAAACCACCATATAACCCCAAGCAACAACCACTTCAGTAATTAAACAAAAATTCCTTTCATGCTATAGTTAAAGTTAGCATAGTAGTAAGATAGGTAGAAATTATCATGCTTGTGATGAGCTCCCGCATTTTGCAAACAATGACTACCATGCGCATGCAACGGCAATCAAGCATCCCTCCAAAATTTTCTAGCTAGGTGTCCAAACCTCATACACATCCATACTAGGCACCGGCAAGGAGCTCCATTCCATAACCGACCTTTTACGGAGAAATGGGGTCTCAAAGACTATCATGAGATTAGGTTAAACACTAAATAGTTTAAATGAATAGGCCCAGGAAAGAAAAAAAAGGAAAACGTGAGAGGCGGAGGGAAAAACCAAACCCCACAACCTTGCACCCATCCTCCCAGCCCAAGTCAAAAGGGGCGATAAGGAACAAAATAGGACAATCATTAGAGCACAAGGGAAATCAGCTTTTTCAGATGTAGAAAATTGTGCCTCAAGGCCACGCATGCAAGGTGTGGAAGCATCCACGAGGAGTGAAAAATAGTTGCCAAATGCCTCAAGGTGATGGGGTCCTAAGGGAACATAGCCACGGTTGCAGGAGAGATACAAAGGGAAAATTTCAACATGGTTTTTTCCCAACTCGCCTTACAAAGAACCAACAACCAGTCCAATCCTGGGTGAAACAAACCACCACTAGCACCATACACGCACAAAAGAAGACAGCCAATAGGTGTCCAACCTACAACAAAGCATGACCATTTCCAAAAGCATGGCCAAGCAAAACAAAGCAAAACATAACAAGTAAAAACAACGGCCAACAAGGAAAGGATGTGTTTCCCATCAAAGCATTTATCTAAAACTTCAAAGCCTTTTCCAACAACCCAAAAATATAGATCCTTCAAGAGGATCTCTCATGCCAAAGCAGATTAGTGGAGGCGAATATAAAGGTCATAGCAGATTGTAAATCAAAGTTAATAAATGAGAGAGGGTATAAGCACCCACAAGGCAAAGTCCAACATGGTAGCATTAAAAAGATTAAGGAAATGGCAGGTGGCCATAGAATACACCAACCTCCATCCAAACAAGGAAATAAATAATCCAAATACATTAAATGGAGTCCACTTCTCCTCATGCCAAGCTTGTCACATCAATAATCCAACGTGGGAAGAAAAATAGTGGAAGCAACAATAAGTTCACCCTAAAATTAACAATTCCAGAAGGCATGTGAGCGAGCTCGGAGATGACAAGGTGGGAGCTGGTGGCTGGATTTTTCAATAAAATATAAAACATGAACACCACTTCTAAAACAATGGAGCCACAACAAAACAAGCTCCTCTCTTATGCAATCGAGGATCACTCTTCGGGAATTATCGAAAAGATACAATAAAATGACAAAGATTATTAATATTAATGTTGATAAATTTTGACGATAAAATAATAATAAAATAATAATAATTGTCGATCAACAAATAAAATAATAATAATAATAATATCATTATTATTATTTTTTTATCTGCTCACAATAATTATTAACCACGTTAATAATGATCACCCATCAATCTCGACAAAAAAATAATAAAAACCAAACATCGAAAATTCAATATAATTATTATTATATAGATATTCCTTCTATCCAGGACATGCCCTAACAACACCAAGTCGTCATTCAAGCCACCTATAGAATTCAAGAATGTGATTTGCCTTTAATAGGATAGTCGTAAAGGACACCACAAGGCCCACAACTAGAGGCATCGACAATGACACGGGAGGCAAGATGGAGAGGAAGGATGTTAATCCTTCACTGCGACAAGGTCGAAGTCAACCAACGGTCAACGGGGCACACACAACCATTCCACGCTTAGTGACATGGTCACCGAGGCAAGAACTGGGGTAACGTTGAACGGGGCATTACATTCTCCTCCCCTTAAGAAAGCATTGTCCTCGATGTGACAAAGCACTGAAGGAAGGAAAATGGTAAGCAACTAAGAACAATTAAAGACAAAAGTACACCCTATGGTTAAAATTTGAGTCATTAAAGCACATGGCCATGGGGTAGCCTTAGAAACATTTTGATAGAATCTTTAACTTTCTAAGTTCTTTGAAGATTGGAAGTTCCTCTTATTCATATTTAATTAGTCTCTTTCCACTTACATTATTCCCAATTCAAGTTCTTTGAAAGTTCATTTTTATAGAGTTTTAGTTTATTCATTCTTGTGGGTGCCCAACTGAACTATTATCACAACACCCTACGGGGTCTTTCACAACATGAAAGATTCACAAGCATAATTTTACATACTTTCATGATGGTACCACACCAACATAGCTTAACTAAATATGGAAGAGAACAAACACGGTCCACATAACATAGTACTTGTCACACATCTATGACTGACATACAATACTCAAAAAAAAGTGTACTACAACAACCAGAAATTTCCACAATTCCACAGATGAAGATTTCACATAACTCAGAACAATAGCTATAGGTACATAGTGTCAACAAGGGCATCAACGCCATATCCACAACATCACAAAACATATCCAACTAACATGAGTAACACATACATCATAACAAAGACAACCAAAACATAATAACAACTTTGCATACCTCCGAAGCATCAATCACACACACAAAAATATCTTATGCCTCCCTTAATCTGTTATGCCTTCCTCAAGTAGTAATAATAAAATAGATTTCCTTTTCGCTACCCAAAGGGGCCGGTCTCCCTATGGCCCTAGGCACATGTAGAGTCTAGACACCCCTAACCCAAGTGGCATAATTACTCATGGTTCGACAACCCCCTAGTTACATGTAACTCCTTGGGGCGTACACCCATACAAAGAAGTTGGTCCATATGTCCAACCATTCCATGGTGCATCCCATGACCCTATTCCACAAATCACGACAGTAGAACCAAGATAGCAACCTAATTCAAATACCAAGTGGAAAATTACAAGCCTTGGCCAAGTCAAGTAAAACCTTAAATTAAAAACAAAAAAATCCAAATCTACTAAAAACAAATGGCCAAATAGCCATAGTTAGTGTAAAAATATGCATGTTAGTACCACAAACAAAGGAAATTCCCAAAATATAAAACATGTCAATCAAGAAAAATGTTGGTCCTTGCAAAAATAAAATAAAAAGTTCAATTTACAAATAAAATACATATATAAGAATAGCACATTACGATGACTATGTGGCCTTATCTAGCCACCAAGGGGTACTCAATGAGTTGTTGGCACTCAGAACATCAAGCCTCAGCTCATAAAATAACATATCAATAGTACAACTTTCATCATCTCTATCTAAATCATCCAAACCACCACTTCGACAACAATAAGGAGAGAAAGAAAAAGGAGCACAGTCGTCATCTCGAGCCTAAGGTCAACTCGAGTTACTGGCCCATGGCACACATTCCCACACTCCAAACATACACTTTTACCGATTTCCCTCAGGGTTGGTTAGTGTAAGTTTCACAATATAACATGCAACTACATTACCAATATAATGGTGGTTCACACACCTTACCATAATGTCTTACGCATGGCACAAATACGGGGTAAATCACATACAGTACATTCGGTGTTTACCACACACCGAGATCACCATATTTTGTACCCCAAGTGAAATCACTCTACAATAGGGATCACATACCCACCATATGTCCCTAAATCACGATATGAATCATTACATTTTACATCATTTACAATTATGATGATCACGATTACAAAAAGCGGTCAACCGCCATATAACATGGGGATACACACATTTCAACACAATTGATAATGACATCATTAATAATTCCAATTCACTACAACCAACCTGGTCATAAAACATATCAAAGCACACCCACACATCGAAATGCTAAAAGGATCCAATACTTCAAAATCAACAATCACATTTCTTCCACACACACAACAAGATAGTGTTTCACACTCAAATTCTCATTGAATTCCGAAAAGGAGGAAGAATACTCTCATCTCCAACACATCAACATGTTAACAATTACGCACTAAGTAACATACACAACACATGTACACACAAATATCACAATTACGACATAGTTCACATCATGCTTAAATCACATTACTCTTCCAATATCCACCACCATCACGCAACACCATCACAACTCCAATCTGTCCCAGAGGTTCGAGAGCATGAACCTCTACTTTGATACCAACCTTGTGACACCCGCTTAAAACACAAACAAACACAACACTAAAAAGACTCAGATAATTTATTTATTTTACTATGTAGAGTTTACATGACCAAACAAGAGACCATAAGGGGCTACAACCAACTCTCAATGAGTTTGACACAACATTGATCACATAGGAAATAAGGAAAAATATAGACTGAACATGAACAAATCAATTTTCTCTTTTCGATAGGGCATCACATACTAGTCCAAACACAAAGAAAACTTATGGTTAGGGCACCCCATGGTGAAAGTATTTTTAAGGTTTCTTATTTACTAAAATGTCTTTTACTTCTTAACTTACGTACTAGAAGATTCATGTTATACATATCAAGCAATCCTATTTCCTCTTGCTAGGATTCATCAAATCTAGCTAAAGTATTCCAATGGTAAGTCCCATTTAAAATATTCATTGAAGTTACAATATTTACTTGTTTGATTTGTTCATTTATTGAGAGAAAAATATTACACACTAGGCCATTTACCCACACACAAACTATAATATCTTATCTCATACTTTTGTTGCACGAGGATGCAAGTGGAAGATAAACTGAGGCAAAATGCCATTAAGGTTACAAATAAATGAAATTCCTTTGGGAAGGGATCATAACAGTTAACTAACTAAAGAAAGGGTTATAATACACCTTCACAATGGTAAGGGGCATGAAGGTCAATATGCATTCATCTTCATGTTCTCATAAGACATTAACCATACGTTTGTTGTGACTTATAAAACAATAAGGATTAAGTAGGTGCATCATTTAGTCATCTCTTAATTAGATTCCTAAAAGTTACAAATCAAGTTTTATAATAGATAAGTGTATTTATTTGTTCCTTGATCATTTATCCCCATTTAAAAAAACCTTGTACTATCATAAATTACTAAACATTGGTTTACATTCTAATATCATTTTACATCCCATCGACACTAAGATTAATTTATTAGTATAGATTAAGAGAAAATAAGGTACATCCCCTTTTAACACAAGAAGATAGTTTCCATTTTATTCCATTTTAAGACTCTTTGCTTCGTCTATAAGTTAACAACATCATAATATTTTCTCTTCAGTATAACCTTTGTATGGATTACAAAACCACTCGGTGATACCTAGTATTACATTATTTCTACAATCAGAAGGGTTTGCTAACTCAAGGTTATAAATCAGTTTGCTTCCATTATCCTTTTGATAACTAGACATAGAAACATAATTTCCTACCAAAGACGACACACAATCCAAAGATGGCTAAAAATTCTAATGTAGTTTGACTTGGGATTAAATAGGTAAAACAATGTTGGTCATATCAAGGATAAACTATCTTTCAACATTGCAGTCATACATTCAGATGTTCATAACAAAATCAGTGATCATTTTATTCCATTCACAAAATGTTTCATAAGTTTTAGCTTCAGTCCATAATGGAAAACCTACTCCACAATTACAAAAAAACTAAGGCATTGTCCTTCTAAAATTTTCTCCACAAATACCATTCCAAAGTCCTACTACACATTAAACATTCATACAATAGCACTTTATAGAAAAAACTGAAGTAACTTCTAGTAATCCTCTCTCTCTCTTTTTTCCTGCAAAAGCCATCTACACAAGTATTAACTTGAGTCAGTTCATGAGAACTGAGCATGATAAAGACTACACATAGGAATAGAATGCTACCATTAACAATATCATTAAAAGAACCTTTTATTTAATGAAGGGGTGTCAAGTTCTAAAAACTAACAACACCATTACACATGCTAGGAAAATACCATGTCAAAATTAAGAAGGGAGCCATAAAAATCTGATATGAACATTGTTTTTATAATGATAAACGCTAAATCAACATATAACAAGTAGGTGTCAAAGACCCGATAAGCCCGAAAAAAAGTGTTCAGCATATTGGGATTTTAATAATATAATCGCATAAATTATATGATTGAAATCCAATACTCCAACATTATCAAAATTTTCCAACAATATCCCATGATCCTAAAGATTCAGGGTTCGAAAAACAACATCATGTGTTAACCACCATTTACCCCTTCCAAATAAAAATCTACCCCACAACAATCCTTCCCCTAATTGCTTGTCAAGGACACACGAATTGAGTTCAAAATAAAAGTTCAACATCTGATCATCTTGCCATGCTATGAACAATAGAAAAAGTATGATAAAGGAAAGAATCCATATTTAGGAAATCAAACAATTAAAATAGTCTAATGCCACCGCCTTACAAGGATTTAAATTACCATCCGATCAATTTAATTACCCCTAAAACTATATCAATAGAATTTAAGTAAACCATCCCAATGGGACCAGAGTCATATAGGGGTCGATCACTTTAACTTCACTCAAGTAAAACAAGTGTCGAACAATATTAATCCTTAATTCATAAGCCAACACCAATGATAATTGGTCCTACCAAACTCAATACTTATAGCACTAATACCAATTAGATGCCAATATAAAATGATGTTGATCATTAATTCTTACATTCTCCTCAATGATATCTTATCCTACCCATTTATAGATATATAGGTAACTTTAATACTCTACATCATAGGTATACCCTTGTTCTTACTAGAGGTGTGGAATCACCATTTCAGAAGGATTCCAACCCAAACCCCCTAAGCTAAGGTTTTGTTAACCACGGGGAGAGATACAAGACTTGTCATACATGTAATGACAATAAAAAAATATTCCCTTCCACACTGTGAACATTTTTGAAAATATAAAAAGCATAAAAAAATTCAAATTGTGGCCAAAACTCAAACCAAAACACCAAACCTCCAAGGTGTGGCTTTTATTAAACCATAGGTTTCAAATAAAACACACCAGAGTACAGTTTGGGTAAAATACTCATTGACTTCTATCATAACAAAAATATTTAAATATATTTTATACCCATTTCATAATTGTTTCAACTGAACCCAACATGATTCAAAACCAAGTTCAAAAATTAGAGAATGTCAGTATTAAAACCATAACATGACCATCAATAGTACATATTTTATCCTATCATTTTGCAATGAAAAGAGTAGACGAGGGGAGAGATTTGATTCCATGTAACCATTTACATACATACAACAACAAGAACAATGAAAAATCAAGTACCAAGACCATTTACAGAACCAAATCTAGCAAGGAATCATCCTAAGAAGTAGTTAACATAGAAAGGAAACTAACACATAGCATGGAGGATGAGAAACGATTGCAAAAACCACCATATAACCCCAAGCAACAACCACTTCAGTAATTAAAAGAAAATTCCTTTCATGCTATGGTTAAAGTTAGCATAGTAGTCAGATGGGTAGAAATTATCATGCCTGTGATGAGCTCCTGCATTTGCAAACAATGACCACCAGGCGCATGCAACAACAATCAAACATCCCTCCAAAATCTTCTAGCTGGGTGTCCAAACCTCATACACATCCATCTAGGCGCTAAAGCAAAACAAAACTCCATTCCATAAGCGACTTTTGTCTAGAGAAATGGGGTCTCAAAGACTATCATGAGGTTAGGTTATACACCAAATAGGTTAAATGAATAGGCTCGGGAAAGAAAAAAAAAGGAAATCGTGAGAGGCGGAGGGAAAAACCAAACCCCACAACCTTGCACCCATCCTCCCAGCCCAAGTCAAAAGGGGCGATAAAGAACAAAATAGGATAATCATTAGAGCACAAGGAAATCAGGTTTTCCATATGTAGAAAATTGTGCCTAAAGGCAACGCATTGAAGGTGTAGAAGCTAAAAGGAACAATAACCAGATCGTACCAAGCCAAGAGCATAGATGCTAATCGGACACCACGATCAATAAGATGAAAGCAATTTGCGAATAACTTTACACAAAACCTTTGCAAACAAATGAGCAAAGCAATATCATATATTATTATGGAACTCAATGAAATACAATGAGAATGAGCCTTGCTTATATAAGCAAGGAATAAAAATATAAGAACCCGGTCAAGGTCGTAGATCAAGCCATAAATCATGGAAAGAACTAGTCAAGTCCATAGATTTATGAGAGAACTAGACATCAAGGATCTAGTCAATACCATAGATCAAGGAAAGAACTATACCTAACAACTAGATAATATCTCATAATATCTAAATAAATAAAAAGAAATATCCACACACATAAGTGGGTGAGGATAAATACAATAAAGGTAAATAATGTACCTAGGTGAACATGAGCTAAGGTAAATACCTACTCTAACACCCCCCCTCAAGTGAAGCTAGGGGCCAAAATAGAAGTGGCATGTCCATAGTATGAGTCCCGGCAACTAGGCCTAATGAGGTACTCATGTATAATATATCCATGAAGAAATCTCGAACCAAAAGAAGGAAAGAATCCTGCTAGAAGGAAAGAGAGAAGAAGAAGGAAGATGTTCTCACAAACACCCCCAAGAACAAATTCTGAAACCCCAAGCATTCCACGCAACTCAAGGTAGCGAGGTGATGCAAAAGGCTTCGTAAAGATGTCTGCAACTTGTTGTTGAGTCGGAAGGTACTCCAAGCAAAGAACTCCATCCTGAATGTGCTGCCGAATGAAGTGGATGTGTATCTCGATATGCTTGGTTCGTTGGTGCTCAAATGGGTTACGAGAAATGTGAATTGCACTTTGGTTGTCACACCAAAGTATAGTCGGTGAATCTTGTGGGAATCCAAACTCTGTCAATAACTAGCGAAGCTAAAAAGAATCGCTAACTCGGATGCCCCTGTACTCGACCTCCGAAGATGAAAGTACAATAGCACTGTTGTTTTTGCATGCCCAAACAACGGAGAAGAACCAAGCAGAAAAGATAGCCGAGGAAGTAGAACGCCAATCATCAATAGAACCTACCCAATCTTAATCAGATACTGTATACCAACCAACTGAGTAGGACCCTTAGTGTAGTGTAGGACAAAGTGGGAAGTGTCATACAAATAGCGCAAAATCCTTTTAGCAACCTGTCAGTGACTACTATGAGGAGAATGTGCAAACCGAGATACAAGCCCTATTGCAAATGAAATATCAGGGCGAGTATGGGTCAAGTACATGAGACTCCCAACCAATTGCCTATACAATGTAGGATCACAAAGTGGTGTGGTACATGTGGATGTAAGAGTAACTCTAGACTGAAAAGGAGATGGACTTGGCTTGCAATCAGCCATATCAAAGCGCCTAAGAAGATCATGGGTGTACTTTTGCTAACTCAAATGAATCCCTGAATCTGTCTAAGAAATCTACAAACCAAATAAATAATACAATAACCCAAGATCTGTCATGTCAAACTATGTAGAAAGATCCCTCTGAATACTCTAAATATGGGAAGAAGAGCTGCCAGTAAGTAATAGATCATCAACATATAATACAAGTATCACAATATCCTCACCAACATGTTGGAGATACACTGTATGATCGGAGTGGCAATGAACAAAACCAGTAGATAGAAGAAAAGAATCCATCTTCTCATACCAAGCCCGAGGGGCTTGTTTGAGACCGTAGAGAGACCTTGAAGCCGACAAACAAGAGAAGAATCTGAACAAATCCAGTTGGCTGCTCCATATATATTTCCTCTTGTAGATCTCCATGTAAGAAGGCACTCTTCACGTCCATCTGGTATACGGGCCACCCCTGTGATGCAGCAATAGCAAGTACAAGGTGTACATAATCCATCTTGGCAACGGGTGTAAAAGTCTCAGAGTAATCAATACCTTCGACTTGTGAAAAACCCTTTGCAACAAGACGAGCCTTATACTTGTCAATGGACCCATCAGTTGCGTATTTGGTTTGGTATACCCACTTACACCTAACCATCTTTCTTCCTTTAGGAAGAGATACTAAATCCCAAGTACGATTATTCATCAAAGAAGAATACTCAACTGCCTTCACATCATCCTACTTCGGTATCCCATGAGCCTTTGAAAAAGACTGTGGATCCTTAAAAACTACCTGACACAAAATTCCAGAACCAATAGAATGTGCGTGATGATGCCTAGTGGGTGGAAGATCCTCTATGAAAGGTGTTGCCTCATAAACTGTAGTATGAGCCCACTTAGGCATAGTGACAACATCAATGGGAATAGGATCCTTAATGGCATCTATAACCTCCTCATCAATCTCCTCAAAGAAAGGATCCTCAAGATGAGATGAAGAAGAAGAAGGAATGGAAGAAGATGAAGAATCATGAGGAGTGAAACGCTCATCAAATTGAACATGTGTTCGAAAAGAACATCATGTGTATCAGGATCTAAAAGACGATAAGCTCTCATGTCCTCAAAATACCCTATAAAGATCAAGGGTTTACTCTTCTTATCCAAAGCTTTCCTTTTCTTCTTTGGCACAAAGGCCCAAGCATGGCTCCCAAAGACTCGAAAAAATGAGACATTTGGCTTAGTGTTGGACCAAGCTTCCTCTGGAGTCAAATGCTCAAGTGCTTTGTGTGGTGTGTGATTTTGAATATAGTTAGCACAATTAATTGCTTTTGCCCAGTAGATAGGAGGTAAATCTCTAGAATGCATCATACAATTAGCCATTTCCTTCAAAGTTCTATTCTTCCTTTCTGTTAAGCCATTTTGTTGTGGAGTATGAGGAACAAAATGCTGGTGAATAATGCCTTGAGTTGCCAAAAATTTAGAAAACTCATCGCTGAAGTACTCCCCCATTATCAGTACAAAGGTTCTTTATGCAACTAGAATATTGTTTCTCGACCAAAGCCTTGAAGACTTTGAAGTGTGAAAAAACATCACTTTTGTACTTGAGAAAATAAACCCAAGTACGCCTCGAGAAATTATCAATAAACATAAGTGCATACTTAGCTCCATTGAAAGAGGGGGTAGGAAAAACCATCAAGTCACTATGCACAAGCTCAAGTGGTGAAGAAACTCTCTTAGACAAATTCTTAGGAAATGGATCTTGGTGTTGTTTCCCTAATGCATAGCTAGATCAAACTCCCTCAAGACTAGAAACTCTAGGAAGACCATCTACCATACCATGAGTGCTCAACTCCTTCAAATATATGTAATTAAGATGTCCAAATCTTTCATGTCAAAGCTTACTCTCTGAATCTACATGAGAAACCAATCTTGTCCCTATAGAGGAAGTGTCATCAAAACCCTCAAAGTGATATAGTCTAGAACTATGATCAACAATACCCTGAGCAACAAGTGAATTTGGCTCCAACAAAGTTCGTACTTCTGCCCCATGTGGTGTAAAAGTCACTATTTTCCCTTGACCAGAATGACAAATTTGATACATAGAAAGTAAATTTGTAGTGATGTTAGGAACATATAGTGCATCTTGGATACTACCACCATAAAGTTGTAAATCACCTTTTCCTTTAACAGAAAGAAAGGAAGAATCTCCAACCTCGATTTTGGAAGTACAACTCAAACCTAGAGAAACAAAAGACTCCTTAGAAGAATTCATGTGATGAGAAGCACTAGAATATATAACCCAACTATCTGTAAGTGGTGACTGAGATCTCTCAACAACATTAAGTGCTTTTCCATGCTGATTAGAAGGAGGTGGAGTAGAGATAAAAAAATTGTTTCTTATTTGCATCCTCTAAGGCTTGCATTCGCTTATAACACATATGTTGTTCATTATTACTACCCCCACAAAAAGAGCATGAACGACTAGACTTATTCTTGGATTTAGAAGACTCCTTGGGTTTTGAGTTGTTTTCTTTGGGTTTAGGAGCATTTTGAGATGGAGAAGGGGTGGATTTGGTTTTATTGTTTGGTTTTCCCTTTCCCTTAGGATTAGATGCAACTAATGCCTTTTGAGAGATGGAAGACTCAAGGTGAGACAATTTGGATTCTTCCCTAGTAAGTCTTTTACAAAATGTTTCTAAGTCAGGAATTTTAAATGTGTCACCTAAGGCATCCATGCTAGAGAAAAAGGTAGAAGAAAATATTTGAAATGGTCCTCTCAACTTGGATAGAATCAAGTAAACACACTCTTCATCTTTCTTATCTCTTCCACTCCCCTTCAACTGTGTCAACAAATGCTTGAACTTAGTAATATAGTCTATAATTGTTGGAAAATCTTCAAAATTAAGAGAGGTGATCTCAATTTCAAGTTGCATGGCTCTCATATGATCCACCTTACCAAATAAATCCTCCAATTTCTCCCATATTTTGAAAGAAGAGTCACATTTTTCCAAATGAAACAAAAGACTGTCACTTACATAAGTTCCTATCAAACCCATACACTCATCAAATTTGCAATGGTACTGAAATTTCTCATATTCTCTAGTGAATACTGGTTGTTTTGAAGAAGTTAAAGCCGATAATCCTTTCCTCTTAATTATTGTTTCCATTCTTGGTTTCCATGTGTGGTGATTATGTATTGTTAATGGCTCAACAAGATCTAATGCAAAAGTGGATGCCATCCTAAAAAAATCACCAAAATAAATGCAAGAACCAAGCAATGCAACAAGACCCCAAGCAACGCACCAAGAGCCCCCCCAGATTTTGGCATTTTATAATGAGTGTGTGTTACAATATGACACTTTATAATTATAGTGCAATTCTCAAAATAAATATTTCCAATGGAAAGAGCACGAGAAAACAAGTGCTTTTGTAAAAAAACAACACTCAAAACCGAGTTATCGATCAAAAGTTACAAACTTTTCAATATTATGCTCTATTATTTATTTTAGTTGCCATTAAAACAGAATAAAATGATCTTTCTTTCACCACACAAATAAAATGAAAGGGGGCTGGAGTTAAGCACCTACTAGTAGGAATCACAAGCTTAAGCAATCATATGACCATACCATATGACCAAGGGCTAAGGATTTTTATGGGTATATTTCAACGTGGTTTTTCCCAACTCGCCCTTACCAAAGCAACCAATAGCCAATCTAATGTTGGGTGAAACAAACCACCACTAGCACCAGACACGCACAAAAGAAGACAACCAATAGGTGTCCAACCTAAAGCGAAGCATGATCATTTCCAAAATCGTGGCCAAGCAAAACAAAGCAAAACACAACAAGTAAAAACAACAACCAACAAGGAAAGGACGTGTTTACCCATCAAAGCATTTATCTGAAAGTTCAAAGCCTTTTCCAACGACCCCCAAATACAGATCCTTCACTAGAGAATCTTGTGCGGCCAAAGCAGATTAGTGGAGGCAAAATATAAAGGTCATAGCAGATTGTAAATCAAAATTAATAAATGAGAGAGGGTATGGCCACCCACAAGGCAAAGTCCAACACGGTAGCATTAAAGAAGATTAAGGAAATGGTAGGTGGCCATCAAATCCACCCACCTCCAGCCAAACAAGGAAATAAATAATCCAAAGACATCAAATGGAGTCCACTTCTCCTCATGCCAAGCTTATCACATCAATAATCCAATGTGGGAAGCAAAATAGTGGAAGCAACAATAAGTTCACCCTAAAATTAACAATTCCAGCAAGGCATGTGAGCGAGGCTCCAACGGCAAAAGGTGGGAGTTGGTGGCTAAAGTTTTCAATAAAATATAAAACATGAACACCACTTGCAAAACAATGGAGCCACCAACAAAACAAGCTCCTCTTTTATGGAATCAAGGATCACTCTTCGGGAATGATGGAAAAGATACAATAAATGACATAAAGATTATTAATATTAATCTTGATAAAATTTGTGATAAAAAATAATAATAATCATCGATCGACAAATAAAATAATAATAATAATAAGATCATTATTATTATTTTTTACAACTCACAATAATTATTAACCACGTTAATAATGATCGTCCATCAAGCTTGACAAAAATAATAATAATAACCAAATATCAAAAATTCAATAAAATTATTATTATATAGATATCCCTTCTAGTTAGACACGCCCTAACAAAACCAATTCATCATTCAAGCCGCCTTTATAGAATTCTGGGAACACGATTTTCCTTTAACATGATAGTCATAAAGGATGCCACAAGGTCCATAACTAGAGGCATCAACAATGACATGGGGAGGTAAGAGGGAGAGGAAGGAAGCTAATCCTTCACTTTGACAAGGTCGAAGTCAACCAACGGTCAACGGGGCACACAACCATTCCACGCTTAGCGACATGGTCATTGAGGCAAGAATTGGTGTAACGTCGAATAGGGAATTACATTTAAAATCAATAAATCATCTTTAAAGATATAGATTTATTCTAATTCTCATATAAAGAACAAATCACCATCACATAGGTGGATCGATGCAGTTCTACCGACTATGTCGGTCACTTCTTAACCGATGCCAGTTTCCTCATGACCAATTCCGGTCACTGTCAAAACTAGCAACATGTAAAAGCAATCTTCCTATCAAGCAATTAATCTCCACACATAAAAACCTCCCACTTGGATTGTTGCATTGTATTGTGCATCACAATCATTTGTTCTTACTAGAGGTGTGGAATCACCATTTCAGCAGGATTCCAACCCAAACCCCCTATGCTAAGGTTTTTTTAACAATGGGGAGAGATACAAGACTTGTCATACTTGTAACGACGATAAAAAAGTATTCCCTTTTGCACTATGAACATTTTTGAAAATATAAAAGCATACAAAAATTCAAATTGTGGCCAAAACTTAGACCAAAACACTAAACCTCCAAGGTGTGTCTTTCATTAAACCATCGGTTTCGAATAAAACTCACGAGAGTACAATTTGGGTAAAATACACATTGACTTCTATCATAATGAAATATTTAAATATATTTTATACCCATTTCATAATTGTTTCTCTTGAACCCAACACGATTCAAAACAAGGTTCAAAAATTGGAGAATGTCAGTATTAAAACCACAACATGACCATCAATAGTACATATTTTATCCTATCATTTCGCAATGAAAAGAGAAGATAGGGAGAGATTTAATTCCATGTAACCATTTACATACATGCAACAACAAGAACAATGAAAAATCAAGTACCAAGACCATTTACATAACCAAATCTAGCAAGGAATCATCCTAAGAAGTAGTTAACATAGAAAGGAAACTAACACATAACGTGGAGGATGCGAAACGAATGCAAAAACCACCATATAACCCCAAGCATCAACCATTTCAATAATTAAACGAAAATTCCTTTCATGCTATGGTTAAAGTTAGCATAGTAGTAAGATAGGTAGAAATTATCATGCCTGTGATGAGCTCCCGCATTTACAAACAATGACTACCATGCACATGCAACAACAATCAAGCATCCCTCCAAAATTTTCTAGCCGGGTGTCCAAACCTCATACACATCCATACTAGGCACCGGTAAGGAGCTCCATTCCATAACTGACCTTTGTCTAGAGAAATGGGAACTCAAAGACTATCATGAGATTAGGTTAAACACTAAATAGATTAAAAGAATAGGCCTAGGAAAGAAAAAAAAGGAAAACGTGAGAGGCGGAGGGAAAACCAAACCATGGGACCATCTCTCAAGTTGTGGGACTTACAAACCCTGAGATGGACCTTCAGGAAGGCCGGTTCTTACTTCGTAATCTACCGCCACAACCTACTCTAGTGCATGTAGAGCTAACCTATCCTAATCTGACCATTCGAAGGGGATAGGGAGAGAGAGAGAGAGGGTGAAAGAGAGCCTACACTAAGCGGTGATACACCAGAAAAGCAAGTGGTTGATCACCGACCCAAACTTCCTGAAGCAGAGAGAGGTGAGCAAAGGAGAGGGTGGACAAGATGCACCATAGACCAGAGATAGAGTTCACACAGAACACCACTTCAAACCCATTAAACACAGCTCCCAGAACCTGCAATAGACATCAAAAATATGCACAGTATACCCTACAATGATGAGAGGAAAGAAGAGACAATAAAATAAGGAAGGATGGACAAAATGCATCACAAAACATATTTTATTGCTCCATGAGTTCACACAAGTACATCATTAGTGGGAAAGAGGCAAGAAAATGCCATTACAGAGCCATGAGAAGAGGCTTAGACTCCACATTCTACCCTAAGGAAGAAAGAGAGAGGGGGAAGAGGAGAAAACAATGACCAACCCTTTGAATATGCCCCTCTTTTACAATATATAGAAGAATGAAAGAGAAAGGAGAGGGAAAATCAAACTCTATTCCGACCACCCTGCGACACATTGAATCCTACTCTGAAAGCTCAACCACCCACCATCAATACCCCTACAAATCCACCCATAATTTATCGAGTCCACCGCTCTATGTCCGCTCAGCATGTTGAAGAAGGAATAATGGCAGATCAAATCAAATCCGGGTGTTTGAAGCAATCGTATCCTTCATTAATAGCTTGTAATACATTTTCCTACTTCTCACCCACCCTACTCTATCAAAATTAAAGTTTCAGGCCTCCATGGTGTAGAGCACATCGAGACCTTTCCAAGAAGTCTTCTCCCACCCAAATCTGAGTTCCCAATCAAAAGATATGGCCATCTAAAGTTCCTTGGGTTGGGCACATAACGTGACTTGTATATAAGGGTCTATTCATACAGGGGCCACGTAGCAACCCCGCGCTGATTTGAGATTTCACCCCTTTCCTTCACTCTTAAAATTGTGCCCATGAGACATGTGGCATCATCCGCAGGCTCCCCTATTTTCTTTTTATCCTACCTGAGTCCTTTCTGCTAGTGGAGGCACTGTGTTTGACTTGAGACACGTGGCAGATTTGCACATGTTTGGAAACTTCCCTTTGAGCCGCGCCTTTGGAATTGTGCGAGTGAGGCACATGGCAAGCTTGTGCATGTTTGGGACTTGCCCTTTGGATTCTACCTTTGAAGTTGCATCGGGATGATGCGTGGAGGCTTCTGCTTGGGCCTCTGTCTCCTTTGTTGACTCGACCATATGGCGGGTGGCACTCGTTTTGGAAACTTCCCTTTGAGCCACGCCTTTTAAATTGTGTTGATGAGGCAGGTGTCCCCCTCCGCGGCCCCTTCATACTTAGCTGATTCAGGTCGATGAATACTACCTTTACAGGTGGGACCCTTATAGCTTGCCCCTTAAATTATGACAACGAGAAATGTGGCATCATCTCTGCCACTTTGTTATTTCCTTTGCATTTTTTGGTGAGTCTCCTTTCATTTGGTAGGGCCCTATGATTGACTCTAGACATGTGGAGGCTTAGCGCGCACTTGGTAACCCGCTCTGAATTTTACTTTTGAATTTGTGCCATGACCGACATATGGCTCCTTCGCCTTGGCCTACTTCGCTTAGGCTTTTCAATGGTCCTTTTAACTTTCGTGTGTTAGGACACGTGGAAGCCTGCGCACATTTGGGTATGATTTAACAGTTGTCTTTGATGAGACACGTGGAAGCTTCCGCTCACTCTTCCATACTTAGCCAATTTGATCCTGCTTGTCTTTCGGACTCCCAGGACACGTGGAAGCTTAGCGCTCGTTTGGGATCTCCACTTTAGGGTCTTCTTTTAAAGTTGCACCGAGTTAACACATGAATCCCTCCATGAGCCCTTTGACTTTTCTCCCTCCCCGAGACTTCAAACTATTTTCCTTATTTTCTCCCTTCTATACACTCGAGCTCTTTTAGTGCCGCTAGTCTCCTCCTCTGTCGACCCTACTCTTTGCTTGATTCAATCTCACCTTCCCCCTTGTTTGTTGGATTCGAATGTGAGCCTCTTTGGATAGAGTGACCTCCTTCGATTTCCTTATGTGTGGGGTCATGTTTGACCAAACTTGCGTGGGGGTAAATTTGGGATAATAGTTTGGCGACTCATGGGGACATCTTCCTACTAGATGAAGGGACTAGTAGCCTTGTTGTATCCATTGGGCATGGAGTCACAATTAATATCCTGGTACTTGACCCTTCTTTCAAAATAGACTCTTCGATTGCTTGCCTTTTCTATGTTCTGCCTAACCCTAAGCCTCCCCACGCATCCGCACTCTCAATTTTCATAAGAAATCTTGAAACAAGGCTTATGAGATTAGGAAATTGTTTGACCTAGGGCCTTACCTATGTCCCCGAGATGGACTATAGGCATATTGAATTGCATGGTGATATAACCTTGGAGCAACAAAACACAACAACACGCACTATGTACAAAGATCAAATCATACATGCCTCAAATGAGACATGCAGAGTGTAAAAGACACTTTTTCTACTGAAAGAAAAATCTACTCCTACTCCTACACTAACCCTAACAAATAAAATACTTAAACAAAGCCTACCACAGGCAGGGATAAATAGCTTCCCTTTCTCAAAAAATGTGGCCATGTATATGATTTGGCACTAAACATGGCGTTTCAATGAGTGAGAAACCGACAAGAGGCTGATCTTCCACCCATATCATCAAGGTGTCAACTGGAAACAAGACAAATGCCTCTTTTAGTTGCTCTTCATTTGGATTGAAGAGGCATTGCAGCTGATCCTTGGTACTTTGGAGCTCATCCTCATGCCTTAAAGTGGGCATGATTGGTTTTGGCTTCTCCCTTGGCTCTAATGAAGCCAAGTACCTGATTGGGCACAATCTAATCCTTTGGATGTGCCCATGGTTTTGAATTTCAACTCCATGGATGGAGTCTTCTTGTGGACCTTCTTGGATGAGTGATGTGAGAGAAATGGGAGAGATGGGATCCTTGTTCCCTTTTACTTCCTCTTCCTGAGCAGAGTATGGAAGATTCATATCTTCCAACCTTGGTTCCAGAAGGCTGTCATGAAGTGCAAGATATTGTCCTTGAAGGCTCTCCATGGAAATGGAATCATGTCATTGGGAAGGTGAATGAGGGAGGAGTAAATGATGTGATCTCTTCGATCTCCACTCCATCAAATCACTCCTTCAAGTCAAACAGATAATCTGCCTCCTTGTCCTGTTGCATGTATTCGACCTCCTCCATGGTGTCCTCCCGATCTACAATTTGACCGCCATGGTTTCCCTTATCCTCAAACATGAATTTTGAAAGCTCAAACTCCTCTTCAAAATTAGGACTGAAGGGGATGAAGTGGGGGAATAACTTAAGGTTATTTTGTGACTGCTTCGCACTTGGAGCCTCTGAAACTGTATTATCTTCCTCCACAGCCGGAATGCACTCCTCTTCTTTTGGATTTGGAGTAGCTTCTTCTTCCCATGCTTGTGTTGTAGCTGAAGCTTCCACCACTTGTGGCTTGACCTCAGCCTCCTCCATAGGTTTAACCAATAAGGGAATCTTTGTAAACTCAAATCTAGCAGCCCAACTCTTCAGATTTTCTATCATTTCTTCTCTGTTGGGTTCCTCTCTTGTTATTCTCCTTGACTAGTTTTTGGAGTATCTCCCTAACATGGACTTGGGAGAGTAGGAGGAGTGGTGGATGGGGTCTCCACTAGTTTTTTCCTTGTTTGTGGTGGAGGGGAAGGCATTGCTTTTGGCTCTTGTGGAGGGGACTTAGATTTGGAAGGGAAAAGGGAAGAGGAAAAAAAATGAGATGGAAGACTAGAAGATGGGGAAGGGGAATCAACACTCAGGGCAGCAGATGGGAAGCTTGGAAATTGAAGCTCCAGGTTGAGATGGTGTTTCTTGGGGAGTGAAAATAAAATTACTAGATGATGGTGTAGGACTTACCCATTGACAAGGCTCCCGACACCAAGTTCGTAGGCCTCTATCTCCTCAGTCCATTGTGCAAGTTGGGGCAGCGTCTCAACCATGAAGTCAAGCTTCTCCTGTGGGCTATAGTGTCTTGGAAAAGGGCCGACCCATGGACAAGGTGCCCTACAACCAATCTGAATGCCTTAATTTGTGGTGTAGCCCTAGACTGCACCATGCTGGCCTCCATGCGTTGAATCTTTCTAGAACAACATTCTCCACATAACCGTCACCATTATGTGCGTCCCCTTATTGTTGATAAGCTCCATGGCCAAAATGCTTTGACACTGCACATATGGGTAAGCATAATGGTTATGGGTCTGATCATAATGCTGATTAGGAGGAGTTGGTAAATACATTAGAGGTGGACTGCACTACTGTAGGTGTGTATTTCGTGAGGGAAATGAAGTCATGATTACACAACTTCATGAATGGTAAAAGATGAAAGAGATGGAAGAAAATGGATAGGGAAAGGTCTGCAACTTCATAGATGGGTTTTTGACCAGATGGAGTCACCAAATGTGCTTGCATGTGCCTCAAAAGGCTGAATCTTAACAGGAACACACCAACCTGCTAAGATGAAGTAGTAAGGTGCTTCAGACCTATCCCACCGGGCATGCCAAAACCGTAAGTGCACAATCAGAACACACCTAAATGTCCTCAGTGTCGAGTGGGGCATTTAGTGTGATTACACAACATGGGACCATCTCTTAAGCTGTGGGACTTGCAAACCTGAGATGGACCTCCAAATAAACCTTGTTCTTGCTTCCTAATCTACCTACCACAAGCTACCAGTGCAGGCAGAGATAACCTATCTTAATCCGAGCATTCCAAGGGGATAGGGAGAGAGAGAGGGTGAAAGAGAGCATACACAAAGTGTTGATACACCAGAAAAGGAAGTGGCTGATCATAGACCCAAACTGCCTGAAGTGGAGAGAGGTGAGCAGAGAAAAGGGTGGACAAGATGCACGACAGGCTAGTGATAGAGTTCACACATAACACATCTTCAAACCCATTAAACACAGCTCCCAGAACCTACAATAGACCTCAGATATATGCACCGTATACCCTACAACGATGAGAGGTAAGAAGAGACAATAAAATAAGGATGGATGGAAAAATGCATCACAAAACATATTTTATTGCTCCATGTGTTCACACATGATACATCATTTGTTGGAAAGAGCCATGAGAAGAGGCTTAGACTCACATTCTACCCTAAGGAAGAAAGAGAGGGGGAAGAGGACAAACAATGACCACATTTGAATATGCCCCTATTTTATAATATATAGAAGAATGAGAGAGAAAAAGAGAGGGAAAATCAAACTCTATTCCAACCACCCCTGTGATACATAGAATCCTGCTCGAAATCTCAACCACCCACCATCAATGTCCCTACAAATCCACCCACAATATGTCGAGTCCACCGCTCTATGTCATTCGGCATCTTTGAAGAAGGAAGAACAAAAGATCAAATCAAATCCATGTTGTTGAAGCAATTGGATCTTCATTATTAATAGCTTGCAAGACATTTGTGATGCCCGGTTAAACAACCCAATCGAGAACCATGAACCACCTAGGTTTAGTTAGAAAATTATGGAATAATTTTATTTTTTTGTGTTAGGAGTTGACAACCAAAGTCTCAAAGACAAATAAATTCAACTGATAACCTTTCCCATTATAATGATTACTGATTTCACATTATAAAGCAATAAATGTAATAGGTCCACACCTAGCTCAAATCTCTCTAAGGATTAATTTAATTACTGATTTCATTGACATTTTAGCTAAAGATTTCCTGATTAAATTTTAGGGTTAAGGGACCCAAAACAATTAAATACCCAAGGTATTTAATTTCCACCAGATCAAAGACATGAGCAGGATTAAATTATAGTGAGGAAAATAACACATAAGTAAAGTCAACAGAGCAAGGTCTCACTTACCCACTCCCAGAACTTGATTAGGAGTGTCTACAACTAGGTTGCTAGGCAACAGCTACCACTAATAGGTTATGAAACAACTCAAATCCACAAGAACAAACTTCTCTTTTATTAATAATTCTCAGAGGTCACAAGGTCCAAAACTTAGGGCTAGAAGTTTTAGTTAGGTTCAGGGAGCGATTTGCCCCCATACCCGACTCTCTAATAGGGTCAAAGTTTAAACTAGATTTTTCCCCTTCTTAACTCTAAAAACTTCCCTAAACCATTCCCAATGGATAGGAAATTTTCTCACCTTTCCGGTGATATAAAGTAGTCCTCCTAACTCCTTATAGAAATCAATATATAAGCGGGCGGAGTTTTTGGTTAAATTTTCCCCTAGGGGGACACGTGTCAAGAGGAGGGGAAATCCCCTTTGGCGGGTTGGCGGGTCGTGGGGCGGCTCTAGAAACTTTTCCATGTGTGGGAGAAATTTCCCAATTGCGCCCGCGCCTTTGTGAGTTCTCTAGGGACACGTGGCGACCTCGAGTCATCGTCGACAATAAGGGAAGGAAGGGTTGGGTGGTGGGAGAGTTTGGGGCATTTCACCCAATGGGAGAAAAGCCAATTTGGCTTCTGCGTGCCCGCAGGTCTACCAAGGACATGTGGTGTACCACAAATCGCGGGGAGAAGAGAGGAGGGCGCAGAGCGGCGGGGTGATTCGGCGATTTTTGCCAAAGACAAATTTTCCAAAGGCGATGGAGTTCTCCCTCCTTCGCTGACACCCCCAAGGTGCCATGTTGTGCCCTTTGGTTGACTACGGGCCGACGGGGATAATTGGAAAATTTTTCCAAAATTTTAAAACGATCAAGGGGCAAAAGTATGCCGAGCCTCCGCCGTTGTCTGTGAAGACACGTGGTAGCCTCGATTGGTTGCGGGCCAATGGAGGAAAAAGGAAAAAAATTCCTAAACCAAAATTTTTCCAAAAACATTTTCTAAGGCCAAAATGACGGGAAATTTTTGGGTTGCGGGCCCGAGGGAAAATTTTCCCAAATTTTCCCACCAAGGCACAAAAACTTCAAAGTGCCATAACTTTCACTAGGAATATTAGTTTTGGGCAAATGAGGACTTTTTGGAAAGATCTCGATGCCCTATTTTTAAAAGAAATATAAATTTTAAATTTTGATAAGTTTTAAGGGGTCAATTTTGCAAAAAGGATCTGTAGGATTTTAATTAGCCAACTGGCAAGTTTCTAACTTTCAATTTTGATCAAATTAGATCTCCTCCTTCACTCAACATGTCAAATAGACATGAAGGATTGGTCTAGGGAGGGTTTAGAGTGTTTTAGGAAAGTAATTTTGTTCAATTGATTCCAATTTGAAATTTTGTCCAACAAATGACAAGAAATGGTTGAGAAAGAGATTAAGCTCAATTTTGTAATGGTTCAAGTTATTCTCTTAAATCTTCTTGTCAATTTGAGTTCATTACTAGTATATCATGTTGGATTTTAAGGTTTCCAAGTTGATTGTTAAGTGCTAGTCCAAACTAAGCATTTTATTTAGATTCACCAGTTTTAAAAGTCACAATGCCAGTGATCAAATTTTTAAAGGATCTATTTGTCAATTTTATCATTTAAGTGTGGCATATAGTTTCTAAACTAATCCAATGCATTTAGTTGTTTCTAAACAAATCTTTTCCAAGTTAAATTGTAAAATCTGATGTCCAAATTTAATATCTTTCAAAGGAGACAATGCAATATAATTCTTACACACACATTTCTTCTTTTTCCATTTTTTTCTTTTAAACAAGATTCCAATCCCAATTTGATATTTCCAATTTTACCACAACAATGCAAATGAGAACTGAACTTGCAATTCTTATTGACTTTAATTAAACAACTTTACATATTTCAATGTTGGAAACCAATAACAATCATTTAATTTATTTCTTTCCAATGTACAGAGCAGAATGTAAGTGTCTTTCACATTTCAAATACAAATATTTCTTCATCAATACAAGTATTTTCTCATTGCAATTAATTATACAATTCATCCACTTCAAAGTGGGAAGGATTACAAATGGATGGGTTTCCACAAGGGACTATCAAACTGTATTTTATTTTTCTCCAGGACAGCAACATGCTCATTTTCTCTTTTTCTCCAAATTGATCACAACAAAGAGGGGGAAAGGCAACACTCTCCGCCCAAACAAGACATCCAATGAAAGGAGAAGTCTTCCTTCATCATTATCCCTTGAGCCCCAACCAAGATACAATAAAAGGTGCAATTCAACCATGGCAACAACTGGCTTCCACACACAACATTCTTTCACATACACATTTCCTTTTAAAACACAACTCAATACAAAACAACAGTTTACAACTGCAATAACAAACATTCAAATCACAACTCGTAGTGATGATCACAAGCCAAAGGAGCAAGGACTATGGGGGAAGCTACTTATGCCTCCCAATTGGGAATTGGGCATCCACCAAATAATCATGCCACCAATATAACATATCATAACCCATAAACCTTATGCCTCCCAGCCCCTCCTTATGCCCCCACAATTTTAACTTTATGCCCCCCCACAAGTAAGAAATGCAAGCATTTTCTTTTCCATGGTGGATCCCAAACCTAAAAGTCCCTCCACAAAATTTTGATGCCCATAGCATTTGCGTTATGCCCCCCACAAGAATTCCCCATAGCCTTCTCATACACCATTCCTAAAGCGGATCTACCCGGCCACCTAACAAATAAAACAATGCATGCACCATACACACAACACAATAAGAAAATAACAACAATAAGGAAGAAATAAAATCCTACCTCTCCATGGAAGGATTTTCTCCACACAACAAGCTTTGAATGTCAAAAACACAGTCCCAAAACAACAGTGCCAAAGTATCAAATGCTCTCCAATTTCCTCCAAATCAACAAGAGCTCTAATCACAGAAAAATGTGCCCAAGGATGCATGCAAAACACAGTCCAAAACAGAAATCTCCCAAGCATGCAAAGCTATCTCCAAAACTTCCTTCAAAAACTAGAGCTCCCACAAGAAAATGCGCCCCAAGGAAGAATGCAAAAAGGTTCAACAACCCAAAACAAGAAGAGAGTTTGAATTAAATAGAAGAGGGAGAGAAGAGGATGATGTGGATCCATGTAGGATGCCACATCACACATCCTCCAATTCAAACACAAAAGACAAAATTCCATTCTCCCAAGCACAATAAATGAAATGAAAAATTAACTTACACACTCCAAAAGAGCCCACACCTCAAGGGACAACTATTTAATAAAATGTAAGAGAGTGCAATCCAAAACAAGCAACATGATGAATAAAATGCATTTAAAAGTCACAAATCACATCTCCATCCATAAGTATGGTTGGTATATTAAATTTAGAGGCATAGGACAAGTTTTACTTGCCCCACAAATCTCAAAAAATAGCCCCCAAGGTCAAATTCGAATTTCCATGGAGGTGGAGTATTTTATAATCCAAATCGACTTACACAAGCTCTTAAAAATTAAATACAACAGCCATCAACTCTTATAATTACTTCCCATATCCCAATTTGATTTATTTAAAGTTTAACTATGTGATTCCCACATTAATCCTTCATAATTTTAATTAATTTAAGGAAAGGAACACATTACTTAATAAAAATACATACAACAATGATGAAAGGAAACACATTAATAAAATACACAAACCCATGGTCACATGTAAAGGTAATCCCCTCCATGGGAATCCCTAACAAAATACAACACACACACAAAACAAGTTGCCATGGTGACCGTGTTGAATTCCCGAGAATTCCATTTTGGTTGGTCTCCGATCCTTAGATGTTTTGTTGTAATATTTTTAAACTGCAAAACACAAATACCTCCTTCGGCCTTGTGGCCATATCGAAACGTCAAAATGAACATATAATATAATCACGAAATAATCTATACATATGAATCACAACAGTCATCAAGGCAATCAACGAAATCATTTATAATTTATATCAACAACTATGTCGTCATCAAATAAGTTTCCTTTCTAGGTTTATTCATAATCTCCAAAATCACACGTCTGAATAACTTTAATTAAAAATCCATGCCAATAGTATATCATCATCCACATATGAGTGTCTCTAATAATCACCATGTATTATATATAATCAGATTCAACAATAATCCAGGATCTGACATCTAACACCATACTAAATCAAACTATTAAAATATATGTCATAGTCTACAATATCATGATCAATAATAAAAGGTGCCAAAGGAAAGTGGGCACTACATCCCCCTCCCCTTAGACTCAACTTCCTCCTGGAAGTCACAAGAACCGATGTGGGAACAATGTAATAGAGAAAGGATCATACCCTTTTTGGAATTGCTTTGCTTTAAAGAGTGTGGGTCTTTAGAACTCAAGTTTGGTCCAATATAATTCAGCAGAAGAAGGGAGATTGCAAGGGATGAGTTCTAAAATTTCTGCATGCAAGGCTACGAGCATTTAAATCTAAGGAGTAACTTTACGCTATAATACAAGATACAACACATAACAATATAACATGAAGAGTTCTAAAATATTATTAAGAGTAACCACCAAGTAAGAGAATTTTGGGGAGAATTTCCATAACTTGAGATGACCACACAGTATCTTCATGATACACATACCACATTAACCAAAATTGAGGTTTCCACTAGGGTTAAATTATGCTTTCATAGTATGTTGTTTAGGAAAGGATAGCAAAAATCAACCATGGCCAAGATTGCACCAGGAAAAATTCTACTCAAGGTCCACAATTTGAGGATCACAAGGATGAGGTGGATCAACAAGGACACCTAAATCAAAAAATGTTTACAATCAAGGAACTAATCAAGGAAATCATTTCTATAACTCGAGAAGGCACAATTAACACTTCATGGTAATGCAAGCGAAGTCAAGACCACAAGGTTTTCCTATAGTCTGATTTTTATACCCTTTTGTTTTAAGAATCGATCACACCAAACAACCAAATCTAAAGAAGTCAACCACACCAAAGATATATATATATGTAAATCTCCCTAGCAACTAACATATCAATACAAGTTCCATACCTTAAGGCACAATGGGGATTATTTATCTTATTTCCTACTCAAGCTCGGAATAACCCTAAAGAGAGCACAAGGAGCACCAAGGACCACTCAAGGTTGCTAGGGAGAAGAGCAAGTAACACAATGTCCAATCAATCCAAAGAATAACATCATCTTGCAGTTTTCATACTAATGGAAAAAAGGGCTACAACAACAAGTTGACCCAAGAAAATATGAAGAAAAGAAGACTTCCCAAACTATGTTATATCCTTAACATATGTTGCCTTAAAATTACAATACTTACGTCTCCAAGGAAAAGATAACACGCAAGGAGGTTGCTTCTCAACAACAAATAAGCCTCAATCCAAAAAGGACCACAACTCACATCCGACAAGCTATGGGATGATAAGGGTGTGACAACCCAAAACTCCCACAAGAAGGCGCATACATCCATGGATAAGAAGTAATAAGCAACTAGAACACATTACTATCCATCGGGTATTTCATAATTTGAGGTAGGCGACGAACTACTACGAGTTCAACTATATATTGCACTCAACTTATTAAGTCAAAAGTTATAGCTTTGCTTGAGAAGAACATTCCTTTCATGCTTCCTTAGTTGTAAACTTCCTTCTATCATGACATCACCGGTTTGCGTTACAAAGAGCATCCTTAAGGTGGGCATGATGTCTCACCATTCTCAGTATAGGCAAAGAGCATTTAGTCTTATTCGTATGGAAGGTGGATGGACAAGGTTTCCTTTCTATTCTTCTACATGGTTTTTATTTCTTCTATTAATCTACCAAGGGTATAACAAGGATCACTTCCCTTTTCTATGCTCCAATTAGTTCCAAGGTCAAATCTCTTTAATTATAGTTTTATGGTGTTCTAGTTGAGTCGTCATATCAATCAAATTTTAACAAGAAGGAAGGTTCAAACATATCACATAATTACTTTTATGGGAAAGAGGTGTAAATCAACACACCACATTTTTAATTCTAAAGGAACAAGAGACATTCAAAATAGAAAACACACTATTAATTTTTGTAAGAACTAGGAAATAATGAGCCAACATGAATCACACCAAGATTTCAAAGATTCATTGAATAATTTCATGTAGCATTACACATTCTTAGTGGGTCTCTGCAAGTCTCACAAAGAAATTTTCAAGGAAAGCTCATTAAAAGAGGTAAAATCTTACTTTTACAAATCTATTTGGGTTTAACAATCAATTCTCATGTCCTCACAAGATACCACCAGCCAAGCAACTAGATGACAATGCAACTTTACTCCAAGGAACCACATCCACACCAAAAAGCATCAGATGTAATGGGGCAACCAAATAATTTACCAAATCATGAACTTAACAGCCAAGAGTTAAGTTTTTTTTAAAAGAGGAAGTACAATATAAGCATCATCGAGATTAACTATTAAGATCTACCCAACCAAATTCTCTAAGAGAAAGGTCCAAAAGACCCAAAGCATCCATAAGTGTTTCCAAGTAACCCAAAGATTAATAGGTCATAGAATGTTATTCATAGTAAAGGAATTTAAGGTAAGGGTAAACTTATTTATAAGTCAAGAGAGTAAAACAAGTACACTTAAATAAACACACTACCTGAAAGGCTTAAATCTATCCATAATTACCAAAATGCATACATTCCACGAGTCAAAACTTTCTATAATACAACCAGGAACCCAAGATACAATTTAACATGCCATTGATGAAACAACACTTTTTCAGTAACATTTATAGTCAACCAAAGAGGCAATCCAATCCTAACAAAATCTAAAAACCCCTAAATAACCACTTCTACTCTGACGAGGGTCAAGCTCTTACCAGATTGAAATAGAATCACCACTACCGCTATCAAACTGCCCTCTAGGCCACACTACAAAACAAAAAAAAATTCTAGTAAAGGTCAAGCAACAAAAAGGGTCACTCTAAGATCTTAGACACACTCAAGGTTCTATGCATCCATAACCAAGGCATGACTTTAAGAACCTAAAAGGACCTTCAAGACACCCAGGGTGTACCCCATATGACAATTGTCACCATACATGAAGCATAGAACTAGCTTAACATGCAAGAAGAAAAACGCATAACGTTTAGCCAAGTAGCCAACAACATCATGAGCTACGAGTCATCAATCAAATAAAGTCCAAGAAATATTGGCAATATATAAAATTGGCTAAGTAGCCTCATTGCAAAGTTTGAAAATTCATGCGAAATCATAAATAAACAAAATATCCTCGAGCTTCTTCAATCAATCATAAATTAAGATGTTGGTCCTTGATAAAATACACAATATTACGAAAGTAAAACACAAAAGTTAACAACACATTCACTCCATGACCTTTCGTGGCTGCCAATAGGGGTATTCTACCTCGAGGTCAGTTCCAAGAACACATACACAAGATTGGGTCCTAGACGACACCCAGACTTAGCATCCACCCTCTCATATGGGTAACAACAAGGAAAACCGACAACTAAATTCTCTTTCTTAACCAATCAAGGAAGGAAGCTCTAAACAACTTCTAATTAAATCTTCCTAACCCGAACACAACCACTACTATCTAACCACAAGGGTCATATCTTACAACTCATCATTCGAACCACTCCAATAAGGAAGGGTCTCAAAGCAAAGGCTTAATGCATCAAACAATTAAATCAAGTTTTAGGGCTTGTAAAACAACACATTTTAAAAAGGGAACCGAATTTATGTTATGCTAGAAGTTCACAAAATCAATTTAATATGACATTCTTAGTTACTCCAAGTTTAGACAAAATGTCACTAAGCAAGCACAACAACTCAAACAACTTATTATTATTTTATTATCATTTTAATTACGTAGTTCAAATGAAGAGAGTAATGTAATATTTCTTCATACTTATTTCTTCTTCAATTTTCAAACAAGTTTGTTTTCTTAGATTCAAAAGTGTGTCAGTTTACAATTCATGTCTCAAGTTTTCTAGTGTGCCCAATGGCCCAAGCTTTTGAACCACTTTGCTCGATACCAAGTGTGATGCCTGGTTAAATAACCCACTTGAGAACCATGAACCACCTAGGTTTAATTAGAAAATTATGGAATAATTTTTTATTTATTCTTTTGGTGTTAGGAGTTGACAACCAAAGTCTCAAAGACAAATAAATTCAACGGATAACCTTTCTCATTATAATGATTATTTATTTCACATTATAAAGCAATAAATGTAATAGGTCCACACCTAGCTCAAATCTCTCTAAGGATTAATTTAATTACTGATTTCATTGACATTTTAGCTAAAGATTTCCTGATTAAATTTTAGGGTTAAGGGACCCAAAACAATTAAACACCCAAGGTATTTAATTTCCACCAAATCAAAGACATGAGCAAGATTAAATTACAGTGAGGAAAATAACACATAAGTAAAGTCAACAGAGCAAGGTCTGACTTACCCACTCCCAGAACTTGATTAGGAGTGTCTACAACTAGGTTGTTAGGAAACAACTACCACTAACAGGTTTGGAACAACTCAAATCCACAAGAACAAACTTCTCTTTTATTAATAATTCTCGAGAGGTCACAAGGTCAAAAATTAGGGCTAGAAGTTTTAGTTAGGTTCGGGGAGAAATTTTCCCCATACCCGACTCTCTAATGAGGCTCATAGTTTCAACTAGATTTTTCCCCTTCTTAATGCTTCCAAGATTTCCCTAAACCATTCCCAATGGATAGGAAATTTTCTCACCTTTCCGGTGATATAATGAAGTCCTCCTACCACCTTATAGAATTCAAGATATAAGCGGACAGTTTTTTGGTTAACTTTTCCCCTAGCGGGACACGTGTCAAGAGGAGGGAAAATTCCCTTTTGCAGGTTGGATGGTCACGGGGTGGCTCTAGAAATGTTTCCATTGCGTGGGAGAAATTTCCGAATTGCACCCGTGCCTCCGCAAGTCCTCCAGGTACACGTGGTGGCCTCTGAGTCGTCGCCTGCAACAAGGGAAGGAAGGTCAGGGTGGCGAGAGAGTTTGGGGCATTTTCTGATGGAGAAAAGCCAATTTTCTCTCTTTTGTGCACCCGGGTCTGCATCGAGGGACATGTGGCACACCAAAAATCATTGCGGGAAAAAGAGAGAAGGAGGGCGCGGAGCGGCAGGGTGATTCGGTGATTTTTGCCAAAGATAAATTTTCCAAAGGTGACGGAGTTTTCCCTCCTCTGCTAACACCCCAAGGTGCCACGTGGTGCCCTTTGGTTGGCTGCGGGCCGGCAAGGATAATTGGAAAAATTTTCTAAAATTTTAAAAAGATAAAGGGGCAAAATATGCCGCGCCTCCGCCTCTGCCCCATGAGGACACGTGGCAGCCTCTGATTGGCTGTGGGCCGGCGAAGGAAAAAGGAAAAATTTTCTCGAACCAAAATTTTTCCAAAAAATTTTTAAGGCCAAAATGACGGGAAATTTTTGGGTTGCGGGCCCGCAAGGGAAAATTTTCCCAAATTTTCCCACCAAGGCACAAAAACTTCAAAGTGCCATAACTTTTGCTAGGAAGCTCAGTTTTGGGCAAACAAGAACTTTTTGAAAAGATCTCGATGCCCTCTTTTAAAAAGAAATATAAATTTTAAATTTTGATAAGTTTTAAGGGGTCAATTTTGGAAAAAATATCTGGAGGCTTTTAATTAGCCAACTGGCAAGTTTCCAACTTTCAATTTCGATCAAATTAGATCTCTTCCTTCACTAAACATGTTAAAATGAGACACAAAATATTGGTATAGGGAGGGTTTAGAGTGTTTTAGGAAAGTAATTTTGTTCAATTGATTCCAATTTGGAATTTTGTCCAACAAATGATAGGAAATGGTTGAGAAAGAGATTAAGCTCAATTTTGCAATGGTTCAAGTTATTCTCTTAAATCTTCTTGTCAATTTGAGTTCATTACTAGTATATCATGTTGGATTTTAAGGTTTCCAAGTTGATTGTTAAGTGCTGGTCCAAACTGAGCATTTTATTTAGATTCACCAGTTTTAAAAGTCACAATGCCAGTGATCAAATTTTTAAAGGATCTATTTGTCAATTTTATCATTTAAGTGTGGCATATAGTTTCTAAACTAATCCAATGCATTTAGTTGTTTCTAAACAAATCTTTTCTAAGTTAAATTGCAAAATATGATGTCCAAATTTAATATCTTTCAAAGGAGACAATGGAATATAATTCTTACACATGTATTTCTTCTTTTTCCATTTTTTTAAAAACAAGATTTCAATCCCAATTTGATATTTCAGTGTTTGAAACCAATAACAATCATTTAATTTATTTCTTTCCAATGTATGAGAGAGAAGAATGTAAGTGTCTTTCACATTTCAAATACCAATCTTTCTTCATCAATACAAGTATTTTCTCATTGCAATTAATTATACAATTCATCCACTTCAAAGTGGGAAGGATTACAAATGGATGGGTTTCCACAAGGACTTTGTCAAAATGTATTTTCTTTTGCTCCAGGATAGCAACATGCTCATTTTCTCTTTTTATCTAAATTGATCAAAATAAAGAGGGGAAAGGCAATGCTCTCCACCCAACCAAGACATCCAATGAAAGGAGAAGCCTTCCTTCATCATTGGCCCTTGAGTCCCACGAATCAAGATACAATAAAAGGTGCAAATCAACCATGGCAATAATTGGCTTCCACACATAACATTCTTTCACATACACATTTCCTTTTAAAACACAACTCAATACAAAACAACAGTTTACAACCGCAATAACAAACATTCAAATCACAACTCAGGCTTGATCATGCAAGCCAAAGGAGCAAGGACTATGGGGAAAGCTACTTATGCCTCCCAATTAGGAATTGGACATCCACCAAATAATCATACCACCAATATAACATATCATAACCCATAAACCTTATGCCTCTTTACCCCTCCTTATGCCCCCACAAGTATGAAATGCAAGCTATTTCTTTTCCATGGTGGATCCCAAACCCAAAAATCCCTCCACAAAATTCTGATGCCCATGGCATTTCCCTTATGCCCCCACAAGAATTCCCCATAGCCTTCTCCTACACCATTCCTACGGCGGTCTACCCAACCAGGTGATAAATAAAACAATACATGCACCATACACACAACACAATAAGAAAATAACAACAATAATGAATAAATAAACTCCTACCTCTCCATGGAAGGATTTGCTCCACACAACAAGCTTTTAATGTCAAAAACACGATCCCAAAACAATAGTGCCAAAGTATCGAATGCTCTCCAATTTCCTCCAAATCAACAAGAGCTCTAATCACAGAAAAATGCGCCCAAGGATGCATGTAAACACAGTCCAAAACAGAAAGCTCCCAAGCATGCAAAGCTATCTCCAAAACTTCCTTCAAAAACCAGAGCTCCCATAAGAAAAATGCACCCCAAGGAAGAATGCAAAAAGGTTCAACAACCCAAAACAAGAAGAGAGTTTGAATTAAATAGAAGAGGGAGAGAAGAGGATGATGTGGATCCATGTAGGATGCCACATCACACATCCTCCAATTCAAACACAAAAAACAAAATTTCATTCTCCCATGCATAATAAATGAAATGAAAAATTAACTTACACACTCTAAAAGAGCCCACACCTCAAGGGACAACTATTTAATAAAATGTAAGACAATGCAATCCAAAACAAGCAACATGATGAATAAAATACATTTAAAAGTCACAAATCACATCTCCATCCATAAGTATGGTTGGTATATTAAATTTAGAGGTATGGGACAAGTTTTACTTGTCCCACAAGTCTCCAAAACAGCCCTCAAGGTCAAATTCTGAATTTCCATGGAGGATTTCATACTCCAAATTTGACTTACACAAGCTCTTACAAAATTAAATACAATAGCCATCAACTCTTATAATTACTTCCCATATCCCAATTTGATTTATTTAAAATTTAACTATATGATTCCCACATTAATCCATCACAATTTTAATTAATTTAATTAATAAAATACACAAACTCATAGTCACATGTAAAGGTAATCCCCCCCATGGGAATCCCTAACAAAATACAACACACACACACAAAACAAGTTGTCATGGTGACCATGTTGAATTCACCCAAAATTCCATTTTGGTTGGTCTCCAATCCCCTGATGTTTTGTTGTGATATTTTTAAACCTGCAAAATATAAATTCCTCCTTCGGCCTCGTGGCCATATCAGAATGTCCAAAATGAATATATAATATAATCACGAAATCATATATACATATGAATCACAATAGTCATCAAGGCAATCAATGAAATCATTTACAATTTATATTGACAACTATGTCATCATCAAATAATTTTTCTTTTCTAAGTTTATTCATAATCCCCAAAATCATATGTTTGAATAACTTCCATTAAACATCCATGCCAATAGTATATCATCATCCACATATGAGTGTCTCTAATAATCACCATGTATTATATATAATCAGATTTAACAATAATCCAAGATCTAACATGTAACACCATACTAAATCTAACAATTAAAATATCTGTCATAATCTACAGTATCATAATCGGTAATAAAAGGTGCCAAAGAAAAGTGGGCACTACATTGTTTTCCTACTTCTCACCCACTGAATCTATAAAAATTAACTTTTAGGCCTCCATGGTGTAGAGGATGTTGAGAACTTTCCAACAAGTCTTCTCTCACCCAAATCTAAGCTCCTAATCAAAAGATATGGCCATCTAAAGTTCCTCGGGTTAGGAACTTAACGCGTCTTACGGTATGCAAGGGTCTGTCCATACGGGGCCGTGTGGCAGCCCCGCGCTCATTTGAGATTTTTCCCCTTGCCTTCACTCTTAAAATTACACCCATGAGACACATGGCGTCGTCCACGGGCTCCCCTATTTTCTTTGTATCCTACCTAAGTCCTTTCTATTGGTGAGAGGCACGTGTCTCGACCCGAGATACATGGCAGCTTTGCGTATCTTTAGAAACTACCCTTTGAGCCATGCCTTTGGAATTGCGTGGGCAAGGTACATGGCAAACTAGCACATGCTTGGGACTTTCCCTTTAGATTATACCTTTGAATTTTCCACAAGCCGATGCGTGGAGGCTTCCATGGCTCTGTCTCCTTTGTTGACTCCGACCACGTGGCGGACTAGCACTCATTTGGAAACTTCACTTGGAGCCGCGCCTTTGAAATTACACCAATGAGGCATGTGACACCCTCTGCGGCCCCTTCATACTTATCTAATTCGGGTCCAATGAATACTACCTTTACGGGTAGGAACCTTGTCACCTACCCCTTAAATTATGACAACGGGACACGTGGCATCATCCGTGGCCGCTATTGTTTCCTTTGTGTTTTGGCTAAGTCTCCTTTCATTTGGTGGGGCCCTATGATTGACTTTGGACACATGGAGGCTTAGTGCGCATTTGGGAACCCACTCTGAATTTTACTTTTGAAGTTGCGTTGTCTTGACAAGTGGCTCCTTTCGTTGGCTTTGCCTTCGCTTAGACTTTTCAATGGTCATTTCAATACTATTCAGGTCCTAGAACACGTGGAAGCCTCACACGCATTTTAGTCTCCACTTATGGCCATGCCTTTTGGATTTGCACCAATGAGACATGTGGAAGCTTCGAAGAATCTTCCATACTTATCTCGATTTGGGCTTCTTTGCCTTTCGGACCACGGGACACGTGGAAGCTTGGCTCTCATTTGAGTCTCCGCTTTGGGTTATTTTTTTAGAGTTGTGTTGGGATGACATGTGACTCCCTCTGCAAGCCCTTTGAATTTTCATTTGCCGAATCTATTTCCTTTTGGACCTGGGATACATGGAAGCTTGGTGCTTTCTTGGGGTCTCTGTTTTGGATTCTATCCTTGGATTTGCATTGTTGAGGCACGTGGCACCCTCGCCGATTCTCTCGCTATGTTTTCACTCATGGATGTGTGGCACGGCGCATGTTTGGAATCTTTATTTCAATGCACCTTTTGGAATTGTGCCAAGATGATGTGTGGTGCCTCCGTGAGTCTGCATTTGTTCTGCCCCTGAGCCAACTCATTTGAATTCGAGACTTCAAACTTTTTTCTCTGATTTTCTCCCTTTTGTGCATTTTGAGCTCTTTTAACGCCGCTAGTCTCCTTTTTCGACCTTGCTCTTTAATTGATTCAAGCTTTCTTATGCCCCCTTTTTGTTGGATTCAAATTTGAGACCGCTAGACAGAGCCAAACCTTTTGATTTCCTTATGTGTGGGGTCGTGTTTGACCGAACTTCTTTGGGTGGAAATTTGGTATAATAACTTGTCCTGCCATCCAAATATCTAGCCATATCTAAATCAACATAGTCGCATAAAGTATCCAACCCTATGTAGCATAACTCCATGCCAAATGTATCTCTCAAATACATGAGAATCCATTGGACTAATTTTTAGTGTTCTTTACGGATTAGCCATAAATCTGCTCACAACTCCCACCGCATGTGCAATGTCTGGTTTAGTATAAATCATAGCATACATAAGACTTCCTACTACTGAAGCATAGGGAATATGTGTCATGTACTCAACCTCCTTGTGTGATGAAGGACTCTGATATTTTCTCAAATTGAAGTGTCCAACCATAGGTGTACTAACACATTTTGAATTATGTATGTTAAACATTTCCAACACCTTATTGATATAAGCTTCCTAAGAAAAAACAATCTCTTGCTTTTTCTGTCTCGGTGAATTTGCATGCCAAGGATTTTCTTTGTAGCTCCCAAATCCTTCATTACAAATTTGTGAGCTAACATTTCTTTAAGTTTACCAATGTCCTACATACTAGATCCTACAAACAACATATCATCCACATACAAGTAACAAAATAACATAGCTCCCATTTTCAAGCCTTTTGAAATAAACACAATGGTCGATTCACATCTCATATAGCCACACTCATGCATAAAATTTTCAAATCTAAAATACCATTTCCTTGAAGCTTGCTTGATCCCATATAGACTATTTTTCAATCTGCACACAAGTTTCTTCTTACCCTTGACTTCATAACCAAACTGTTGCATATAAATATCTTCCTCCAAATCACCATGAAGAAAAGTCATCTTAACATCAAGTTTTTCTAAATGAAAATCTTGTGTTTCAACAAAACTTAGAACAATACGAATAGAAGACATTTTAACTACAGGAGAAAAAATCTCATCAAAGTTAATACCAAATTTTTGTACAAATCCCTTTACCACAAGTCTCACCTTGTACCTTTTCTCATCCACCCTATTCTTCCTTGATTATGTAAGCCCATTTATTCTATATATTTTTCTTACATCTTTGGAAACTTGACCAAATCCCATGTTTGATTTTTTTCCAAGGATTCCATCTCCTCATCCATGATATGCTCCTACCGCTTCATGGGTATCTACATGCATTGCTTCTTCAAATCTTTCTGGTTCACCACTATCAATCAATAATAAATAAGAAAAAGAAGGTGAAGATCTCTTTGGTGGTCTACTTACCCTTTGTGATCTTCTCACCGAGATTTAGGGTGTTTGGCCTCATTATGTGCATGTTGCACATTCATGTCAATCTGTCGATGGCCAGGCATTGGTCACTGTGGCGACCACAATTCCTCTATTTGTCAACCGACTACAATTTCCTTACCCACATCTGCTTAGGAGTGCGATGCGAGATCCTTGGTTTATCTGTTCTAAATCTGATCATTTGTTGATGTCGGTTGCTTTGACTGACGACATCTATTTCGTAGAACCGATGTCGATATGTCGTGGATGTCGATTTAGGTCTCGAAAGTTGATTTTCCTTCAAAATCTCATCAACTTTGTTGAGTTTTAGGCACCAAAACATGATCCATGTACATTCTTTTTCATCCTAATAAACGTCATGAATCCTAACAGTCTTAGAATATTCTAAATCCTAAAATCGATATCCGAAATCACCATAACCATAACAATGAAAGTACATTTCTTAGATTTTGCATCTAAAATCTTCTTATTTTCCCTATCAACATGCACAAAATCGTTTGACCCAAAAATCGAGAAAATAAAAATCTACCTCTTTTGTAGACCAAACTTCTTATGGTATTCCATCATCTAGTGTTGTTAAAGGTCCATGATTGATCAAGTATCTTTGTTGTATCCATTGATCATGCACGAAAATTCAAAGGCAAGCCGACATGTATCATCATGCTTCTAACATATTCCGTGATTATCATATTTATTATTTCTTCAACTTCATTCTCCTATGGATTTCTAGGAACCATTCTTTCTCTTCATATTCCATTCATTGAACAATAATCATTGAAAGCCTTGTTCTGAGTACTCACCACCATTTTCAGATCTAAGGCACTTCAATTTTAAGTTTGTTTCACTTTCCACAAGGTATTTCCACATTTTAAAAGTCTCAAAAACATCAAATTTATGCTTAATACAATAGATCCATAAATTCCTTGTGGCATCATCAATGAAAGTCACATAATATTGGGATCCTCTAATAAAAACTACCTAAGTTGGTCCCCACACATCCGAGTGTACAAACTCAAATTTCTGCTCCTTCTTTGTTTGACCTTGAAAAATATCACTCTTTTTCTTTCAAATATGCAATGCTCACAAAATTCAAGATCTAATTATTTCAAATCTAATAGCTTACCCTTCTCCTTTAAGATCTACATTCCTTTTTCACTCATATGGCCTAGTGATTATGTCACATGGTTGCATCACGAATCTATAGTAGATAACACATAAAAGGAATCAAGTAATACGGAGTGTAGACATATATAAATTTCATACCTACTTGCCTCTTACCACAACAAGAGATTCCTTGGTAACCTTCCAAGATTTGGCATTTGTGAATGTAACCACACATACAGATTCACCTAGTTTCCCTGCAGATATTAGATGTCTCTTAATGCTTGGAACATGCCTCACATCCTTCAATACCCATGGATTTCCATTACAGTAACTTTAGATGAACACCACCTTTACGGTAATATTGCATGGCTCATCATCTCCTAAAAAAACTTGTCCAAAATCACTTTGAACATAATTTTTGAAATAACCCTTATTAGGGTAGCATGGAAAGAAGCTTCAAAATCTAAAACCCAAGATTCTAATTTATTATCCAACGAGAGAATAAGGGCATATTGATTTACCTCGCTTGCAATGTTCTCCTCTTTAGCTTTGTCGATGTATTATTTTTATTTTCCTTGGACCAACACTCCTTCTTTACATGTCCTCTCTTTCCACAATTCCAGAAAGTAAATCTCGTGCACTGGATCTAATCTGCCATGTCTTGACTTTGATCTCCCATTCTTATTTCTCTTTGATGATCTCTCAGTAGATCTTCCCTGCTTTCTACGAGTTAAAGTGTTTCTAGATCATGCTTCTCTTAAGTGTTTCCTACGTATTTCCTCATTAAGGATTACACTAACCACATCATCAAATTTCAAACCTTTAGAAGAAGACGTTGTATTGTTACTAATAACCATTACCAAGTTCTCTCAACTATTTGGAAAAGAGCATAAGAATAAAATTACTTCCACTTCATCACCAAATGAAATTTCTCTACGATTTTAATTGATTTACAATAGACCGAAATAATTCAAATGATTAGATATAGATCCACCTTCTTACATCTTAGAATTAAACTATTTTTCCATCAAATAAACCTTATTGAAGCACTAGGAGTTTTATACATTTTTTAAAGATTTCATCAACTCTATTGTGGTTTTTACATTTGTAAAATTCAAAGCCACTTGATGTTGTTAGGCTCAATCTTATATATCTCGAGTCTTTCTTGTCCAAGTACCTTCCATTCTTCATCGGTCATCATGTCACGGATGTCCATGCTCATCAATGGTAAGTATAGATCCTTCTTATACAAATAATCCTCCACCGCATCTTCTATAGTTGATAATTATGACCGTCAAATTTCTCTACTCAGTATTTTCTATATTTTGTCATTTCTCTTCACCCACTCAATTAGAAAACCCTCTATGAGTAAATATTTTCAACACACAAAAACCTCAAATAAAGCTTTGATACCATTTGTTGGGGTTAAACCATATAATAGTGTTGCACAGATCTATAATCAGATAAAGCATACAAGCAATGAATGCGGAAATAACGAGAAGATGAAATAAAACAAGAGAAAAATAACACAGATTTAACGTGGTTCACCCGGTGTGGGTTACATCCACCATGAAATGACCAATATTATTATTTAGTGTTTCTACAAAGGAAATACAACGAATATTTGTTGTCTTTTAACACCTCACAAGATGTTCAATTTTTTTCCCTCACTCGACTACTCTTTCTTCCTCACTAAGAAAACTAACATGCAAAACAAAATTGTTATTTTCTTCTCTCATACCCTCATCAATGTATACATGAATATATATATATATATATATATATATATATATATATATATATATATATATATATATATATATATATATATATTTTTTTTATGCTTTTACAATCAATAAATCATCTTTAAAGCAAGAGATTTATTCTAATTCTCATTTAAAGAACAAATCACCGTCGCATGGTGGTGATGGAGGTTCTTTCTGGCCAATGTCGGTCACTTCTTAATGATGTTAGTTACCTTGGTGATGTCGTTTTCCTCTGAATGATGTCGGTCCTTTCACATCAGAAACCAACAACATGTAAAACCAATCTTTGTGTGAAGCAATTAAGCTCCACACTCAACAAATTTTGTCGGGGAAAGTTGTTTCACCTCAATAGGGAACACTTTAGGAAATTGTTTGGTTATTGGCCCAAAGATAGAGTATTTTGACGATACTACTTTTTCCTTAATTTTGGTTGATATGGAAAATTCTATAAACGTTCTAGCCACCATTGAAAGGGTAGAAGATAGAATTTGGACACAAAATTGGACTACAAATGATTTCCATTCAAGTGTTGTACACATTTCTCTCTTAGTCATCTAGCTTATGAATGTCTTAGGGAAAGTAAACATGTAAAGGGTAGAATATGTTGGTGGAAGAACTCTAATCCTAGCCACCTAGTTGTTATGAAGTTAACAGATAGTGATTCATATGTTGAGCTTGACTCAGATAAGGAAGAAGGGCTTCTTCCTAGTGGAGCGAAACATTGCAACAAGATCTTCATAGTTCTATGGTTTTAGAGGTTATGGAAAAGGGAACATGTTCCCAACCCATTAATTCATTAGAGAACCAAAATCCCAAAAAGAATATAGAAGTGATAATTCCAATCCATAGTGAAAATGTTAATCCGAATATGGAAAAGGATTGGATGGTTGTGGCTTGAAAAAGAGGGGAATAAAACTCCCCTTAAGATGCACTTAAGATCCACTACGAAGAGGTCACCAAGATGAATATCTTTAAGTTTTGATCTTCTTGTGCTGCAGGTTTGAATGTGTCATTTGGTTTGGATGGGATGTTGTTTTTTTATGTACCTCTAGTATAGGATTCCTCATTTAATCTTCATTGTTTCATATTTTTGTCTAATATATGTACGGGGTATGGTCCCCTTAAACCTCCTTTGCCTATAATTAAAAAATAATAATGAAGATAAAATAACAAAGGTTGGTCATGAGGATATACCACATTTAGCAAAAATATCAAAACTATTGTGACATTAAGGACGAAATATAGCTTGATTATCCATCAATATGCCAAATAATTATTTATTTAATAATTAAGAAACAATTGATTCTTTAAATGATGCAAATCAAGATTCTATTATTGAAAGATTCGAATAATTCCAACTACTTAATTAAGATTAGTTTTCTTCAAAGTGAATGCAAAAATAATGATTTCATTTAAAATTTAAAATAATTAACATAGAAAAGGAATAACCTAAAAATTATGTATTTCCTCCAATTATCTATCCAACCCTAGATTGTTCACCAAGAACATTCTCAACAGGTGTATGATCATTGTTGTTTCTATAAAGCACATGAATTGCCTTTCCAAATTTCAATTGTTATCTTTATAAAATTATGTGATGTGTGCCAATGATGACTAAAATATGAATAAGAAACACAAATCATTGTGTAACTTATTATTTAGATCTTCCTAATTCTCATATGATTCTTTGGAATCTGTGGAAAAATTAGCTCTCCATTTTTTCATTCAAATACCTTGAGTTAGTAAAAATAGATAAAGGATTCATTTTCATCATGATCAAATCTAGAAATATTATTAAATGTTATTGTTTAGTTTAATGGATCACTTTATTTAAGTATCGATGAATTAAAAATGTGAATGTCTTATTGATCATTTAATATATCCTACCACGTTAACCATAAACATTTTGTGAGGCCATATAAGGAATTATATTGGATTTTATATGGTTTTTGGTAACATATTAACTTGATATATCATGATTATTATGCCGATTGGGGTGATATCCACTGATGGAGGTGGTCAATATTACTAACATAATGAAGTAAAATACCATGTACAATTATCTCTAAATAATTTCCTTATTATCCAAAATAATATATGCCTCAAACCCCAATATATATAATGAGATCTTTAAACTAATATAGGATACATCACAATAGAAATGCATTCTTACTAATATAATGGTTGATTGGTTGCTTCAAAATCTGAAATTGCTTTCATTGAAGATCTTTATAAAAATATTGCTCACTTGCGATAGCCTTTGCATCATTTTTTTAAAATGTGAAGGTTAACATGAAAATTATGTGAGAAAGAGAACTAAAATCCTCTTCACCCGCGTATTTGTTAGAAAGAAGGAGACTCTTGTATGGTTCACGTATGCTTTATGTTTTTCCTTTTTCATCGACACACCACTTGCAGTTCAACCATTTTCGTCATCAAGTTCCTTGGATTCTCGAGATCTTTGGAATAATTATTTCCATTTTCTTTATGGGTTGGGATTCATCATGAAATTTCATACTCACATTATAATTTATTTATAAACCCTATTAATGCGAGAGGGAATGGATTTTGTTGTATTAATGTGCATATTCTAACAAATTTTGAAAAACAATAAACACATAATGCATCGGATTTGTCTATGGTGACCCCAAATAAACTAACGTTGTTAACCTAGAAATAAAATCCATCGTAGTTAACCATAAATTAAAAATACCCAATGAATTTTGTGCCAATTTGTAAATTAGGTATGGTATTACCAACATGTCGAGGCAACCATAGTTAACTTTTATAAATTCTTTGTTCGATTCTCAACATTCTTGAAAAAGAAATGAGTGAGAGACGATTATATTCCTCTTCCCCCTCCCATTTGTTAGAAATGCAGATCTTCCATTTCAACGAGTTTTATTTGATAATTTGAATGGTTTTATTTGGAAAATAAGATTTAAAATATTTTAAGAAAACAATAAAGATGGAATTTAAAAGCAATTTGAGCGGTTTTTATTTTGAAAATAAGATTAAAATTATTTTACTGGTGTGATGTCAATGAAGATAGGAGTTAGAAAAAAAAACTTTAGAAAGGTCTATTGACCAATAAGACCATATATAAATGTATGCATAACAATATTCATCCTTCTAAATAAACATTATAAAATGCACAAGATCATATTAAATTGTCTAATCGATTGTATAGTCTATCATAGTCCGGTTGTTCTATTTGTCCATATTTACAATCTTTTAATTTTATTGTTCCTCATGGTCTTCCTCCCTCTTGGACTTCCCATATTATACACCCCATCTTCAAATCTGGAGATTCTCTTAAACCAGAGAACTACCGTACCATCATGATTGGGCATACTTTGGCTAAGCTTTTTGCTACAATACTTGATGATTATATCTCACAATGGGCAGAAAAGAAATGGATGCGGGTTAAGTGCACCAAGTTGGGGGGGCCAAAAGGGGGTCTTAAGTAGGCGTATTTTTATGGAAAAAAATCAACTTGTATGAGTTTTTGAAATAGTTACACTCAAAATTGGAAGATGTAGAAATATGAATCGTATAATTTTGAGTCTAGTTTCTAAGATACTAAATTTTATTGAAAACGGATAAGTTTAAGTGGGTCAAACAACTAAAATACCAACGAGATGCTCTGTTTTTGTTAAAAAACATAATAGAGTGACTTTTTCCCCCACCATTTTTGAGCACCATTTAGTATTTTTGAAAACCCTTTGGTAGAAAGATAGCTAGGAGCATCTAGTTTGGGCTCCATTTTTTTAGCAAATATTTTTTTATTTATGATTTTTCTAGTACAAAAATTTTATGTTTTGAAAAATAATGAGACTCGACCATGCACCCCCCCCTAACTACCTCAAAAAATATCGAAAATTAGATTTTTTTTTTTTTTTTTTTGAATATGTATAGAATTATGCCTAGTTTGGGCTAGTATAATTTTTTTAAATTTCGATCACCCAAAAAAAAAAGATACACCATGAAAGATAGACATATTTACACTTGAAAAATAGCTATAAAAAGGCATAGTTAGAAAATAAATAATATGGAAACCTTATATTAGTCGAGAAAATTTGAAAAATTATATTTTTAAAAAGAAGAAACTCTTCTCTACGTCGTGGTATGATTTTTTTAAAATGGGTCGATTGTTTTATTTTGATTTATCATAGAGGAAGTGGCATTTTACATTTTCTTGCAAAAACATGTTGTTCGTTGTGTTTGTTCATGCCTCGAGCTTGGATCAGGCCGGATCCCAAGCCTCGAGGCATGGCAGGCTTGGAAAGAATTCAAAATAGATATCAAGTCTTGAGTCATGGCTTTATGGAAGTATAAAAATGTAAATTTTACAAAATTTACATAAATAAATGTTTATCGTTATATATTTACGCATACTTATACTTTAAATTTATTTATGTAAATATAAGAAATTAGGGTCACTCTGCACCTTATGGAATTAGTCTCATAGCTCCATGAGTCATGGTTTAGGAGATAGTTTTTTAAAGTATAATTTGGTCAGTACATAGGTAATTTTTCAAGATTTCAACATTCAGCCTAAATCTTTTAGCATTTAACTTCTACAATCGAAACCCTAAACCATAGGCCATAAACCTAAACACTAAACTATAAACCTTGAGCCCTAAACCTAAACCCTAAACCTTTAACCATGATCCCTAGACCCTAAAACCTAAACCCTAAACCCTAAACCTTAAACATTTAGCCCTTACCCATGAGCCCTAAACCCTAAGCCTTAAGCCCTAAACCCTAAGCTATAAGCCCTAAACCCTAAACCCTAAACCATGAACCATGAGCCCTAAATGTTAAACCCTAAACCCTAAACCATAAAAACTAAATCCTAAACCCTAAACCTAAACCCTAAACCTAAACCTTAAACCGAATCCTAAACTCTAAACCCTAAGCCTTGAACCCTACACCCTTATCCCTGAGCCCTAAAATCTAAAACCTAAACCCAAGACCATATACCCTAAGCCCTAAGCCCTAAAACCTAAACCCTAAACCTAAACCCTAAACCCCGAGCCCTAAACCATAAACCCTAAACCTTAAGTCCTAAACATTAAATCCTAAACCCTAAAATTTGAACACTTAACCATAAACCCTAAAACCTAAACCGTAAACCATAAACCCTTATCCCTAAACACTAAATCCTTAACCTAAAATCCTAAACCCTAAACCTAAACCCTAAATCCTTAACCTCGATCTGTAAACCCTAACCATAAACACTAAACCCTAAGCCCTAAACCTAAAACCTAAATCCTAAACCTTAACCCTGAACCTTGAACCCTAAACCTAAACCCTAAACCTTAAACCCTAAACCATGAGCCCTAAACCTAAACCCTAAACCCCAAACCATATTTCATCAATATTTCCTAGTCTCATGCCTAGAACCATCATTGAGTCTGCTTATAGAACTACCTTGTTTATGAGAGGTGGGACAAGTAACTAAATGGATATGACATCTACCTTGTGCCTTATAATGCATATATTACACATCTCTTCCAAACTTGTTTCTCCCCACATATACTTGTGCTCTTGAATGTAAATTTATTCACACTCTGAAACAAATTTCACATTTCTCATATTTCCATGTATGGTATTATGCAAGCCAGGATGACCCATTGGAAGTTGGAAAAAATAACCATCACAAAAAAAAATTAATCTTAAAGGAAACAAAAGAAACATAGAGAATATATCAATGCAGAGGTGTAGGATCATAATTGAATTTCTGCGTAGTATCCTCTCCTCTGGAGAAAGATAAAGTTCAAGTGTTCTACTAGAATGGATAGTAAATTTGACAGAACTTCCTGAAGTGTTCAAAATAAGCATAGAAATAGGGAATGGCTAAGAACACTAAGGGGTTATCAATCACCTAGTAAATATTTCTTGTTTAGTTCTAAATGGGAGTTACCTAGCCTACGACTTAGTGACCTTCCATTCATTGATAATTCCTTATATGATAAACCCATGGATGTTTTCAAAATCCCCTGAACAAAAAGATAGGGGTAGTCATCAATCCTAGTGAAGGGTGTGATGTGATTTCCAAGAAACTTGAAATTCATATAGATTTAGAGGTCATAACACATGAATTTACAAATATCTCTATCATTATAAATGGAAGCCAAGTAACAGTGTCTCCCTGTACATCCAAGGATTGAGGACTATTAGGGTCTTTGGAAGGATTGGAAAGTCAGGAATATGACATTTCCCTCCTTCAAAATATCAACAGATGAAAGACATCAAATTTTGATGAATCTCTTTGAATTTTCTACCTACAAAGTCGATGAACCCTGAACTTTGTGACCTAAACCCTTAACCCTCAACCATGAGACCTAAACCCTAAACTATAAACCCTAAACCCTAAAACAAAAATAATAAATCCTAAACCCTAAACACTAAATACTAAACCCTAAAACCTAAACCTAAACCTAAACCTAAACCCTTAAACCCTTGACCATAGAACCTAAACCCTGAGCCCTAAGCCCCAAACCCTAAATACTAAATCCAGAGCCCCGAGCTCTAACCCCCAAACCTTAAACCAGTAACTCTAAACCCCGAACCTTAAGCCATAAACCATGAACCATGAACCCTAAACCCTAATCCCTAAACCATAAACCATAAACCTTAAGCCTTGAACCCTACACCCTAATCCTTGAGCCCTAAACCTAAACCTTAAAAACCCTAAGCCCTAAACCCTAAATCTAGAGCCCTAAGCTCTAACCCCTAAACCTTAAACCCATAACTAACCCCTAAACCTTAAACCCGTAACTCTAAACCTCAAACCCTAAGTCATAAACCTTAAACCATGCACCCTAACCCCTAAACCCTAAACCCTGAGCCCTGAGCCCTAAATCATAAACCCTAAACCTTAAGGCCTAAATGTTAAATCCTAAAGGTCCTAAACCCTAAACCCTAAAAACTAAATCATAAACCCTAAACCCTGACCCTAAACCTAAACTCTAAACCCCAAGCACTAAATCCTAAACCCTAAGCCCTAAACCCTAAACCTAAACCCTAAACCCTAAGCCCTAAACACTAAACCCTAAACCCTAAAACAAACTCTGTGACCTAAACCCTACGAACCCTCGACCCTTAACACATGAGACCCAAACCCTAAATTATAAACCCTAAACCCTAAAAAAAAAAATAAACCTTAAAGTCTTAACACTAAAACCTAAATCTAAACCCTAAACCCTTAACCCTTAACCCTAAACCTTAAACTAACCGAGACATGATCCTTAAGCATGTAAACCCTAAACACTAAATCTAGAACCCTAAGCTCTAACCCCTAAACCTCATATATTTCTAGTAGGTCTCATGAGTGAGTTATTTTTGAATATCTTAGGACCATATTTCCTAGTCTTGTGTCTAGAACCATCATTAAGTCTTCTTTTACAACTACCTTGTTTATGAGCTCGGTGGGCATTTCCCTCCTTCAAAATATCAATAGATGAAAGACATCAAATTTTGATGAATCTCTTTGATTTTTGTTCCTACGAAGTCGATGAACCCTTTTTCAGTTGAATACTCTCTATCAATACTAATAAGAATGGGTAAGACACAAAACATTACAGTGAGTGAAATAGTTCGCATGCAATGGGCATTTCCCTCCTTTAAAATATCAGTAGATGAAATGCATAAAATTGTGATGACTCCCTTAAATGTTCTACCTATGAAGTAGATTAACCTTTTTTAGTTGAATACTCTTTGTCAATACTTATAAGAATGGGTAAGACATAGAACATTATTGTGACTAAATGGGTGAGCCTAATCCATGAGCCTTAAATCCTAAACCCTAACCCTAACCCTAACCCCTAAACCCTAAACCTCAAGCCTTAAACCCTAAACCCTGAACCCTAAACCTTTAAACCTTAAACCTAAACCTTAAACCCTAAACCTTTAAACCTAAACCCTAAACCCTAAACCCTAAACCCTAAATCCCTAAACCCTAAACCTAAACCCAAACCTACCCTAAACCCTAAACCCCTATACCCCTAAACCCTAAACTCTAAACCTAAATCCTAAACCTAAAACCAAAAAACTAAACAAACCTATAACCTAAACCTAAACCCTCCCTAAACCATAAACCCTAAGCCCTAACCCCTAAACCTAAAGCCCTAAACCAAAACCCTAAACCTTGAACCCTCAAAAATAAACCCTAAACCCTAACCCTAAACCTAAAAACCTAAACCCTAAACCCTAAACCCTCTAATCCCTAAACCCTAAACCCTAAACCCTAAACCTTAAACCCTAAACCCCTGAACCTTAATCCATAAACCTAAACCCTCAACCATTGACCCCTAAACCCTGAACCTTGAGCCCCTAAAACCCTTAACCTTGAACCGTAAACCCTAAAATCTAAACCGTAAACCATGAACCTTAAGCCATGAGCCCTAAACCCTAAACCCTAAAATTTGAACTATGAGCCTTAAACACTAAACCTTAAACTCTAAACCTTGATTCCTAAACCCTTAGCCATAAACCCTAAACCCCGAACCCTAAACCCTAAATCATAAACCATCACCTAAAGGAAAGTCCTAAAAAGATCATTCATTATGTTTCAGTGTGTAGGGAATAGTGTTTAAGGTGATCGATTGACTCATTTAGTTTTGATGAGAGACTACTTCCTTTAAAGGCATAAAAAGACATTTTTGGCCATTTTGTAGTTAATTGAACACCCTTCATAACAAGCTAAAATGAGCTAGTCATGTCATTGAGTTATCAAGGACCATTATTTGTGAAGTATTAAGGCATCTTTTTTCTCCATAAGAGACATATGAGCAAAAACATGTATGAGAATCATGAATTTGATTCCATGAAAGGATGTTTTTAGAGCTAGGAAAGGTGAGGGGATGATCTTTATATGGAGCACCATGTTTCTAAGAATGAGCAATCATCTGAGTTCACTTGATGCAATTCACTTGGTACTATTCGTAATAACTCATTCAACACCTAGTAGTGTTATCAAACCTTAAGGAGGAGGCACATTACAATCACCTCATTTTGGCCATAGGACAAGAATCCCATTTAGGGAACAATCCTCTATCTACAAAGTGAGGATCTCTTTTTAGTAAGAAGTAGACAAACATCATAGAGTTAATTCATGGTCACTAAAGTGAATTATGGACCAAATTTAAAAATTAGTACCAATTCAAGTAGTGGTAGGGCCAAAATCCATTTTAGAAGGTCAAAAAACCTAAAAAATGACTATATGCTTTCCCAAAACAAATACCAACTACAATATATATGCCCTGAAAGTTTTAGGTCATTTCTGAAATCTGAAAATGAGTAAGTACTGACTAGATTAGATTTTGAAAAACTATCTTCTAGATTATAATTGTTAGAGCTACGAGACCACTTCCATAAGGTGTAGAGTGACCCTAATTTCTTATATTTACTAAAATAAATTTAAAGTATAAGAAATAATAAAAGTATACTTAAACATTTATTTTTGTAAGTATAAAACACCAAAACACATATACATGGTCCATACTACTCAAACGCATACGCATTTTGACTTCTTTGAAACGCATACGCATTATAGGTTCGGTGATTACCGAGCCAAAAAATTAAAACGTGAGCGTGGTTTATCAAAACGCGTACGTGTTTCGTCTATTTTCAGGTTTTTGTCCACTTTTTGGCCCCTAACTTCATGCACTTACCCTTCGGGCAAAAGGTAAAGAAATTTATAGAAGGAATCACCAAACTAATGATCACATATTCACTTTAGTTGCCATTATAGAGGAAGCAAAGGCTAAAAAACAAAAGGTATATTGTTGTTTTGTGGACTTCCATACGACATTTGATCTGATAACAAGACATCTTTTGATTCAGAGGCTAAAATATTTGGGTCTTCCTGACATGGTAATTTCTCTTGTCATGACTTTATATGAGAAAATTTTTGGGCATATTCGTACCAAATTGGGCACTACTAATGACATTCATAGTAACATAGGTGTGAAACAAGGTTGTCCACTATCACATACACTTTCTAGGCTCTATATTGATGAGTTAGAGGATCTTATCTCCACATAATTAGGTAGCATGAATGGTTGTAGCCTCCTTGGGATCTATATTGCTATTTTATTGTTTGTATATGATATTATTTTTCTTTCACACACAATTACAGAACTTTAAAATCAGCTTTATTCATTGAGCTATTTTTGTGATAAGAAAGGCCTGGAAGTAAATCTTGCAAAGACAAAACTCATGGAATTTAATACAACCAAGAAAGTAACATCTACAATGAATTTTTTGTACAAAGGAAAACAAGTTGAGGTGGTATCCTCTTACACTGCTTGGGTGTGTTTTCTCTAGTCCACCTTTTAGCTTTGTTCCACTAATAGAAGCAAGAATGAGCAAAGGCTATGCAGCATTGATGGCCTTGGAAAGACAATTTTTTCACCCCAATTTCAAGATATTCAAACAAAGATTCGACTCTTTCATACATTGGTTACACCATCATGAGACAAAATGATTTAAATTGTATGTAAAGAGTTTTCATTTCCATGTTATCAAAGAATATTCAAGCCAAAAGAACAGTTCCTCACTCAATTATTCTTGTTGAGTTTGGGGTATGTCCTCTATTTATCTCTTTGATTTTCAATGTTATCACTATGTTGTATAGGCTTCAATGCATGGCAGATTCATTTTCTGGTCAAAATAGGTATCCATATTTGGCACTTAATCTTCTATACAACTTGCCAAAAAGGGATACAAATCTTGTTGGTATGCAAGAGTTATGACTCTCCTTCAGAAGCTTAATATTGATATAGAAAGACTTCCTCCTCTTGGGTTTTCTATTAATGCTCCTCAACTCACTAAATTGTAACTTAACGGGAATATACGAGAGGAGCTCACTAATTCTTATTTGAAAGTTACATGGTTTTCTCTAAAAGAGCCTTTGAAACCAAAACTTCTTCACTATTTTCAATTTTATTCCTGCTTCCATGAAGATCAAAACAAAATTCTTGAATACATGAAGAGGTTTTTTCCTTCATGCCTAAGGATCCCTTTAGCTCAATTTCACATTTTCTCTCACCCTCTATGGATGGAATTTGATCATAGCCTTCCACAACATGAGCGGATTTGTTAGTTGTGTTTTCTAGAACCTGAAAGTGAAGAGAATTTTATATTCAAGTGTCCCATCTACTATGAAATTCATGGAAGATATCATTGTCTTTTCAGAGATTCCAATGGATCTTTAAGGAGCCTCATTCAATATGAAGATCGGGAATGATTATCTTTATTTATTCGTGAGATACTTCAAATTCAGGAAAGAACACTCAAATTGTAGTCCTTAAATACAAATAAATACGAAATATCGGTTCTTACTTCAAAATTACTTGATTTAAGGAATCTTAAGAGACATCATATGCGAGACAACCTGGTCCGGATGTGTCGAGACAGCGCACTTTCTATTGGTTTCAAGCTCTCGACCTTCTAGTAGTTGATTTTTTGTTTCCATTTTTACTATTTATGGAGATGCTCGGCACTCCCTTTATGTTACAGTTCTTGGTTTGTATTTTTCTGTCCTATATGCCATTCTTGCCTTACGTGGACATTAATATCTAAATAGATAAATATTCAAACATAGAAAAGATAAATAAAAATGTGGGAAATAGAATATCCTCATCTTTTTTTCTTAAGTCGGTGGACGACAATGCATATATTTCTAGAAATGGATAACAAAATTGTTGGTCTTCTATGTTAGGATTATTGAGTAGTGTGAAAAATTAGCAATCTAGTTGGAAAACCATTTGAATATAAAAAGATGTCAATAAATGGAAATTAAATAACATGGATAACTTAAACACGATGTCAATATTGTTTAACAAAATAATGTTTACTCAAACAATATTAAACTCTCTAATGATTTTCTCCTATTCAAATAGATTATAACATATGTTTAATTATATGTAACACTCTATTTAAAAGTTAACAATATTAGCTACCATGTTAACTTCCAACATCTAGAACCTAAAATGGGAAAGAGAGGGACATGTGACACTTTGGAGATAAAGAGGCCTCTCTGGGTACTCTCCAAGCCTTCTATTTCCTCAAAATAAACATAGTGGGGTGAAATTTTATATGCTTTTTTATTATCATAAATAGCCATACAACATCTATAATGTTCCCTTAGTGAGGATATACAAATTTTGGTTCCTCCTAGATTTGAACTAAACTTACTTCATTATCCCTTTTAGTTTTAAGGCCAATCCTAGTCTCTATACTCAGTCCCTTTTGTTCTTAAGCGATCTTACCGTCTTCGGCCAAATGACCAACAACCCCGGACATGGGTTGTTCCGATAAATTATCAACCTTTTCATTTGCATTATCACCTCCTATTTATAGTTGTGCATGCCTAATCTTTCCCACTTCTCTCTCTTCTAAGATGGTTCCTCCAACTTTCTCATCTAATCTTGAAATTTCAACTAAGATCCTTAAATGAGGTTATCTATGTAATTTGATCTTGGCCAATCCCCTTACACCATGTCTCTTTGTAGTTGGATACTCCTTATCTTCCATTTTACATAATCTAGACACCATTAACTACGTGACCCACATAGCCATTCTTTTATCCTTTCTTTTTCCATTTCTAGTGTGTCTTTATCTTTTCGGGCCTTGTTTCTCACACTTTTGTTGTGTCCTTTCCCTATGTTCTGTATTCGCCAATATCTTCACACACTCCCTCTTCATCTCTTCATGCTTTTAGTGCTTCCTTGCACACCTTTGATGATTGTGTCCTTCCCATTGTGCATCTCCATCTTCTCTTGACCAATTCCTTTCATCTTCTTTCCATTTTATCCACCCAATCTTACCCGCCACCTTTGACTTGTGCAACATTCTTCCATAAATGATTCTTTGTTCCCAAATCTTGAGGTCACTTCTCCCATTTGGCTTGGTCACTTATCTCCACTACTATCCTTCACCCCTTTTGGCATTTATTTATCTACCATGTGTTCCTTGGTGACTTCCTTTTCTCCTTTTATTTTTAAGATCTACTGGATCTCATCCTCTTCTCGTACTTCTATCCTTGCACATAATTCTTATGAAGATTTCTCCTTGCACTACCTTTATTGAATTTACTTACGGACATATTCTTCTTTACGCGAATCTCCTTTACACTTCGCTTCTTTTACACACTTTTATGTACACTTTTTCTCCTTAGACCTCTCTCGGGCCTAATCCTTATCGTGCACCATGTTTTATGTCCACTCTAATAACCTCTCCTATAATTTATTTGCAGATGCTTCCTTGAGATAACACCCTCACTTTGTGGAAATGGTGCTCCCATCACTTTGTGATCATACCACGGCACTCTTGTTTCTTTTCTCAAATGAATCACTCAATTCTTATGTGCATCTTCCTTCTCTTGTGCATTATTTTTCTAGGTCTCAAGATGCCCCTACATTAAACATTCAAGGTACTTTTAACTTGAAGTCCTCCTCAACCGAGTTTTAGTGTGTGGCAACCTCACCCTTTGGAAAATATCCGTGGGTAATATCAACTCCTTTAACCTTTGATTCTTCCATCTCCCTGCACTTCTTCTAGTGCTTCTTCTAATCCTTTGTCATTTCCTAGTCTCCTCACCTTACGGTTTAGCACTCTCCATGCAAGTGTCTTCCACTTCTTAAGTTATCTATTTCAATCCTTCTACTTTATAATTATATCCTCTCTAGTTTGACCTACTTTGGAATTCTCCTCTCTTTCCCTATCACTATGTCATCGTGACATTTTCTCTTAACACCTCTTTTCTCTATGCATTGCTGCTCATTTCTTCCTTTATTCCTTTGTGATTCTTCTATGTGTCTTCACTCCATGCTTATTTTATGCTCATTAGCCAATATTCCATTGTGAATCCCTACTCAAATATCTCTCTACACTTTTATTCTAACACAACTATTTTGCACCTCCACATTTCCCTTACTGCGGAATTCTTGAGGATTCTTCTCCCCCTCACCTCTCGGGATCTATTAGATAACACTCTTGTTAATGGGCTTTATCTCATTCCCTCTTTTTCTATGGTAATTTAGGCTTTAGTTGTGGTGTTATCTCCCTTTGTCTCATATTTTCTTCCATCACCATTTCTCATGCATAAGACTTTGGATGCTTTCCATAAGAAAAATCCTTGAGATATCTACAAATATATTCTCCTCTGTGTGCACCTATTTCTATGCGTACGTAAAAACTTCCATGAGTTACTCTTAATATTTTGCCTTTGGAGTAACGTCTTCTAGGTCAGACTATTCTTGGCCTCTCTTGATTGTAGCATCCTCTTTCGCAATATCTAGCAATTTCTCCAAATTATCGTCACAATCCCTTTGGATTGTGTTCTCCTCTTTCTTTGTGCACTTTTATGCATGCCTCCTCTCAATATCATTATGTATCTCCTTATTGGGTACACTATTTTTTATGCAAACTCTCACAATCTCCCAAGATAGCTTGGCTTCTCCTGTAATGGTACTCCCATTTTTCCACGAGATCCCATCTTCACTCCTTTGGGATGATCTCCTTCACATCTCCTATGAATTCTATGTGTGTCTCTTTTTGGGTGACTTTCTTATAATTTCCTTTTCCTTCTATGTTTCCATAGTTTCCTCTCACGACTATGTGCATACCCCTCTGCACTCATGTTCTCTTCTAACCATCTCTCTTTCTTTCGAGTATCCTCATTTACTTGCGTGATAATTTTACGTGTTTCCATTTGATGTGCCTTCACTTGCACATATTTCTATGATACTCCGTAGTATAACTCTTCACTTTTGGTGACGATCCCACACTAGGATCTTCTTCTCCATTGTGTTCCTCCCACACAAAATTTGGATGTGCCTCCATGCACACCTTCTTTTTATTCTTTCCAAGCATTCTTTTTACATTCTTTCCATCATTCCTTTGACTCTCTATCTATTTATTTACCTCCTCGGCACCTTTTTTCACAAGCCCTAGTTGTCTTGGGTGGTTTTCTTTTGAGTTTTCCAGTCAAATCCACACCTCCAAGAGTTCTTGAATCTCCTTCATCATTTCCTTGAGATTTTTCATGAATGTTATGTTTGAAATGTCTCCCTTTCTTGGCACCATCTTGTGAATCATCACTTGGATGTTACTTGTGTTCTCTACCCATATTTACTCACAATGTAAAACACAAACCCCTTCTAACTACCTCACATTAGGTAGTCTATTAGCTTCATCTACAAGAAATTATCATGCTCGATATTAATTAACAAAGTGGATATAAAGAGGCCTCTACCACGTACTCCCTAAGCCTTTCATTTCCTCAAAGTAAACACAACCTAAATTTATTGTTTATGTTTTATCTATTATCATAAATGGTCATACGACATATATAATGTTCCCTTAGTGGGGATATAGAATTGTTGGTGCCTCATAGGGATAAACTAGATTTATTTCACTCTCTCTCTCTCTCTCAAATTCAAGGCTGATCTCACCCTCTATATGTGGTCCATTTTGTTCTTGATTGACCTTGCTTGGTCTTGGCCCAATCTCCAACAACCCCAGGCTTGGGTTGTTCTAACAACTCAATAACCTTCTTGTTGGTGGTCTCACCTACTATTTATAGTTGCACGTGCCAAATATAACTTGCTTCTCTCTCATTAGATCTAGTTTCTCTTTCTTTACTAGTCAGACTTCAAATTTGAACTAAGATCCTTAAAAATCTTATTTGTGCAAGATTATCTCGGCGAATCCCATTGTGTCATGTCTCCGATAGTTAGATCCTCCTTATCTTCCATTCCATCATTTTTTCACCATAAACCAAGTGATCCTTTGATCCATTATATTCTTCCTTTCTTGTTAGTTGTCATTGCATCCTTATCTTTTCAAGTCTTCTTTCTCGGGATTTTATTTTGTCATCTCCCAATTTTCCATAATTCACCAATATCTTTGCATGCTTCCTTTTTGTTCCGTTTGCACCTTCATTACTTATTTTTACACCTTATCTGGTGGCATCATTTCCCCTACACGTCTCCATATTCTCTTGAACATGTCCTCTGGTCTTCTTTCCATTTCATATGCCCAATCTTAAGTACCACCTTTTAAATATACGTCATTCTTCCACATATGCATCCTAGTTTCAGCATCTTGTAGTCACTTCTCCCATCCCCCTTGGTCATTTGTGTCCATCACTATCCTTTACCATTTTGGTAATTACTCATCTTTCATTTGTTCCTTCCTTGGAAACTTCCTCTTCTCCTTCAAATTTTGATATCCACTTAGATCTCGTCCTCTTTTATACTTTTTCCTTGCAATTTATTCCTTATGATAATTCTTCCGTAGCTTTTTCCTCATGTCTCCTTTCCTAAATTTCCTTTGGGGAAATTCCTTCCTTACATGATACTCCTTTATGATTCTCCTATTTTGCACACTCATCTATATGGTTTTCTCATGAGACCTCTCTTCTTCATCCTCTAATTAGTACACCTTGTTTCATGTGGAAATTAATAACCTCTCCTATGATTAATTTGCAATGTTTCCTTCCATACAACACCCTCACTTCATGGAAATGGTTCTCCCATCTTTGTGCTCATCCTCGGGTACTATCCATCCTTTTATACCACGTTTCCCTTAATTCTTGTGTGTGTATTTCTTCTCTTGTGTAGGTTTTATTTAAGTCCTGGGATTCCCCTACATTAACATGGGTACATTTGAATTAGTGGATTAAGTAAAATAAAATCCTAACATAATATAGGGCTTACACAAATCAAATAAGTTGATGTCATAAGAGGGGATATAAGTTTCATTAACCTCTACTATATCTGACCCCAACATGGCACCCACATCACCAATTTGTTTCCTAACATTAAAGTATGTTTCTAATTTATTGAAATTAAGCATATCCATTTTATCCACGATGTAATTTATTCATTTTCTAACATACATCCATAACATCCCAATAAAAATTGTAAATGTAGATAATCTATTTTATTCAAATTTTCATATGTTACTCATGTCTAAATTTGTGACATCTCTTGATATTAATAATTTCATGAACTATAGTGATTTGTAAAGAAATTACTTGATTGGATCTAAATATAAATACAATATACCACCAAAAACACCAAATTAGAGAGAAATGATCACAATGTGAAATAATAATGAATTAGATACTTGAGGAGGAAACCTCTAAACCATAGAATATGAATAAAGTGCTCAATATGATGATCATCTACCACATAAAAAAATCCTATGTGTACCCTACTTTCCTATGCACAGCACCAAGGAAAACCTATTAAGCATATAAAATCATTAATTAATTTGATATGACATGCTACGAGATAATTTTAGACACATGTTTCCAATACATATCCCTATATATGACCTAGGATTAAGGGCGTAGCATGTCCCTCCCCTTTAAATAAATATTGTCCCAAATTTTGGTAATATCTAGATATTTCTTCTGGAATGCTTCATCTTTCCATGTCATATCTTCAATGTTCAAAGTATTCCACTTGATCGGATACTCAATAAAGGCCCGTCTCCTCAACTTCTCGGTGCATCTCTATAGGATTCCTTTAGGCTATGGAAGATGATACACCCACCTCATCAAGCTCATCTAATAATGGTGATACGACACCTTCTACCCAATGACCTTATTCAAGAAAGAAATAGGGAAAACTGGATGTATTTTAGCTGACTAAGGAAGCTCCAATTTATATGCCACACTACCAATTCTAAAACACTAGATAAGGACCATAGTATTTACGTGATTTTTTTATATTTTTTTGTTTCTTCATAGATAGTTTCTTATATGGATGTAATCGTACAAAAATAAAGTTTCTCACTTCAAATCTTCTCTCACTATGGTGTTCATAAGCTTGTTGATTCATATGGTTTTGACGTACTACCAAATTTTATTTAAGACTAGAGGCAACCTTTTTGTTGGTGTTGAATTTATTCTTTAACTACTCTTACTTTAGGTTATACCCTCAAGTTAGAGGTGAGGGATAGTGGATGATATCCATATAATGCCAAAATAGCGTACATTTTGGATGAGGTATGAAATTAAGATTTATACCACCATTTTGTAAGTTGTAGCTACTATAACCATCTATCCTAATTATTTGAAGCAAAATAACATAGATACCCCTGTAAACATTTTTAGTACCTTAATTTTTCCATCGATTGAGGATGATGTAATGAACTATGATCTAGTTGAGTACCTAAACATGAGAATAAATCAGTCCAAAATTGCTAGTAAATATAGGATCACAAAGTCACTTACTTATAATGTTAGGTGTTTCATGTATCTTTTAGACTATATCCATAAAAGTTATAACCATTGATATTATTGTAAAAGGATTATACAAGGCATAAAATAGATTATATTTGTAAATTCTATCCAAAACCACAATAATTACACTTTTCCTGCATATTTTGGTAGTCGCATGATGAAAGTTGTGAAAACTGTACACCACTCACCGAGAATAGATAGAGGTTAAAAAATTCCTAGATACTTAATAATTTATCTCTTGTTATTGTGACACACCAAGCATTCTACCACAATTTTACACATCCCCTTTCAATCCTTTCCAAAAGAAATACTACTTACATGTTTTCAATAACCTTGAATGAGCCCCCACTAGAGAAGAATAGACCTCTAAGAGGACACTGGTATTTAGGGTAGATTTCTTACATAAACAAAATCGGTCCTTATACCACAATGCATGTTTCTTCCATAGAAAGGTTTTTGAAATGCTTTTAACCTAATGGAGATTCTAAATCAGAATGTTTGTATTTTTTTCATTCTACCATTATTATCTTACTTTCTCTACTTAATCTACATGTAATATAGACATGGAATATAACAAGGTTAGTCCGGTCTCATCTCTCTTAAAGAGTGCATCAACTATCACGTTTTATTTTCCTTTCTTGTAATGTATCTCAAAGTGATATCCTAAAATATTTTTTACCCATTGTTTATTGTTATTTAGATGATATCATTTTATCCAATAAGTATTTCAAGTTATAATTATCTATACCTTACCTCAAAGTTCTGACCCATGAGATGCGATCTTAATTTTTTTGTGGGATGAAGAATAGACATCATTTTCTTCTCATATGTTGTTTAGATATCGTCTTATATTTTATTTGACTAATCTTAAATGAAATGGGGAAGACTAATTACATAAGTACTACACACATGTCATACCCTAAAGAATGGCATTCAACGGTGAAGGTTTTAGATAAATTTGGGGTATCCATAATTGGATAGATACACATGTTCTTCTTTAGTGACTCAAATATCTATTTTTATTCCTCGTCTCTTGATGAAAATAGTCTTTCTTAATAAAGTTTTGAGTGTTGTAATAACTCTACCATAATTTTTCACAAATATGTGATAATAACACATAAGATCGGAGAATCTTATAAGGTTTTTAGGGTTTTAAGAACTTTTCATTCCACCATGACCTTTATCTTATAATAATCCACATTTACACCTTCATCGGACACTATATAACCCAAGTATTCTACCTCCTTACTCCAAAATAATACTTGGAAGACTTAGCACAAGGGTGTTATTTTTCAAGAATCCGCAAAACTTTATTGAAATGATTTAAATGTTCCTCCTAGGTATTTATTTAGATTAATATATCATCAAATAATACCAAGAAAAAAATTCACATAATTAGTCTAAAGGTTGAATTCATCAAACTATGGAAATTAGATGGTGAGTTTGTGAGGATGAAGCACATTACTCTAAATTCATACTAGCCCTCATATGTCCTAGATGTTGTTTCATGAATATCTTCATCATGAAATTTGATTTTATGATATCTATATCTAAGATCTATTTTTTAAATAAACAACACCATGTAAATCATTTAATAAATCCTTAATGATAGGAATACAATACTAATATTTTCTTGTATATTTTTTGAGATCTTTGTAGTATGATGATCATCTACCATATAATAACTCTTTTACATACCCTACTTATCCTATGTAAAGAACTAAGGATACTGCTAAGAATATGCAAGCATAAAAAATATTATATGACATGTTAGGAGATAATGTTAGCCATATGTCGGTTATACACATCCCGATATATAACATAGGATTAAGGGGGTAGAAATGACCACTCCTCCTCCTTGAGTCTAGTGCACCTAATATAATCCTCTTGCATCTAAGAAAAATATTGTTGTTAGCCTCTAAATATAAAAAATTATTATCCTCGAGAATAGATAAACTTTTATTATTTTTAAGAAACACTTGCATATTTGTTGTGTAGGTTATATAACTATAAATATTCACATACCTTTTGTTTTATGATCATCATCATAGTTTTGAAACTAAAAATTTGGTAAAATGACTACACTACCATGGTTGTTTCATAGCTACAATTAAAAAATTACCACGAAGGTCCCACCCACATCTATTTGTTTCACCATCTATATCCTTAATGTGTTAACGACATTAAAAACTCGAAACAAAAATAATAAATTCCAAAAACAAAAATACATTAATCTATCCACCACGACCGAGTTTTTATATGTTTTCCACACATTTTGTTATCCCTACCTTGGATTGTAATAAAATCTAAAAACTAGGTTTTTAACGTAAAATAGAGTGAAACTTACCTTTCCCTAGGGATTTCCTACTTACATTGATGTTACCACCATCCTCTCTCTAGTAGCTCCATATAGATTTTCCCGCTAAATTTTTTTCCCCACTAAATGTTTTCCCCATAAGGGCTAGATCTTGATTTTCTTACATCATAGGGAGTTTTTTGAAGTACTTTAACTAAATATGTGCTAAATTCATGTTATGATCAAAGGATAAATATTAGAGTTTTAAAAAAGAAGTAATATTCGACTTAGAAACAATCATCACAAATCTAAATGTTTATATATAAAGAAAAAAAAGCATACACAAGAAAAAAAGATAGATAATAATTTAAAAAAACACATGATGCATTTATATTCCTCTAGATATGGTTGGAAATGGTAGTGTTTAATAATCTACAAACCATCCAAAAAGGACTAAAAATTCCTTATAGTTTTTAGAAAATTCAAATACTCTATAATCCACCTTTTTACACAATATAATAACTTTTTCACACCTTTTTTTGTATAGTCTAGTTCATCTCTAACCCTAATTGTACATTATCATATCCTAGCTATCATAAAATCTCAATATCAAAATTAAAAAATAGTTTGAACCTTCCTTTTTAAGTCCTAAATTATTATATTTCATTAATATCTTATATTAGGATCTAAATTTTCTTTACATACTATAGGTCCTAGTTTGAATTCAAGAACTATATTCATGCATTTAAGAGATCAAGAGAAGTGAGTGAACAAAAAATAATCCTTGTGACAACAAAAATTATAATAAAAAGTTAGAGTATTGTAGACATAAAATTACACACTTTGTTATCTAGTCCGATCGCATATTACTATTCATGTGATTCCTAAGTAAGAAAAGTACTAATTAACCCATGCATTTGGCCACCTTTCTTTTCTTTCTATTGCCACATTTGGTCTTACACCCTAACTTTCTCGGTCTTCCTTTTTACTCCTCGGCATTTATCATCATGGACATTAGCTCCCAGACAAGACGCTAGCACTAGGTGTCCTCGTCCCCTCTAGGTTCTATTGACCTATTTGTACTTTGTTCACATATTTTGGGTCCTTTCTATCTGTTTGAGCATCTTATATTTTTTTTTGTCGGTATTTTTGGGGTTAATTAGGAAATTCAAGAAAGGTAATCGTATAAATATAAATTCTTGTGATCATAATAAAGGATCAAGCACTAAGCAATAGATATCACCACCTAAGGTTGTATCCATCAAGCATTCAAGAGCATTCAAGACATCCATTCTAGCATCCATTCAAAGGCAAGGGACTGCATTATTCTACATACACTTCATAGGAGGGGAGTTCATTTTATTCTATGCACACATCTATTGCATTTCTTTACATCTATCTTACCTACCCGTGATCAAGTGTGACATACACAAGAGCCACCTAGGGCACAATTCAGGAAACATGCATATAGAACTATATTAGATCTTACATGTAGTCCAACAATCGGTTGTAATATCACCATTGTGATAGTTGAGGATATTCTGAACCCTCGTTTTACATCTTTCTTTTTAGAATTTAATGTGTCTTTGAGGGTTTTGCGGTTCATTATTTCATTGCAAGTTTCCAGCAACATTGGTGATCATTATGCAACCCTCACGAGACCAAAGGATAATAATATTGAACTTACGACCACTTAGAGGAGGTTTTCTAAGAATTTACATAGAAACAGGCCTAGGGCACCCACAGGCACCCGTGTCCTTCTCCAGACGCCCATTCTAGGTAGATCATAATCTCACACACTTCTCTAAGGTTATGTATGACCTTTCTCCCTCTATGTTTATCAAGCTAGTACTCAGTGAGAATCCAAGAATAGTTTGAAACAACTAAGTCATCTTACCTCTTCTCGTGTGCTTAGGGTTTCATATATTTTAGCTTAGTTTGTTGGGGTTAATTTTTGTACTTAATTTTTTATTCATTAAACTATTGCAATAACAATCAGATTAGGAATATATTTTCATATTTTTTCTTAATCATTTGGTGAGCTCCACTCATGATCGGTCATTTGGATCCTTCTTTAGTACATCATATTTTATGTCATGAATCCTATGGTTTGTCAAATCTCTATTTTTGAATTACTTCAAATGCATGCACCTTACAAAGATGTTCTTTAAAAACCCTAGAAACTAAATATCTCCTTAGAGATACATCACTCGCTCAAGCGAGTGGAATTTTTGATCGTCTATCGGATGAGTCTATTCTTCCTATTCCTACATCCAATCAACCCATCTATGAGTCAATTAAAGTTATACATTCTTTATTTCAAGATAAATTCCAGGCTATGGAATCCATGATTGCATCTCTAAAAAATGAAATCCAACATTTTAAGGACGTTTCTCAAGCTCATGTTAGTGATACTACATCTCATCCCATTTCTATGACTTCTACACATACTCACATCAATGAACCTCAGGTTTTACTATTTTTGGAGCCGCTCCAATTTGATCGCAATGCTAAAAAACATCACATTCTTACTGAGCTGCTTAATCATCAATTGAGCACTTTACCAACTACTCATTGCTATCCTCCATATCGAATGGTAAAATATCAAGGTCTCCCATTTTGTGTTTATCATTGGATAAATGGATATAACGAAAATTATTGTTACACTTTACAAAAATAATTGAGCATATCAAGCGTCAATGGTTTGTTTCATTCATCTGCACAACATTCTGTTGCATTCCCATCTACAAATACTACATCCAAATGGGATCCTAAATCTTATCCTTCTATGTCCAATGAGCATCAAGCCACTACTTCTAATGTTCCTTATTGGTTTAGTCAAGTGTCACCTATTCAATCCACTCAATCTCCTCTTAAGGATGGCCCCACTCCTCCTTCACTCAAGTTATCTGCAACATAACCAAGTAAAACTAAGAAATCACCTCTCAAGTTTCATTCTCCATCACCTCCTCCTACTAATTCATCTACAATATTACCAATTCAATATAAGAAACCTCCTCTAAATCTCAATTCAACCTAGCCTCCACTCAAGTCTTCCACAACATCATTAAATAAGCCACAATCATGCGCAAGGTCCATCCCTAATCTCCACTTCAGCACCCAATCACTTTTATCAAGGAAACTAATCCTTGCATTGATCCACTCAACGTCATCAACTATATCTCCATCACTTACATGCTTGGGTGGCATAACACTATTTATTTCTTCCCCCACATATAGCATTGACGACGTTTTATATCCTCATCGTTTCACATCTAGTCTCTCACATACATCATACACATCTTGATACACGATCGTATCATCATTACCTAATGATGCACTCCCATGCCACAGATTCACACTTGAGTATTGATGACATCCTATATATATGAATCACACACATAACACACTACACACTACATTACACATCATCTTATTTCTCACACATATTCATCATAATCAACACACATACGACACCTTCTACCACACATTCAAAATTACATACTACATACTCAACACACAAACAATACATATTTATTGCACTTATTCATCAATACAAACTTAACACAACAAAAAGAAATACAAGCTCTCCTTGCATCTTCAACAGAACATACAACACACTTGACACATTAACAACATGTTTCACGAAATATCTCTCCTAAGTCACACAACATGCATCCCTTATATCATATGACACATCTCTCTTGCATACAATCAACACACATATCTTTAATGATCTACATAGCCATACCATACTACCTATTCGATACTTTTACATGCAAAAAAATCTATTACAAACTTGACAAGTACACAATACATCTTCCTAAACGCACGGTATTACATAAACAATGTGTTCTAACTCATCATATCCTACTACACACTCTACTTTTGTACAATACTCATCACAATAAACACCTACCCGATTAATATCCTACAACAACAACACATTCATGACATATTTCTCTCCTGCATAAACAACACAATGCAACACACATAACACAACACACTACATACTACACATGAGATTACACACTTCACATCTCACATATTCATCTTCTTCTCACAACATCCACACTACACATTCATGATATATATTGTTGACATCTACTTTCACACGTTACGGTCATTACCCTATGATGCACTCTAGTTCCATGGTCCATACTCGATTGTTGAGGATCTACATTTCAAATGGACCTAACCACACTCACGCATTCAATCATTTACTCATTCACTCAAAAATCTACACTTTGTGCTTGGACAATCACATATAATTATGCCCAATTCAAACCATTTACCGATGACGCACTCTTGTTATACGGTTCATTCTTGACTATTAAAGGGGCATATATAAATTAACCTCATCTCATACATACACATCCACTCAGGGAGCATACTACTCCAATCATTCATTGTGTATTCCATTCCGTCTCATCCACAACATAGTACATACCTTGGTAACATTTAGTCTTGCTTACATTTACTTATTACACACTCATCTTGTTACACATGTTAGATAGATATCTTATATGTAATTATCTTTATCATACACACATGCACATTCACTCACTTTCTAGTTATGATCGTAGATTCTACATATCCATACATGCAACATGGATGCTTGGCACAATACCTATTACCAATCCCACAGTGGCTCCTAGGGGCATCCACTTTTGTAATTTACAGGTGTTATTCTTTCATTATATTTCATATCACATTATTATTGGATTATACATGCTTTGACATACTTATTATCTCTCTAACATGATAATGAGTGCTTCATGTGCAATGTTTTTGTCTAGAGCCTATTTACCACCATGGTTGTTTAATACATTACTTTTTCTATTTTGTCATTGTTTGCCACTTGTTTGTGGGCTTTACCCTTTGTCTTGTGTGCACACTTATCCATTTTTGGCTTAGTCGGCCTTGATTGTCTTACGACATCATGAGTGATGTCCCATGTTTGAAACCTACTTTTCGTGGTCTACAGTGTCTTCTTGCATTTTTTTTTTCTGTGTCTTAGCTTACACATTATCTTCTTGTTTACTTTCTTAAATTTCATATGCATGTTTTCTTGTACTAACACTTGTCTCCTAGCCACTTTTTTCGTGTGCCTTGGTTTACACCAAACACACTCCCTCCCCCTGCAGGGTATATTTTCAGCCCATCGGTAGGTCCTCCTTTGGGCCACATACTCCTTCAGCAATGTCACACACAACCTAAATGAGGGGGCATCGGTTGGTTGAATCATTAACCTCATACAGTCGGACTTCACCATAGCACAATATCAGTACAACACAATCGTTAGTATTAGACGGGGGTCATAATCAGACTTGGGTCCTTAGCACAACATAGACATTAGCACCCGGATAAGGAAAGTAATGCCTAGGCACCCCTGACCCTTCTTGGATGCCTATGATCGGGGGAATTTACATAGTATTTGACAATTAAATACACTCTATAGAATTCCACACAATGGCTTTTACAGGGCACACAATCCTTAGCACTCGACATGCATGCACTATACAACAATTTTTACTTTCGTGTCAGATCAAATTTTTCAAATTGTTAAATTTTTTACACACCATATTCGGTGGTGTTAAACATTGTGGTAATAAGTTAAAGTTTGTATGATAACACTATACTTTTATCCCTATACTTCATCCATGACTTGGCATGAGATCGCCCCAAAACTCACGGCCACAACCTGTGGCGTGAGATCGCCCAAAAACTTGTTCATACACAAACATATTCATGATCCTTTCTACACCATTTTTCTCATCATGGATTGGGTGAACATGTTTCTTTTTCACATTTTTGTATTTTACCTACATTTTACACATTTTGATCATATACATGCATATTTGACTACTTGTTTATTCTTCTCTTTTGTAGGTCTGTCCTTATTGGAAGTAGTAGTTACATCACAACATCAACAAAAACAATCACAACAATAGTGATATCTACAACATGTTTTTCCACCCTAGGGTCAACATCTCATCACTTTTTGTAGTTTCACATCTTTTGTCTCCAGTCTCCACCTTTTATCACTCCACACTTTTCCTTGTTCCTCAACACACTTTCGGCATCGATCTACATGGTTATAAGATATGCATCTATATCTACTTTTTGTTATCAAGATTTATCTCAACAACATAAAGTGGGAGAAAATGTAGACATAAAATAACGTACTTTGGGTAATTATCTAGTCCTAATTGCATATTGCTATTCACATTATTCCTAAGTAATAAAAGTACTAATTAATCCATGTCTTTGTCCACCTTTATTTGATTTCTATTTCCAAATTTGGTCTTGCACCTTTACTTGCTCATTCTACCTTTTTACACCTTGGAATTTATCATCTTAGACACCAACACCCAGCCAAGATGCTAATGCTAGGAGCCCTTGTCCCCACTTGACACCGTTGACCTCTTTGTACTTTGTTCACATCTTTTGGGCCCTTTCTAGCCATTTGAGCATACTATATTTTTGGTATTCGCCTTTTCGGGGTTAATTATGAAATTAAAGCTAGGGTATCATATAAATATAAAGCTATGTGATCATAATAAAGGACCAAGTCTTGAGCATTAACTATCACCAACTAAGGTTGCATGCATCAAACATTCAAGAGAATTCAAGAATCCACTCTAGTATCCATTCAAAAGAAAGGGGATGAATTATTCTACATACACTTCAAAGTATGGGATTTCATTCTATTCCATTTACACATCTATTACATTTCTTTACATCTACCTTACTTTATCTTTATCAAGTATCATACGCACAAGAGCCACCTAGGGCACAATGCACTCGCACAAACACACGTAGAACTAGATTGGTTTTGAAATGTCTTGTAGTGCTCGGTCGTAACATCACCATTGTGACAATAGAGGATAGTCTGACCCCTTATTTTGTATCTTTATTTTTTAGAATTTGATGTCTCTTTGAGGTTTTTGCAAGTCACTATTTCATTGCAGGTTTCCAACGACTTATGAGATCATTTTGCGACCTCATAAAAACCAAAGGTGAAAAACACCAAACAACTTTGCAACCACTCGGAGGAGGTTTTCTTATAATTTCCATAGATATGGGTGATCTGTAAAAAGGCCTAAGGTTCCCACAGCGCCCTTATCCCTCTCAAAGTGCCCTACTCTAGGAATATCATTATCTCGCACACTTCTTAGAGGTTACGTGTGATTTTTCTCCCTCAATGTTCATCTAGTCAGCACTTTGACATAGTCCGGGAATAGTTGCAAAATAGATAAGTCGTCTTACCTCTTCTTTTCACTTAGGGTTTCATATATTTTGACTTAGTTTCCTTGCATTAATTTTTTATTCATTTAAAGGCTACAAAAACAATCGATTAGGCATATTTTTTCAAATTTGTTCTTAATAAAGTATACATTCAAGAAATCAAGGAAATATTAATAATACCTAACATTCATTATTTTTAGCACCAAAAGTTTCTTCTAATATTTAAATTGATAAGGTTTGGGAAATTGTGTGACACTAAATTTCCCATTAAAATGTTTGCATTAAACTTTGTTCATAAATTTAAAAGGATTTATCACATTTATGAACTAAAAATAATGGAATGAAAATACATTTAAAAAAATATACCATATTATTATCATGGTTACAAGGTTTTCTCTCTATTAGGGTTCTAAAAACAAGATTATTTTCTTGAAAATATGCAAAAACATTTAAAACCTGAGCGAGTGATATGTTTCTCTTCTTTTTCTTAATCACATGATGGAAATGTTACAATTATGTCATCCATTTCACGTGGATTACATTTTTCTAATTATACTACACACACACAAAATTTGGGATTTGTCATAAAATTCTTTTCCATAACTTTAATCCTATTCTCGGTTGTGAAGGAAGTGGAAGCTAGGAAACTAATTCAACCTCACTTCTACTTTTCCATTAGCATTGATCCATGGTGGATCCCTTGGGCACATTAATAAAGTTTACCTTATATTTTTTTATGTTACGAAACATCAAAAATAATATTCTCTCTGTTATACCTTGTTATAGGGATCGAATGTTTTGCGTGGATTTATATAAACTCTAATTCTAGATCTTAAACTAAGATCTTGTGTTCACTAAGGTGTTGTCTCAATCTTTTCTCCCATATAGACCACCTACTGACCCATTTTTGGTTTTCTCCATGCCAAGTACTCTACCAACATGGCTCTAGATAATTCACATAAACTACAAGAACACCAAATGAACACTCTTTGAATATGTTAGGGGATGTACAAGAAAACCCATCAATAACCATAGATTTCAAATTTCAGCAAAAGTGTTGGCCAAGGAGAAACGGTTTAGCTCGATGTGGTTATTTTCATATTCGATTGATTTTGGCGAAGCCTTTCAAAGCTCCACAAATTAAATACGAGTAATAACATCTTGTGTTACAAAGTAAACTTGAAATTTTTCCTCGTGCTAAGGGCATATTCATCATGGATTTTGATTACATTGAGAATAGGAAGTATATTTTCCAAATATAAGGGTGGGATTAGGATCAACACCTACTTTTATCAAAACCTTGGTACCTAACTTTCAATCCTTTCACTGAAGCCTTCAACACTCAACCAATTTGGGTTCATCTACCATGCCTAGCATTTTAGTTTAGGATTGACTCCAATTTTTTTAATTTATAAATGCTTAGGTATGTTTCAATATTTTTACCCCTATACAAGTTATATTTTTCATACCACATGTTCTCACATTCTAGAATAAACATAAATACTTCTAAATATTTACCATCGAAATTGAACTAAAATTTTGGGACCAATCATGGTCTCAACCTCTTGACTATGAGGTTTTACCTTTCCACTACCACATATGCTTTGAAATAGGACTATCATATTTATAATTTAAGACAATGTATTTTTTTAAGGAATACCTCCCCCACCTCCTTATGGTGAAGGAAATTTCTACATACATTTCTAAATATTTTGAAAAGGAGGTTATGTGTGGGATTTTAAAGGCCAACTTGATCCAAAAGGTAATTTCACTTATCACATGAGACTCCTCTCTTTATTGATTCATGGATGGTTTAGATATTAGTCGGAGTAAAATAGAGCTTTAGATACCTCTAAGGATTTTTTGGGGTGCATGTCCTAAAAGATCTATAAGTTTTTATTCCTCTAGGACCTAACAACTTGGGTAGTGTAAAATATTGAGATTTCTGACCAAGAAAGAATGGAATCATATGAAGGGTATTAAATCAACCAAAATGGTTATAAGAAACCAAAAGGTTTGTCTTTATTGACTATGATTATGATTGATTTCATTATTTTATTAGTTTGTAGTTGGAGTTATCCTTTTTGATAAGGTTGTTGTAATTTTGTTATTTTTACGTTAACCTTCATCTAATTTGTTTGGTTGGGTATGGTCTATAAACTTGGTGTTGTGGATTTTTTTGCATTTGTTTCACTTGAACCTTCATTATTTTATCGTTTAGATTTTTTTATGTTGTGGGAACCTATCCAAACCCTTTATTCAAGGGATAGGTCCCTTTACATTCCCTATATTTACCTTTATCCAAAAAAACACTACACATGTAGGAACTAATGCATGTGTACTAGATCATGAATAACTTAATCTTAAGTTAATTTCATTTACTTGAGGTCTAGAATATTCTCAAGGTTTGTTTAATTAATATTTTATTATTATCAACGCAATCTTATATCCCACGCTTTAACTTAATTTTATTTTATTTTTAGAATGGTGAATATCCTTATGATAATCACAATTAGAATTAGAATAGATTGATTTCGGCTAGGATATGATCATATCAACCTCGAGGTAAATCATTCACCCACTTGAGGTGAATCCACTCACCCCCATGAAAACTTGGAAACACAAACACCATAATGGAAAAGAGGTGAGTAAATTCTCATGGGAAAGAGGTAAGGACCCCTTTGCATTGAAAATATCCTACCCTACCTATGGGTATGGCTTTGGGGGCTATTTTCAAGGAAAAAATGGCCCTTCACAAGCTTTGCACACTTCCCAAAAATCTCATTCTTCCCAAATCCGAATTTGGGTGAATGGAGTTCTCAGGAAGAGTGTAGCCTCCTCCTGAGCATGATTAAACAAACCAAATGCCAAATTAAATAAGATAAAATAAAATTAAACTCAAATAAATTTTAGGAGGATTAAGATCAAAATTAGATAAGTTAAACAAGGTTATCGCCAAAAAAATAAATTCTAAATAACACCCCAATTATATGAAATATGAATAAACATAAGTTGATTAATAACAGTAAATAATAAAAATTTAAAATATCAAACTACCATAAATGATACAAATAAAATACACCAATCATTTAAAAGGAGCGATAAACATATCCTCCTAAGCCAAGAACTCGAGATACTAATCAAATTTGCCTTTGGTACTAAAATTTCTCATATTCTCTAAAGTGAACATTGGTTGTTATAAAGAAGTTAAATCCCATAATCCTTTCCACTTAATTATTGTTTCACTTCTTGGTTTACATGTGTGGTAACTATGTGTTGTTAATAGATGAACATGATCTAATGTAGAGGTAGATAAATATGCCATTCTCAAAAAATCATCAAAAGAAACATGCAAGAACCAAGCAAAGCAACAAGACCCCCTAGATTTTGGTACTTTATAATTGAGTGCATGTTATAATATGGAACTTTATTATTATAGTGTTTTTCTTAAAATAAATAGTTAAAATGTAACAAACACGAAAAAACAAGCACTTTTTTAAAAAACGGCACTCGAATCTAAGTTTTGCCGATAAAAATATACAAGCTTTACAAGTTTATGATCTGCTATTTATTTTAGTTTCCACTAAAACAAAATAAAATTACCTTGCCTTCACCACACAAAAAATGAAAGGGGGCTAGAGCTAAGCACCTATTAGGAATCACAAGCTTTAAGCCCTCATATGACCATATCATGTGATTAGGGGCTAAGAATTTCAAAGCGGGCTGTTTAAAGTCGGTCTTAGGGTTTTCCGTCTTTCAAATGAAATGGAAGGCTCTGCTTTGCATAAAAATTCATGCAACAACAAAATATGAACAAATCCCGAATATATATGTTTCTAAAACACAACTTACATATGAATGTCAACAACAATCTCTTACTCGATACCATAAAAGGAACAATAAAGCGGATCATACCAAGCCAAGAATGCAAATGCTAATCAAACACCATGCTCGATAAGATGAAATCAATTCACGAATAACTTTAATAAAACATTCCTAAACAAATGAGAAGCAACATCATATATTATTATGGAACTCAATGAAATACAATGAGAATAGGCCTTTCTTATAAATGCAAGGAATATCAATCTAAGAACCAATCAAGGTCATAGATCAATCCATAAATAAAGGAAATAACTATTCGAGATCATAGATTTAGGAAATAATTAGTCATCAAAGATCTAGCCAATACCATAGATCAAGAAAAGAACTATACATAACAACTAGATAATATCCCCTAATATCTAAATAAATATCCACACAACTAAGTGGGTGAGGATAAATACAATAAAGGTAAATAAAGTACCTAGGTAAACATGAGCTAAGGTAAATACCTACTCTAACATCATTCGATGGCAATATAAGAAAGGAAGGGGTAAAATTTCACCAACGACCAATAGTACTAACCATGAGAGAAATATCTTGAAACCCATATTCTCCATCCCTATAATTTGTATATTCAATGCATATGAATAATATCTTCCTAATAATATATAAGCCGACTAGCACAACATCTAAGCATATCAATCAACCAAATAATGACATAATGCAATCAACATCAATCCAATACGGGAGGTGCGCATGTCCCCAAAATAAGATATGCATAATACTAAGCATCATATATGCTACCATAAGCATCATAGAAATCAAAAACATATACAACCAAATCATCGTGAAATAACATCGATCTCATATTTTCCATATGGCTCAAAGTGTCAACAAATAATCACACATCCTACCAACAAGTTAGTGATAAACAAAATATGATGTAAATATGTAATGTCAACAACTAATCATACATCATGTCAACAAGTTAGTAAAGACCACAATATACATCATATATCCATCATAGTCTAAACATCATGTACCTAAATAATAATCAAAATAGTATGATAGCTCGAGAATAAGTCATTTGAATCCATAATATAATCTCAAAAAGAGGTGGGCATTACAATCTCTTATACAAAATGGAACTTGTCATTAACTATGAGGATATCAAAGTCTTATTATTTTAAACCATTATTAAAGTAATGGTTAGGGAAAGTTGTGGAGATTCATAAAGAATAACAAATTGTTAAAAATATTGTTTGAGTTTGAGCTATACATAGATACCCACACTAAACAAAGAGAGAAAGACCCTACATTGAGATATGGGAAATTAATCTATTGCATAATAAGAATTACAATTTTAGTTAATTGTAATAATTAATGGGTATTTGTTTATTTTCCTAAAATATAAATATACACAAAAGTACTTATCTTTTTCATAATAATAATTTCAGCATTTGTTTGGAATATTTCTTTATATTTTCGACCCTGAGGCTGATAAATTACTCGTTAATTCAAATAAATACAAAATTACACATATTTTAAGGTAGATGACTAGACAAATTATTAAATTTGAACAAGGGCTTCTACAATAACCAAAAAAATCTTTGTAACCATTATAGCTTGCAGTAGGGATCACTATTTTCATTCATTTTTCCTTTAAAGTGGAGAATATCTCAATCTCGATAATCTGGGAAGCGAAGATAAGGAAGTGGAGAATATATCAATCTCTATAATCTAGTTCTCACCCTCCTTTGTATGTAGAGAGCAGAGGATTCAAACCCTTTATAGTCTTTGACTTGTACATATTTTCAATATTTAAGTCAAACATCTCTCTAGGACAACGCCAACTTGGCCTAAGATAGTATCAAACTATGAAAACTCACTACTATATGAAACTAACTTCTAGACATCCGTTTAAAAAGATTAAAAAACATATGCTTGGAAAACTGTAATTACCATCAAGCATTATATTTTGAGTAAAAATATTACCACTTGTAAGAAAACTACTAAAGAATGAAAATTTAATTTTACTTGCATGCAGAACATTCAAGAATTAAATATGTCATTAAACATGTGCAAGGTTTCATCTAAAATTTATCGTTGGCATATTCATGGAAGACAAATGGGTTGCGTAAGGATCATCTTTGTGTATCCCACAACTAACTAGGAAATAAAAAGGTCATCCAAACATGATAGAGTTAGACATTGTTCCTAAACATGATGATAAGATAAGATACGATACTAAACATATAATATTTGAAAGAAACTTGCAATTACACATAATATTTCTGCCTTAAAACTATTATAAATTTTGGCAGCTAGTGAACAGAAGGCTCAAAAACTTAAATGAAAAAACTAAGTTTATCTTAAAATTTCAGCTACGAGATGCTCTTCAATCTGGTGCAGGATAGACACACAATATTTGACAAGCTTTGGGTTTTCCAGTGTCACCATTTTTATTGAAACCATGGTACCATTCCTTCACCCTCGTTTTCGAAGCCTTCTCAATCGAACCTATTTGGATAAGATTACCTCACCCTGCGGTACAATATGGGAGAAAATCTTGTTTTAAAGTCAGTAACTCTTTGAGATGTACTATGGTGATCGGATCTAAGACCAAGATGGTATCCAACCCTACTTGTGCTCGCATTTTAGTTGAAATATAGATACTACAAATTAAATTTTGGATTATATAGAGCTCAAAGTTATGGATCGTTCCCGGTTACAACTACTTGATTATGAGGATTTTCCTTTAAATTACAGACATTTTTCAAACTAGGAGAGTTATTATTTGGTTGGTAAAGCTTGAAATGAAATGTTTCAAAGTTAAATTCATGGTGGAAAGTCATTCTCCCCACCACCTATCTTGGCATGTAAAGCGGAAATCCCTAAATAGTTTTTGTTGCCCCACGTGGGGATGTGGATTCCATAGTGAATGATTTAGATTTGAGAACTCCAAGGACACCTTCAATAGGGCGGAAATTGGAGTTGGAAAATACCTTTCCACGAGAACAATGTTGGATTTTGAATTACAACATGGAAGGTAAAATAGAGAAGAGAGATAAAAAATATGAAAAACAAACTTTGGATTAAAATTTCTCCAGAGCTTCATTGCTCAAATTTTTCCTTACAAAATGCATACAAATGCCTCAAATATATAGAGGTCTTTCAAAATAGATAGCTTCTTGAGAAATATAGAAACATCAGTAAACATTAAATGTGCATGGGTGGGAGAGAAGATTTTACAATTAATTGGAAATATTTTCCAAATCCTTTTTTTGAAAAAATGTCAGACTTAATTTGGTAGTTGAGATTACACAAATCCCAACACTCCCCCTAATCTTAACTACCATGCAACTACACCAAGACATTCTCTGAGATACACAAAAGTATCTTTTGGTAAAGGCTTCATGAGAATGTCGGCAAACTGGTCTTCAGACCTGCAAAAGTCCAAATATATCTCGCCATTGTTGGAAACCTCCCGATGAAGAGATATTTGGAGTCAATGTGCTTGCTCCACTTATGGAACACATGATTATTTGATAGTGCAATTGTTGAATTGTTGTCACAGAATATCTTTGTTGTTTCTTCTTAATATTTTTCCAAATCTGCTATAACTCTCCTCATCCATACTACCTGACAGACTACTCTAGTGGTTGTTAGATACTCGCTTCTTCGCGGACGAGAGAGTGACAATGGGTTGCTTCTTGGATGCCCGTGATACTGCACCTGAACCAAAATTAAATACATAGTCGGGCGTGTTTTTCTTGTCATCAATACTACCTACACACAATCACTGTCTGTGTATCTAATTAATCTGAAATCATCAAATGGTGCATACAAAATTCCATAATCTATAGTCCTAGGAAACATATCTCAAGTATCCTCTTTCTTGTAATCTAGTGTGATTCTTTGGGAGTCTCCATGAACCTTGAGATGATACTGACTCCATACATGATATTTGGCCTTGTTTCCATCAAGTACATCAGACTTCCAACAAGTCTTTTGTACAATGTTGGATCAACATTGGATCCCTTGTCCTCTTTGCTTAATTTGAGACCCATAGAAATTAGCATTGTTATTTGATTATGTTTTTATCATATTGAATATCTTCAACACATCATTTGCATACTCATACTAGCATATGAATATGTCTTCTTCATATTGAGTCACTTCTATGCCCAAAAAGGATTTCATCAAGCCTAGTTCTGTCATTTCAAATTCTTTCTTCATGGCTAACTTTAACAAGTCAAAAGACAGATTTTTAGTGAATATGAGATCATCAACATACAAACAAACTATTAGAATTTGACCTTTATTGTTCATCTTGATGTATAGGGTTGGCTCACTACTGCTTCTATTGAATCCATTTTGTAGAAAATATGAATCTATTATGTTATACCAAGCTCTCGGAGCTTGCTTTAGGTCATACAATGCCTTTTTCAGTCTACATACTTTATGTTCTTGTCCATATATTTCATATCCAGGTGGCTATTGAACATAAACTTCTTCTTCTAGAAAACCATTCAATAATGCTGACTTGACATCCATTTGGTATACTTTCCAGTTGTTTTGAGTTGTTATGGCTAAGATAGTTCTAACTGTGTCAAGTCTAGCCACCGGTGCAAAGGTTTCATTGTAATCAATTCCAGGTTGTTGTGAAAATCCCTTTTCCACTAACGTTGCCGTGTGTTTTCCACATTACCTTTTGCATTAAATTTGGTCTTATAGACCCACTTAACACCAATAACATCCTTGCCTTCTAGCAGATTGACTAAGTCCCAAGTTTGATTCTTCTCAATAGAATCCATTTCTTCATCCATAGCTTCTATTCATTCTTCATTTTCTATAGAATCTTCAAAATAAATAGGATCACTTTGTGAAAACAATGCAAAATCATAATATAGCTCTTAAACTTACTCATCTTGATCATATATCTCCCCCAGACTTCTTGTCTTCTTAGAATCATTTCTGAAACGAGATATGAGTTCTACAAATGTTGGGTTGGATGATTAACTATTTTATAGAATTGTAGATCGTACATGCCCTAAGGCTTTACCAAAGTTGAAAGTTTGTTCTATGTCTTCATACTGCGTGTAGAGTAGGTTTTCTAAAATTATCTCTTGAGTTATTTCTTCAAGGATTGTAAGTTGTCAGTGCATTTTGAGGAGTTACTACTGCACTCTATTGACCAACAGTGCTGCGGATTAGGGTTACTACTAAAGCGAGCCCTTGTAGAGTTGGTTAATTGTCTTGTGTACCATTTTCTTCAACTTTAAATTCTTCATGAGATACCTCTATAGAGATACCTGGATCTTTATCAATACTTCCATCCCAAGCTTCATTCTCTATAAAATCAACATCTCTGTTGATAATAACCTTCTTGGTGATGGGATTATATAGCTTATAAGCCTTTGACTACTCATTATAACCCACAAAAATACATTTTTCACCTCTATCATCCAGTTTCTTTCTCAATTCTTTAGGTACTAGTGCATACGCAACACATCCAAACACTCTTAAGTGTGCAACACTATGCTTTCTTCCACTCCATGCTTCTTGAGGAACCTTGTCCATGACACTTTTCGTTGGGAACTTGTTCGATAGGTAGGCTACACATGTAACCGCTTCGACCAATACTCATTTGGAAAGTGTTTTTCCTTTAGTAGACTCCTAGCCATGTCCATGAGAGTCATATTCTTTCTTTTTGCTACACCATTCTGTTGAGGTGTATACCTGGTTGTCAACTGCTTATGTATTCCATTTGTCTTGAGAAAATTTAAAAATTCATTTGAGATATACTTGCCACATTTTTCTGATCTTAGCACCTTAATAAAATGACCACTCTTCTTCACTATGAGGGCCTTAAATTTCTTGAAGGTCTCAAAAACATCTAATTTGTGCTTTAGGAATTATACCCATGTCCTACTGCTAAAATCATTGATGAAGGTCAGAAAATGTATGCTTCCACCTACTAAAGGTGTCTTCATAGGTCAACAAAGGTCTAAGTGAAAAAAATTTAGGGGCTTCTAAGCTCTATATGCGTTTCCAACCGGAAAACTTTCCCTTTGTTTCAATCAATGGTATTCCATTCATTGTGTTTTTTTTTAGGAGAAAATTTATACCATTAAAATGTAAGTTTCCAACCCTTAAATGCCAAAGCCAAGCCTAATTTTCCTGATTGAATTGGAGTGCAAATGGAAATTTCTTTCTTGGAAATCCTCTTTCAAAGTGAGGTCTTGATATGCCATAGGAGATTTAGAGTTAGCACCCACTAGGCTTAAAAATATTTCTTGAAAATATTTTTCTTCATCCATGGGTGGTTGAGAGCTAGCACCCACTAGGCTCAAACCTTCTTGGAAAATTTTTCTTCACCCATATTTGAAAAATTCCTAACTCCCGCTAGGCTTGAAATACTGTCTTGAGAAATTTTTGCACATCTTGACTTGGCAAAACCTTAGCACCTATTAAGGTTGATGAACACCCTTGAGAAAAAAATATTTTCTTGGCTTAGAGGAACCTTAGCTCTACTACGGTTTAAGACCCTCCTTGGAAAAAAAAATCTTGACTTGAAGAAATCTTAGAAGCCGTTAGGGTTATGGACCCTCCAAGAAAAAAAAATCTTCCTTGCTTGGAATAATCCTAGCTCCCACTAGGGTTAAGGAACCTCCTTGAAATGTTTTTGGATTTTATTTCTTTGGAAGATGGCTAGTGCCCACTAGGCTTGAGGAAACTCCTTAAGAAAAAAATTTCCTATCCATATTTTTTTGAAAGCTGGGCTTGACCTCTAGGGTCCGAGATCCTTCTTCGATGAGATCTCCATGACCCATACAAGAATAAGAGCTAGCGACCGCTAGGCTCATCTCACTTTGTATTTTCAATGGGAACATTTTGTTTCTTTTCATTTCCACCTTGGCTATTAACCTATTACTTGGATTTCGATCCAAAATAGTACATACTCCTTTCTCAAAATACACTTTGTAGCCTTTCTGTATCAACTAGCCTATGCTCATGAGGTTGTGTTTCAACCTAGGGACATAATAGACATCAGGAATGAACTTCTTTTCTCCTTGTTTTGTCTTAATATTTATGGTCCCTTTTCCAATTACTGAAATTTTGTTGTCATTACCCAGTTTTACCTCTGATTGGACATATTCATCCATGCTAGAAAACAATTCTTTTGAACATGTCATGTGATTACTATAACCAAAATCCAAGAATCACACATCTTTTGTGCTCTCTTGAGCAACATGACAAGTAATAAACATAGAACTATGATTTGAACTTCCAGAATTACATTCTTTTGAAAAATTTACACTTTGTTTTCTTAAATCATACTATATTTTTTTGACATTCAGTAGCATAATGCCCATACTTTTTTGCAATAATGACATTGTATATTAGATTTTTCATACCTTTCTTCCTGCAACTGGTTATGAAAATGACTGTGAGAAAAACTTATGCCTCTGCCTCTACTTGAAAACTCACTTGAGATAGATCTAGAGCTATCTTGATCACTTGAATATGGAGATATATATCCTCTTATATGAAACCTTCATCTTCCTCTTCTGTTCACAAATCTTCCTCTACCACTGCTAACTAAAACTTGGATCTTAAAACCATGTTCTAAAGAGGAACTTCCAAATCTGTTAAGTCTTTGTTCATGGGATAGTAGAGATCCCATTAACTTATCTACAGAAAGAAAATTGAAATCCTTGGATGCTTCAATGGAAACAAAAATGGAGTCAAACTTGGTTGGTAGACTCTAAGATTTTTTTGTATGGACCTAATCTAATTTACAACACCATGACATGGGTAAAAAATAAATCAACACTATCGAACCTCTCATCTAAATATTATCAAAATTTAACCTTAATATTTGCATTTTGGTGAGTTTTACGTTAATCGGGGTCTTGACAGGAAGTTTCTAAAATATTCCATGCTTGCTTGGACCTAGTGGTTGCGGCTACTCTAGAAAATATAGACGTGTACAAACCTTGTTGTATAAAAATGAGTTATTTTTCATCCCTTTTTCTATTTTCCTTAAGCGAATCCTTGTCCTCTGTTACAAAGCATTATATGTAGCTTGATCTTATGGTTATAGAAATCTATTTTCGACAAGCTCCCAAGTATCTTAACTACAAAAAAGAGTTTCCATTCTAATATCCCAATAATCGTAATTTTTTCCATTAAAAATAGGGATTTCGGGTTGGAGTAAAAATTTTCTATTTCCATTCATGGCTAAAAACAAAAACTATGACTGTGAGAAAACGTGAGTAAGACCTACATTGTTCTTAAATCACACACCGGGTTGAGGATTTTCTCCCGATACTAGATGTTAGATTTAGAATGACAACATGGAAATAGAGAGCAGAGATAAAAAAAATATGGAAAATAGACTTTGTATTAAAATTGTGCCAAAGCTTTGCTACTAAATTCTTTTCTTACAAAATACATACAAATGCCTCAAATATATAGAGGTATTTCAAAATAGATAGCTTCTTGAGAAAGATAGAAAGATTAGTAAACATTAAATGTTCATGAGTGGGAGAGAAGATTTTAAAATTAATTGGAAATATTCTCCAAATCTTTTTTGATAAAAAGTTTTGCACTTAATTTGGTATTTGAGATCACACAAATCCCAATAAATAAATGATGAGAAATACTAGGGATAGTATTGATGCCTAGTTGTTAGATGACCATGTTAATCATTTGGATGAAGAATTTATCGAAAATCTCCATAAGAGTGGTTTGTTGGAATTTTTTACTCCTTACGACTCTACTTCGAATAATTACATGATAATTTCATATTATAATTGCTATAAAGAAGAAAATATTTCCAAGAAAACTTTTTAGATAGTCTAGTAGTTTATGATGAGTTTTTGCAAGTTCTCTACTTATGATAACTAACTTGTAGCTAGGTTCATATTGCTTTAGATTATATTATTTTTGTCTTTACGCTTGACTTCTTAAATCTTTTACTATCAATTTTTTTGAAAAGGTCAACATAACTCCAAAATTAAAAAATTAAGGTCTGAAATTTTATAAAAAGGATTCATGAAAAAATTAAAATCTTGATGGTAGAAACAGATATATTAATAACAACACCTAGAAGTGTTTATTAGAGGCCATTAAATTTTCTTGCACATAAGCTAGAATAACAAAACTTTAAATCATTATATATTTTTAAATAACTATAAAAATTTAAATGACATAGATACATAATATTACGAGTGAAATTATTTTTTTCTTACAGATTATGTGTTTCCATGAACAAATCACGAGGCTAATCCCTCCTATAAGTTGAGTATGGGAGGCTCTTATTATTGAATGTAAACTAACTAATAATTGTGGGGTTTCCAATAGGTTGGGGATCACATAGGGACACTTCACTAAGGGTGTGGTAAAGTTATTTATGGAGTACAAAGGAGGAAGTTTTAGTGAGGAGGGATAAATGAGAGTTGGGGAAATTAGGAAAGGGGTGATTTTTGTTATTAGTAGGCATTATCATAGTTTGCACACAATAACAAGAGTATGTCCACATTAAATTAGAGTAAAATAACAATGTAAGCAATTAGAAAGACTAACAAACTATAGACACACATTTCTTTAGATTCATTAATTAATAATACAAAGTTCCTTCTTGGTTATTCAAGATCACTATTCTTGCAAAGTTACATAATAGAGAGAGAGAGAGAGAGAGAGAGAGAGAGAGAGAGAGAGAAGAGGAAAGCATAAGAAAAGTATATTAAAGAAATGAAGCTCTTATTTCTCATTTAATGGTGATGCAAATCTCAACAACCATATAACAATCCACAATTTCTACAAAAACTCACTTTCAAGATCCTTTGGAATGGAGAAGACATTCCAATTCATAGTATTGCAAATTGTCTTCTCATCTACCCCCACATGTCTCTTCATGTTCCTATTCCAATTGTGATGATTTGATTTCCCTTAGAAGAGACAAATTATGTACCCTTATTATATTTTGAGAGAGAAATTTTACATTTTACAAATTTCTGGTTGTCACTTAAGTGAATAGGAACACATAGTGAAAAGTACATTCACAATTGAAAATTAGAATATGGATAAAGTTAAGTTTTACAACCACTTTTTGAGAAATTCAAATGTGATCCTAAGATGGTTGTTGGAAACACTTATAATGTTTCCTCCTAGATCTGAAAATGAGAATGAAAAAATTTCTTGTTCCTCAAACTTTGACAATCGGCCCTTGTGACACAAATATATTTTATGGTGCTTGAACCTATTGATTTATGTCTCTCACTTAATGAAATGTGCCTTCATATGTGGGCGAAAAGGGATGGCCCCCGAATATAAATCTTAGAAGTGACCTCGGTTGAAATGACACGAGGATATGGAAACGATCACACCACAACATTCGAGGTGAGTGTTTAGGAACAATACCAAGTGGATGGAATAGAGTTGATTTATCATTCTTAAGATTATGGTCCTTTGAAAGAGGATCATACTTTTTCCTCTCTTAACTCTAGAAAACTTCTTAAATGAGATCAAATTATACACCTCATGTGCCCATGTTTCTCATGGGAGTAGGTAACCTCTCTTAATAGTAAGATTTATCTTGGATGAAACTTGAAGGAATGAAAGATAATGATTCTGATGTTATTTTCCCACACACTACACTTAAACACCGCAAACTCTTCCTCAACTGACTTGTGATATGTGAGCTCCTTATCAAACATAGATCAAGTGTTAGAAACACTTCGTGGGGAATCCATTTCCTTCGATGACATTTTCCTTACTCATAAAAAAACTTCTTATCATGCTTGTGATTATCATCCTCTTTATGATTTGAATTAGAATGAATATATTTATCCTCTTCAACTAATTTTTCATCCTTACAATGTTCTTGACTTTCACTGATGCACCTCGATATGCACTATCTTACTCCTCGACACAATTACGATTAGAATTTTTCTTAAGCATCCTTGTGGAGATTTTATTTAATTTTTTGAGCTGAAATAAAACTTTAAAACCATGTGAAGATATAAAAAGTAATAAGATGAGTTAAATCGAGCCAACTACAACTTTCGCACTTTGAAAATTGAAACTTTCTATATTTTTAGTACGTAGGACCAAGAGTTGTTATTTTGGATTTTTTTTTTTTTTTTGCTCAAGTTTATATTCATAATATTTTGGTAAACTCAATTCACCTCCATTGATGATGATTTACCATTATCAAGAAGTTTCAATTTTTAGTAAGTTACTTTTTTGAACTTGATATTTTGGGAAAATTGTTTGTTTTACATTGCTTGCCATTTTACACTATTTCTAGATGTGCTGAGTAATTGGAGATTGAAATTTTATAGGTTTATTATCTTTTTCATGTGATTGTATATGGAATATTATATTTGTATTAATTATTCATTATGGCATTGGTTTACCAAAAACACCATTGTTGGATTCGGCTCTACTGATGTGATCCCACAATCCAATTTTTGTCGTGATCTCGCCCACTAGAACTCTTGTAAATGAAAAATGAAAAATTCGGGATAGAGGATTTCAGGAATTTTTTTGATGATGGCAGCTATTAGTAGAGAATTGAACCTTCATTGATCATATTTTTCCTTGGAGAAGAGAAACTGGTCAAAACATTGCTCGAATCAATTTTTGGGATGAGGAGTCATGAGAAAAGCTCCATTTTCGTAGTCATGGCTAGTGTTGGATAGTAGGAATATTATTGTCTTATGTTTTTTTAGTAAAACATCTTGAGTGATGGAATAAATTTCAAACTATGTGAATAAATAAGCTCGGGAGTAAGCTTTTATGTTTTTGAGTTACTCACCAACTACATTTTGTTCACAAGTGAGAAAGTTACCTGTGCTTTAAAACAACGATTTTGATATCTTGAGTAAGGGGAAAATGTTGTATCTTCTTTATTCCCTTGAGAATGGGGATGAATGGGGCAAGGAAGTGCACATCAAGAAGATGATGAAAAGTGTCACTCATAGGTGAAAGATTGCAGAGATGGAGAAAACATGCCTCATCACTGCGAATCATAGGTGGGTCACATGGAGAGCCCGAGGATGGGATAGGATATGTGCCATTGGGAATAGAGATAATAGGGACAAGAAAATGCGTCCTTAACCACATCATGCCACTTTTCATTTTGTGATGCGAGGAGAGGGAGATGAGTTAAGCCTCCGATTAGAAATATGTCAGGCTGAGCTGGGTCATATGGAGGACCGGAGAGGAGGGATGAGGTGGCAAAAAAAATTGTCCCCTCTTTCCCTTTAAAAAACTGACAAGAGGGATACAAAATTGTGCCATAAAGGCAGAAGGTGATATGTTTTAGTCAAAAAATTGGCTAAGTATGAAAAGCATGCCTACACAAGAGAGATCTTGAGCACGTGATTCCTAGAGATCCATATGGTCTTTTTAAATGAATGTTTTTATTATTTTAAATCCTAAGAAAATATAGAGAACTTGGGATTGGATTTAGACTTCAATTCTACTTGCATATTCAAATATTGGTCCCTTTTGTTTGGGACAACAATGTTTATCTTCCAAGATTGATCTTCCTTTAGAAACCAATGTAGATAATTCTTCTATATTTCAAATTTATTTATTTTTCCTTCTAACTCCTTACCAAGCTCCCAAAATCCAATGAAGAAGTTCATCTTCCAATTTTGACTACACACTACACAAACTGGAAACCCCTCTTTTATATATTTTGTTCCTAAACCTAGAAATATTCTATAAATCTTCCTAAATAGCTTTCATGCATCTCTTATCTAATCTACACAAATACTAGGTGGTTTGTGACTAAATGAGAACTTCCGAGGGTTTCCATCGGTGTGAAAAAGCTTGAAAATATGCCTTTTTGGGATTTTTGGACCAATTTCTTCTAAATGGTCTTTAATGAATCCATTAATCACTTCCCCTATACATGAAACACACTTGAAAATAACATTAGCACATTAATCTTGTCCCTCATGAGGGTAACACACGGTGCCTAAGTTTGGTGGAGGACGGGTTTACGGTGACTAGGAGAGGGATTTTCAAGTGAGGACTAGGTTTTCATGACCATTTTTTTGAATTTTCATGCTAAACATTTTGCATGAAAATAGGTGGCTCTATCTTGGGGACTTTTTCTTGATCGAACACAATGAGGACAAGAAAAGTAATAATTCCATAATATCAACATGATACATGGCCTAGTGTCTTATCCATTGAGATTATACGAGTTGTCATAGAGATACACAGTGAGGATTCCTTTATTGAACACACACACAAAAATAAACAACCGCACAACAGGAAAGCGAAACAAAAAATGATAAGGGAAACACGCAACAAAAAAAACATCTTAAATCACCTATGTACATGTGGGGGACAACCCAATTTCATTGAAGAACCAATTTATACTAAGTGATTACTCATATAGGGGTATAACCAAATCCCTTTCTTCTACAAATCCATTGACAAGATTACTGAAATATGAACCTTTCCTCAACTTCTTGAGAAATCTAGCATGATTGTTATTGCAATTGATGACCCACTTATTCAGTTCATTTAATTTATTGCTTTGACATATTCTTTCCATTTTCTCATTGATTCCCAAGTTCATTCCATTTAATGATTTTCCATCGCTCTTGTGAAGACAAAATTTGATCATACTTGAATTATAATTTTCATACCAAGGCCTATGTAATTTGATAGACATTGGTTCTTTCATTGTTTATCTACTTCATAACCACTTATGATGTGGATTGATTCTTAGAAAATGTTTTGGAATCTTCAACTATATCACTAGCCTTTTGATGTTCTATGTTTCTCAATTGGACCAAGAAAACTTCTTTCACGTACTCCGAATCTTTCTCAACATACTGCCCTATATAGTGTGGCATGTATATTGCTTCATTCTCTTGGAAAGAGAATGAGCTCAAGGTTGGGCATGCAACATGGAAATTATCATCTTCTTCATCTTATCCATCTTGAGCTTTGAAATCCATATTCATGGTGAAATCCCCTTTTCCTTGAGTGGATTTTATCTCAAAATATGCAAGCCTGCTCTTATCCATAAATTCCTTGTTAAGAAGGTTTTTATTTTTAACAAAACCAAGCTTGGGATCAAACATTGTTCCATCTATCCATTATTCATTGATAATGTCTCCATCCTTATGAAAGGGGAATGAGCATAAAATTGGATCTAAAATATTTATGTTGTCATTTTCCCAAAATTGATCACCAAGAACTAAGGAGTCCATTTCCATGCTGAAATCACCATTTACTTGAATAGGTTCAAATTTAAGAGTCTGAAACATATCATCATTCTTACATCTCCTATCTTCCCATCCTAATGAGAAGGAAAAATTTCAAATTCACAAACACATTCATTAAATGGTACCTCGTGCCAAACATTGAGAACATGGTTTGAAAAATTTAACTCATCTGACAAGAAGTTGTTGGGTATCACTCATTCTTGATCCATGTTGCTCATTACCTTGATATTTCATTCTTTCAAGTCAATTCTCTCCTAACCATTATCAATAACCATTAGATAAATTTCATTCATGCTCACATCCCATGAGAAGTACATACTCTAGAATTCTGATTTTCTTAAGTCGCCATGATGTTCTCTCGGTAGCTCTGTAATGCTTGGAAATTATTGTACAAACATGAGAATCTCAAGATCATCCTTGAAAGTCATGAAAAATTTGTAATATTTTAAATTTTGACACAAGATATTTTTCATCAGGTCATCTGCTCTTTGAATAATATACTTCATTTTTCTGATGGGAAGAAGTTTCTTCACTTTACCATTGAGTAGAATGGTGGTATGACGACAATCAAACTTCATATCTCCACCAACATCTTGATAGAATCTTTGACCCAACAACATACCATACAAGGTTGGAATCTCTACTATAAGTATTCTCATCATGATCTTATTTTTAGGGAAATCTTTCAATGTAACTTGAGCATCGTTGACCTAGCCAATGAGACATACTTATTTCATTTCCATGGAGAGGAAATGGCTAGAGCTAAGAGAGGGGGAGAGAGAGAGATAGCAAGAGAGAGAGAGAGAGAGGATAAGAGATTTATCCAATTTTATAGGCATAACATTATCTCGAAGCACTAGAGTTAATGATCTAATCAATTTGTACCCATTAACCAATAATTATATATATAAAGTTTCTAATTTCCTAGAGGTGGAGGGTGTGGAAGTGAGAAAGTTTAGAGATGGATTGGAATGAGATACATGAGGTAGTTATTTGGTAGTGGAATTTTTAGAACATGAAATATAAATACTTCCTTTGATATATTGAACAAGACTATCAAATTACTTGGGATGGCTTTTTAATTACTCATACTCAAAATTTTAAACTTCAGATTTTTTGCAATGGTCGAGGATATCAAAGGATGAGGAAAGGTTAGGCACATAAGGTTTTATGGATTCCTTGACATGGATATTACTAGGATCAACAAAGACTAATTTTTAAAGGGATTTTAATGAGACTTACATGAAGAGGAAAAAGGATTCTTAGATGAAGTAGTCTCATGCTTCTTCTCAACTGACCCTGTGGAAGGGGGATTTGATGATCCTCCTTTGATTTTTGTTTTTCATAGAGTCTCCTTTTGAGGATTTAATTACTTGGCTTGGGTGGAAAAATAAGACTTATTTCTCATTTTGTGATCAATTGAATATTGAATATGATTAGCTATGTGTAGGTTCTTCAATCTCTTCATCTTGTGTGAATTCATACAACCTATTTTTAGCACAAGCTTATTCTCCTTCCTCTTAAATTTATGATTCAATTTTTTTTTGTCCTTCATCTTCATTTGCCTCACATATTACATTAACTAGTGGATATTCCAAGCAAGCCTTTGGGGTTCGCCTACAATCTTATTCCTTTTCTATTTTGGGTAAGATGCTTGTTGAGAAAATTCCTTCTTCAACATTTTCAAGTCATTAGCCAAATGTTTTAATAATGGATCAACTCTCTCATCTTTGAAACTTGGGGTTTATCCTTCATGGAATGGTTATTGATATTTCTTGACAAATCAAGGTCATCTTCCACTTCAATGATAATTTACTAAGTGTTGTCCAAATCTTTTTTAAACTCTCCGTAGAATGAAACTTACTTCAGGTAACTAAGCATTCACGACTAAATTTTCAAAATACCTATCGTAGGACGAGGAAATGTTAAGAATCTTGTTGATAAACTTGTTGAATTTTTCCACAAAGTGTCTCATGGAATCTTGCGGTTCTTTCCTCATCTAAGTATGTTGGGAAATGAGGGTGTGAGCATCTTTGGTATTCTTTAATATTGTTTCAAACTTCTTTATTATATCATCCCAATTAGAAATTGTGTGTGATAGAAAGTAGTAAAACCAGATTGTCGTGGCATATATTCTAATGTTTATATGAACAACACACCTTGCAACATATTTTTTACACTCTAAGGATACTACGGGTTGTGATGAAGGATGTGATATGATCATCTTGTCATAAATTTCCATCTCCATAGAATATTGGAAAGCTATTTCTTGACACTTTTGGAAGTTCATGAAGCGGAGGGTCAAAGCCAAGAGAACAACATTTTTCCCCATGGAGCGGGTACTTTTGTTGCCATATCGGGATCTTCTATTTCTTCTTCTTGTGGAATGAAGACTAGTAGTTAGATATTTGGCTCTTCAATATGGCCTTAAAGAGGATTTTCATGTACTTGTCTTCTTATTTGTACAATGGGAAGTATAAATTCAGATCTTCGTTGCTCTAAAATACAATTTCAACAATGCCAACTACATGATCAGCTTGGGTATACCTTCATTGTGCCAATTTTTCTCAAGTACTTAGAAGCCAAAGAAATTTGAAAAGTGTAGATTTTTCAAAGGGATTGCAACAAGGATTTTGAACATACGGGTGGTATTTTTGGTATTCTTAATTTTTTGTTTTTATGTTTTTTAAATATATAATTTTTCAGTTTTTTTAAATATCTTTACGGGTGCACAACGGTAGATCTCTCCCAAACAAAGTCACTAAAAATTGTTGGCGAAATAATTTTTAGTGTTGTAAATTATGTGTTTCCACCAATGCTCACACAGTTAATCCCTAATTTTTGTGTGTGGGAAGGATCCCATTATTGAATCTAAACTAACTAAGAAAATTGGGGTAGATAATAGGTTGGGGATCACACGGGGACACTACAATGATCCTATGGTAAACTTCTTGTATAGAGTACAATAGATGAATTGTTAGTGATGGGGGATAAAGGAGAGTGGGGAAATTAGGAAAGGGGGTTATTGTTGTGATTAGCGAGTATCATAGTTCACACACAATAACAAAATTAGCTCCACATTCTAGTAAAAGAACACAACAATGTAAGAAATCGAAGTACTAAAAACCATAGACACACAATTCTTTAGGTTCATCAATCAAGGATATAATATTCCTTCTTGGTTATTCAAAGTCACATAATAGAGGAAATCATAAGCAAAGGAAATGGAAGAAATACATCTCTTATTTCTTGTGTAATGGTGATACAAAGATCAAAACCATAAAACAATCCAAAATTTCTACAATAAACTCACTTTCAATATCCTTTGGAATGCATTCGCCATTCCAGTTTAGAGCATTACAAATTGTCTTCTCTTTTACGCACCCAAATGACTTCTTCATGTTCCTATTCGAATTGTGACATTTTTATTTCCCTTATAAGATAAATATTAAGTACCTCTCTTATAATTTGAGAGAGTACTTTTAAATTTTACAAATATTTTGTTTTCACTTAAGTGAATAGGAAAAAAAAATGTACCTTCTCAATTGAAATTTAGAATATGGCAAAAGATAAGAGAGAAAGGAAAGGGTTTAATTGATCTATTGTTGATGAATAACTTGTTGATTTGAGACATGGTGACCACTATCTCCTCCTTTTGTAAGTGGCGTGAACACTTCATATTGCTAATTGAATGTTTAGGAACATGGTTGTGATACATTCCAATGTGAGTCGAGGAGATGGCTATGGGCATCACATATAATGATTCCTCCTATATCTCACAATGAGAGAGTATCACATGCTTATTCCTTAGGCTTCCAAAATTGGCCCTTGTGATCACGAGATCATTTTTATGATTCTTGAACCTCTTGATGTTTGTACCTAGTTTACTAAAATTTTCCTTCGTATGTGGTTGAAAAGGGATGGCACCTTCATAGAGTTCTTAGAGGTGACCACCAGTTGGAATGACATGAGGAGATGGAAATGATTAAACCACATCGTTCAAGGTGGTTGTTTAGGAAAACTACCAAGTGGATGGAATATATCTGATTTCTCATTATTATGACTATGGTTCTTTGAATGGATATCATACCTTTTCCTTTCTTATCTCTAGATCACTTCTTAAATGAGATCAACTCATAAACCTCATGTGGCCATGTTTCTCATGAGAATAGGTAACATTTTTTATAAAAATAGTGATCCTAGATGAAACTTGAAGGAATGAAAGAGAATGGGCACCATTTTATTATCCCACACACTTCACTAAAACACTGTAAACTTTTCCTTTACTGACTTGCTTGATGTGAGCTCCTTATCGGACATGGATAGTGTTTAGAAGTTCACTTCATAGGGAATGCATTGCACGAGATGAACTATTCCTTACTCATGAATAATCATTCTTATAATTCTTGTGATGATCATCATCTTGATGAATTGAATTGAAATTAATCTATTGATCCTCTTCAATCCCTTTTTATCCTTACAATGTTCTTAACTTTCATATGTCGTTCCTTAATGTGCCTTGTCTTGCTCCTTGAAATAATTAAAATCAAAATGCTGCCTTATGATCATTTTGGAGAGTTTATTTCCTTGTTTTATCTGTAAGAATTTTTTAAAATATATGAATATATAAAAAATTAGTGAGATGAGTAAAAATGGAGCCAACGGTAACTTTCAACACTAAAAATGAAACTTTCATTTTTGGGTAGGACTAGAGTTTGTTATTTATGGAGTTTATGCCTTTTTCCTCAAATTTGATCCTCAGAAGATTATGGAAAACTCAATTCACCTCCATTTTTTTATGGTTTACCATTTTTTAGGACATTTTTATTTTTAACAAGTAGTTTTTTTGGTACCTTCCATTTTGGGAAAATTACATGTTTTACCCTACTTGTCATTTTGCATTATTTGGATGTGTTGAGTAAGCTGGAGCTTGATATTTTATGAGTTTTACTATTTATGGTATGTGAGTGTAAATATAATATGATATTATTAGTAATTGGTCATTCTAGCATCAGTTTGCAATAAAAACACCATTGTTAGGTTCGGCTTTGCACCATTATCCCATGCTCTAATTTTCATCGTGATCCACTCGCTAAAAATCTTGACAATCAAAAGGAAAATTTTTGGTTTCAAGGATTTCAAGCTTGTTTCTATTATGGAAGCCATTAAGGGAGCCTTGAAGCTTAAGTGATAATAATTTTTCTTGCAAGAAGACAAATCAATAAAAACATTGGTGTAATCTATTTTGGGATGAGCGGTTATGGGAAAAGCTTCGTTTTCGCAATCATGGATGGTTTAGAACATGTTCAAGAGAATGAATGTTTTTTTCTTGTGTTTTTCAGGAATCATATATTTCTTAATGGAGATAATGTTGAACAGTGTGAAGAAATAATATTGGGAGAAAGTTTTTATGTTTTTGAGTTACCCGATAGCTACTTTTTGTTCACCGGTGAGAAAGTTGCTTATGCTTTGAAAATACAATTTTGATAGCTTGAGTATGGGGTGAATTTCTATTTACCCTATGTCACCTTAGGAATGGGGAAAAGGTAGATATGAAAATTCACCTCGATCAGATGATGACAAGTGTCATTGTAAGGTGGAAGATGGGAGAGATGGAGAAAACATGCCTTCGCACCTAGGGGCTGCAAGCGGGTCACATGGAGAACCTAAGGAGTGGATAGGATCAGAAAAAAATTACATCTATCCCCTTGGGAATGGGGGAAAGAGGGACATTAAAATTTTCCCTTAATCAGATCATGACACTTGTCATTGTGTGGTGCGAGCAGAGGGAGATGAGTTTAGCCTTATTAGCACTTTGTCAGGTTGAGCTATGTCATATGAAGGACCAAAGAGGATGGATAAGGTGGAACACCTTTTGTATTCCCTTTTTCCCCTCATTAAAGGGAAAATAGGGACATTAAAGTTTTCCATGAGTCCATAAGGTGACATATGTCACTCAAAAAATTGGCTAAGCACAAGAAACATGCCTACATAAGAGATAACTTGAACACACGATTCTCGAAGAACCATATGGTATATTGAAATGAAATTTTATATGATTTTGACTCCCAATACCATTTTAATAACACTGAGATAGGTTTCATACTTCAGTTTGGATTTCATATATAAAAGGTGGCCCCTTTGTCTTCGAGGACAATAGAGTGTGACCACCAAGATTAAGCTAACTTGAGAAAATAATGGGTCTTGTGAAAGATTTGATGATTCCACCATGTAGATAATTATACTAGATTTTCACTTCCTATTTTTTTTTTTCCTTGACTAATTTCATAGATCCCGAGAATCTTATGAAGAACTTCATGTTCCAATTTTGACTACGCACTCCATACACCTAGAAACCCTCTTTTACACAGTTTATTCCTAGATGTCTAAATCTTCCTAAATATTTATAAATCACTTCCACACATATCATATCTCCTTTGCATAACTCCCGAGTTTGTTTTTCCTCAACATTCACTTCGGATGGGTTTTTACCGAGTGTGAAAAAACATGAAAATAGGTTGTTTGGGACTTTAGGAGCACTTCCTTCTTAATAGTCTTGAATGAATCCTGTAGTCACTAAATCACACACTTTAAATATTATTTAGTCTCGAGTCTCATACTACTATTCATATGGCTTTTGAGTGAATAAATTACTAACTAACCCATGTCATTTGGCCATTTTACTCTACTTTCTACCATCACTTTCGACCTTCCGCATGTACTTGCCCAATCTATTTTGTCATTTTGTGTTCATCATATCTCATTTGGGGCTCCCAACCGGGACTAGGGTGCCCCAAGTGCCCTAATCCTATTTGTACTTTACTTCCATGTTTTGGGAACTTTCTAACCATTTGATCTTTCCATAATTTTAGTGGTCATTCTTTTTGGGGTTAATTACGAAATTAAAACAAGAAAACCATATAAATATAAAGTTATGAGGCCATAATGAGGGACCAATCACTAATCACTACTACCATCACCTAAGGTTTTATCCATTAAAGGATTTTATTGCTCTTTTGCATCCATATAAATTCATCACAAGGGAAAAAAGATTGTTTTTCGCATCACACTTCATAGGAGGGGAGTTAATTCTATTCCATGCACCATATATTTACATTCTACATTTAGTTATTTCTTGCTAATCAAAACATACATTTGGAACAAGAGCACCTAGGGTACGATTTACATACACACACCTAGAAATACATTGGTTTTATGATGTAGTGGAGTGCTCAATGATAAGTCCATCCATGTGGCGATTAAGGACAGTCTGACCCCTTCATATGCATACTTCATTTTTATGGTTTTGATGCTTTATTTTGGGTCTTCAGGGGTTTCCTCCATCTTTGATCTCAACAACATACAGCCCGAGTTTAGCGACATTCACATGAAAAAAAAAAAAGGTAGATGATCACCCAATGACGCTTCAAAGGAGGTTCCCTGGTCATTTCTGTAGACCATGGCACCCAAATCTCAAAACCAGTGCACCTCGGGCGCCTTCTTCCTTCTCCGGGCACCCCAATATACTCAAATAGCTCGAATCGTGATTTTTTAGACTTGGCGTGGTATTTTCTCTTCGAGTTCGAGTCGGTATCCATTATGACACGGTCCCAACACATCCACAAATCAACTAAGGATTATTAATTAAAAATGTAATATATGAACTAGTTAATCTAAGTTATAAACAGTGTAAATGAAGTAAATAAGTGCAAAGTAAAGAAATATAAATATGATCCAAGAAACTAAATAGATGGAAATCAAACCCTAATGTGCAAGAGAGAAGAGGAAAGAACTCAATTTGAATAGACGATTTTTGCTAGACTATGTCGTAGAGGTGACTGGAAAATTTGGAAGCAAGAATGACTATGCGCAGAGGTCCTAAAAGGATAGATCTCGACTAATTCTCGGACGGGTGAGGCATCTAGAGAAGGATTGGGGCACCTACAAGCACTCTGGTCTGTAGAATGGGAACCTTGGTCTATGCAAAAGCTTTGAAACTAGTTTTTATAGGTTATGTATATGGTCTGAAACCCTCTCTGTTTTTCATATCAAGCTCACTAAACTACTCAAGATATCACTGATATTTCCAAGATGAATAGAAAGACCTGTAAAACCCTAAATAAGCATCAATCCCTAAAAAAGAAAAATGCATATGATAGGGTCAAACTAACCTCAGTTGCCACAATGGTGGTCTTACTAACTGAGCATTGCACTACATTCTAGACCTAAATGTAGTTTTGTGTGTGTGTGTGTGAACATGCCCTAGGTTGCTCTTGTGTCAGTTGCACTTTGTGATGTAGTGAGCTAACTATGTGTAGAGAAATGTAATAGAATGGTGGATGAAATAGAATAGAATCATCCTCCTATGTTGTGTGTGATGTAGATGTCCTAGCATTGTGCCTTGTAATGGAGCTATATGGATGAAAATGATATCTAATGCAATAGATGGATGCAACTCTAGGAGGATAATAGTAGTTACTAGTGTTTAGTCCCTCATTATGGTCTAATTTTGTAATTAATCCCAAAATGGCCAACTACGAAAAATATAAAGACCTCAAATGGATAAAAAGAGCCCAAAAAGTGGTGGGAAATTTCAAAAAGGATCGGGGTGCCCATGTTGGGACAAGGGCACCCTAATACTAGCCTAGGTTCTCTAGTCAAGGCTGAAATAATGTGAACGTGATAAAATAGACTAGACATATGTGTGGTATAGTTCTAGAATGATGAAGTAAAAGAATGCAAGATGGAAAAAAGACGGGTATTTAATTAGTACTTTCTTCACTCAAAAACCCTCTAAATAGTAGTATGAGACCGGGACTAAATATTTTCTAAAGTGCATGATTTTGTGTCTACATTTTTCCCCACTTTATGTTTGTGAGTGGAAATATCGGTAACATAAAGTAGATAGATATATGTACCCAATTCTGATGTAGAATGACAACGAACGTGTGTCGAAGGACTAGACAAAGCATGGAGTGATAAAAATATGATGGAGCATGGAAACTAAAGATGAAAAATTTGTAAAAAGTGATGAGAGTGAACCTAGGGTAGAACATGTGTGATGATGCTGATGTTTATAATGTACCTACATGGTTAGTATGCGAAGTGTGATGCCACAGAGTGTTTATGTTGTTGTTACCCCCATTTGACTACTTGTTTCTCATACGATCGAACCTATAAGGAGAAAATGATCAAGCAAAAAAATCTATATGTATATGAGTGTAAAATGCAATGTAAAAGATGCATGCAAAATTAAAGTACGTAAAATGAAAAGTGTAAATGGAACATGTTCACCTAATCCATGTCGATAGTGTAAAAAGGATATCTTGTATTGTTGGAGTTTTGAGTGATCGATGTCAAAGGCCGAACAAGTATAGGAAGGAATTGCTCTATCTCCTCTTACCTTTAATTGATTCCCCTGAATGTGTGTGAAGAGATCTATGAATCATCCTAGTTTTTAGATGATTATCTAATAATAGCAGTAGAAGAAGTATTGGGAGTAATTCCGATGTATCCTCCAACCACTACTACTTCCCAAAATTCTATTGACAATCATGTCCTATAAAAGCCTCTGTGTATGGATTTCATAGAATGGTCTAAACCCACTTGTTGTATGTAACCCACAATGCTAAGGGTGGAAATTACAATGAACTGAAATGGTGTAAATGCAATGTGTAGACTGTAAAAAATGCCAAATGATGTCCCCTATCTTTAAGGGCACATGTGACATAGCTAATAGGAGAATTCAGCCCCAAAATAGGACCAACCGCATGTAATCTAAAACTTTTCCCTACAGGGGGAAGGGAATGTGTTTGGTATAAACCAAGGCATGCACAAACAAGGATGACTATCTAAAAAGAAGTGTTAGTATGAAAAATCATGCATGTAAAAAGATAGTGTGTAATATATGTAAATAGTGTGTAAGCTACCAAGAAATAGTAATATAAATATGCAATAAGACAAAATAAGTAATAGAAAGCGGTGTGAACATGAGACATCATTCACGATGTGCAAGACATGCAATTCCATCATGTCCACAAACAACAAACAATTTTCACACCAAACATAGGGCAAGGCCTGTAAACAAGAGAAAACAATAGTAGACAATAGAACAAATAGAATGGAAGTAAATATCCTGCATAATAAATGTTGTACATGAAGCACTGTTAGCATATTAGAAAGATAACTAGTATGTCAAAGTGTCAATAACCAATTAATTTAAAGTGTTAAGTACAACATGAAAAGAGCAGCACTGTAAGAGTCGATTTGGATGGTCCCAATGACCAATGTAGGAAGGGTAGAAGGAGAACATCCATACCACGTATAAGAGACTGTGTTTATGGTCACCACTAGAAAAATACATGAACGTGCATTTGTGGATGAAATAGATAATTGACATACAAATAATCTAACTAGCATGTGTAATAAAGAGACCATAATTAAGCAAAAGTAAGCTAGAATAAAAGCAACCATAATATTTATTATCTTGTGGATGAATGGAATGGAAAGAAAGATGGAATTATAGGGGTCGTGTGCCCCTGAGTGAATGGAAATGTATGCAATGAGTTTCATTTGGTTTTCCCGCTCAGCAAGAATCAAGAATGAACCATAAAGGAGAGTGTGTCATCAAGAAATAGTCGAAGTATATGTCGGGTCTAACTTGTTGTGATGAATGTGTATGTTAATTGATGAGATGTGACCTAGTGATGATGTGTGTGTGTGAACCCTATAGCTGAAGCGTATATCATGACAATATTTAATTTATAAGTGATTATTATCCTAAACATATTTCACTATAAGATGAATAATAGGGAGTGGTGATGTAACCTAAAGTGTATACCACTACTAGATGATAGAATAGGTGACAATTTAGCCTAAAGCATATGTCACTAGCCTAGGAATTTCACATGATGAAAGGTTGAATAGTAAATGTGTGATGATTGTAAGGTCTATTTGATTCGTAAACCCCCTCGGTAGTGAAGTATGGAAGGAGGAACCAAAGTGTGTCATAGAGTAGTGAATGCATCATATAGAAGACGATGTATGATATGTAAAGATGAAAGATGACCGCGCGATGGGTAGAATGTGTAATGTACGATGTATAAGATGTAATGTATGGTGTAGAATAAAAGTAGGATGTATGATGAGTATTATGGAATGATAGAGGCATGTATATATAATGAACACTAGTATGATATAAGATGTGTAAATGTGAAAATTTCAAAATCTTGTAGATAAAATGTAGAGTGTATGGTGTATGACATGTAATATGTGAGAAGATGTGGTGTGTAAGCCCTATAGTGTAGTGTGTGGGATTCAAGTGTGGTAAGCCCTCAACAGTCAAGTGTGAAATAAAGCACAATCTCCTATCAAGTAATATCAATGCTAAAATGTGTGATGAGAATTCCTATATGAAAATTCAAAGATGATAGATGCTAAGGTGAGTGGGGGATGTATTATATTTGATGCCCCCAAGTATGTGGTAGAGAAGGTGGTTTTGTGCCTCTATCAAGGAGATCATCATTTTCATGATCGAAACCTACTGGAGTAACATCAGAAACTTGATAAGCTATAGAATGGGGGTCATATAAGGACCCGTTTCAGAAAATTGTGTACACATTCATTACATATTCTTCATCAATAAAATCTATCGTGGACAACCATGAGCATGCCAACAAGAGATGTTTGGAATGTAAGCGGGAGAATAATCATTATGAATAGAAATATTACCAAAAGGCATAGGAAATATAAGCAAAGAGTTATGATCATTTATTGTACCACCAATATAATCAAGCAAGGAATATTCAAGTGTGAGTGGAGAGTCACGAGGGGTGTGTGTAATAAATACCATCAAATGAAAGACACGTAAGCCATAAGTTGTCGTAATGTGAAAATAACCATGATAGAGATGTGGTGAATGAAGAGGTGGTAAAATGTCATTGAGTGTCATGTCAAACCTAGCCAAACTATCACGTGTATAAATAGTTTCTAAGCATATGGAATCGATGGACATGTGTTTCAAAAATTCCCTATTGATAAATAGTGTGCATGTAAAAGGAGACAAGTGTAGATCTGACGGGGGAGGAGAAGATGAAATAGCATCGACATTGTTTACAGAATCCACGATATTATACCATAACATAGTATAGGGAGGGGTTTTATCCTATATTCTCTTGGGTCGTAGGCCACAAAATTTTCTTCAAAATAAGAATAGTCTACGCCAAGTAGAGTAAAATAAGATTTTCCTAATGATTCATCTGTAAGTTCTATAGCATCGAATCATCATTGTGAATAGAATCATGTTGTATAGCATGATCAAAGATGTTGTTAGGTGGCACCATAGGTGGATAAGTATATGTTACTACTGATTGGTGGAGAAGAAATGCTAGGAGGAACTAATATTGTAGGTAAAATAATAGTCGTCATGTAAGTAGAAATAGTTGGAGCATTGATAGTGGTAGAAGAATATTTTGAAGCACTATACTGACCAATGTCATATGTACTACTATATGGAATATGTTGTGAAGGTGGTATGGGCATAGTAGTAATATGGTATATATGATAATATTTGATTGGCACTAGATCTATGGTGATAGTATGTTCATATCCATCATGTTAGACTTAACACATTGGTGAATAGTAGATCGAACTACTTGCCTTGTGTGAATCCAATGCCTACCTAACAAGAGATTAAACTAAAAGGAGGCATCGATGACATAAAACTCAGTGAGAATAGTCTTAGGTCAAACCTGAATATGTAATGAGATAGTCCCTAAGCATGTGTGAGTGGTAGAATCATAACTGCAGATGAGAGTGGAATTCTTAGAAATGAGATTATTGTTAATACCCAATTACTTTAAGAGAGAATGAGCACAAAGATTAACATCTAATCCATTATCAATGAGGACACATTTGATGCAAGTAGTACTAACAATGGTAGTAATGAGCAAAGGAGCACATAGATTATTTTTAGCAAAAGGTGACATATCCTCATCAGTGAAAGATATAGTGTGTGGTAAATTATGAAGGGATTGTATAAGATGTGAAAAGGCCACCACAGAATTATCACTTTCAACATGAATGGCCCAAAGGGAGGCTTCTAGCATGTTACAAAAATATGGTGCATTACGCAATAAGTCATAAAGAGAGATCTTAGCGGGCATATTTTTAAGTTGTTTAATGATGTCATAGCCCTTAGAAGTGGTGGGAGGAGATTCCAGAGTAATGGGTGGAGGAATAGATGTGGGTGGAGCCATAGGTAGATTAGGATGAGCACAATGAGTAGTAACTACATTAATAGATGGATCAGCCCTAGGTGTGACAAAGCAAGGAGGATATTGGGTATGCACACACATGAAATTAGTGGTAGTAGTAACTATGTTTGAGACCTTAGTTGGTACAAAGGTAGGATAAGAAGATTGAGCCATAACTTGATAAGGAGATGACATGGTCAAAAGGAGGAGTTGAAACTTGGGATTCACCAAAATGATTAACTAAAAATGTAAAATAGGAACTAGTTAATCTAAGCTATGACCGATTCTGAAATGAAGTAAATAAGTGCGCAGTAATGAAATATACAAATGATCCAAGCAACTAAATAGATGGAAATAAAAAAACTAAACTCATCTGAATAGAGGATCTCATTTAACTATGTTGCAGAGGTGACTAGAAAATAAGGAAGCAAGAACGACTATGCAGAAGTCCTAAAAGGATAGATATGGATTGATTCTATAGACATGGGTGCCTAAAGGAGTGCGGAACCTATGGATGCTCTCTGGTCCGTAGAATGGGTTCCTTGTTCTTTGAAAAATCTACGAAACTAGTTTTATAGGTTCATGAGATGGTCTAAAACCCTCGTTGTTTATCGTATCAAGCTCACTAAACTACTCTAGATATCATTGATACTCCCAGATGAATAGAAAGGCCTCCAAAACCATAAACAAGCATCAATCCCTTAAAAATGCATATGATAAGGTCAGACTCACCTTAGCTTCCATACTAGTGGTATTACTAACTAAGTGATGCACTACATTCCAAACCTAAATGTAGTTATGTGTGTGTGTGTGAAACATGCCCTAGGTTGTTCTTGTGTCAGTCACACTTTTGATGTAGTGAGATAACTATGTGTAGATAAATGTAATAAAATGGTGGATCGAATATATTAGACTCCTCCCCTATGTTGTTTGTGATGGATATGTCATATCCTTGTGCCTTTGATGGAGTAATGTGGATGCAAATGATTTTCAATGAAATAGATGGATGTAACTCTAGGTGGATGATAGTAGTGACTAGTGTTTGGTCCCTCATTATGGTCTCATATATTTATATTTATAGTGTTCTCTTGATCTAATTTTGTAACTAACCTAAAATGGTTGACCACCTTGAAAAGATAAAGACCTCAAACGGATGGAAAGAGCCCAAAAAGTGGTGGGAAATTTCAAAAGGATTGTGGTGCCCATGGTAGGATTAGGGTGCCCATGGGTGCCCCAGTACTAGCATGGGTTCCCCATTCAAGGCTGAAATAATGTGAAAGTGATTAAACAAAATCAACATATGTGTGGTACAGGTTGAGAATGACAAACTAAAATAAAGCAAGATGGTCAAAACATGAGGGTTTAATTAGTACATTCTTCACTCAAAAACCCTATAAATAGTAGTATGAAAGTGAGACTAAATATTGTCTAAAGTGAATGATTTTGTGTCTTAAAAGGAATTATTAACTCTCTTTGCACATTAGAGTTTCACATTTTCATTTACTTAGTTGTTTGGGTCATTCCTTTATTTATTTAGTTTTTATTTATTCATTTGCATAACATTAGATTAAACTACAATTACACTATTCATTTTCCATTTTATTTTAATCATTTTAGTGAATCCGTACTCGATATTCACACTTATAGGATCCTCATTCATTGTTTTTCATCCTATATTCTAGTCATCATGAGTATTTCACTTAATGATTACTTGCTTGAGCATCCTGATTTAATGCATAGATTCCAACATCTTCTTGCTACTTCTCGCATTCGTATGCACCCCGACTTGGTATATCAAACATTTGAAGATGCATTTTCTCATCTCATAGCATCCACATCTCATGAAAATGACTCATCCTTTTATATCATGATTTGCATTAGTAATATGCGTGTCAAATGTACCTTTTTTGACAATGGATCTCGAGCTCAACTTATGTCCCATGTCATTCATTGAGAACCTAGGACTTTCCACTCACCATGTTAGTCCATCTTGTCTTTCACTACTTGCATCTGATGGTTCGGTTTGTCCATGCCTTGGTCGCATTACATTACCCATTACTATAGGGCCAAAATCTACTAACATCATCTTCTTCTTCATCGATTTCTCAATCTCCTATAATTGTTTTCTTGGTAGACCATGGCTTCATGCCATGTAAGCCATTGCTTCCATTGTGCATCATTGTGTCAAATTCATACATGAAGGCATTGAATATACTATTTTTCATGACCATGACCCTTACCAATATTGTGACTAAGATCCTAATACTACTCTTCCTACTCCATGCACTAATACTACAAATGATCCTCAACCTATAGATGAAGTGCCTCACTTGCCACCGCTTTGAAGGTGTTATTTGTGTGATAGATGTTGTTTCTCCTACACCATCGCCTCCACCTAATACTACTACTACTATGATTCTTTATCGATGGCATGTCTAGTCCACAGACCTCACTCTATCTCCTACACCTTCACATGTGCCACCTCTATTAGCACACCCACCATTTACATGTATGATTTTCATGAATGATTCATATTGGGAGCATATTCCATTTGATCCTACTTGTGATGACACTATATGTACCCATGAGGGCTTGACTTGACTAGGCTTTTCTTTTGAGGACCTCTACCCTCCACCACATACTCCTCATCTTTATCATGGGTTTATTTACATCATTGTTGTTTATGGCGTATGTGTCTTTTATCTCACAATCTTCCCTACATGTGATTCTATATCTCGCACCACTTACATTAGGGAAATCATGGATTGATTACATTTGGAGTACTCTAGATCCTGATCAAATAGACATATCATTTCCCATGCATTTCGGTCAAGTATTCATTTGAAATAGTTTCATTCTTTGTCATACACAAAATCTCACTTGTTGGTATGCACACGGTTTTCCACTTCCTCCATTTCGATGAAGAGTATGTTATGGGCATGTCAACCTACATCTTAATGGATCCTTACCCAATCAACCTAATACCATTACTTACTAGGTCTTTAATGCCTATCCATTTGATTTTGACGCTAAAATTGATGATCTCTTAGAGAAATTACATGATTGCATTCTTCGTATTACACACTTGGGGGACATATCATCCACACAATCCCCCCATCTTAACATCAACATATCTCTCATATTTGCATTATCATACATCAATATCCTCACATATGCATACTCATCACATGTCTTAGCATCATCACTACTCGATGACACACTCTTGTGCTTTGGTTCACACTTGACTGTTGAGGTAATACTACACATGAACCCCACATACGCACATTCAACACTACACATAGCATATCTTCACACATCTTTCATACTACATCTTGCATTTTCTCTACATCATTTGAGTTTTGACCTTTACACATCTACATATCATATATATTCTACACACTATACTAGTATTCATCACACATATGTCACACCCCTATCATCTAGGAATCTTGCATTACATACTACTAATCATACTTACTACATAGCGTGCACTTCACACCATCATTCTATCTACACATCTTGCATTACATACTATACATTGTGTATTACACATCTTATACATCACATGGACATTTATCATCATCACACATCCTACATATTCTTCTACATGTTGCACTCGCTACCCTATGACGCACTCTAGTCTCATGGTCCATACTAGATTGTTGAGGGTATACATTAAAAATAGACCTTATCACATTCACACGTTCATCATTCAACCTTTTATCATGTGACATTCCTAGGTTAGTGGCATACGCTATAGGCTAAATAGTCACCTATTCCATCATCTTGTAGTGGCATATGCTTTATGCTACATCACCATTCCCTCTATTCATCTTATAGTTATATACACTTTAGGTTAAATCATCACTCCTTTGATCATCTTGCCATGATTTATGCTTTGGCTATAGGGTCACATGCACATCATCTCTAGGTCACATATCATCAACACACATGCACACTCATCACACCGTTCTATACACAAAACACAATTTGACCATTTCTTGATGACGCGCTCTCATTTACGGTTCATTCTTGACTACTAATGGGGAGAAACAAATGAACTTCACTGCATACAATTCCATTCACTTTGGGGCACACAGCTCCTATCGTTCACTTTGCATTCCATTCCATCTATCCTGACATGTTGCATATCTTGCTTGCTTTTACTCTTGCTTGCATTTACTTTCACAAGTTCACTTTTTTACACATGCTAAATAGATCTCTTATATTTCATTATATTTTCCATACACACATGTGTGTTCACACCCTTATCTAGTTTTGATCAAATATACAAGTCTCTTACATGCATCATGGATGTTTCGCTACTACCCAAGTACCACCATAGCTCTTTGGGGCATCCACATTCGTATACTACAAGTGAAATTTTTCATTTTGTACTTAGCACCCTTCTCTCTTGGTTATACACATTTTTGACATGTGGAATAGGTTATATTTTTAGCATGCTAACAAGTTCTTCATGTGCAGCATTTTTTTGCATGATTACTTGTTACCATGGCTATATGTTGTTTTCCCTTGCTTGTCTCTATTTTTATTATTTTTGGGTATTTCCCTTTGTTTAGTGTGAACACTTGTTTTTTTATCTATGGCCTTGAGTGTCTACGACATCGTGAGTGATGTCCCATGTTTTCAACCCTCTTTTCACAATATATGATTAGATTATTTCATGTTTACTTGCATTCTAGCTTACGCTTTGCTTTGGGTAGCTTCTACTTTTTTCTACATGCATGTTTGTTTGTACTAAAAGTTGTTTTCCTAGCCATTTGTTTGTGTGTTCCTTATTTTTTACCAAGTGAATTCCCTTCTCCTACATAGAAGAGTATAGTTTATGCGGTCGGTCCTCTTTTGGGGTGCATCCTCTTATCTGTGATGTCTCATGTGCCCCCAAAAATGGCAAGCATCATTTAGGTTTACACACTACACAACGTGGTACCGGTATAGTTCGAGTTTTTAATTTTTGTCCATGACACAGAGGTCTATACAGCGAGTGGGTTCATACTAGTCTATAGAACTACGATACACAACGTATTTTACAGGATAGGTTGTCCTTAGCATTATGAGGAGCGATTCTGAGGTTAAAGGATACGGTGGAATTTCCTCCTAAGTTACTTCGACCAACGAGAATCGGATCGCCCAAAAAATAGGAAATACGAGAGATCTCTTCATATTCTCGGGAAGAAGTTACAGTTAGAAACTAACACGCCTTTCTCCCTACACTTCTTGACCCACAATGGTGTGAGATCACTCAAAAAACTTGCGCTTCACCAAAAATTACATGATAACCTTTGTACACCTTTTTCTCATCACGGATCAGGTACACATGTTCCTTTTTCTTTTTGTACTTGTATTTCATGTTTTTTACTATATACATGCAAGTTTTACACATATACATGTGTATTTGACTACTTGATCGTCTTCTCCTTTGCATGTTTGTTTGTGTGGGAAGTAAGAAGTCAACAAAAGCGAACAACAACTACACCACTTAACATCACACACCTCATACTACCATTCAGGTACATCACACACATTGGCAGCTACATATGTTCTTCCACCCTAGGTTCACTCTCATCACTTTTTACATCTTTAATCTCTACAATCGATATTTTTGTCACTCCACGCTTTGTCTAGTTCTTCATCACGCTTTTCTATAGAACTCTACATGGATATAAGGTACACATATCTATCTACTTTATGTTCTTGAGCTTTCCTCTCACCAACATAAACTAGGGGCAAATGTAATCACTAAATCATGCACTTTGGGTATTATTTAGTCCTTGTCTCATACTACTATTCATTTGGTTTTTGAGTGAAGAAAGTAATAATTAACTGTGTCCTTTGGCCATTTTACTTTGCATTTTTCGTAAATTTTGACCTTCGCATGCACTTTTCTAGTCTATTTTTTCATTTTACATTCATCCTATCTATGTTAGGCGCCCGGTAAGACCAGGGCACCCAAGCACCCTGGTCCCCTCTGGGTGCCACGATATTATTTGTACTTTTCTTTAATCTTATGGGTACTTTCTAGCCATATTTTTCCATATTTTTAGTGGTCAGCCTTTTTAGGGTTAATTGCAAAATTAGAACAAGAGAACCATATAAATATAAATTTATGATACCATAATGGGGGAACAAGCATTAAGCACTAATACCATCACCTAAGGTTGCATTCATTGAATTATTTTAATGCTCCATTTATATCCATCTAACTCCATCACAAGGGACACAAGGTTGGTTTTTTGCATCACACTTCATAGGAGGGGAGTTAATTTTATTTCATGCACCATCTATTTACATTCTACATATAGTTATTTCTCACTACTCACAAAGTGCAACTGGAACAAGAGCACCTAGGGCATGATTTACACACACACCTAGAACTACATTGGGTCTGAGATGTAGTGCAATGCTCAGTGATAAATTCATCCATTTTGTAGCTGAGGACAATCCAACCCCTTCATATGCATCTTTATTTTTAAGGGTTTTAATCCTTTGTCTAGGGTTTTGCAAATGTTCCCTCCATCTCTCGATTTATAGCGGCAATGACCCAACACAGTTCAAAGCAACATTCACGCGGAAGTGAAGGCAAATGATCACTCGGTGGCGCTTCATAGGAGTTTCCCTAGTCATTTCTATAGACTAGGGTGCCCATATCTCATACCAAGATTCATTATCATCCTCCTTCCTTCTCCACATGCCCCATTCTACTCGAGATAGATTGGATCTATGCTTTTCAAGCCTCGATGTAGTCATTTCCTCCTCCAATTTAGTCAGTCTCCATTGCGACACATTCCTGACACATCCATGAATCAGATAAGGACTTCTTAACCCTGTACTCACATTAGGGTTTCACATTTCCATTTACTTAGTTGTTTGGGTCATTTCCTTTATTTATTTAGATGTTATTTGCTTCTTTGCATAGCATTAGATTAAACTAAAATTACACTATTCATTTTCCATTTTTAGTTTAATCAAATCAATTAATCACTTACATGGACATTAAACATACTTGACAATCACATTAGCACATTCCTCTTAGCCATTCTAAGGGTAACACGGTGATTGAATTGGCTAGAGGAATGAGTGTACATGACTAGGAGAGGGATTTTCAAGTGAGAACTAGGTTGTCATGAAAAAAATTATGAATTTTGATGTTAAACATTTTGCATGAAACAAATATATAACTTGAATTTAAGGATAAATTATGTTTATGATTAAACAAATTAAATTTTTTTAATTTTTGTCTTATGAGCCTTGAGAGTGAGTAAAACATAAATAGAATATGTAAATTTTATACATGAACCTATTTAACAACTAAAAACTATTTAACTTGAAAAAGTGATATTTTAATTTTTTTAAATCCTTTATTTGAGGAAGGATATTGAAATTCAATCTAAATTATGACTCAAAGACCATCTTAAAAGATAGGAAAGATTCATAATTCAAGCGAGTAAGATTATCTAGAATATTTTTGAAGAAATTCAAAGCGTTTTCTACAAAATGCAACTAAAACCCCAATCTTTTCCATTGTCTTTCTGTCATATTTGCATAGCTATAGAAAGGGAGAAATAAATACTTGTATGTATTGTTTCTTTTCCGTTTTCAATATTTTTTTATGTTTTGCCAACAAGATAAATAGGTTCATGCATATATGTTTGCATGTGGGGTTATGCATTTTTGTTGGGAGTAGTGGTGCCAACATGTATGTAAAATGTGGTTAAAAAAGATCGAACTAAGTGTTTAACAAAATGTGTTGAATTAGAAAGCTACAAATTTTTAGATCTATAAAAAGATAGAAGTTGGCATGGATGTCAATGTCTTCTATTAAGTTGCATTTATCATATTATGTGAGGATATTTGTTTGTATATTTTACAATCATTACGGTTGGTGAGACCACACCTATTTGAGGAATTCTATGAAATAGTTCACCTACATTGTGTGTGTAATTATAATTTAACAAAATAAATCTTTCCATTAAAATTTTATGGATCCCCATTCCCAGTTTGAAAGCTCCCATTTTGAAATTGTAGGAAGATGTTGGTGATTGTTGTATGGTGATTTAATTCCTTCATGGATGATAAAAGAAAATGTAATAAAAATCCTTTGAAATGATGTTAAGTCATTGAAATTAGTTGTATATTAATATTTCGAAGAAGAATGAAACCATCATATCATCTCTTTTCCATGAGAATCGTAGAAAATCCTATCCTCCTCCACCATAAGTGTTCCCATAAAAATCTCCTGAAAAATATATCATACTAGATCAAACGAAGCACCTCTTCTTCCTAATACATTTTCCAATGTTTTCATAGTGTTTTGGATGGAAAAATGTTGAAATTTTTAAGATGGAAGCAGGAGGCTAAAATAGAGAAGAGAGACATAAAAAAATATGCAAAATAAATTCCTTCTATTAAAATTTCTCCAGATGTTCCCTGCTAAAATTTTTGGAGTTTTTCTTCTTCTGAAAATGCATACAAATACCTCAAATATATAGAGGAATTTCAAAGAGATAGATTCATGAGAAAGCTAGAAAACATTAAATGTGGATGGATAGGAGAGAATATTTTAAATTAATTTGAAATATTTTCCAAATCCTTTTTACTGATAGAATCAATATGACATAATTTGGTAGTTTAGATTACACAAATCCCAATACTCCTTTAATATTAACTACCATGCAACTACACCAAGACTTTCCCTGAGATACACAAAAGTATATTTTAGTAAAGGATTTGTGAAAATCTCAGCAAAATGGTCTTCAGACCTGCAAAAGTCTAGATATATCTCACCATTGTTGACAAGCTCCCTGATGAAGTGATATATGATGTTGATGTTCTTGTTACACTTGTGGAACACATGATACTTTGACAGTGCAATTGCTGATTTATTTTCACAAAATATTTTTGTTTCTTCTTTTGATAGTGTTCCAAATCTTCTAGAACTCTCCTCATCCATATTGCATGACGGGATGTTGTTGTGGTTGTTACATACTCTACTTTTGTGGACAAGAGAGTGACAATGGGTTGCTTCTTAGATGCCCATGAGATTGCACCTAAACCAAAATGAAATACATATCCGTACATGCATTTTTAGTCATCAATGTTACCTTCATAATCACTATCTTTGTATCGATTAATCTAAAATCATCAGATGGTGCATACCAAATTCCATAACTGGAGTGCCAACAACATATCTAATCCAAAGTGTGATTATTTGGGATTCTCCATGAACCTTGAGATGAGACTGAATCCATACATGATGTATGGCTTTGTTGTCGTCAAGTACATCGAGACTTCAATAAGTATTTTTTATAATGTTAGATCTACATTATATCCCTTATCCTTTTGCTTAATTTGAGACCCATAGTAAGCTGGTGGTGTTGATGGATCTATTTTCAGCATATTGAATCTCTTCAACACATCATTTTCATACAGACGGACATATAAATATGACTTCTTTAGATTGAGTAAATTTTATGCCTACAAATTATTTCATCGACCCTATATCTTTCATTTTGAATTACTTCTTCATGGTGACTTAAACAAGTCAATAGACAGATTTCCAGTGAATATGAGATCATCAAGATACAAACAAACTATTAGAATATGAAATCTATTGTTCATCTTAATGTATAGGGTTGTTTCACTACTATTTTTTTAATACATTTTGCAGAAAATATGAATTTATTTTGTTGTACCAAGCTCTCAGAGTTTGCTTTAGGCCATAGAATGCCTTTTCAGTCTACATAATTTATGCTCTTGTCCATATATTTCATATCCAGGTGGTTGTTGAACATAAACTTATTCTTCTAGAAAACCATTCAAGAATGCTGACTTGACATCCATTTGGTATACTTTCTAGTTGTTTTGAGCTGTTATGGCTAAGACAGTTCTAACTGTGTCAAGTCTAGCCATCATCACAAAGGTTTTATTATAATTGATTACGGGTTATTGTGAAAACCCTTTTGCCACTAAACTTTCCTTGTTATTTTCAACATTTCCTTCTACATTGAATTTGGTCTTACTGAGACCCACTTAAAATCAATAACATCCTTGCATTCTAGCATATTGAATAAGTCCCAAGTGTTATTCTTCTCAATAGAATCCATTTCTTCATCCATAACTTTTATCCATTCTTCATTTTCTATAGCATCTTCAAAATAAATAGGATCACCTTGTGAAAACAATGCAAAATCATAGTATAACTCTTCATCTTGCTCATCTTGATCATATATCTCCCTCAGACTTCTTGTCTTCTTGGAAGCATTTCTAAAATGAGATTTGAGTTCTGCTAATGTTGGGTTAGATGAATCACTATTCTGTGGACTTGTAGTTCTGCTTTCCCTGAGGCTTCACCAGGATGAAATTTTTTCTAGGTCTCCATATTGTCTATGGAGTAGGTGTCTTACAATTATCTCTTGAGTGATTTCTTTGAGGGGTTTAAGCTAATAGTGCATTATGAGGAATTACTATTGTGCTCTATTGACGTGAAAGCTACTGAGGGTGGAGTGGTTGCTAGAGTGATCCCTTATGGAACTAGTCGATTATTTTGTACACCATTTTCTTCATTTTCATACTCTTCATGAGATACTTCTAATGAGATACATTTCTCTTTATCAATACTTCCATCCCAAGCTTCATTCTCTATAAAATCAACATCTCTGTTGATAATAACCTTCTTGGTGATGGGATTATACAACTTATAAGCCTTTGAATTCTCACTATAACCAACAAAAATGCATTTTTCACCTCTATAATCTAGTTTCTTTCTCGATTAGTTAGGTACTAGTGCACAAACAACACATCCAAACACTTTTAAGTGTGCAACACTATGCTTTCTTCTACTCTATGCTTCTTGAGGAACCTTTTCTTGACAATTTTGTTGGGCACTTGTTTAATCGGTAGGCTACACATGCAGCTGCTTCTTCCCAATACTCATTCAGTAAGTGGTTTTCCTTTAGAAGACTCTGGTGATGTCCATGAGATTCCTATTTTTTCTTTTTGCTACATCGTTTTGCCGATGTGTATACAGTTGTCGGATGCTTATGTATTCCATTTGCCTTCAAAAAAATTTAAAAATCATTTGAGATATACTCACCACCTCTTTCTGGTCTTAGCACCTTGATAGAATTACCACTCTACTTCTCTATGAGGGCTTTGAATTCCTTGAAAGTCTCAAAAACATCTTATTTGTGCTTTAGGAAGTATACCCATGTCTTCTGATGAATTCATCGATGAAGATAAAAAAGTATATGCTTCCACCTATTGAGGGTGTCTGCATAGATCCACATAGGCCTGTGCGGATGATTTTGAGAGGCTCTTCAACTCTATATGCCTTTCCAACTAGAAATATTTCCCTACACTTCTTTGTAAGAATTCAACTTTGGAATTTCATTTCATATAGTTCAATTAATGATATTTCATTCACCATGTTCTTCTTATGGAGCAAATTTATGCCATTAAAATGTAAATGTCCAAGCCTTAAATGCCAAAGCCAAGCCTGATTTTCCTTATTGACTTGGAGTGCATATGGATATGTCATGCTTGGAAATCCTCTTTTAGTGAGGTCTTGACATTCCATAGGTGATTTAGAGCTAGCACCCACTAGGCTTAAAAATTCTTCTTGAAAAATTTATCTTCACCCTTTTTTAAAATGTCTAGCGCTCGCTAGGCTCGAAAGACCTTCTTGAGAAAAAAATTATGTATCTTGACTGGGGGAACCTTAGCGCTAGTTAGGGTTGAGGAACACCCTTGAGAAATTTTTGAATTTCTTGGCTTGAAGGAAGCTTCACACTTGTTATGGTAAAAAAACTTCCTTGAAAAAAAAAATCTTCCTTGCTTGGAAGAACCCTAGTGCTCGCTAGGGTTAAGGAACCTTCTTGAAAAAATTTATCATGTTTTCTTGGAGGAACCTAGTGCTGCTAAGGTGTAAGAACCTCCTTAAAAAAGCGTGTTACTCTTGATTTAGAGAATTCCTAGCACCCACTAGGCTTGAGAAACTTCCTTGAGAAATTTTGTGCAATCCATATTTTTTTGAGAGCTAATGACCATTAGTCTTGAGATAATCCTTCGGTGAGATCTTTGTTACCCATATAGGAATAATATCTAACACCCACTAAGATCAAGTTACTTTGTATTTTCAATGGGAACATTTTATTTCTTTTCATTTCCACCTTGGCTATCAACCTATTGCTTGGATTTCGATCCAAAATAATACATTCTCCTTCCTCAAAATACACTTTGTAGCCTTTCTGTATCAATTGACCTATGCTCATGAGGTTGTGTTTCAACCCAAGGACATAATAGACATCAAGAATGAACTTATTTTCTCCTTGTTTTGTCTTAATATTTATGGTCCCTTTTCCAATTACTAAAACTTTGTTGTCATTACCAGTTTTACCTCTGACTTGGACATATTCGTCCATCTAGAAAACAATTCTTTTGAACCTGTCATGTGGTTACTACAACCAGAATCCAAGAACCATACATCTTTTGTGCTCTCTTGAGAAACATGATAAGTAATAAACATAGAACTATGATTTAAACTTCCAGAATTACATTCTTTTGAAAAATTTGCACTTTGTTTGCTTAAATATTATCTGTCTTTTTCAAAAATCAATAGCATAATGCCCATACTTTTTGTAATAATGACATTGTATATTAGATTTTCATACCTTTCTTCCTACAACTAGTTGTGATAATGATTGTGAGAGGAACTTCTGCCTCTACCTCTACTTGAAAACTCACTTGATTTGGATCTAGAGTTGTCTTGATCACTTGAATGTGGAGATCTACCTCCTCTTGCATTAAATCTTCCTCTTCCTCTTCTATTCACAAATCTTCCTCTGCCTCTACTAACTGAAAATTGGCTCTTAAAGGCATGTTCTAAAGAGGAACTTCCAGATCTATTAAGTCTTTGTTTGTGTGATAATAGAGATCCCATTAGCTCATCTACAAATATCTGAGTCAAATCCTTGGGCTTTTCAATGGCAATAATAATGGAGTCGAACTTGGTTGGTAGACTTCTAAGGATTTTTCCCATAATCCTACGGTCTTATAAGGTCTCTCCATGGGACCTAATCCTATTTACAACACTCATCACATGGGCAAAAATGAATCAATAGTATCATACACTACTATCGAATATTTTCAAAATCTCTCCTCAAAATTTGTAGTTTGTCTAGCTTTACCTTACTTGTGCCTTGATAGGAAGTTTCTACTGATATTCCATGCTTGCTTAGATCTAATAGCTATGGATAATTTATAGAATATAGACATGTCCAAACCTTTCTTTTTAAAAAATAGAGCTTTTGTGTTCCTTTACCTATTTTCCTTCAGCAAATCCTTTTCTAATTGTGATGAAGCATTATATGTTTCTTGATCGTGTGGTTCAAGGAAGCCATTTTTGATAAGCTCCTATGTATCTTGAGCGCAGAAATTTTTTTCATTCTAATATGCCAATAATGATATTTTTTCCATTATAAATGGAGATTTGGGGATGGAGTATATTTTGCTATTGTCATCAATGGATAAAAATGAAAAACACATATTTAAACAAGAAAATCACAAATTTAAAAGGGTAAAAATGTAACCTACAAGAAAATGTGAACAACACTTGCGTTGATCTAAAATCATGTGCCAAGACTAAGGATTTTCACTCGATACCAAATGTTGAAATTGTAAGATGCAAACAAAGAAGGTAAAACAAAGAAGAGAGAAAAAAATATGTAAAATAAATTAATTCTATTAAAATTTCACGAGCTTCACTATTCAAATTTTTGGAGTTTTTCTCCTTACAAAATTCATTAAAATAACTCAAATATATAGAGGTCTTTCAAAAGATAGCTTCATAGCTAGTTTTTTTGTTTTCATTGTGCATTTTATGTATTGTGTTTTCCATTGTTGTGCATTTATTTTATCAATTTAACTACTACTTGATTGAATTTTCAATTTATTTTTATCTTACCCTTTCTCTTCCCTTCATTTGGTATCGGAGAAGAAGGTTCTAGTTAAAAATTAAGTTATTTTTCTTCAGGACCTTTACATAGTTTATTGACATCCATTAATGGTGTCCACATAAGGATCATCTTTGTCTAGTCTCCACAGTTCACATTTTACTAACAAAACATTATGAATATTGGTCCTTGAATATGAAATCTCTTTTTAGATCCCAAGATGTTTGGGATATTGTATAAAATTGGTATGCATAATCCACAAATGTAGCAAGTATTAAATGCACTCACATAGGCTGAAAAAGATCTTTTGAAAGAGAAAAGGAAGAAGGATGGAAAATCCTTCTTCTACATTCATCAAGCTATGCATGAGATAATTCTTCCCATATTTGCAGAAACAAACAAGTAAAGGATGCATGGGAAACTCTCCAAGTGGCATATTAAGGTAAGGATAAATTTAAATCTGCAAAACTCTAGTTGCTTAGAATAAATTTTGAGAATCTAAATATAAATGATTTAGATTCAGTAGATTCATTTTTTACACATGTTTTGGGCTTGTGAATAAAATAAAATCACATGGGAAAACCATATGATATCAAAGGATAGTTAAAAAAAAAACCTTAGAGTTCTACCTGTTAAGTTTGATCCTTTAGTTTTTGTTATAGAGGAAACCAAGGATCTATGTAAAATGTCAATAGATGAGTTGCATGCATCCTTGATAAACCATGAGTAGAGGATGAATAGATCACATATAACCATAGAAAATTCATTCTCACCTTAGAATTATATAAGCCATGGAAGAGGTGGAGTAGGTAGATTCACTCCTAGATGAAGAGGTAGAAATAAGATCTACAACCTACATCCCCTTTGAAAAAAGTGTGTTTCTAAAAGAGATTTTGTGGGTAATTTATGATATTCTACCAATCACAAACTAAATCATTGTGATTATTTTAAAATTTTAACTTTTATTGGCTTACATAGAAATATCCAACAAACATAGGGAGTTTGTATCGAATTGGGGTTAATTTTTTTGTTTCTTATTAAGTGTATCTCACATAAAATTGCAGGATTAATTATTAGTTTTTTTTTATGTGGAACATAGTGAAATATATATAGTTTAGTGTTTGATTGATAGGAATGAGGTCCAAAAATGCCAACAAATATTTTTTTCGTGAGAATATATTATTTTAGACATCATGTTTCTCTTATGAATAAAGTATAAATTCTATTGTCATATAAAATAAAATAAAGGTCTCTTGATTCATGGAAATATCCAAAATTTTCATTATGGGATTACGTTGTGCAATTCCAGTTGCAATTTTTGGGGTAACAATAAATGTCTTTTCAAAAACCAATTTCATACATACCTCAAGGTCATTGTATTCTAAGGGCCCTATTTCATTTGTATTTTTAAAATTTAAACAAGCCACGTGTCTAGTGCATACCCACAAAAAAATCGAATTGAACAGTCCACATGTTCATTTAAAAGAAACAAATTTGGTTAGTTTTTCCCTTCATTCATTGATTCTTAAATATTCGGGAATTGTTGAAGGAATTTTGTTTGGATCCAAAATGCTTAGAAAAGTTAGGGGTTGTTGGGTTAGCTAGGTATGAGATACTAAAAACCAATCTAAACTATATCTAATGTAAACAAAGACCTTCCTTAAGTTATTAAATTCAAGTTTGCAAATATTATTCAATAGTTTTAATGTAAGAATTAATTTATTATCATACAAAATGAAAAGAATAATTTGTTATTGAGACTTGAATTTTTTCACTTATAAGATATCTTCTTGTAGCATACTTATGAATATGTAAGCATTTTCATGATTTTTGTTTTCATTTTTGTAGATTAGACTACTTTATGTTGCCTAATTTCATCTTTTTCTCCTTTTTAAGGGCTTTTTGTTTCATATATCTTGAAATTATTTGGAGCAGTTGAAGAGGAAGAAGGTGAGATTTTTTCCTCTATTATTAGTTACACTTTCATTTTCTACTCTTCGCATTCTTGGTTTAAATTTGTATGCTTGGAATCCAATCGAAAAGAAGGAAAAAAATATATTTTGTTTCATTATATAAAGAGTTAAAATATATCATAATGGAAGAATTCAAAGACTACAACCTAAATACAAAGAAAAATATATATTTTTCTACACTTTAGAAAGCAAACTAATGCTTGATAATGCCAAAATATGCCTCATCAATGTGTAATGAATGATCTCATTTTACTCTCCTTTTAATCAAGTTTGACTGAATTTTGTGGCTTTTGTTTGATCTAGTATAAGTTAGGATGTAATTGTCCATATTTTGTTTGATTTATTTCAAATTTATAAAAACTCTATAATTCCTAACAAAATGTGTGGAAATTCGTTTTTGGAATAAAACAGGTCATATTTGGTAAGATAAGCAAATTGTGAAGCAACTGGCACCTTTTTGAGGAAGTTGGCTACAATGTGGCTTAGCTCCGGAACTCCATCACTTAGCTCCAGTAACTCTATCACTTAGCTCTAGAACTCTATCACTTAGCTCTGGAACCTTCAAAATTAGTTCGAACTTTAGCACTTAGCTCTGGAACTTTCATGATTAGTTCAGAGAAGGTTTCCCCTTTGGTTCTGGAACTTCTCCAAAGTTCTGGAATCAATGGGAATCTTTTGTTCCATCAAAAATAGGTTATTGAGAAATTAATGGGCCCTCGATCAAAAATAGACAAACAATTTTCTAGTTCTTTACACTCTAGAAATACTTTTATCTCAACTTCCCCCTAATAAAATTGATCAAACGGGACCCCGCAGAGAAGAAAATCGAAGGATCGGTTCATTCATGCGAGCCCACATTTCAAATCCAACAATGAAGGGGCAGGGTCAGCGAAGGAGGCTAATGACATCAAAGGAGATCAGAGCTCAACAAGAGAAAATCAAAGAAAGGGCTAGAAGTTTTCAAACTTCATGCATACAAGTTGACTCGGGTCAAGCAAGACTCGCGAAAGACACCGTGTGTCACCGACACTATTCCAAAAGTCACATCAAAAAGGAAGGTCCCAAATGTGCACGAGACACTCCACGTGGTCAGAGCCTCAAAAATTTGAATCATTCGTTGAAAATTATAGGGCCAGTGGAAAGAACCACGTGTCGGATCGCATGACTGACTTTAAAGTTGTGACCTAAAGAAAAGGTCCTAAATGAGCACGAAGCTTCCATGTGTCCCAAGTCTGAAAAGGAGACAAAGTCGGCAGTTGAAAATTCTCAGGGCAGTGGAAGCCTTCATGTGTCTCAACGACACACCTTCAAGGGTCGAAGCCAAAGCCGGTCCCCCAAACAAGTGAGGAGCTTCCACGTGTCCTAGGTCCGAAAAGGAAATAGAGCCGGTAATTGAAAAGTCTTAGGCTAGCAGATAGTGCCACGTGTCTCATCGGTGCATATTCAAAGGTGCGGCCCAAAGAAAGACCCTGAACTAGAGCCATCCCTCCACATGTCCCAAGTCTGAAAAGGGGACTTGGCGTTGAATATTCCAAGCTAGGGACAAGCTGAGAAGCCTCCACATGTTAACTTAGTGCAACTTCAAAGGAAAAATCTGAAGGTAGGTCCCAAATGTGCGCTAAGCCTTCACGTGTCAAGGTTCAGACATATGGCCCTGCTAAACAAAAGGGACTTAGCCAAAACAAAAAGAAACAAAGAAAAGATATTAAAGGAGCCACGTGTGTCTTCGGAACTCTTTCAAGAGGTGAATCCAAAAATTAGTCCCAAACATGTGCTAGCTCTCCACGTGTCTCGGGTCAAGCGGAGTGTCTCCACCAAAAAAAGGGACTTAGGTAGAACATAGAGGAGCCCAAGATCCACCATGTGTCATTCGACACAATTTCAAGAGCGAGAGGAAGGGGATGAATCTTCAAAACGCGTAGGGCTACCACGTGAACTCTATAGGGGGCATACTCATCTGCATATTGTAAGCCCGAGTTAAATGCCTAACCCTCAAAACCTTTAGGAAGCCATAACTTTCGACTAGGAGCTCATTTTTGAGTGGGAAAGGATGTTTTGGAAAGCTCCCGGTGCTTACTACTCACCTACCACCATTAATGTTTTGGCCTACCATTTTTAGGTGGCAAGTCTCCCACCTGCCACCATAATGAAGAATGGACTCCTTTCTTGCCTAGCTATAAGGACCATCACATGGAGGCATGGGTCTTGCAGTGAAGCTCATCATTGTTATAAGTGGATTTCAATGCTTTCTAGGGTGGTTGGAGTAGGTGGATTCAATGCATATCTTGGGTGTTTGAAATAGGATTCGATTCTTCCCTTTTCCTTCTCTCTTTCTTCTATATATTGTAAAGGAGGGGCATATTTCAAAAGTTTGGTCATCTTTTTCTCTCCTATCCCCCCTCTCTCTTCTTCCTTAGGGTTGAATGTGGAGTTTAAGCCTCCTCTCATGGCTCTGTAATGGAATTTTCTTTCCTCTTTCCCGCTAATGATGTACTGTGTAAACTTATAGAGCAATAAAATTTGTTTTGTGATGCATTTTGTCCATCCTTCCTTATTTTATTGTCTCTTCTTGCCTCTCATCATTACAAGGTATATTGTGCATATTTCTGATGTCTATTGTAGGTTTTGAGAGCCATGTTTAATGGGTTTGAAGTGGTGTTTGTGTGAAATTTATCTTTGGTCTATGATGCATCTATCCATCCTCTCCATTGCTCACCTCTCTCCATTGCTCACCTCTCTCCACTTTAGGAAGCTAAGATTGTGAGCAACAACCTCCTTCTCTGGTGTATCACCGTTTTAGTGTAGGATTTGTTTTCATGCACTTTCTCTCCTATTCCTTGGAAGGTTAGATTAGGATTAGATAGTTTGCCTACACTAGAATAGCTTGTGGTAGGTAGTTTAGGAGCAGGAACCAGCCTTCTTTGGAGGTCCATCTCAAGTTCACAAGTCCCACAAAGCTTGAGAGATGGTCCAATGTTATGCAGATCACACCGAATGCCCCACTCAGATTTAAGGCCATTCGGGGTGTTGTGATTTTGCATCAACAATTTTGGCATGCCCGGTGGGACACTGAGGTTAGATTTTTCTCATCTTTCCAAGGTGTCTCATTATCAAACAACAAATCTTAAGCCACCGTGTGACCACATCAACAGTTTTTGCACACTTGGTGGGACAAGTCTAAAGCACCTTACCACTTCACTTCATCAAGTTTTATGTGCTCTTGGTGAAGATTGTAACCTTTGGAGGCACTTTCAAGCACATCTGGTGACTCCATCTGGTCAACAACCCATCCTCTGAGTTACAAACCTTCTCTCATCCATTTTCATCCATTTTTCTTTCCACATCTTTCATCTTCTACCATTCATGAAGTTGTGTAATCATGACTTCATTCCCATCTTGGAATCCACACTTGCAGCAACAAAGTGCAGCTTTCCTCCAATGTATTTCTCGACTCCTCCAGAACAACATTATGATTAGATGCAAAACCATCATGCTTACCCATATGAGCAATGTCAAAACCATTTTGGCTATGGGGATTATCAAGAGCAAGGGTACACATATGATGATAACAGCTATTTGGAGAACATTGATCTGTTGGAGAAGATCCAAATAATGGAGGCTAGCATGGTGCAGTCTAGGGCTACAGCACAGATGAAGGCATTTAAGATTGGTTATAGGGCACCTTGTCCATGGGGAGGCCCTTTTCCAAGACACTATATCCCACAAGAGAAGCTTGACTTCATGGTTGAAATGTTTCCCCAACTTGCACAATGGATTGAGGAGATCGAGGCTTATGAGTTGGACACAAGACAACCTTGTCAATGGGTAAGTCTGCCATCTCATAGTTTTTCTTTTCCTCTTTCTCGATCATTATCATCACAGAGTGTCATGAGTCTAGCTTCCCATCTTCTCCCCAAGTGTTGATTTCCCTTCTCCATCCCCTAGTCTTCCATCTCATCTCATTTCCTCTTCCCTTTTCCCTTCCAAATCCAAGTCCCCTCCATAAGAGCCAAAGGAAATACCTTCCCCTCCACCATAGATAAAAAAACAACTAGTGGAGACCCCACCCACCACTCCTCCTACTCTCCCAAGTCCATGTCAGGGAGAGACTCCAAAACCAGTCAAGGAGAGAAGCAACAAGAAGAAGAGCCAAGAAAAGAAGAAATGATTAGAAGCTTAGTGAGCTTGGCTCTTAGATTCAAAATTAAAAATATTCCCTTAGTGGTTTAAGCCTATGGAGGAGGCTAGGTCAAGCCACAAGTGGTGTAAGCTTCAGTTGCAGTGAAAGCATGGGAAGAAGGAGCTACTCTAAATCCAAAAGAAGAGGAGTACATTCCAATTGTGGAGGAGAACCATGCAGTTTTAGAGCTCCAAGTGTGGAGAAAGCCACAGAAGAACCTTAAGTTCTTCCTCCCACTTCATCCCCTTCGATCTCTAATGTTGAAGAAGAGTTTGAGCTTTCAAACTCATGTTCAAAGATGAGGGGAACCATGGTGAGAAAATTACAGATCTAGAGGACACCATGGAGGAGGTCGAGCATATGCAGCAAGGAAACGAGGAGGCAGATTACGTATCTAAATTAGAGGATTGCTTTGATGGAGAGGATCTCAAGGAGATCACATCATTTTCTCCTCCATCATATGCCTTCTAAGCACATGAATCTGCTGCCATGTAGGAGATCATTCAAGGACAGGAGACTGTGTCTCACAAGCGGCCCTTTAGAACCAAGGTTGGAGGATCTTAATCTTCCATGTTCTTCTTAGGAGGAGGAAGAAAAGAGCATGAGGATCCCATCTCTCCCACATCATTCACCCAGGAAGGTATACAAGAAGACTCCATTCTTAGAGTTTAAATTCGAAGTAATGGGCACCTCCATCAAATCAGAACATGCCCAATCGGTACTTGGCTTCATTGGAGCCAAGGGAGAAGCCAAAACAAGTCATGCCCACTTCAGGGCATGAGGATGAGTTTCAAAGCACCAAGGGTCACCATCAACACCTCCAGAGTCAATTCCAAATCAGCTTGAGGAGGTATTTTTTGATTGATGTTGATACCTTGATGATTTTGGTGGAAGATCGTCCTCTTTTTAGTTTCTCACTCATAATAAGAGCCATGTTTAATGCCAAATCATATACATGGCCACATTTTTGAGAAAGGGAAGCTATTTCTCCCTACCTGTAGTAGGCTTTGTTTAGCTTTTCTTTATTAGGGTTAGTGTAGGAGTAGGAGTAGATTTGCTTTCAATAGAACAAACTCTTGTGCACACTCTGCATGTTCCACTTGGTGCATGTATGATCTTTCCCATTGTATATAGTATGTCGTGGTGATTTGTTGCTCCAGTGTTGTATCACTATATAGTTCACAATTGTGTACTTCTAAGTGAATGTTATGACAGTCCATTTTGAGATAGGTGAAAGCCCCAAGTCATTACAATTTTTTACTCTCAAAAATCAAGCTTTTCTTATGAAATTGAGAGTACAAACAACAAGGGCATGCTCAAGGTCACCAGTGCAAGTAGTCGGGCTTGCGTATCGGGAAAAGATCGTATTAGGCTAACATTCATGACTTCATGCCCAACGGATACAATAAGGCAATAGGTCTCTTCATCTAGTAGGGAAGATGTCCCATGAGTCACCATATTGTTATCCTAATTCCCCCTTGGAAAAATTGATCAAACATGACCCACAGAAGAAAATTGGAAGGATCGGTTCAGTCATGCGAGCCCACATTTCAAATCCAAAAATGAAGGGGGGGGTCAGCGAAGGAGGCCAATGGCGTCAAAGGAGATCAGATCTCAACAGATAAAATCGGAGAAAGGGCTCAAATTTTCAGACTTCACCACATACAAGTCGACTCGGGGCCAAAAAGAGATGAGTAGTGGAAGGCACCATGTGTCGGCTCATCGGCACAATCCCAAAATGTGTATCAAAAAGGTAGGTCCCAAATGTGTGTCATCCCTCCACGTGGTCAGAGCCTCAAAAATTTGAATCATTTGTCGAAAACTCTAAGGAAAGTAAGAAAGAACCACATGTCACTCAACATAACTTTAAAGGTGTGGCCGAAAAGCAAAGGTCCCAAATGAGCGTGAAGCTTCCACGTGTCCTAGGTCTAAAAAGGAGACAAGTTTAGGAGTTGAAAATTCTTAAGGCAGCGGAACCTCCACGTGTCTCAATGGCTCACCTTCAAGGGTTGAAGCCAAAGGCGGTCCCCCAAACGAGCGCAGAGCTTCCACGTGTCTCAGGTCTGAAAAGGAAATAGAGCCGGTAGTTGAAAAGTCTCAGGCTTGGATGGTGACACGTGTCTCATTGGTGCATCTTCAAAGGCGCGGCCCAAAGAAAGACCTTGAATTAGTGCCACCCCCATGTGTCCTGTGTCCAAGTGAAAAGGGGACACCATCCGTTGAAAATTCCAAGCTCGGGAGAGGCCAGCAGAAGCCTCCACGTGTCATCTTGGCGTAACTTCAAAGGAAAAATATAGAGGTAGGTCCCAAATGTGTGTTGAGCCTCCACGTGTCCAGGGTCAAACATATGGCCCCGCCAAATAAAAGGGACTTAGCCAAAACACAAAAGAAATAGAGAAAAGCCGCGGAAGGAGCCACGTGTCTCTTTGGCACTCTTTCAAGAGATGAATCCAAAAGTGGTTCCCAAACATGTGCAAGCTCTCCACATGTGTCGGGTCAAGTGGAGTGTCTCCAGAGGGCTTAGAAGGGACTTAGGTAGAACACGAGAGGATCTTGCGAAGCTACCACATGTCATTCTGGCACAATTTCAAGAGTGAGAGGAAGGGGTTGAATCTTGAAAACGTATAGGGCTGCCACGTGGACCTGTAGAAGCGAGACTCATTCACATATTGTGAGCCCATGTTAAATGCCCAACCCTTGACCTTGAGGTAGCCATAACTTTCGACCAAGAGCTCAGTTTTAGTGGGAAAGGATGTTTTGGAAAGCTCCCAGTCCTGCTACTCACCTACCACCATTAATGTTTCAGCCGCCATTTTTGAGGATGTCAATTCTCCCACCTACCGCCATGATGAAGAATGGACTCCTTTCTTACCTAGCAAGGAACATCACATGGAGGCATGGGTCTTGCAGTGAAGCCCATCATTTTTTACAAGTAGATTTCAATGCTTTCTAGGGTGGTTGGAGTAGGTGAATTCAATGCATATCTGGGGTGGTTGAAATAGGATTAAATTCTTCCCTCTCTCCTTCTCTCTCTTCTTTATATATTATAAAGGAGGGGCATATTTCAAAAGGTTGGTCATTTTTTTCTCTCCTTCCCCCTCTCTCTTCTTCCTTAGGGTCGAATGTGGAGTTTAAGCCTCCTCTCATGGCTCTGTAATGGCATTTTCTTGCCTCTTTCCCACTGATGATGTACTATGTGAACTTATGGAGCAATAAAATTTGTTTTGTGATGCATTTTGTCCATCCTTCCTTATTTTATTGTCTCTTCTTTCCTCTCATCGTTGTAGGGTATACTATGTACATATATTTCGATGTCTATTGTTGGTTTTGAGAGCCATGTTTAATGGGTTTGAAGTGGTGTTCTGTGTGAACTCTATCTTTGGTTTGTGATACATATTTCCATCCTATTCATTTCTCACCTCTCTCCACTTCAGCTAGCTAAGATTGTGACCAGCAACCTCCTTCTCTAGTGTATCACCATTTTAGTGTAGGCTTTTTTCATGCACTCTCTCTCCCTAGTCCCTTGGAAGGTTAGATTAGGATTAGATAGTTTGATTGCAATATAATAGCTTGGTAGGTAGTTTACGAGTAGAACCAGCCTTCTTTGGAGGTCCATCTCAAGTTCTTAATTCCCATAGCTTGAGATATGGTCCAATGTTATGCAGATCACACCGAATGCCCCACTCAGATATGAGGCCATTTGAGGGGTGTTGTTATTTTGCATCAACGCTTATGTAAGACCGAAGCGTGTGTCCAACTAGTTTTCTAAATTTCATATCTACTTTGGGTACTATTTACTTTCACTAGAACCTATAGGTGGATAGATGGTTATTGAAAAATCACGATTGTAAATGCATCTTTGGATGAATAAATATATATAAAGAAGTGAAGATAGATCAAGAATAAGGATGATATAGATATACAGACATATACATAATTAAGTTTTGTAAGACAAAACAATTTGATAATAATATAGCCATTTAATTTTAGGAGCATCATACTATGTTAACTCCTGATTCAAGGTGGAGCAAGGGACCACTCCTCCAAGAAACAAGATCCTTTATTTTATTGGTATTTATATCTTCAAGAAATTTGTATAAATATGTTAATTAATAATTCTTAATTACTTTTCATTCTTAAATTAAAATTTGTTACATAAAGTTATTTATTGTCCCTACAGGTGTTTTAGTGTACGTTTTATTTCCTTAAAATTATTTTAAACAACCTTTTCAAAGTGTGTTTATTTCAACAAAGTGTGTTTCATTCTGCAAAGTGTGTTTATTTGCAGAGTATGTTCTATTCTACAAAGTGTATTTATTTCCAGTAGTGTGTTCAATTCTACAAGATTTGTTCATTTCAGCAATGTGTGGTTATTTCAGCAAGTTTCTTATAGGTTAGCTTTAATAAGGCTTTGGCCAAGAAATCTTAAAGACACTTTAAAAACCCTCAACATAATAAAAATAATAAATATCTACAATCAATTACTAGTTCACTAAGATTTCTCTTGTTGCATATAGCTTTAGACACACCCCTAGTTTGAATATGACATCAACCATGAGTTGATTAAATGAAGGGAATAATGACACCCATCATTTTTGGTGCCGTTGTCGGGGACTCACTAGTTAGAATTGTCTAATTAGGTGTCAATAAGGAAAACAATCATACATCTAGGAATTGAAAAATCTTCCCTATGTTATCATAAATTTATGAGTAGACCAAGATACTCAAAGGGTAGATTTCTCCCAAAAGTATCTCGACAAGAATTGTCAAGATCCTCTAGTTTGAATAAAGAATTTGAGTAGGAATTAGAAGCACCATTGTCCCTTGTTAGACAAGAAGCAAAACTTCTGCCTTTGGAATTTTTGGATCAATCACCAGAACGAAGTGGAACTTTTAGGAGAAGGATTATATCCCTAGACCCACTTAGAGCAAGTTTTTATTCTCAATTGAGCAGAAAACCTCCTACTTCGACTTCACACCTTCGCAAATCAGATCACATACCACATTGATTGAGAAAAAGATCTAGAAGATATTGTAGATATGGCACAAGAAGCTGAAAGAGAACCTGATAGGACCTTTACTTATCTAATTCAATTAGAGGATGATGATACACCTATGAAGAATATTTCACTTGCACACTTGCCCACATTTAGAGGGATGTCATCTGAGGACCCTAACCAATTTTTGTTTGAATTTAAAGTATTGTGTCAGACCTATGATTACAAAATAAAAAATCAAAACTCAAGTTGTTCCCATCTACTCTAAAAGATGCAACAATGAGGTGGTTTATGGGATTAACATCCAATTCCATTACCACTTGGGGAAAATGGAAACTACCTTCCTAGACAAATATCAAGACTAATGTAGAGGGAGAAACAGGAAGGAAGTATTTTTAGGATCAAACAGGAAGAGGATGAAAATATGGAAGATTATTTAGATAGATTCCTCTTTGTAAGTAAAAGGTGTGGATTTTTACTTTAAGAAGAGCTAAGCAAAACCATTTTTCTTAAAGGTATAGATTATGAATATAGGGAAGCCCTTAATTTAATGGGATGTGGAAACATCAATCAATTGAGAATGAATGATATTAAATACCTTGTAGAAGTTATTCAAGAACAAGGGGTGGACCTAGGAAAGGAAAAATTGTGAAAGGTACAAATCTAGACATGAACAAACTTATGGATGAACTAGAAAACTTTAAAACAGATATCCTAGTTCAATTAACTTCCACCATGGATGGATTGTAAGCCAAATAAAATTTTAATACTAAATAATTAGCTATTTACAAAGTCTAGATGAAGAAAGAAGTATGTAATAAGAGGTTGTCCTCTAGATAAAACAATAACATGTCTTATTTATGAATCTAGCGAACATGAAGTTAATGCTTGTTCTCTTCTTCCATTCATAAAAAAATTAGCTTAAAAAACTAGCACTTCATCCACTACTGGAAGAAGTAAACTTTCTCTAGAGACAACCTAGCCAGGGGCAATTCATACCAAGATCCATTCCTAATCCCTGGATGATGTCATGGGTGGCTCAGACAGTACCACAAAATTGGGGACAACCACCTTGGACCCGTCAACCAACATAGAATTCCTAGGATTGGGAAGGATAAGCTTGGTATGCTCAAGGACACCAACCATGGTCTAGTCAAGGTAACCCTTATGTTTGGTCACAACCTAGGTGGAACCCTAATAACTACGCTCAAGGGAAAACATATCCCAACCAAAGCATCAACAAGCCATAATGGGTTCCCCAGCACAAGGTTCACAAACTAAAAATTTGGTTCAAACACAAATACTAGCACAACTAGTGGCTAATCCCAAAAACAAACAAACAACCCATGTCTATAGAACAGAGAAAGAAAAACTAATTGATCTTAATGTCATGGACTGTAAGGATATTCAAACCAGATCTGGAAAAATAATTAATAGTCCACCTGTTATAATTACCAAGATGTCAGATGAAACTGAAACCCCTAGTTCATTTATTCCTAAGGTTGATGAAAAATAAAAAGAGAAGCAACCAGATAACAATTCTACAGAAACTCCATTTCCAAAAAGACTTAAGGAAGTTATTGAGACCAAGGAATCTAAACTAGTGTAGGAATTAAGGAAATTAAATATTGAAATACCATTGTTGCAAGCAATCAAGGACATTCCTGAATTAAACAAATTAATCAAAATGTTATGCTTGAAAAAACTATTAGTGCGAAAACACAACACCCCCAAATGAGTTATGGATCTACTTTTCTAAGGCATAGTCATTTGGTGTGATTTTCATAACATTGGATCATTCCCCAAGCTGTGGGACTTACAAATGGGAATGATCCTCCAGAGAAGGTTGGTTCCTCTTCCTAAACTACCTGCCACAAGCTATTCTAGTGCAAGAAAGCTAATCTAATCCTAATCTAACTTCCAAGGAGACAAGGAGAGAAATAAAACAAGGAAAAATAGAGCCTACACTAAAATGGTGATACACCAGAGAAGGAAAATGTTGATCATCTACTAAACTACCATGGAACAAAGAGAGGTGAGCAATGGAAAGGATGGATAGTAGCATCACAGAACATAGATTAGATTCACATAGAAAATGTTCCAAAACCCCATGAACATAGCTCCTAGATCTGCAAATGAACATTCAAAACATGCACAGATACCCTACAATGAAGAGAGGCAAGAAGAGACAACCAAAAACGAGCAAAGGATGGACAAATGCATCACAAAACACATTTTTATTGCTTCAAAGTTTGCATAGAGCATCATTTACGGACAAGAGGCAAAAATGTCATTTATAGAGCAGGGGAGGAGGTTCAAACTCCATTTCCAACCCTAGGGAAGAAATAGAAGGGGGAGGCAGAGAAGAAGAATGAACAACCTTTGAAATATGTGCCTTTGTTTACATTTTATAGAAAAAACACGAGAAGAGAGGGAAAAATTACAGGATCTTCTCCAACCACTTTTCAAAATGTGTTTTAATTCTTCCTTTATTGATGGGCTTGATGCAAAATCTCATAATTCCATGTATCTACTTTGCAGACCAAAGAAAATGACCCATACTTCATTAAATCTGGTGGTTGGAATTGGTTTTTTATCTTTTCCACGCCAAAACATGTTTTACAAATTCCTCCCCAAATTTTCACCAAAATCCAAAATTGAAAACTCCATGATGAAGAGAATCTTCATATCTTTCCATTGGTACCAAGAACATCAAAAATGGAGCTCTATATCAAAAGATATGGCCTTCTACATTTTTCCTTAACGTTGTCGGTAAAAAACATCTCGGGCAAATTTTGAACTTTTCTCCCGCAAATCCGCTGATGACATGGCATCCATTGGGGTCGGTAGAGGTAGGGGCTCCTTTTTTCCATTTTACACTTTTTGACAAAAAGTCAAAAAATCTCATTTGCCTCCGAAGGTCCGCCGGCCCGCATTAACTTTTTGATGTTCCAAATTTCGAACTTAATTTTCGCCTTTTTGACAAAAGGGAAAATTTTCACTTTTTCCTCTCGATTCCCCACCGGTCCGAGATTCCTTGGCAAAAATCTCTCCCAAGCCCCATAGGTCCGCCTTGGGCAAATTTTCCTTCTAACTCTGTGAGCCATAACTCAAAAAATACAAGGAGTTAGAAAGAGCTCTTTACCTTTCTGGAAAGGGGAAGAAATTCTCTATCTGATGGAGTATTTTCCAGAAATCCTTGAGTGCTTGAACTTTGTGAAATTTGGACTGAGGCACAAAAAGGGAGTAAGTTAACCCAAAATAAGAGGGAAACTTTGTGATTTATAGTAGGAAAACTCTTACTTCCCAAATATGGGGATCCTGGAATCCCTATTATTTCTATCTCTATAGGAAATAAACATATAGATAATGTTTTGGTTGATTTAGGAGCAGCTATAAATGTGATGACATGTAGAAATTTTTCAAACATTACCATCGACAATGTATATAGCCTACTAACACCATATTGTAGATGGCAGATTATTCATCGGTGAAACCAGAAGGGATCATTGAAGATGTGGCAGTCATGGTGGAGTCATGGGAGTATCGAGTGGACTTCCTTATATTACGGCCAAAAGGTAAAACACTTGATTATCCCATTATTTTCATTAGACCACGGTTAGCTATAATTGTTGCCTTAATTGATTACATATCACGTGATATAACTATCTCTAATGGTAAAAAATCTAAGAAAATTACCCTATATCCTTCTGCATGACCTTTTATTGATAATCAAGAACAATTATGGGTTGATGATCTTGATACTAATAAATAAAATTTATCTTCTTTGGCTATGATAACATTGCAGGATCATGTACGAGAGGTAGAGAATATGATTAATCATCCATTGAATGATCACCAATTATCTTTGGAACAATCGGGGATAGTTATGGAACCTTCAAAGTTAGTTCGAAACCTTCGGACTTAGTTCTGGAACATTCATACCTATCTCCAGAACCATGGCAATTCCATGCAGATGTAAATAATTTCACTCCAGAGGAATGTGATTTCTCTTCAGGAGGGGAAAAAATAGCTACGGAATCAGTAACCTTAGTCTTAAAGATATCAGGGAATAGTAAGGAATGTTTGGAAAACATCAGTGATGAGGATTTTGACCAATGACAAGATAAGTATCATAACTCTGCCTATTGTCCTTTATCTAGTATTCTTTCTCAAGGGAAATTTAGAGACATTACTTGCATATCATATGTTGTTACCACATTCATGTCCACTAAACACCCTAATGGAACCTTTTCAATAAATCAGTTCATCACACACTAGAACCAAACAAATTGAGATTCAACCAGGTAAAATTTTGAACATTAATAGCTGGTTGGAAAATGATCAAGAAGCTAAATTTCTTGATGTCTTGAAAGGTCATACTAGAGCTTTTGTTTGGGACTATAAAGACATGAAAATAATTCATCCAAGTATTTGTACCCATTGCATTTATACTAAAACTGTTAAACTAGTTAGAAACCTCAAAGAAGGATCAACCTAACCTTGAGGGACATAGTCAAGCAAGAAATTGAAAAGCTACCGCAAGTAGGCTTTATCTACCCCATCTCAGATAGTCATTAGGTGTCTCCTCTTGTAATTGTGCCTAAAAAAATGGAAAATAGAGAATTTGTGTTGATTATAGGGAATTGAACAAAGCTAAACTTAGAAATTATTTTCCCTTACCATTTATAGATCAAGTTTTAGACAACCTTTCGGGTAAACAATACTTTTCCTTCTTGGATGGCTTTAGTGTATATAATCAAATCAAGGTGGTTGCTAAGGATCGGGAAAAACTACATTTACTTGTCCATGGGGTACCTTTTACCTACAGGTGGTATTGCCATTTGGACTATGTAATGCTCCAACAACCTTCAAAATGGTAGTACTAGCAATTTTTACAGATCTAAATAATGATTGTGTGGAGGTATACATGGATGATTTTTCTTGTGTATGGAGGAACATTTGATGATGCCTTGAAAATTTTGGGACAGAGTATTAACAAGATGTGATCAAAACCATTTGTCTCTTAGTCATGAGAAATGTTTGATGATGGTTGATGAGGGAATTGTACTAGGACACCACATTTCAAAAGAGGAATTCAATTTGTCCAAGACAAAATCAGGATTATTTCATACTTACCTTCTCCTCAAACCCCCATGGATATCAAGTCATTCTTAGGACATGCTAGATATTATAGGCATTTTATCAAAGATTTTAGTAAAATTATTTCCCCATGTTTGGTTTGCCTACCAAGGATTGTGAATTTCGTTGGGATGAAAAGTGTCAACATTATTTTGAAGAGATTAAAGAAAAATTAATCACTTCCCCAATATTAAGAGGACCTAATTGGGAGAAATATTTTCACATCTAAACAGATGCCTCGAATAACTCAATTGGTGTAGTTTTGGGACAGAAAGATGAAGAAGGGAAAATGTATGTTATTTACTACCTTAGTAAAAATATTACTCCCACTGAAAGAAATCACACCACCATTGAAAAATAATTTCTTTCTATGATCCATGTAATTAATAAGTTCAGACATTATACTACAGGGTATAAAATATTTATACATATAGATCACTCAAGCAATTAGATACTTAATGAAAAACTAGTGGTTAGAGGTAGGATAATCAGATTGTTATTACTTTTACAAGAATTTGATATTACTATTATGGATAATCCAGGAAAATATAATGTGGTAGTTGATTTCTTATCAAGATTAACCACTACAAGGGAGCAATATCCGGTTAAGAACAACTTTTCAGATGAACAATTATTTGTTATTTCAGGTCATACACCATGCTTTGCTGATATGGTGAATTATCTTGCAACAAGGAAGTTTCCTTCTTCATTTACTAAGAAACAAATGAAAAGGTTAATCATAACGATTAAAGTGCACAAATTAAATGGTTAAATGGAATGTTATTTAAATGTGGTCATGATTTGATTTTATGCATGTGTGATAGAAGATGAAATCTTTGACATACTTAGGGCATGTCATGATGAACCTAGTGGAGCACACTTTTCAGTGAAAAGGACATCCCACAAAATACTTGCACTCGGCCATTATTTTCCATCTTTGTATAAAGATGTGAAGAAATACATCAAGTAGTGTAATCCCTATCAAAGGATGGGACAACCAACTTTCACTAGTGAAATGTATTTACAACCTCAAGTGGTGATTAAACCATTTGAAAGGTGGGGGCTAGATTTTGTTGGCCCTTTTACTCCTCCTTTACAAGGAAAAGAGCACATTGTTGTATGTATTGATTATGTAAAAAGTGGGCAGAGGTGTAGGCTTTTAACAAATGTTAATGAAGATACGCTTGTTGATTTCCTTTGGCACAAAATTATGATGAATTTTGGTGCACCAAGAAGTATAGTTTTAGACCAAGGCCCAGATTTCATGTCCAATATGATCCAGGAATTAACAATGTACTATCAGATCAATCATAGGAAGTCATATCCATATCACCCACAACTAAATGGATAGGCAAAAGTGACAAACAGGAATGGAATACATTATCACTAAAATAGTTGAAGCAAGTAGAAGAGAATGTGTAAAAAGGCTACATGAGGTTGTCTAGGATTATAACACAACTTGGAATACTACAACATGGTTCTCACCATATGAGTTAGTCTATGGGAATAATCCCTTGTTACCCATTGAATTTAAACTACAAACATTGAGGACAGAGCTAAATTGGGTATTGAATTGGTTACAACACAAAAGAAAAGAATTCTACAACTCAATGAATTGGATGAGTGAGATTGGAATCACTTTAACACAGAGAGATAATATAAGACTGAAGAAAGTAGTTGCATGATACACATATAAAGGAAAGGAAATTCAAGATAGGATATGGGGAATTATTGTTTGATTCCAAGTACAAGCAATTCAAAGGCAAGTCGAGGACCGGGTGGTTAGGACCTTATCAGATTGAGTAGGTATATGAAAATGACTCTATTCAGCTACTTCCCATTGATGGCAGTAGAAGGACACTTTTGGTCAACAAACACGGGCTAAAACTCTATAGGAAGCCTCCTACCAGGGGATGAATTCATGAATCAAATAGAAACAGACAAGGAATTTGATCATATGGAAGATCCTAGTTCTTCCAAAATTATCAAGTAATCAAATGCAAGGATCCAAAATAAAGGGAAGGGAATGAAAACAAAAAAATAGCGTTCTATTCCCCAAAAACAATATTAAAAAAATTAAAAATAAAAATAAAAAAATAAAAAGGGAAGGGAATGAAAACTAGTAAATGGTGTTCTCTTCCCAAAAAAATCTCTCAAAAGGCCAATTAAAAACCAGAAATGGCGGTTGGTCTCATCAATAAGTGGCTAATTCAAATAAAAGGAACTTCTTTGGAATTCTAGCTATCTTTTCTAACCATTTTTCTTTTTCACTTTTTTAGGAATGATGAGTCATTAAGGCGAGATGGATTACATCAGCAAGGATGGTAATTATGTCTTGATCTTATTAAAGGTTAAATTAAAAGTCTACATGTGTGATTAGACTTGATTTAAGTCGGTAGTATAATGAGTCATTTATTGCACATCATGATTAAAGGGGAATAATCATGAAGGTGATGTTGACTAAATAAATGAAAGTGGCGGAATATTAATAATGAATGGTCATTTAGGAAGAATAAAAGAAAATTGGGAATGGTTACAGAGAATTTCAAGGAGGAAACAGTGAAGTCATATTTGGAGTTCGCAGCTAAATCTAATAGTTCCGCAGCTAAATATAGTAGTTCCCCGTAGCCAAATCCACTAGTTCCGCAACTATCTCCTAGAAGAGAAAGGGTTTGAAAGAAGAAAGAATTCAAATCATCCTCTTTGCCATGGGTATCAAAAATAAGTCAGAGCCAAAAGACAATACACAACTCCTTAAAGATGGAGAAGTAACAACCATTTCTAAACAGGTAGGTTGGCTGTAGTTTCTAAATAAGTTCTAAAAATATAGCGATAAACTGGTAAGAGAATTTGTTGTGAATTTAGAGCAGTCCAAAACTAAGGTTAAAAGCATTGTAATTCCCTTTACTATTAATACAATGAGCAATGTATCTAGGGTACCAATTGTACATGTTCCAAACTCTGTAAAGGGAACCCTAAAGGAATTAGTAGAAACCTTAAGGAAAGAGGGTGAATCTGAACCCCTAGTACATTTATAATACTAAGAAGATCATCAAGGGGGTCAAAAGATCTAGCCTACCCAAACCCTTTGACAGAGTAACATTCTAGGTAGTAAATTACCTAGCATGCGATGAACAATATGGGATTGTTGGAAGGGAGGTCCTTAAAATGTTGATATATCTTAGGTATGGGGGAAAAAATAGGTATATATAGTAAACCTTCCTGGTTTCCTATTTGATTCCACCCAAACAATGGCTCAGAGATATTCTTGGGGTGTAGGGATGATTAGGCACCATGGATTAGTCCATTTGGTCTGTCAGCATCATTTTCTCTCTAAGAAAAATGGAGAAGAAGCATGGGAAAAATTCCTCAATAATTTTAGACAAATTCCTGATATTATCAGAAGGGGAATACCAACCCCTTTCTCTCCTAAAATTATTTTAGAAATCAGTCCCCCGATGTGAAAAAGAAGGGAATAAGTGGATTTAACATACCAAAGAGGAGGAGGTATTAAAGGATGATCAAAGATACAAAATATACCATGTCTTTAAAATAAACTCCTTCCCCTAACAATACTAAAAGAACTAATACACTCTCTCGACGCATGTGATAGTTCACCCAAGTTGGACCGTGAAGAAAAATCGAAGAAGTTCAAGGAGGAAGGCCAATTCAGAAAATGTTGAAGCTCCTAAAAGTAAAAGAATTCATAATAAGTCTAAGGAAACTCCAAGGAATATTGAAATGCAAGAGGGTTTAGAGAAAGAAGATGTTGATATTCAGGCGGCATGTCAATGTCTCCTCCTCTACCAAGTCAAACTGAGCAGTTGGAGAAAGAAAATGAAATATTGGAAGAGCAGAATTTTCAAGAGATGGATGACTCAACAATATTGTCACATGAGGAAGAATACTTGACATCTTGGAAATTAAGATGGAAATCCCCTTTGGTGGAATAACAATGCTCGTTCACTAAGGAAATCCTAGAGAAAGAAGAAAAATAGCAATTTATGTAGGCTATGTTCTTGTCTATGGAAAAACTTATAATTAGGGAGAAAGATGAGGAATTAAACTTCCTCAAACACAAATTAGAGCATAGAGAAATGCTTATTGAAAAACTAAAAACTTAGATCACATATAATAATGAATAATTCGCATTAGTAAAGCAGCAAATGATGAAAAAGAAAAAGAATTGCAATTGGCTAATGAACAACAGTATTATAACAAAAGTACATTCAATGGATCGAATTATACAAATAGAGATGTCTTACTGGCCACTCAAGAAATTATGAGATGATACCTGTAGAAATCTTAATGAGTTCAAAATATCAAATCAGGAATTAAGAAGCTAGATGGAAGAAGAAAAGAAGGCAAGGAAAGAGTGGGAAGAAAAATTCTATAAAATGGAGGAAGAAAAAAATTTAATGTTTGGAAAAAATATAGATGGTCTGTATAATGACCTGGAAAATTACTCACATGTATAAGACCTTCTCCTACATACAGTGTCTTACTAGAAGAGCAATTTATCCATTGGAAACTATCAAGGATTTCATGTGGCCTTCCACATAAAGTAAAGGATGAAGTAGAATTCATGGCAAGTATATTCCTCATCTAGTGCAAAGGAGAAAAATCTTCTTTGCAAATTTTATCTCTATAACTTTATGTTAGAAAATAACACAGTCTTCATGATTAATCTATATATGGGGGAAAGCCAACTTAATGCATTTGTTTCTGTGCTCCAGAATCAGATAGCTTGGAAAGAAATGGATACTAAACACTTAATAAAGGCTAGTTCCTCTAGCCTATGTATGAGAGCTCATTATGGAAAACCATCTACATTTTTCATATATTTCAGATCACATGCCTTTGATAACCAATTTAAGGAACATTATATTGCCAGCCTGCAGAAAAGTATTGATGCCTTCACCTCTTATGAAGAGAAAAAAATTGAGGACATTTATGATGGATGCTTGAAGAGATGGGAATTCCTCACTGTAGTATTAATAAGAAGAGAAGTGATATCTCCCACAAATTTAAAACGGAGTCTATAAAGGTTCGTAACTTTATGTACACTCATTCCTCAAATTTGTGAAAATGCGAGGGTATGTGGATGGGTATGAGAAAAAGGCCTCCTCTCCTTACACCCATGTCTCCATGGCAGAATAGATAACCTTAGTATCCCACTCACTTTGAGGATTGGCATAAAACGCTAGAGAAAGGATCAGGATATAGCACTTATGAACAAAAGCACTGGGACATTTAGCTTTAACCATTTTACCTTAGCCATCGGTTAAAATGCGAGAATTCACAATCTCAATTTTGAAGAATAGAGTTTGTAATAGGACTTACAAACAAGTAAGTGTGGGGGAGATGATAAGGCCAAAATATGCCTCATCAATGTGCAATAAATGATCTCATTTTACTCTCCTTTTAATCAAGTTTGATTACATTTCGTGGATTTTGTTTGATCTAGTATAAGTTAGGATGTAATTTTCCATCTTTTGTTTGATTTAGTTCAAATGTCTAAAAACTTTGTAATTCCTAACAAAATGTGTGGAAATTCAATTTTGGAATAAAATAGGTCATATTTGGTCAGATAAGCGAAGTGTGAAGCAACCAACACCTTTTTGAGGAAGTTGGCTACAATGTGGCTTAGCTCCAGAACTCCATCACTTAGCTTTGAAACTCTATCACTTAGCTTTGGAACCTTCATAATTAGTTCCAGAACTTAAGCACTTAGCTCTAGAACTTTCGCATTTAGTTCTAGAAGGTTTCCCTTTGGTTCTGGAACTTCTCCAAAGTTTTGGAATTAATGGGAATCTTTTTATTCTATCAAAATTTGGTTATGGAGCAATTAATGGGCCCTCCAATCAGGAGAAAGACTAATAATTTTTGGTTCTTCACACTCCAAAAATACTTATGTAAGACCAACAACTATATGTTCAGACTAGTTTTCTAAATTTCATATCTACTTTGAGCACTATTTTGTTTCACTAGAACCTATAGGTGGATAGACAGCTATTGAACACTCATGATTGTAAATGCATCTTCGGATGAAGAAATATATATAAAGACCTGAAGATAGATAAATAAGAAGGATGATATAGATATACAGACATATACATAGTTAAGTAATGTAAGACATAACAATTCAATAATAAGATAGTCATTTAATTTTGGGAGCATCATATTATGTTAACTCTTGATTCAAGGTGGAGCAAGGGCCCACTCCTCCAAGAAACAGGATCCTTTATTTTATTGGTATTTATATCTTCAAGCAATTTGTATAAATCTTTTAATTAGCAGTTCTATAAGTACTTTTGATTCTTAAATTAAAATGTCTAACATAAATTTATTTATCATCCCTACAAGTGTTTTAGGGTATGTTTTTATTTCCTTAAAATCATTTTAAACAACCTTTCCAGAGTGTGTTTATTTCTAGCAGAGTGTTTCATTCTGCAAAGTGTGTTTATTTCCAGCAGTGTGTTTTATTCGAAAAAGTGTATTTATTTCCAGCAATGTGTTCAATTTTGCAAGATTTGTTCATTTCAGCAATGCGTGGTTATTTCAGCAAGTTTCTTATAGGTTAGCGTTAATAAGTCTTTGGCCAAAAATATAAAATACACTTTAAAACCCCCCAGAAAATAAAAATAATAAATATCTACAATCAATTACTAGTTCACTGAGATTTCTCTTGTTGCATATAGCTTCAGACACACCCCTATTTTGAATATGACATCAAACATGAGTTGATTAAATGAAGGGAATAACGACACCCATTAATGCTATGAAAAAAATGAATTTTTTATTATCTTTCTCCCTTGTTTCATTACCTCATTTAAAATATGCATCTCTATCAATGCATATGCCAACATAACTATTCCAAAATACAAAATCGTTATAGGTTACTTTTGATCTCACCTCATAGGTGTGGTTTTTCAAATGCAATAAATACTAAAGAAGGATAAATGATTTTATTTTCACATGCCTTTATAATTGAGATTACTTGTGCCTAAGAGAAAAAAACAAGCTTATGCATTTGGTCCGGAAAGTATGGGCTTATTCATTAACTCTTCTATAATATCGGAAAATTATTTATGCATCCTAAGAAATAGAAAATAAACAAGGACAAAAATGAACATCATATGCTCCTAGCACTATCGCTTGTTTCCTTCACATTAGTAATGATTTATTTTTGTGAAATACATGATTTTGTATAGATGGAAGTGCAACCGACAACTATTGTCATAGAGAAGATATTTGGTGAGAGTGAAGACATCAAACCTTTATACAAGTGATTTCCTAGAATTTCGTAATAGCCATTGAGCTTTATTAATGCAATGATTTTTAATATCATTAAATAGAGGAAATTAGGTTGTATTGAGAGTTTATTCTAAAAATTTAGTCTTATTTATTTTGTTAACATATTTATGTGCTTTTTTAGTCTAAACCACATCATTCATCACACGCATGAATGTATCCAAAGGTATCAGTGCATTGCACAATCCAAAAGGCATAACAAGCCATTCAAAAAAACCAGCTTTTTCTTTTAAAAGTAATTTTCCAAATATCACCTTCACTAATTCTATCCTGATAATATCCACTTCTTAAGTATAACTTAGTGATATAAACAATGTTTTGTAACTTATCCAATAAATCGTCAATGTGAGGAAGAGGGTAACAATTTTTCATCATGGTCTTATTTAAGGCACTAAAATACACACACGTCCTCCATGTGACATCTTTCTTAGGCACCAAAATGATAGGTGAACCATAAAGAGATGAACTTAAATGAGATAATTCCTTTTTCTAATAGTTCCATTGCTTGTTTATTTATTTCCTCATTTTCAACCATAGACAATCTATACATACCAATGTTATTAAGACGTACATCTTACCATTATGGGATCTCATGTTCAACCCCTCTTTTATGAGGTAGACCTTGTGGATCCTAAAACACATCATCATAGTTAGAAACAATTTTAACTAATTCATTACGATGTTTAGGGTCACGATATTCAAAATGCTTATCATGATATTTTTCTTTGGTTTGGATCACCATGAGTACAAAATTATTGCTTGAATTTACAATTTTTTCATCTTCCCTAAGAACCAAATAAAGAATTTTTTCACAAGATGCATTCTAGCAATATATTTTATCCAATCTTTAACAAGCAAGTATTTATCCTCTTCCTTGTAGAATATTACTTTACGATCATAAATATATGGAATTACCAAAACTACACCACAAATGTCTAATGGAACAACATCCAAATCAACCTCATCAATGAACTTGTCAGTAATGGAAAATATGAATCTACAAGTTTTTGTTACCTATAATTTTACATCATCACAAACCCAGCCCAAAGAATAAGGCTTAGGATGTGGTTTGGTTTGGAGTCCCAATTTCTTCACAACCTCCTTTGAAATCATATTAGCTTGAGATCCACTATCAAATAAAGTTTCTATCTTTGTATGTTTACAAACAACTCTAAGGTGGAAAATCTCGTTTATTTTCTTTTCATCATGCATATATTGTTGTTTAGAATAAGATGCAACATTAGATGAACTAGTGTTATAAGAAGAGGAAGAATTCCAACCTTGAAAACCCATGATCGTGGTCGTTGTTTCATCTTTGGAATCGGGTCCAAGATCTTGCACCATAGTATTGGCTTTCTTCTATTTTCTTTTCTCATTGTTAAACCATTTCAAGCTTTATTTCCTAATGTAACTTCAAACACTTAGTTTCATCATGATTTTTTTGCAATGATTGAAAAATATTTATCATCTTATTTCTTAATAGTAGATTTACTTTTTTCTTACCCTTTCCTTTTCCTTATTCTTTCAAACTTTTTTCTTTCCTTTGGATTGTTTGTTCTTTTGTTTTGAGGAGGAAGACTATTTAGTCATTTTCCCTCTTGCTTCCAAATGATTATCTTACACACACCGCATCAAGATTATTAGGATTAAGCACGAGAATCATATGTCTCAAATAGCTATGTAATCCACCAATATATTTCAAGCAATGTTTCTTGTGTATGGAGAGAAATACCAAAAATAAGAGCCCTTTTTCTAAACTCCCTGTGTATAATCCTAAACAAGTTTTCCCTTAATTTTTCTCAAACTTTTCCAATCCATCATGGCTTGTTGCATATAACCCAAAGGATAAAAAATTTGTCTTAGATTAGAAACAAAATCATTCCAAGAAGAGATTACTTTAGCTTTTTTATCATATACTTCCTGAAGCTTACTCTCTCACCAAATGAGTGTTGTGTCACCCATTCGAAGAGTTTCCAAATGAATTTTGCTTCATCATCAACAATTTTCTGAACCCTACAATATACTTCAATCTATTTGATCTAGTTATCCAACTTTTTTACATTAAGCTCCCTATTATACATTTACAATTCAAACTTAATATCCAGTTTTAATGAAGGAATAAAATCATTTTTTTGTTTACAAATTTTCAAAGATGGAAAATTAAAATTAGATGAATAAGAAGAGTCTTCTTTCTTTTTACCATTCTTGGATTCTCTCTCCATATTTTTTCTTTGATATCGATAATTTTCCTCCACCATCTCTTTCATTTGTATGAGGGATTTTTAAAATTATTCTTCTCTGTCCTTGGCCATCTTTGTGCTTTATGAACATCTTGAACCAATTTCTAGATCAACACTTGTTAATTCTCCTTCACCCTTTCTATAATGGGACCTGTCACAAAATTCAACACAAAATTACAATCTAAGAAAGTGGTAAAATAATCATAGATAAGCTCTAATACCAAATGATCCTAAATCATAAGAAATTCAAAAACACACCAAAAATTGCTTTAAAAACAAATATTTTCAGATAAATTTTAACATTATGACCTTTCCATATTTTTAATAATGTTTAAAAATATGCAAGTTGATCATGGAATAACAAAAACCAAAATTAATATTGCAATAATAGTGACACAATCCATTGTTAATGGAGTTTAGCGTAAAGCCTACATCTCCGGGTCCATTTTAATGGGACTGATCTATTAAAATCATTTAAAAACACTTACAAAGGTGTAAAAAGTGATTCAAACCTTCAACAACCTCGTCACAATATACCTCATGTAAAAATAACCACAATTCCTTTGAAAATTTTACTCTAAAATGCTTTTAACTCTCAATATGTCTCTTTGGCTTTGATATGCATGCATTAACTCTACAAATAAATATTCACCCATTTTATTACATGTTTCCTCTACATGACTCAACGGTGAGCTATAATTTTATGATCATATTAGTTAAGGGGTTGAACCCCTTAACATCCTCCTCGACATATTGATTACTATTGTGGGGAGAGGGCGGTTTGTCTAAAATAAGGAATTCGGTGCTTTTGTTTGGTCTTCGGACTGATTTTTCCACACCATTTTGACAAGTCTAGTGGGATGGCATGCTAATTTGGGCTTGTTGGTAGAACGATGAGCTATGTTGGGAGTTAGCGGTGTGAGGTGTAGGCGGCGAGAGTTGATGAGATCCCGAGTGGTACGACAAGTGGCGGGTTATGTGGTAGGGTGAGGAGTGATCTAGCGGATGACTAAGGTAGTGAGATGGCAAGGTGACAATTCATCTCGGTTGGCCGAGATATGAGCTTGAATCATTGAGTCGGGTTGTCACCAAGAGTAATTCAAACCGCATTACAATACAAATTATTTCAATACACTACAATATGTATCCCACATGTATCATGGGTTAAATAACAAAGGTAGTTATATACATAAGCTCCAATAGAGTAATATGAAGAAAAGGGGGCAAAGGAACCTCTCCAAAAAATGTTGTGTCGTCCACGGCTCGGGGCCCCAACTAGCAAATAGTGGGGCCCACCCATCTAATAACAAGTGTCAAAGATCAAAGGCACAAAACACATTTTTATTCCATACCACATTTCAAATTTTTGTCATTTTATTGTTTGATTCTTGGATGTGCACATGTATATGTCATCACAAACCAACGTGCAAACCAATAATTTTTGGTTGGCAAAAAATTCAGCATGCAAAAATTCTACATGCGGCCTCTATTTTCAATGTTCAAGATACCACATGAAAACTCTCAATCTTCTCTACTTAAATATATATTATTGTGATATATTCATAGAAATTCATATACCGGTGTTTATTAATGATGATCCTCTCTGGATCAATCGGACCTCATAAAATTTTGTAACTTCATAGTGGAAAAATTGTAGGATTGTGCCATGATCCTCAATACATTCTTGAACAAAATAACTAGTGTACAAAATTATGTCGAGTGTATGAGCTGATTCGTATGCCATGTTCCTCCATACAATAACTTGGGTAAGAGATGAATCATTAGCTCCCGATTATGAACAGTTCATGAATTCTTCTATAGATATACCAAATTTAAAAATGTATGATGCACTCAACCATGTTGTATCCTACATTTGATGACATTTTCCATTCACCAAATATTATCTATAATCATTTCAAAATAATTTTCGACTAACTCTAAATATAATTACCTTCTCAAATTTCTCATACACGTTTGTTGATAATTTTTCTCCAATATAGCACTCCAAATATATGGTATCATTATCTTCACTTATTTTTCCCTCTTAAATTAAGTACAAGTCCAAAAATGTGAAGATTAGAAAATGTCTATCTGCTAAGGAAATTATAACTCGTCTATGCATTAGATACATACTCTCTTAGCGCTTTGGATAGTCTACTCTTCCCCGATTTAAAATTATTATATTTTCACACTTAGAACCTCTCTTTTATCGAGTTTCCTAATACCATGTCATCAACATTAAATTCGTGTTCTATCCTCTTTAAATATGTAATATACTTGAACAATGTTTTACCCCTTCCCAAAAATCAGAAATTTGTTAGCATATGGCACAAATATACTAAAAGGGTTTTCTATAATATTGTCCCTTATATATTTGATGGTACATTTTTGCAAAAACTATTATATTATATCATTTATGTGTATTTACTAAATTTTTATGTCTAAATTGATTTTATGCCAAGCTTTCATCCCACAATCTTAGCTTCTCCCCACTAAAGACCACAACAAGCTACAAATACAGTTTTTAACTATCTTCATTTGACCACCTATTTAAGGATGTAACTCAAAGTTGTAATGTAATTTTGTATTCATCTTCTTCCAAAATGTCATCAAAAAGTGTGCAAATTTTTTTATCTTAATTAGATGCATTGTTGTGTGGCAATCCTTGGAACTAAAAACCACTCTAAAAATAAATTAGTTATATGCATATCATAGCTAGTCTTTTCACATCAAATAAAATTCACTAACCTGTAATCTATGTATCTACCTCAACAAATGTATTATCTTTCCCTTTCTATAGGAATTAATCCTTAAAAAAATTACATACTCATATTCTCCCAAGGCCTCTCTAGAAAAAGATGTGGTTGATATAACTTTACATTATGAATTCTTCCCATATTTAGTTTAAAAATTACACTTGTCTACACATAGTTAGACATATATATGCGATACTAAGCCAAATATACTTTTCAATCAACTAAACCTTTATTTTTTCAATGCTCAAATGACTAGCTAGTCCTGCACTATTCTTATCCTTGTCCAAATTATTCCACATAAGTTCTTTGGGTATGCACAACTTTTTTCCTCTAAAAACAACAATTATTGTAGGGAATAATCTAAGCATGGTGTTATTCATACACTCACTTTGGATGTTTTCATGCCTTCCATACATCAACAAAACCTTTATCCTCTATTTAATTATCCTTCATGAAATCAAATTTCATGACTTCCGCATACATCTCATTCATCAAGATACACCTTCTACTTAACGCATTTGTAACTCTATAATAACTTCATGAGCTTAGATGATATTGACTATTCATAAATTATAGTGATTGATGGTATGTGTACAAAAACTCCTTCGGGTAACAAATAGTGCCTCCACTTTCTTCGTATTTTCACTATGACATATAAATTTTTATCATAAAATGAATATTTTCTATTTACATCATTTAGTTTCTCACTAGAGTAAGCTATGGGTTACCTTATTGTCTCAATACTCCTCTTATAGATGATTCACAATCGGCCTAATATTATTTTATATGTAATCAAGGGAAACCAAAAGTAAATACTCTATCACTTTTGTACCCAATGTTTGGAAGATTTGATGCTTTGAGGTTGTCCATGCAAACTCCTTTGTATCACTCTCACTTTCTCTATGATAGGTTCTCATATACCACTAAATTTTTCAATGAAATACATGTAGAAACAAGTTAATAAAGTTATGGAATTCAAACATACTCATTAGTGATGGTTGATAAATAAAAAAATTCACCTTCTCTAGATCCATCTTAAGTTCAACTTGGGAAATCAAAAACCCAAGCACATTGAATTCACTTCATGAAGCTACATCTGAATAGATTCACTAAAAATTCTATTTTCTTAATCTCTACAATACTTTCTCAAGTGTGTAATGTTTTTTTGGTTTGTTTTACTAATAATATAAATATCATTGAGATGTACAATCATAAAATTAACAAGAAATGGTTACAACACTTCATTCATGAGTCTCACGAAGGTTATCATGTGTTATTCAAACCAAAGCACATGAATAGCCCCTCATATAACCCATCAAACATTTTTAACATGGAATTCCATTCATCTCCTTCGCATTTAATTATATGATGATAAACACTCTTGATATCAATATTTTTGATAAGATACTTAGCTCCACTTACACAATTAATGAAACCATCCATGTGAAAAAATGAGAATCTATAATTGATATTATTTCTTATTGATGTCAACTAAAATGATGCACATCATTTGATATCTAATTCTATTTAGAACAATTATTGTAGTTATTACACACACATTCAAAATCTCCTTGATTAGCTTATTCTATAATAGTTTTAGAACTTTTCTCATTACTCCTCATTCCCTTTATCCCTCATCTTGATAGAAATGTTATTTGAATAATGGGTCTTAAATCATATCTATACATGGTGACATTACTACGAGATATTAGACTATATCATACATCAAACTGAAAATGATATTTGTACACTCACTAAACAACTTATCCACTTTGCATATAAAAGCATTTAATCCTTATCATCTATTTGACCCTATCATAAATTTCACAAGAAAGGTTATTTTGACAAATGGATAAAGCTAATAAGCTATGATGGAAAATAAAATATATGATAATTTTGTATTAAGAAAATATGATATAATAGGTGATGTGACATGAGATAAAATAGAATATAAATATGATGTGAAAATGAATTACTCAATGGTGGATCAAGATTTATGTCAATCTCACAAGAATATATGTATCCAAAGATTCTCAATATAGCTATCCTATTTATCTTCTAAATAATATTGATTATGATATAATCATATGATAATTCTAGAGCCAACAAACATTTCATTTATATAGAATTTCAAGATGCACAAGAGTCCCATCAAAATGAAAATAGTCCATACTATATAAAACACATTGAGTTTAAAATCATATTTATATGATAGAGGATGGGGTTTTACTTAAATCTCAATATTATAAAATTAAAATTAATACTAAAGTGCTATAAAATACATAAGATAACGGTTGTAATGTAATGTGGTGGATATAAGATAAATCCGTAATAGAATAATGTAATATAAAAATACTTTCTACTCTAAACTAGTCAAATAAATTATACATCAAACATAACCAACCATACCAACATAAATGAAATATAATTGGATGAGATTATTACTTTTCTAGAAGACGTTTTTGTGCATTAAATCCACAAGGTTAGTAGAACCTTGTGAGATATTGTTTATGGGTAGATTACAAGAGGGATATGTATAATACCAATGTAGACAAATGTAAAAAATTACAATGGCTCGGTAGAACTTATGGTGCAACTCTTATTCTTATAGCTCGTAGTAACCCAATTTTCTAAAGTATAAATCTAATTATAAGCTCCACTAACTCATAAACCTATTTAAAATAAAGGTATCTTTACAAATGAAAGAATAGTACATTGTGTGATGATGATATAGAGAATTGAAAATACTGAAGCCTATTGATAGGAGAACATTAAATTAATTCATAAAATCTATTAGCAAATGACATTAATCTACATTCATTATTCCTTTAGCTAGATAAAGTATTTTCTACATAGTATCGACCATGGTTGATTTCGTTGATGACAAATAGTTAGTCATAAAGGTAAAGAGAAGAGAGAGAATATTTAAGGTAGAGAAAAAACTTGAAGTGTGAAGGTGATTATATGAAAGTACTATTAGAAGGTGCAAATACATATTAAGTGGTCATAAAGAGGTACTAAAGAGGAATGCTAAGGAAAGCTAGAGGAATTTCATGCACAATGACTATCTCACTAGGTACCTCTAACTAGTCCATCCCCTCTTATCGTGATTCCCCTTAATTTAAAGAACACACTTAGGTATATTATTGTGTCAATAACCTATAAAAATAATTCATTATTACTTGGGTGTAAAATAACATGTATATAAATCAAAGTGTAAATTTGCAAGGATACATGTTGATCATAAAAAAATTTCATGAGATTAATACATAGAGGTATGAAAATTTAAGCAATGTATAAGGTATATCAAATGAATTCTCTATACGATATCTCGAGGAATTATTATATGCAATATTGTTGTTTTACTTTACCATGAGGTTTAATTTACTATTGATATTTATTGTGAGATTAAATTTTCAAATAAGAAATATGTTAGTATATGTGAAAAATGGAAATAAATATCTCATGGGTTATCATGCAAGGTACCTTTTGAGGTACAATTTACTCTTAAGATTCACGATGAGGTCAAATGTAAGGGGTATAAAATTGAGCAATATATACAAGGTAAATGAATATAAATCTTGTTATGTTTGGTTTGGTTGTGTGGTTTGAGTTTGTCTTGATCAATTTCATGAATTCAATATTTAAGGTTAGAATAATTGAATAATTTATAAATATATATTCATTGGAATTTCAAACTAGAATATAACATAATGAATCATCATATGGCTTGGTTGTTAGATATACCTTATGTGTTAAAGCATATAAGTGTGGTCAATTAGGTGTTCAAAAATATGTTAATAACTATCTACTAAATAAATCCTTAAATATATTAATAAAAACTTTAAATTTTTAGTTAAATTAACACTTAAATATATATCCTTAGAGGTGAGCTTAAATTGTTGAAGGTGAGGTCAAAAACCTTGCTAAGCAAAAAGGCAAAAAAAGCATTGAGGGGGAAGGGAGCATTGGCAATAGCCAGATTGATGACATATACAAAAAACTGACCTCCTTAGACTCCCGCCTAGGGAAGATGAAGACTAGGCATGAGTATAATATTGCAGCCTTCAGGGCCATCGAGGAGTTCATCGAAGGTCATGCAAGAAGTGTTTCACATCTTAGCGGTGTCCCGGCTACACTTTGGGGCAATGAGAAAGAGAGCAAAAGAACCAGAGAGGAGCTCGATAAGACGGATGCTGCTCATATGACCACGTTGGGCATGTATCATGCTTGGAAAAGAGTAAAGATGAGTATTGATCAAGCGGCCAAGAAGTAGTCCCGACTACTTTTGCTGGTCCTTATTGTTTTTATTACTGCTTCTTGGCTGTAGGCTTGCTGTTTTTTTGCCGTTGTTTTCTTTGTTAAGTCTCGTTTGTGTAGTCAGTTTCGGGCTTCGTTGTTCTTTCTTTGTAACTTTTGTGCTTTCTTTCTGACTTCTCTGCTCCTCTCTCTTATTCCGGCTTTTAGGCCTTCTTTTTGTACACAAGGGTATAGTCCCTTTCAAAAACTATTTACCAATATTAAAAAAACACTTATTTCACTAAATATGGACTTATTCAAGTCCATGCAGCTAAAAAATATAGGTAATATTGGAATCTAATATTACTAGTTTTGGATTCCAAAATTTTAAATATTTAAATTTACTATACTTCAAAATCACAGATATTGGAATCGGAAATCACATATATTGGAGTCCAAAATCACATATAATGGAATTCAAAATCACATATATTGGAATCCAAAATCACATTTATTGGAATTTATTGTACTCAAAAATCACATATATTAGAATCCAAAAATCAAAATATTGTAATCCAAAAATTAAATTATTGGAACCCATTATACCTCCTTCTAGATTTCAATATATCATATTACAAATTAAATTATGAAATTAAGAAAAATCATAAATAATGATTTCAAAAAACCCAACACCGATCTCGTAAAACAATACATAGAACATGGTTTTTTTATATATGGGATAGCATCCATTATGCATTATTTATGCTTTGGAGTATGGTTCTTATTATCTTTAAAATGTCTTTTAGACTAAACTATGTCGATTTGAAAAATTAAAATGACTTGTGGCCTAGTGACCGCTAACCTAATGACATTGAGAGATTTGAAACACTTCCAGGTTCATTTATTATGATGTGATTGAACTTGAGCATAACCAAATAATTACTAAAGATATTCTAAAGAAATTAGCAAAGGGCTACGATTCAGACTAGGAGAATGTAATTAACTGTAAAACCATTCCAGATATATTTTCATATTTAAATATAGATATCAAATTAACTATAAAACCATTCCATATATATTTTCATATTTAAATATGGATATGAAATTAATTAAAATTAACTGTAAAATCATCCTAGATATATTTTCGTATTTAAATATAAATATGAAATAAATTAAAATTCCTTTACTAAAGGTAGAATTATAGTAAAACATTTTAATAATTTTTGAATTTTATTGTAACACTATTCCCGAAGATGGGCTCCCAAATTAACAAAATAAATCATAGAAAATCTCTAAAAAATAAGCTCCCTATAATTGGGTTTTTGATCTAATAACATCCCGAACATCTTCCACGTCCTTCAATGGTTGTAATAAAGGCCACAACTCATCTAACAAGTAGTTTTCTTCTAAATTAGAATCTATGTTAAATGTTTTAGCAATTATGTAGTTCCCCACATCATTGAACTTTTTTTCTCTAAAGATTCATCTATAAGAACTATATTTTTACAATGGTATGATTCATTAAACTACCACCAAATAGAGTTAAGATTCTTGAGATATAATTTAGGATTCCCAAAACCTTGATAATCGGTGTGTTTGGACTTGACACAATCTTCTTGTGTAAATATGAACTCAAAGTTTCCAACCTCTAAGCCAATGTTTTGAAGGAATGAAGACATCATGTCATCAACATTTAACTTTCTCACCAATGTTCATAGTGCTTTTTAAAATAAAAAATTGTAACATTGCAAGAACTCTTTTACATTTGGTCCGAGCAAAAAAATTATTTTGAAAGTGGACGTGCTTTACCAATTTTTATTAACTTCTTGTGTGATGAATCAACCTTATGGATGGTGTGTGCCAAAACACCGTTTATATTGAATATTATCAGTTTCATGTTGCATGTGTTCTTATTTGCAAATGAAGAAAAAACAAAATAAAATGGTTGAGTGGCATTGAATTAATCCAAAAATAAAAAAACAACCTTTTTGTTATTGTTATCAAAAATAAAATGGTTGTGGGTGGTGAATTAGGTCAAAAATCAAAGGGTGTTCCTCATTTTTTGTTCTACTAAGAATTTTTTTGCAAAATAAAATAAAATCGAATGTAATGTTTTAAGGTGACGAATATTTACAAACCGTATTGTAGTTATTTCATTTCATATGAATGTGGTATACAATTTTTATTTTGGAAGCAAAAAATAGTATTCAAGCATGCTTAGAATTAATTTAGGAATACATATTTGATTAATAAAAATGCATTCATACTCTCAACTTATAATCAGTGAAAATATAAATACTCCCAACTTATATTTGTACAATCTCAACATACAAAATAGTTAAGCAGTACCTTCATAATAACATATGAATGTATCTTCTTTACAATGTTAAGTAGTACCATCATAATAAAATTTTGAAATGATAAATAGTTATTTAGCATTTTCTCGCTCCAAATATTTTATGCCCTCTATGACATTAAATCACTGAGACACTATTAGTGATAAGTTTTTGTACAAATCGGTCATCAACCACATATCTTTTGAACAATTTTCTCCTCTCGATTTTAATCCAAACCATAAAATTTTCAAGATGGTTTCCTTTACACATAGTGTAATACACAATGTGTCTTTAGAACTAAAGGAAACATCACTTGTACTCCAAACTTTTTTAGATTTATTATTGCAATTCCATTGTTCATTTCCTTAAGTGAGTATTGGATTCAATTTAGTTGATATTTTGTTATTAAAGACCTTTGGAATATTTTCAACATCGAAAAAGTGATATTTTCGAATAAGAATCGCACTTCAAATTTTTGTGATAATAATTTTATAAATTTCGGAGCCACCTCACAAAGTTAATAGTATCCTTGCCAATATTAAATGTCATCTTCCTAGAGTATGTTTCCTTTTTATCATATACCAAGCCCTCAAAATATAAAATAAGTAAATAATTATTTTGGTTATTGGTGGGGAAGTAAATAAATTTAATTTTAATCAAACGAATATAAATTCTAACCAATTTAAATAAAATACATTTTATCTTGTGGCTCAACTTACCGATTGAGCTTGTGGTTTGGAATTCATTGCCTTTACCCACTTACGGATCTATTGATTCTATGACTTGGAATGTATCGCCTTTACCCACTATTAGATATATTTTAAATAAACATTAATCTATTTATTTTTATGGAAAATTAAATCATAATTGAATAAGCATAGTGCTCTCCATTGTAATATGGTAAGTGTAATATCAACACTTCAGAGGCTACTATTTACCGACCGAGATTACATCTTGGCTTGCATCACCCGATTGCTAGTTTTTTTATGCAATGTGTACTTTAAATAAACATTCATCAATTCATAATCAATTTCATGCTATGGAAAATGAAATATTAATTGAAAAATCATAGTGGTCTTTGTGGTAATATGGTAAGTACAATATCAATTGTTCTCTATCTTGTGAATAAAAAACGCTGGGATAGGGATAAATTTTTTGAACCACCCTTTGGAGGACAATAGTTCTAATATAATGATATGGCTAGACTACACTTCACTTGAAAAAATTTAATGATTCTATCCAAGTTTTGCTTTACATACCCACAAGCAGGATTAAACCTTATGTACTTTTGTTTATGGTGATTTTGAAGCCAAAACAATGTTAATTCAATATAAGTAGTTAGTATTTAGTAGTGAATTAGCAAGATTTTTTTGAAAGTATTAGCAGGATGTTGTTGAAAGTATTAGCGGGACAATGATGAAAGTACCGAATGTGGATGCATGATTCTACCAAGATCTATGGTTCATTTTAAATTCTTAGTGTAGCTTAAAAATGGATTTCCTTGAACTTTATCTTCTAGTGTAGGCCAAGTATTGAAAATAATGTCTATTAGTTATGAAACGGTAACTACAAATTATGGATCTTTAGATGCAACCATGAACATTTGAAATAGGTTATTTTTTAATTTTCCTTTAAAAATGGTTTGTCTTCTAGATTTAGTTGGTATTGTTTCCTATACATTTGTGGGCCTTATAAATGGTTTTTTTTAAACACGTGTGGCTAACATACCATGTTTTTTTGCTTATTCATGCTAGAAATCCTCGCACCCTCCATGGTTACTTTCTTCGATTGTTGGTTTTCTACATAAACATTTAATGTCCTATAAATTTTTCGGTCTTATTAGCGGTTTTGTTTATAAATGCACACAAATAACATACAGGATGTAATTACATATTCATGATAGATATTCCCTCATTCTCCACATATGTCATTGTAGCTATAAAAAACAAAGTATTGTTAAATAAATGAAAACCATGGCAATTGAAAATAGATTTCATTAAACCTATTTATAAAATGATTGAAGGTCAATCACTTTGTTGAACTATTTGTGTAGCGTCAAGTTTAAAGGGTTGTACATCAACTTCTAGAATTTTAAGTTGATTAGAGCTCATGTTACTTCTTTTTCTAGATAAATAATGAATGTATAAGTAGTTTATATCAATTCAAATCTATTAAACAAAATCAATTTTTCAAATTGTCTTCGGTGAAGATCCTTTCTTCAAATGAGAATAGTAATTTTTCAAAAAAATTATTGATGATGTGTCACAACAATAAAAATAGAAATTAGATTAGAATCAACTAATGCATGCAATGTGACATTGTTTCCATAAAGCACTATTATTAGAGAATTTTGGGAACAACATCGAGTGAACATCTCAGACCAAAACTCATAAGATCATTCACAAGGAAAATGATGGATGTTTCCTTGTAGGCCAATTGGTCTTATTGTTACCAATTCCTATGGAAGTTTCTCCATCCAATCCCTAGTGAATTCTTCTCTATCATCATCATTATTGTTGCATTTGTGCACACTAGTTATTATGTACATAAGACACAAACTTTTAAATTTCCCATTGTTGTCATAGAATCTATAGCATCCATCCAGAATTGATTCTCCACTATCTTTAACCTTTTCCATGTATCTTTTTACTATTTCTCTTTAAAAAATTGAACAATCAATTGGGATGAGAACAATAATAATACAATTCAGCAAACTAGTTCGATAGTTGTTAACAACTATATTATTACATTAGAAGAAATATTGTTAAACAAATTGCAAAAATCACCAATTACAAATTCAGCATTGAAAGGATTATTCAAATGAATAGCTAATAAAGGTGACTGAAGTTGGAATGGCTATGAACACTCAAAATTAAAATCTTCAAGATAACTTCCATCCTTGTTGGTATATTTCCTTCCATTGACATCGAGAAAGTTGTTTAATATTGTATAAACCTCGGTGGGAAGAACTTCTTCCACCGATGATCTTTTTTCATTTTGCTAATTTTTCACCTCCATGGGATCATATTTTCCTTTTCCTTTTCTCTCTTCACCCAATATGACAACTAGTGGTAGTGTGATTCATGTAATTTAAATTTTTCAATTACATTGGATTCACTACATGTTGTCAATACAATTTTATCTGGATGTTTATTTTTCAAATATTTTAGAACTTTTTCTCTCAATTTTCTATCTCCTTTTATTCTTTGGCAATAAGATAAAATGTCTCTACTATGACGTCGGCCTTAATGAGATCCAATTAAACATACATCCCTAATTTTACTTTATGATCTAGTACTCATAGTTTTTCATTGGTCATTTCTCTATAAGGCCTAAATGAATTGGATGTGAATCTTGCCAATAAATTTGGCTGAAAGTTAACTTCATTATCCTTAATAAGTGAATAAGAAATGCCACATAATCTAAGAAAATGAAAGGTTTTTTTCCATTTAGTCCATATTTCATCAGGAAACAAATGAAATTTCCATTTATCACATAGACTATCTAGTTTTTTCACAACAAATATCAAAAGGAATTGATTCTCAAAGCTTTGCATTCAAAGGGGAAAAAATTATATTTATATATCATGAAAGTAAATTTTAATAACCAATGCAATAAAATTAGAATACATTACCCTCCACTCATTTGTCTTTGTTTTTGTTAATGGGTCGTTGAGAACATCTGTTGATTTCCAAACCTGATATAGATTTGTACAACAATTCAATAAACTTGGTTTATATCTAATTTTTATTTAATTCATTACGTTGTTTGCATATATTAGCAATGGCTTCATTAGATGATTTTGCGAGACAAAATGTGAGCCTAAAGAAATAGTAACCTCGAATGTAAGTCTCTAAGTCAAAAATATTTTTTTGCACACATATTATATGTTGATTATTGAGTATATATAATTGCACATCATCCCTTTTTAGGTCTTTTGGATCTTTGAGTTCCATAACGTTATTTGTATGTTGCGAAGGCAAGAAGAAATGTGTCCTCTCGTGTAGGAATAATATTTATCAACATGGAGTGGACAAGAATGGCAACATTCTCATCATCTAGATAACAATATTGATATTTTGTAGGTGCTACATGGCACCTTGAAACATCAATTGAAAATACTTCACCTTTGAACCAAAAAATATCAAACTTCTAAATAGTTTAAGGTTATGTTTCCTCAAATATAGTGGTTGTTTTCTTCAAAAATGTAGCTGATTTAGTATACTTTTTCAACCCATGAAACTTTGATTTAGATGGGTTTGTCACCAATTTAGAAAAATATGTCCACCTTATCATAGTAAAAGGTTGGCATGTTTTGAATGTGAAAGAGAATCTTTTTATTCAAGAAATGACAAATAGAAGATGTTTTTATCATTTCTATACAATTTTTTGAATATTGTAAACATGTCATTAAGAATTTATTCTACATTTGAACAAATATTGTCATAGATTATAAATATCACCAAATTATAACCGTATTGTGAACAGGGAATATATTTTGTTTTATATTAAGGCTTGCATTTCTCATTTCCTAACTAAAGACACTTCTAACTACATATCTAGAATAATACACTTATTGTTATCAAATTCAATGCGTTCAACCTTTGAACACATAGTGTCCCCAGAAGAAATAAATTCTAAGGATATAATCATACCAACTTTCTCTTAATTATCATATATATATATATATATATATATATATATATATATATATATAAACAATCACAAAGTTGATGTGGTAGTTTTCAAGGAATGGATTTCAACAAACCATTCCTCATCTCTTTTCTTCCAACACTCAACACCTTCGATGAATGGAATTGTCAAGAACAAAGTGTGAATAATGGAAGAAATTTTACTTGTAATTGGAGTAGAATACATTAATAATTAGTTCATATATGAAGTATAAAATGTTTTTTTCACATTATCTAATAAGGAATATAAGTATTAGCCTAGTGGTCACCAACCTCTAGAGTTCCTTACTTTGTATCATTGGAGAGTAATTAACTTAATGGTTAGCGACCGTTAGGCTTCGACTAGACATGATATATAACATTCAATTGGTTATAGTAATTCATATTTTTTGGATCAAATCAATAATAACATAAATTATCCAAAAGTGTTCTAGCCAATTATCATGCATTGAAAGGATCAACATTCATTTGCACCTTTTGAAAGGATTATCCTTGAGTCCGAAAATTCATATTTTGTGGATCAAATCAATAATAACAAAAATTATCCAAAAGTGTTCTATCCAATTATCATGCATTGAAAGGATCAACATTCATTTGCACCTTTTGAAAGGATTATCCTTGAGTCTAAAAACCTATAACATTCCATAGATGACATGACAGGAATGTTAGAAAATATAGATCTTAGTGGAAAATAGGCTTCTAGTTGACATATAAATGGACAACTTAAAACATTCCTTGTTGTTCATTTACACCTATTGAATGGAATAGCATAGAGGCCACTAAGATCTAATGTTTCATATTTTGAACAATTTTTGTAAGAAAAAAACCACAATAACAGAGTAAACGGTCACTAAGCATTTTGTATTATACAAAATGATATGAAATATGTGTATATTGGACATATTGTAGTTGAGAGGATTATATGTCTTTAACAAATCTAAGTAAGATATTTAAAGCTTAGTACTTGTTAGGAAATTCCTCAATAAGTTATCAAATATGAGCAAGAATTATTACACATTTCCTAAGCATACGTATGGCCCTCATCACCCTAGTCGTTTCCATGGAAAAATTGTAGTCTCAAAGGTCATGGTGGGTTCTTCCTATTTGGGAAAATATTTGATGATTAACAATGTTTATTGAGTGCCACTACACCAAGGGTATATTGTCTCTTACTTGATTATAAGTTAGATTTACAATACTAGTTGAAGAAATTTATTCCAAATTGTTCAAACTTATGTTAACATATTTAAAGGATTGGTCTTCTTAGGTTACAAACCTTTAATGTTTGTTATGTTGTATCAAAGTAGGGTAAAAAGCACTAAAGGTAGTGGACATGTGGCTTTGAGGAAATATGATATCAACTATAAGTATCACTTTGAATATTACCTTTTGAAATTGTTATAATGCTACATTTTGTGTTGATGATTATTACTTATGAAAAAAATGTAGTGTCGCGACCACAATGATCTAAATTTTCTCATGTTGATTATTTGGTAATATTAACAAATAAATAGTAGTGTAATATATATCAATGTTTTTAATCCATTAATAATACATTGAGAGAAGGAACATTCATTTACACCTAATGAAAGAATTATAATTGAGTCGATAACTTGTAATGTTCCTTACATTGCAGGAAAGGAATCCAAGAAAATATAGAGGGTAATGGCCGCTAGGCTACTAGTCGAAAAATAAATGGACAACTTAAAACATGTGTAGTTGTTCATTAAAATCTATTACAAGGAATAACTTAGCAGCCGCTAAGACCTAAGGATTCTTATTTAAAATCAGGCATTGGAATATATTGTGCATAACACATAATTCACATCAGTTTATTTCAAAGAAAATGCTTAGCGACCACTAAGCTCAATTACTTATAGAATGGAATGGATTTTCGGTGGCTACACTTAACATTTTATTATTTTAAAAATAGTGATACAAAATAAATAATGGTCTAACGTAGAGGCTTTTATGCTCTTCTCATTAGCTCTAGTCATTGAAACGTTTTTACATGTCTTTGTATCGCTAGTTTTTTTCATTTATTATAATTGTATCACATTGGATGGACTATCCTTGGTGGAGCTGTTATCCATTTTTACACCCCCTTTGTAAAATGGATAAACCTACAAGTCTAGGCATTAATAGTTAATGGGATCGAGTTCTGGGCTTTACAAGGTATCCTGGCGAAGGTTTGGAGTAGGATTTGCATTAATGGTCAAACTGGAAAAATGTACGGATTTTATCCTTGTTAACATATGTCAATGCCCTCTTCATGTCATGCATCAACCATTTCCCCTTATCACACATCAACCACCTCTCATGTCATGTGTCAATCTTTTCTTCCTTTTGCGCGTCAATGCTTCCTCCTGTTGTGTGTCAACCATTTCCTTCCTGTCATGCGATAACCTCCTCTCCTATCATGCGGAAACCATCTCTCCTTTTATGTGTCAATGCTATTCTCGTCACATGACAACAATTTTTCCTATCACATGTCAATTCTCCTCTCATGTTGCACGACAACCACCTCTTCTTGATGTGCATCAACCATTTCCTCCTGTCATTATTCAACCACACCTTGTTGATGTGTGTCAACCACATCACCTCATGTCGCGCTTCAACCTCCTTTTATTATCGCACCTCAACCTATCCTCATTTTTATGCGATGGAATTTCTTCTTATCATGTGACAAGTATTTCCCTCTTTAGCAACGACTCTTCCCTTCTTATCATGCGTCAGCTATTGGTTTCCGTTGAGTGACAACAAAGAGTTTCAGATATGGCCAAACATTAATGATATCATACAAGGTAGCTCAACAACTGGATTAATGAGGTATGGTACCCATGTTCACCGTGCAAGAAAAGTACCATTGAAAAGTTAACTATCATGGATACCCATGAAGTGCCCACATTTTACACACCTAAATACAACAGTAAAATACCAGGATAAATTTTTTTTTGACTTACATTGCTCATGACACACAACACAGTAAGGGCTCCAAGTACAGAACTCGACACACATGTGACAATCACATAAGTCATCGACTCACATAGACACATGCAGACGACATCGACATGTCGATACCACACTCTTCCCAACGAACGAATACTAGCAAAGACCCAACCACAAGAAACGTGACTTTAGGAATGGTGAACCCACGACAAAACATTACTTTAAATGTATTTTAGTTACGGCTAACTTCCCAAGATCCTTATTAGGTAAGCATGATTTTCTCCCTTTTTCCACCTACATGTCCTGAAAATTCGTTTCACAGTTCACTTATTGTTCAACCATTTAATTTTCTCTTTACCCTTATGACAATCTTCAGAACTTACATAAGTATTTTTCCATATTTCAAAATGCCTACAAGATTCTAATTCTCTCATTCTTATGTTAAGATTTTGCTTCTCAAACATTTATTTAATGGCTACAGTCTTACCCTTACACTCAAGTGAAAGTGACTTGATGTCCAGAACGAAATCAAGGATTTGACGGAGATTTAGACACAGGGCAGCTTTTCACCAAAATATTTCTCGATTCACACTATATTTATTTCTCTACCATTGTTATTTTAATTTGAAAACTTATTGAATTCCTATAAGAGTTATATATAGCTAGGTATATATATCTTTTGTTTTCTCAAAGTTTGTCGCACTAAGGTAACTTATATTCTTTGCAACGCATGAAAATTTTTAATTAAGTTATAAAGACTCGAGATCGACCTTAGTCCTAAACTCCAATCTCGTGTGCAAAGCATTATATGATATGCTCTTATATCGCACTAAGGTCTCGTTCTTAGCATCGTCTTGAAATAAAGAGTTACGAAAGCACTTGTTTGACATCTTAAAGAAGTACAAGGCTAGGAGCATAATGAACTACACATGAACACAAGTTATCTATGTACACGAAGATCCCATGTCACTACACTTTACGATTCCGCATAAGGAATATTCTTTATTGCTTAATGCCATAAAATACATAACAAGGGATTAAGGGACAAGATTACAATTTCTAAGGCTCTCTAGAATCAACATCCTTCCACTCAATTTTGCATACAAGGAGTTAAAATACAGTTTCTACCCACAAGTTAGCAGACAAAAACCACTAGGGTTTAGTTTAATTCCAATATGCACCTAGCGATCTACGCCTCTACTACATGTGATTTTAAGGCAAGTGGACATAATTATACTAAACCACATTCAAGAGAATGCCAAGATGTTATTTTGATAGAAACCAAGGTAGCACCACTTAGTCGATCCTTCGAACAAGGACTCATAAGGTGACTCCTAAGGCGGTCTTCAACACTCAGCCTGGTATCGGGCCTGAAGAGAGTACATTCTTCTCGCGAATGCCAAATCTAGAAGGAAACCACATACTCCGGATAGGTTGGACCATAACATTCCTAAATATGGGTTCGCAACAATGTCGCTAGACAAAAAGACTATGACGGTATACTGCAACGAGGGGTTTTATTTACCTAACCTATGAGGTCTCATCAAGTGTAAAGTTTAAGGTCGTTCTTCGGTTTTAATTTTCTTATATGGTAGAACGAGGATCACACATACAGGCAAGTTATGCATGAATATTTTATTAGGGTTGAGTGTTCCCATTAAAACTCATTATTGTGTTTGCAAGGTAAGAAGGTAACCCTATAATTAATTTAAGCATTTATTAAATACTGAGAAGGTGCTACAATGTATTAACTTTGATTTCAAAATTTGCTTTATATAAATCAAACCCTTTTTTTTTTTATATACACAACTAAAAATCAAATTGAACTGGTGATTAGATGCACATTTCTTAAGTATTCCTAAAACTAGCATATCTTGCATGTTAACAAATCTCAATTATAACTTTTCAGAAACAAGAGACTACATAACACAGTTATTCATTTTAAAATGACCTATAAGGATTACAATAATAATAATTAAATTTCACATCACCTTCTTCGTCGTCATTCATCCATCCTGCAAAACCCACGTGAGCATGATATCAGCGATAATTCACTGGCATGGCATCCCCCCTAATCAATCATAATTGTCCTTTTTCAGTTTCCCATTTACATCAGACAATAATTACAATTTTCCAATCGAAATAAAAAGTCTAAAAACATGTATTCCTTGCATTTCATTTTTCTACATTTTATAAAACTAGGAGAGAGAAAGAGAAAGGAAGAGAGAGAAAACATCATTTTGTCAAAAGTTACAATACACACAACAAGTTTCATTTTAGTGTTTTAAACAGTTATTTACGTGTGTAAAAAGTTTCCCAGGGTGAATTGGCAACCCTACGAGAGTCCGCAGCTTTCTACTTTTACATTTTCTCACTAGCTGCAAAATGTACAAAACAGGCTCGGAGGCTAAGAAACTACTTCCAAAGGGTATCTTCCGATGAGCACGCACGTCCCGATTAACTTTCTACGTGACCCCAGATATACCAAGAGCTCATTGCAACTGACGGAATTGAAAAGGAGCGCATGGTTTGCGTTTGGCGGCAAGTTTTCTGGGGTCACTGGTCGTAGTTCACCCAGTTGTAAAATGACAAAAGTTAGCTCAAGCGCCAGAAAACCGCATCCATAATTGACGTTTGATGGAGAAGCATGCAACGAGACATCTCCTACTAGTTCCCCTATGTAACGAGAATTCATCAGAGTCAACGGGACTGAGAACTAGACAACCATGTTCAAACAATGCAAGTTTCTTGGAGTGACAAGATGAAATTGGAACAGTTTGACCTCGTCAAACTACGACCGGAGGCCTACAAAACGGCTTCGCCAAACTATCCCGAAAAGTGCTCTTTCCTATACCGAATGTTCCATGCATTTGTCTCGTATACACACCAGGGGTTTGCGAAGACAAAACATGATTTCTCTTTCCGGGGTTCAACTGGTGGTCCCAAATGAAAGCCAACTTTCTAGTTTTAACAGCTCTCTACTGTTGTAAACCAGTGTAACAGGGCTCCTATAAGGGCGTCAAAAGGATGTCATATGATCGTTTCGGGCCAAACCAAAAATCAGGGTGACTCCTCGTATACCAAGGTACCCGAATGAAACTTCACATCTCGTTTCTAGAGTGGCGAAGGGTACCTGGTGAGTCTCCGCAAATTGCAAAATTTAACTATTTAAAACAAGGAGAAGGTCAACTTTATCAGTGGAGAGTCAAATTTGTCCATCGATAAGATGATATTGGAGCGATCAAAAGGGGTAAGATTTTTCTAGATCATCTCAAGCGAGGGTGATAGTTCATGGTTTGAAAGTAGGCGAGTTATAATGGCTCGAGAGTTGCGAAAAGACACTTTATTGTTTTGCAATGAGTCAAGATACATTTAACTGTATTTAAAAATCCTAATGAGTTAAAATTCTATTTAATTGCAAAAGAGAACTAAAATACGAGAATTAGGAGAGGTAAGGGAAGAATGACCATGCCTGGAAATGAACTGGTGAGGCAGAAGTCGAGGAGTTGACATCGCACCGATCGATTTCACTTGCTTGCAGCCACGACAGGAAAACCCAAAAATAGCATCCACAATAATGTCAAAATCGGTGGCCAGTTCTATTGGAAAATCCTCTGGTGGCAAGAAAGGAACAACAAGTGCCTCCAGCTGAGTAACAAGCCCATGGTAAAGAGGCTTATCAGTGTGTTTGGGATAAGCAAACAATGTCATGTGTACTATGAATCCATTATGTGCATATCCTGCAATCCTGGCATTCCATGAGACAACATTTCTTTGAGGCATTCTCCCAAATAGTTCATGCACCTTCTCAACAAATCCTCTACATATTCAAATGTATTCATCGGGAAAAGTTCATATGCAGCCCATGTATTTGAAATATCCCAAAACCATTGCATTCCAAGAGATGAAATATCTGAGGCATTTTGCCGAACAATTCACATGCCTTGAATACACTTCCACATTTTCCACGCATATCAACTATGACACCAACAAGCACAAAATAGTACAAACAAAACCACATTCTATTGTTCATACCATGTTCCAATACTTCCATTTTGGCACAGGCTGGAAGCACGCTGGCAAAGGTTGTGGATTCTGGCTTTACACAGACCAAATGCATTTGCTTGAAATTTTCCAAGGCCTTTTCAACAACCTCATTTTTGCACATCCTGCCATCATTACAGTCCGTAAAACACATTTCTTTTAGGCATTTTTGAACAGTTTGCATGCTGCCACGTTTTTGCATATGCAAATCTACTAGGGCGCGTGCAACAACAACATAAGACACATTTCCTCTATGTTTTTGGAGCCCATGCATGTTTGGGAATGGGCTGGAAGGGTGTTGGCCATGTTACCAAAAAAAAAAAAAAACACAAAACCACTTCATTTTTACATCATTTTCCACGCGGCAGTGTGAGTGGTGCGGCCTGGGCGCATGCTGGCACGGCTAGGAGGTTGGGAGGAGGCCCAACAGTGATGGCACCCCAAGAGATGACATTTGGCGAAGCATTCCTTTGGACAGTAAAAAAATGCCCTGGTTTGTTCAGCCGCCACCCACAAACCCCACCTGGTGTTTGCATTCCGCCCTTCCCCTTCTTTGCCCTAATCCGCCCTCCCAAGAAGTCACGGGCTTCTTTTTTTTATTTTATTTATTATTTTTATTTTTTTAATAAGAGGGCGGGGCATGACAACCCATACTGCGTATAGGAATTTAATGAAGAATGTTGGTTGGTAGATATTTTTCTATATATATGTAAATTCCCTTCGTTTGTAGGGGAGAGATTTTGAAATTGTAAAGGAACTCTGCCAAAATTGTTCCAGCACTTTTGTGAGTTACAGGCCTCAAATTTATGCATTTTGTGAAGGATTCTTGCCTTGTACCTATACTTGTAATGGATTGTGCATCATTTTAAGCAATAAAATTAGTGTTTTATGGCTCTTCTTTCCCTAGCTTGATTTATATTGCATTTCTTTCCTTCTATTATATTTTATAGGTATATTGTGCATATTGTGTTCCTTTGCAGGGCTTAAATTTGTTGTGCTCCACGAGATTGGAGGTTTGAATGTGTTTTGGGACTGTGGAATTTTATCTACCCTCTTCTTTCCCATTTCCCTCCACTTTCACTCACTAGGAATCTCTCTAGTCTTATTTTAGTGCTATCACCTCCTTAGTTTAGGATTTACATTTATGTATTTCTCTCTCTCTCTCTTCCTTGGAATTGATAGTTTAGGAGTAGGTTAGCATTAGAATAGGTCAGAACTAGCCTTCTCTAGAGGTTTGTCTCAATTACAAGGGTCCCACACCTTGAGATAATCCCATGTTAGTTAAAAGTAGGGTTTTGTAATGTGCAAATCCTAGGGTGCTACTTTTCTAACATAACAATTCTGGCACACCCGGTGGGACAAAAGTCAATATTTTCATTTTTATCAAGATTGGGTGTGTGTCTTGGTGAAATTCTAGCCTTTGGAGGCTTTTCAAAGAACACATTTGGCAACTCCTTCACTCAAATCCAATGGTTTTGAAGCCCAAGTTTATCAAGTTCATGAGAAGAATCCAAACAAGGTCAAGAACTAGAGAAGAGGGGTTATTTTTCTATCTACACTTATCCCCAGATAGAGAAAGAAGGGGAAGAAGAACTCAAAGGTCTCCATCTCCACCAAATAGAACATTATCCACACCTCCACTAGGAAGACCCTTTCTTCAATCAACTAGGGTTCTCAGGCCACTTAGGATGGCTCATCTACAACCACCAAATCAGCCACCCCCAAACCCATATGTAAATTTCACAAGAAGCAGTCCACTTGCTCTTAATGCACAAAATCTGGTCCCGATAATAGCATTAAAAATATCCCATACTTCACTAGATAAAATCACACAACTCCCATGACCACATTCAAGACATTGCAAATGTTTATGCCATACATGAGATTGCTGAGATGGATGTTGCGGTCAAGTTGTTGGCTTCTTCTTTTAAAGGAAAAGTGTTGTAGTGGTTCAGAGGCTTAGGAGTAGTCTCGATTCATAATTGGGATCAATTGTGTACATATATCTATGGCTAATTTGGGGGAGGGATGACAACTTATCCCTTTTGGAGCAGATGACTACAATCAAAAGGGCACCAGCTGAGCAAATGATAGAATTCAATTCTAGATTCCAAAGAACATGGGAAAGGATCCCAATTATGGTCAAACCAACAATTGAAGGTGCATTTCTCTATTTTCTTAAAGCTCTAAATTCTAATATATCTGTTATGATACAATCTATGGTGGTAATAAACCTAGCAAATGCTTATTCCATAGCTATTAGAGTTGAGAATTACCTAATTCAATCCGGTAAACTCGCACCTAGGCCACCTATGCCTCTCTATCCAGATATGGGGAATCCTAATCCTAATCAAATGCCTATAATATCTCCCATCCCTACTCCAAGAAATCAGAGTTCAAATGAAGCTTCCACTTCTTCTTCTAGTCCTTCAAATGAACTCTAAGAGGTTATGAAAAAATTGCAAAACTTAGGAAACAAGTTGGTAACTCTTAAGAGGAAGCAAGCTCAAAATTCTATACCTTATCAGCCTCAGTTCCAACCTAATAAACCTCCATATCAGCCAAATAGGCCACATGTTCAAGTTGTTAACCAGAACCAAGGACAACCCCAAGCTACTAGGTCATTCCAAGCATATAACCCTAATACAGTTTCAACATCTAGGGCCTTGGTTCTAACTCAAAACAACATAGCACAAGAATATGAATGGTGTTTCCCATGTAGCCAACCACATAATCAAGCAACATGCTTCAATGGTGCTTTAAATAAAGAATTGATGGTGACTACAGCGGGTGTTCCTCAAGAACCAAACCAAGAAGAAATTCAATAGTAGGTAGCTAATCAAGAAGCACCTCTAAATGAGACAACACTTGTGAATTGGAAAGTTGAGGATTTTTGTGGAATAAATCAGTCCCCTTCTCAAAGTGTGGTAGCCAATACAAGGTCTAAGAAAATAAATATAGAGGAAGGGAAGTCATCTAATCCAAGTACTTCTCATCCTTTTATCACACTTTGGGGTATTATTAATCCAAGTGTAACCCCAAATGTTCAAGATCAGCCCAAACTACCTTCTAAGCCAACTCAGGTTTTGGTTGCAGTAGCCCATGTGTAGGAGAAATTCATGCCGAGTAAAGGGCAGAAAAAGGAGAATCAATCTCCTTTTAACATTATTGATCAAACGAAGAATACCAATGTAAGAATTTTCATGTTGGAATCATTGAAAATTCTAGACCAACGGGATTTGTTACAAACAGCCATGGAGAATTGGTCAACATTGAATGAGTTTTCTAGGAATCAAGAGAAGGTGCTCACTAATGCATCTCCAAAGAGGGAGTTCATGGAGGTCAGCAAGGTAAAAACATGAAGCCTCCTCCATTATATATATCTTTAGTTATTGGGAACAACCTTATACATAATTGTATGATTGAATCGAGGGCTAGCATTTCGGTAATGCCAAAACAAATTATAGATCAGTTGGGCTTGAAATACGACCTGGTTTCCAAAGGAGTGGTATAATTAGATGGGACAACAGTGGGGACTATTGGGATCATAAAAGGTTTAAACCTTACATTGCATGCATGTCCTAATGTCACAGTTCAATAGGATATATTAGTGATTGACTTGCCACCACTCTTTACAGTGTGTTTGTCAAGAGACTTCACCGCCAAAATTGGAGGCTACTTATCAGCTGATTGGTCACATATGCTCTTCAGAATAAGGTATGGAGCTAAGGCTACAATATGGTCTGAACCTATTGCAAATTTCCATATTGAGCCTTGTGTACCAAGCCCAATCAACATAAATTGCTCAGCCTTTGATCAAGAGGATTTCCCAAACACTCAGGAAACAGATACCAAAGTTGGGGGCATCCCAGATTTGACTCTTGATGAATGGGCAAAAAAAAGTCATGAATATGATCCATACAAGGAAATAGAGGAGGCTGAGTTTGGATTTTATTGTTTACATGAGGAAAACATACCCCTTCCTAGCCTCACCAAACCAGATGATAAGGGTGATAATGAAGTATGGCAGCTATTTTTGATGGTTCAAGGAGTAGGCAAGGTGTTGGAGGAGGAGCAATGCTTTTTCACCACAAGGTATGAAGTACTATTCAGCTTTTTGTTTTTAGCTTACTTTATACCACTCAATATGAAGCTTTGATACATGGATTGAATTGGTCAAGAAAGATGGGTATACAAAACTTGCAAGTGTTTGGGGATAGTGAGTTAATTGTCAACTAGGTTAGGGGAAAACATGCTACTAAGAATGATCTACTCAAAGCCTACAAGCATCGGGTATGGGATCAAATTGATGATTTTGAAGTGTTCAATATTCAAGCCATACCAAGGAAGAAGAATGAGGTTGTGGATAGGCTTGTAGCAATTAGAGAAACATTTGATGTTGTGGAAAATATTAAAAGAGATAAAGTGCAGCCACATATTCATGTAATTGTGAGGCTAGTTGTGCCAGACAATAACACGAGCTAATAGGTATTTGAGAATGATCAACAAATCATTAATTTCTTGCAGGAGGAGGCTGAGTTCTTAGTTAAAAATCAAGAGAAATTGGAGCAACAATATGGTGATCAAGTGGTTTAGTGACTCTAGAGTCAATATTCAATCCTAATGATCAGTTCCAGAGGGAAAGAGAAAACATTCAGGTCAAAGGCGAGGATTTAGAGCCAATTTCAGTTGGAGAAAGAAAAACACTTCAAATTGGAAAGGTAAGCACTGAACAAGAAAAATCTGAATTTATACAACTTTTCCAAGAATTTCCAGATGTGTTTTCTTGGAGCTATGAATATTTGAAAGGATTTAATCCTAAGCTGGCACAACACATGATTGAACTAGATTCGGGAGCTAAACCCATCAGGAAAAAGAAAAGGCTAGTCAATCCTCATATCAAGCCTCTCATGAAAAGAGAACTGAACAAACTCATTGAAGAAAACATCATCTTTCCAATCAAGCACTCTTCATGGGTAGAAAATTTGGTGCTAGTTAGGAAAAGAATGGGGAAATCAGGTTATGTGTGGATTTCTAAGACTTGAACAAGGCCTCTCTCAAGGACCACTACCCACTTCCTTCCATGGAGCAAATCCTGCAAGTTGTAGCTAGTTCCGAAAGGTTCTCATTCTTAGAATGGCTACTTGGGCTATAATCAAATCATGGTGAAATAAAATGACCATTTCAACACGGCCTTCACCATGAAGTGCGGCATATGTTCTTATAGGAAGATGTCAATTGATCATCAAATGCCGAGCCACTTTCCAAAGGGCAATGGATATGGCATTCAAAGGGTTGATCAATAACATAGTTCTTGTGTATCTAGATGACATCACTATATTCTCCAAGAATGCAGCAAGTCACCTCTTTCACCTCAAACAAGTGTTCTAAATATGCAGGATATTTAGAGTGTCTTTGAATCTGAAAAATTGTATATTCTTAGCTCATGAAGGAAAAAGCTTAGGTTGCATCATGTCTAAGGAAGGGTTGGAAATTGATCCAAAAAGGGTAGAAGCCATTTGAGCATTGTCATTTCCAAGTCACAAGAAAGCTCACCAAAGATTTTTGGTGAAAATTAATTTTGTTAGGAGGTTTGTTCCTAACTTTTCCCATCTTGTCAAACCACTCACACTAATGTTGAAGAAGACCATGGTTTTCAGATGGACTACTGAAGGAAAAGAAATATTTGAAGCTATAAAGCAGGCCATTACATAAGATCTAACCCTCATAAATCCATATTTCTCAAAGGAATTTATTTTATACACTTTTGGGGGCACGGATGCAATATCTTCCATACTAGTATAGCCAAATCAAGAAGGACTGGAGCAGCCTATCGCATTCTTCAGCCAAATCCTTTAGGATTATGAGGTGAGATATTCATTCATTGAGAAGCATGTCCTTGTTGTGATTAGAAGTCTAAATAAATTTAGACATCTAGTGTCAAATAATAGAATTCATCTATTAGTTTCACATGCTGGTGTAAAATATTTTCTTTTGAACAAGGACCTTAATGAAAAGAGATTTGGTTGGATAACCAAGGTCATGGAGTATGATATTGATATAAATGTGACCAAATTAGTTAGGGGAAAAGGGTTGTGTGAGAAGCTAGCTTCTAACCAGCATGCTGAATCAAGAGAGGAGGTAGAAGTTGTTATGATGTTGCAAGATAATCAAGAATAGGTTGTAGGTGGTATACCCATTCCTTGTTGGACTCAGGATATTATATATTTTCTTCAAACGGGTCAAATTCCTCAAGGATTGAGTAAATCCAAAAGGAGATATTTCAAACTTCATTGATCCCATATGTGCTTGTAGATAATATTTTGTTCAAAAGGGATGTGAATGGTGTCCTCCTAAGGTGCATCAAGATAGATCAGATAGAAAGGGTATTACACGAGTTTCATGATGAAGAGGTAGGTGGTCATTTTTTCCAAAAGCAACAGCCATTAGAATCATGAGGGCTGGTTATTATTGGCCTAATATTTTCAATGATTTCTACTCATGGATCAAGAAATGCAAGAAGTGTTCCTTCTTCATAGGTAAAGAGAAGCTAGCATCCCTCCCACTCCATCATATCTCAGTTGAGAAGCCTTTCTTGCAATGGGGGCTTGATTTTATTGGGATGATCAATCCAAGTTCTAGCCTAGGTCACAAATGGATTCTTACAGCCATGGACTACTTCACTAAGTGGATGAAGCAATTGCACTTAAGGAAGCAAATGAAGCTAGCATTCTGGACTTCTACAAAGGTATTACAACAAGGTTTGGTGTTCCTTCCACTATAATATCAGATAATGCCTTAGCTTTTCTTGGAGCAAAGATATCTAATTGGGTTGTTAGAAATGGCATCTACTTGAGCACTTCTTCTAACTACTACCCTCAGGGTAATGGAAAAGAAGATTCCACGAACAAGAACTTGATGAGAATCATAGGACTTGGCATACCAAATTGAAATCAGCCTTGTGGGATGATAGAATCACTCCTAAGAAATCAACTGGTTATTCTCCTTTCAAGTTAGTTTATGGAAGGGAAGCAAGGCTTCCAATATCCCTTGAATTACCAAGCCTTGGATCTTATCAAGCTAGTTAGAGTTGTTCAAATTTCCAGATATGGAATTAGGTATGCAGAGCTCATGGAGCTGGAAGAGCTAAGGAACAGGCCATGAAAACAATGGAGAAGGACCAAGCTCAAATCAAGATGATTTTTGACAGAAAGGCCAAAGATAGAACTTTTCAAGAAGGAGATTTGGTCCTGAAATGGGATGCAGATAGAGCCAAAACAAGAAGGCACTCCAATTTTGATGCAATATGGAGTGGCCCCTACTTGATTTTAGGGTGCAAAGAAAACAATGATTTCCAATTGACGAAGTTATATGGAGAATAATTACAGATCCCAGTAAATGGAATATATCTCAAGCATTATCAATGATGGGAGTGATGTGCAATAATCAACCAATGATATTAGGTCTCATACCCTACTTTTCATTAAATGTCAACCCAAGGGTGTAAGCTTGTCAAAGGGCTCTAAAATATATGCTACAATACTTTGGAGTGAAGTCTTTGTAGGCTAGAAATTTATCAAAGAGTATAAAGTAATGCTTATGCAAATTGGAAAGTAAACTATAGAGGTTGCTGATCTGCAAATCCAAAACTCAACACATTATGCACTCATTAACTTTTAGAAATGAAAAACTGATAATCAATCCACACAATGTAAATAGGAAATGGAGGAATAGGATCTTCCCTGCAATTCCTTCCGAGGGGCCCTTCCTCGTGCAGAAGTGAGTTCTGATCCTACCCTAGAAACTCATAAAACTGCTCAAGAAGATAAACGATTCATCTATTGAGCAGTAATAATTAAATATTGCTACAACAAAGAGAGATTACAATGAACTCAAGAGCACAACTCACATTAATATATTCTATCTTCACACATTTACAATTATACTTTTCTCACATAGCTATCACTTCACTTCTCTCTCTCTCTCTCTCTCTCTCTCTCTCTATATATATATATATATATATATATATATATATATATATATATATATATATATATACAGATCACTAACTTATTCTATACTAGGAATATGATCAAAAACCACTCAAACAGATTATAGTTGTTCGGTTTCATATCTGTTGAGTGAAGACAGCTAATTCCTATCTTATTTACATGATAGGAACTAATTACAAAACTACTTAACAAAATAACCATATCATTACATATGATGCATTAGGATAGCTGACACTTTTTGTCTTATGCTGCGGTGTGAGCTAGATAAGTTCTCTTTGGCTACGGGCAGCTGGAGGTGCATATTGCTCTGTTTCTGCAGGTAGTTCTGGAAGATGCTACGGGAAGGCCTGGAGCTTGCTATGGGTAAGATAAATCACCCAAAGACTTCTTAGACTTGTCCAAACAATGTTGCCACTTGGTTGACTCATTCTCTAGCTTCATATGCTCAGCTCCATATACTTCATGATGCCTCATTGTTTGTTGAATGCCATGATTCTCTCTTATCATTTCCTAGCCAGTGGGTACGGGCTACTGTAGAGCACACATGGCCTTAATTGTTACAGGCTGGGGCCTACTACTTCAAAAGCTTATGGCATCTTGTATTTTGTTCATAGAGACATCAGAAACATCAGTTTGCACAAGAGACAAGATTCACCACAGTAAATAAGTATATTAAATCTTAATGAACATATAAAACTAAATATATGCAAAATCATAACTTTATCTCATATCAACCATCAAGAGGAGACCAAATTCTCAAAATTATATGTGTAAGAGGCTTCAAAAAGGATTTAGATGGGGCCAAAACATGCCAATATGTGGCCTCATGGGATTATCTTTCTTGTAAATATTAATTTAGAGTTTGTAATTCCTCCAAGTGCTTACAACACATTGTTTTGTTGTAGCTAGGTTTGCTTTCAAATAAGTGCTTGTGCACTCTCTGCATGTTCCATTTGGGATGTGTATGATTTTGTTATTTGTACATGGTTGTGTTTTTTTGTTGTTGCACTTTCTAGTTTTAGGAAAGATCTAATGATAAAGTAATGTCTCAAAGAATGTTCCAAAGAAATAGAGGTTTCAAACATCAGACTAGTTTCAGCAATCAAAATGACTCCATGCCCAATGGATGAAAAATCACTAGTCTTTCAAATCTAGCAGGTAGATCACCCCGTAAGTCACTAATTATTATCCATTTTTACACCCCCTTTGCAAAATGGATCAACCTATAGGTCTAGGAATTGATAGTTAATGGGAGCATTTTACAAGGTATCTCATGGCAAAGGTTTGGAGCAGGATTTACATTAATGGTCAAACTAGAAAAATGTATGAATTGTCGCCTTGTTGATGTGTATCAATGCCCTCTTTTGTCATGCATCAACCATTTCCTCCTGTCGCGCATCAACCATCTCTCATGTCACGCGTAAATGCTTTCTTCCTATCACGCACCAATGCTTCCTCTTGTCGCACGTCAACCATTTCCTTCATGTCACACAACAACCTCCTCTCCTATCACGTGAAAACCATCTCTCATTTCACACGCCAACACTCCTCTCTTGTCACGTGACAACCATTTTTTCTGTCACGTGTCAACACTCCTATCCTATCACACGATGACCACCTCTTCTTGACATGCGTCAATCGCTTCCTCCTATCGCGCGTCAAGCACACTTTGTTGACGCACATCAACTGCATCACCTCCTGTCATGCGTCAACATCCTTTTGTTGTCGTGCGTCTACCTCCCCTCATTGTCATGTGATAGCATTTCTTCTTGTCATGTGATAATTATTTCCCTCGTCAGTGAAGACTCTTCCCTTCTTATCGTGCATCAGCTAGTGGTTTCCATCGGGCAACAACAAAGAGTTTCAGATACGGCCAAACATTAATGATATTGTACAAGGTAGCTCACAACCGATTAATGAGGTATTACACCCTTGTTTTCCGTGTATGAAAAGTACAATTGAAAAGTGAACCATCATGGTGTCCATACCTACGTATAGGAATTTAATGAAGGATGTTGGTTGGTATCTCCTTTTCTCTTTATATATGTAAATTACCCTCATTTGAAGAGGAGAGATTTTGAAATTTTAAAAAAACTCTGCCAAAATTGCTCCACCACTTTTGTGAGTTGCAGGCCTCAAATTTATGCATTTTATGAGGGATTTTTTCCTTGTGCCTATATTGTAATGGATTTTGCATCATTTTAAGCAATAAAATTAATTTTTGTGGCTCTTCTTGCCCTAGCTTGATTTATATTACATTTCTTGCCTTATATTATATTTTTAGGTATATTGTGCATATTGTGTTCCTTTATAGGGCTTAAATTTGTTGTGCTCCATGAGATTGGAGGTTTGAATGTGTTTTGAGACTGTGAAATTTTATCTTCCCTCTTATTTCCCATTTCCCTCCACTTTCACTCACTAGGAATCTCTCTAGTCTTGTTTTGGTGTTATCACCTCCTTAGTTTAGGATTTACATTTATGTATTTCTCTCTCTCTAGTCCCTTGGAATTGATAGTTTAGGAGTAGGTTAGCATTAGAATAGGTCAGGAACCAGCCTTCTCTGGAGGTTTGTCTTAATTGCAAGGGTCCCACACCTTGATATAATCCCATGTTAGTCAAAATTAGGGTTTTATAATGTGCAAATCCTAGGGTGCTACTTTTCCGACATAGCAAAAGCCAAGTTGTGCACTACATACCCTCGAGAGGGATCAATATTTATGTATTTCTCATAATATATATTATGCATGACAAATAATTCACATTGTTTCATATCAAACAAAATGCTTAGTGACCGCTAAGCTCCTTTACTTTTTAAAAGGAATGACTTTGTGGTAACTATGCTCAACAGTTTATTATTTTGAAAACAATGATGAAATAAAAAATCATGGTATATATTATCATCACTAGGCTCTTCTTATTAGCTCTAGTCATTCTAAAAACTTTCTTTCTAGATTTGGATTGCTATTATTTTTCATTGATTATAATTGTATCATATTGGTTAGACTATCCCTAGAAAAGACAAGTGTTGCACTACATACCCTAGAGAGGGATTAAGCCATATGTATTTCACATAAGATATATAATGTATAACACGTAATTCACAGGCAGCTTATTATCAAATAAAATTCATAGTGATCGCTAAGCTCCATTACATTTTTAATGGAATGAAATTGTGGAGGCTACACTCAACAATTTATTATTTTTAAAATAGTGATAGAATAACACATCATTATTTGGATTAGCAGTCATTATGATCCTACCATTAAATCTTGCCATTGTAAACACTATCTATAAAAATTTGGATCACTAGTATTTTTCATTTATTATAATTGTATGATATTGGTTGGACTATCCCTAGCAGAGCCAAGTGCTACACTACATACCCTTGAGATGGATCAAGCCTTATGTAGTTCTCATAAGATATATCATTTGGAACATGTAAGTCACATCAGTTCCTATTAAATAAAATGTTTATCAATCACCGAGATCCAATACTTATTGAAAGGAAGGGTATATCGATCTCTAGGCTCAACAAATTTCTTATTTTAAAAATAGCGATAAAAAAATCATGCTCTAGATTAGCAACATGCGAGGATCCTACCATTACCACTAGTCATTGTAAATATTATATGTACAAATTTGGATGGCTAGTTTTTTCATTGTTTATAAATTTATCATATTGGCTAGACTACCCTAGTGGATCCAAGTGTTTCACTACATGCCCTTGAGAGGATCAAGCCTTATGTAGTTCTCATTATAAGATATATTATATGTAACGCATAATTCAAATCAGTTCATATCAATGAAAATGCTTAAAGAACACTAAGTTCCATTACTTATTAAAAGGAAAGCCATAGCATCTGCTAGGATCAACATTTTCTAATTCTAAAAATAGTGATCGAATAATAAATCATGGTCTAGCTCAATGACAACGTTAGGCTCCTACCATTACCTCACAAAGCAAATTCTCACAACTTTACCCACCACTACAAGAAATTTTAAAATCATAAGTGGGAGTGCGACAATATTGAATTTTATTGTATGTAATACCTATTAGAATGCATGAAGTACTTACAAAATAAAATGGTAAGGAATATTTCCAAAACTAGTCATCTTAACATAAATCCTTATATATAAACTTAAAAGGAGGTTATTGTTTCCAAGTGTTGTTTTCAATGATGTTAGGCTATATAATAGATGAAATATACCTTAGAGTATACTTTGGATAGGATTTTCAATGTCAATGTTTCATGATTTGAATAAGGTAGGCATAAATAGTCATATATGTATGATGATAATAAAATTGATATGTGGCATAAATGATGACAATATCTTATTTAATGTCTTGAATGCTAGCCAAATTCTCCATATGTTAAATATTTAGATTGAAGGTGGTTTCAAAGATGTTTATATAATATGTTTATTTTTATTTCTCATTATTATTTCAATAATTTTTTTTTGACATTAGAATTTTTATTGATATATCTCATTTCGAATTCTCCATAAGTTTAAGAGTTAAGCGTCCACGCAACTATTTTTATACATTTGTAAATGAACTCTGTTTTTGAATAAGGAGCACATTTCGATTTACTCTCCAATGATATGAAAGTTATAGATGGATTAGTTTATCCATCAAGAAATACACTCCATTACGAGACATGGGGTCTAGCTTATTTCTTGTCGAATAAGTATTTATACAATGCCAAAGTGAGCTTGTCATACACAATTGATGATTGTGAAACCCTAGAATACATTGAAAACAAGGAATAATTTATCCCATGGGAAAGGAAGAAAATGATTAACCATGTGATCTCGGATGTTTCACATTTGGGTTTGATGACATACAAAACATCATGAATAGTGACTCAAAGGATACATTTGATGATGATGAGGGTTTAAATTCTAATAATCAAATCCATTGTTTCACAACTCCTAAAGATAGGGATGAATTTTATATAACCTATGTGGTTATAAAACATAAGTGTGCTTCAATATAAGGTGACATAGTCAAAAGGTTCATATCCCTAGTATAATAAGAACGAGTAATTTTAGGAGCAGAGTTGGGACCCACACACGGTTTGGTGCTTTTGTGGAAAATATTATAAGCTGCATGCAATGATTTATATCCAAGTTTACAACCCAAAAGTGAAGTTCTCTAACCGATAAAAATTATGTCTCTCAAAACAATAACTACACTTATTGTTAATGTAAATTATGAACTTCAAGAATCAACCACCTCACAAGTCGCTGACTACAATTTTAAGTTCAAGGTGCTTCCTACGAAGTTAATACATTTTTATTCAAAAGAACACAAATTTGTTGTAGAAATGAATATTACAAATGCTTGTGAAGGAGACATGGTGAAGTTAATAAAATTGATGAAAATATATTTGGGGTGTATATTGATAAAATAATCAGACCATTTTACAAGGCTTGCTCCATATTAGATGGATCTCTCATCCAATAGCATGCCACCTAGTTGGCCCATCTAGATGGTCCCGTTATGGAAGTAAGACTAAAATAAATTCCGTAACAGTGCGGTAAGAATGTGGAGTGCATTTTAAGGGCCATTGCCTCAACTAGTATATCCAATTTCATTTGATTCCTCTAAATGCAGTAGTAATGAAAATTTGATTAAATATCTTACAACTCCCATAAACGCCAAAAGGTAAATACTACTCCATCCAAGACACCGCAAGAAAGGAAAAATGGGGGAAAATATCAATACTTATCTAAAGTTGAGAAAAATAGTTATGCAAGGAAGGATGTCTCTCTAATATATCCCTCATTTCTTTTAATAATAATTGAAATATAACTCTAGGGATGAATGAAAAGGCCATAAAAAAATTACTTAATTCATTCACCACAAATGCTAGCATTTTTATGGAGTTAAAACTTCTAAGAAAACTATAGATAAATTGAAGTTATGTTGAAGGGATGTATGTCATAATGCTTGGTACATATATCATGGGATCTTTAAGAGAACCTATTACAGATGCATAAACTCTTTGATGGATGGCGAGAGGAGATTAGTAAATGAAAGTATAGGAAAATAGAAACAAATTCCATGTAGTGTCGCAACTATTGCATTGATATCGAAAATAGTAGAGATAAATTATGATATACCACCACACATGTTGCATTTAGTGGGATAGGGTGGTGTTAAATTAACAATGAGACTATTTGTTACATGTTATAGTTATGCTTACATACTTCAAAAGTGTAACAAGGTCCTTTCATAGTTGAATCTTCCTCCAACGTCATACTCAAACCTTAGAAAAATATAGAAATAAAATTTCTCTCATGTTTCAATCACCAAGTACAAATTATTCACCAAATGATATGAGTGCACAGAGCTTAAGAACAAACCTACAACAACCTCATGTCTAGATACACTTGCATATGTAGATTAACAAAAGAAATGACACAATGATTACATTAAAAGTTGTTGTGTAACTTACTATGCTCATAGAATGCAATTAGAGGAACATATTAATAGTATCCTAAGAATTATGCATGACAAAATGGTGAAGATGAAAACCGACAAACCAAGAATGAGTAAAAATAAAATTCAATAAGTAATTTTATTAACCTCCCCATCACCTTGACTAGTATGCTTACACAATGGCACAAAACCGAGGGTTGTGTACACTATGGTATCCCTTTTATTAAGCAAGGAAAAAAATTCATAATAACATCATTGGCATTGTGTATGACGAAGCTAGAAGAACCACTTACAGTCAATATGATGATTTATTATATAGTAGTGGGACATCAAAACACACATTACATGATGCACTATTGCAAAATGATGTGTATGACTAGTTCAATTAATACAAGAAGAAAATGAGCGTTCTCATACAACTAATATTGTAAGAAGATATACACGTTCATTTATAAAACAAACTCTAGTTCTATACTTGTAATTAGATAATACCTCAAGTGAAAAAAATTACATGTTGTTTATGTTTCCATCCATGCTAACATCTAGAATGGTTTTCAACGCAGTGTATGTGATATTCCTTCCATTGGTTCACACTCATGAGGATATAGATGGTAAATTTGGGTGATTATCACCAACATTATACAAATTGGAAACATTCTCTTTTCACAAATAATAGACACTAATAGAACATGCTAAGAGGGGTCCAAAGACATTCCCTTTGTACATTACTCAAGAAGTATATGGCTTTAAGTACTTTGTAGAGTCACGCCTGCTAGATGGAAACCAAAATATTGTGGGTATCAACAAACCAAATATGTTTAAGTTCCATGTCATCAACAACATTCCCATCATGGAGTACAAAGCATCAATCATGGATGCCTTATGGTCTCAACCAATTGAAATCTAGAAAATAGTGGATGGGAAACCTTACTTTCCTAAAGGGAATCCTCCATTAGCACCCTTCAAAGAACTAAAAGAGATGGAAGACCTACATAGAGGCATTCAAGCATACATCAAACACTGGGAAAAGAGTTCAACAGATGGTGGAGAAGCATTATGGCTTCCAAATATTACATATTGGAAAAATGTTTTACATGCCCTAGAAAATCCCCTTTTCAATTCAGCATGATGAGGAAAAAATTTTTGGCCAAAAACAATTTAGGATAACACCATGTATGATTAGATATCGGGAATACCACATCTTGACGTGGATAACTACTATAGTCAAAATGTACTTTCAGATAAAAATATATATGTTGGGCCTCTTTGTTTTAGACCTCGAGACAAATTCAATCTAGTAGTGGATGTGAATGATGGGAAGATGATACTAGTAATACCATCTAATGATATCATACTTATATGGATGGGAAGGCTAAAATTAATTCCAATACGGGATGTTCATAGAAAGGCTCAAAAGATAAGGGTGATTTAGTGAGAACTCACATGAAAAGAAAATACAAAAAAATAAAAGTACCAGAATGCTTAAAGAAAAATCAATGGTGGTAATAATAAAGGGAAACATCAAAGATTTATCTAAACAATGCCATCTAGGAATGGACACCAAGAAAAGTATGGAAAGAATATTAAATCAAAATACCAAATCGGGGACATGAAGCTATTCGTGCACATCTTGCACAACTTTAAGAACAAAAATTAATGTATTATAGTTTTAAAATTGTACTAGATAGCCATGAGAGGTATCAATCCTTATGTAATTTTCAATATAATTATCCTAAAGGAGTTGATTTCCTATGGAAATAAATTGTCAAATCCATGTTTCAAAATATTGTGTTTAATGTAATTATTAACTCTTTGTTGTTCTTTATGATTTATAGAATGGAAAAACATAGAGACCTCCTAAAGACTAAAAATTTATTATCTTATATAAAAGTAGTTCACATATTCTAGATTATCTTCTATTTTAAAATGCCTAGCGATCGCTAAGCTCCATTACAATGATTTCCATTTTACAAATTGATCAAATAAATGTTAAAAAGATGGATCTTGGCGGCTTCTCAAAGTATATGTGACTTAGTTTCTAGTAGGCTTATGTAAGTTAGCAACTACTAGGCTTATGTAACTTAGTGCCCACTAGGATTATGTGACTTAGTGGCCCCACAATGCTTATGTCACTTAGTAGGCGCTAGCCTTATGTAACTTAGCATGCATTAGACTTATGTAAACTTTTTCCACTAGGATGATGTAACTTAGTGACTATTAGGATTATTTCACCTAGCACCAACTACATTTATTTCACCCGGTTGTCGTTATGCTTATGTAAGTTAGCGGCCTCTAGGCCTATGTAAGTTAGCAGTTGCTAGTCTTATGTAATTTAGTAGCCACTAGGATTATGTTTGGGAATCCAATAATAACAAAATTAAAATCCCAAAATAGCGAAATTGAAATCCAAAAATCAGAATTCAGAAATTTGATTCCAATAGTGGTGAAATATGAATCCAATAACAACAACATTGGAATCCAATATTACGAAAATTGGAATCAAATAATAGTGAATTTGGAATCCAATAATAGTGAAGTTAGAACTCCAATGAGTCCAATAATGAAAATATTGAATCAATAGTACTACTAATGGAATCCAATAGTAGTAATAATTGAATCTAGTATAAACAAAAACAGAATCCAATATACACAAAAACGGTGATATATTTCTACCAATACTTATAATCTATCGGAGTCTAGATTCACTGGAATATGTCCAAATTTACTAAAATAAGCATTAATTATGGACACATTATATATGTTTATATATTTAATCTCTTAAATATATTTTTTTGTCATTTTATATGTAATTAGTCAAGTTTCATTTTTGGGGAATATTTTGTCAACAAATAAACAATGGAAAAAAAGAAGAACATAATCATTCATTGGATAATTATCTTGTATTTTCAAATAAGTGGATCAGTAATGCAATTGAAACCCCTTTTCTCTAGTATAAACCCTAGTTAAGTTTTAAAATTCTTTCTCCTTAGCATATGTCATTCATTGATGTTATAAATACCTAACGGAAATTTAACTCGATTCGAGAAAGTATGGAAAAGAAAGTTTCAAATAGTGTGGAATGTTATCATAAAACCTAAACAAGAACGCTTCCTTCAATAGTGTATTCTCCAAAAATGGTTTCCAATTGGATTTCTATTGGTGTACTTAGGTATAATATGTCCTATTTTTAAGTTTACAATCATCATGATTTTCTATAACATTTTTTTGTTCTTTAAGCATGCTTACTCAACATAGTATTGGATTCACACTCTTTTCCAATTATTTCATGAAAAATGTTTATACCTAGTACATTGTATTTTTATGGGACTTAGACATGTGCAAAGTTGTTAAATCATGCAATTTGGGTATTATTTAGTCTCGCTCTCATACAAGTAATCATAGTATTTTTGAGTGAAGAAAGTACTAATTAACCCATTTCCTTTGGCCATTTTACTTTTCTTTATATTTTCACTTCCGATCCTTCGACAATACTTTTCCAATCATTTTTGTCATTATGCATTGTTCCTATTCCCGATTTGGGAACCCAGTCAGACTCGGAGCACCTCAGTAGTTTGGTCCCCTCTAAGGTGCCCTGATCCTCTTTACACTTTACTCTAATTTTTTGGGACTTTCTATCCATTTGAGCTTTCTATATTTTTGGTGGTCAACCTTTTCAAGGTTAATAATGAAATTATAAAAACATAACCATATAAATATAAAGTTATGATACCATAATGAGGGACCAAGTACTAAGCACATACTATCACTGCCTAAGGTTGCATCCATTAAAGGCATCTAAGGCTCAATTTACATCCATCTAGCTCCATCACAAGGGACAATGTTGGTTCATGTGGATCACACTTCATATAAGGGGAGTTTATTCTATTCCATGTACCATCTATTTACACTATATATCTAGTTATTTTTCGCTACTCACAAAGGCAGTCACCTTTGTGAGATGTGTAGTGCAGCACTCAGTTAGTAATTCCACCATTATGGCCTCTAAGCACATTCCAACCCCTTCATATGCATCTTTATTTTTTTATGGTCTTGATGCTTTGTCTGGGGTTTTGTAGGTGTTTCCTCCATCTCTGTTTTATAGCAACATCTAGTGCGGTTGGTGAAATTCATGCAACAAGAAGCGAAGGTAGGTAGTCCTCGGTGATGGAGGTTCTTTGGTAATTTCCGCAAACCAGGGCACCTAGATCTCAAACTAGGGTGCCCCAAGCACTCCCATACCACTCCAAGTGCCCCAATCTACTCAAAAAAACTCGAATTTACACTTTTTGGAGCTTTTGTGTAGTCATTTCTTCATTTTGTTCATCCGGTCTTCATCATGCGACACGGTCTTAATAATTCTATGAATCAACTAAGGAATTTCTAACCATCTTTGCACATTAGGATTTTACATTTTATTTACTTAGTTACTTGGGCTATTTCCTCTATTTATTTATCTATTATTTATTGTTTTACATAGCATCAAAATAAGCTAAAATATATTACTACTATTTTCCAATTTTTTAATCATTTTGGTGAACCCAAATGATCCATCCCTTCCTTTTGATATTGTCACCTTCTTATCAAGTCATGGCTCAATCATCTTATCCTTCTTTCACACCCACTAAATTTTCGGGTATAATCACTACTATTTTTTATTTCATGCAAGTGCATACTCAACATCCTCCTTGCTTTGTTACACCTAGGGATTATCCATCCATCAATGTTTTTACTACTCGTTGCACTCATCCTCCTATGGCTCCACTTGTTTTAATTCCTCCACCTATCACTTCATTGGCTCCTCCTACTGTCTCTAATGGTTATGACATCATTGAACAGATTAAAAATACACCAGCTAAGATTTATCTTTATGAATTATTGTGTAGTGCACTAGACTATCATAATATGCTAGAATCAACCCTTCATGTTATCCATATAGAAAGTGATAACTCTGTGGTATCCTTTACACATCTCATACAGTCTCTTAGAAATATTCCACATGCTATCTCTTTCACTAATGAGGATCTATCACCTTTTGCTAAAAGAAATCCATGTGCACCCTTGCTCATTACCGCCATCATTAGCACCACTTGCATCAAGTGATTACTTATTGATAATGGGTCAACTATCAATCTATGTGCTCATTCTCTTTTAAAACAATTGGGTATTAATAATAACCTAATTTCTAATAATACTCTCATTCGAGGTTATGATTCTACCACTCGCGCATGATTAGGAACTATCTCATTACACATTATGGTTGGGCTTAAGACCACTCTCACTGCACCTCTATGTTAGATATGTTTCTTTCCAATTCAATATGTTGCTAGGAAGACCTTGGATCCATGCAACGTAAGCAATTCCATCTATTTTCCACCAATATGTCAAGTTCTTACACGATGTCTATGAATGTATTATCACTACTGAGATCCCGATACATTCAAATATTTTTGTATAGACCCTATTACTATTATTCATATTCCACGTTTGTAACATATCCCATATAGTAGCCTCGACATATATGAAATTGGTTAGTCTCCTACTTCACACCTTCTTCTACCACTTCAAGTAATCCGTCTATTTCTACTCACACTACAACAATTATCTCACCTACCATATCATCTCCAGTAATCACTCTTTCCCCGCCTATCGAGACACCTTCCATTCCTCCACCTAGTGTAGCTCCTAATAATATACTCAAAAATCCATTCAACATGATAACGCTCACACAAATGATTCCGAGGACTCGATGACAAAGTATATGTTTTTAAACTCACGGATGAAACATTAGGCCAACTAAATTTCACACATATTGATATAGATGAATCTTAATTTGAAGACACATTTGTGTCTAATGGCCCAAGTTAATAAAAGCTTAAGACCCCTCCTAATAATGCTATGATACTTTTTTCAGGATTTTTTAACACTTTAGAGGTTGTTCCATCTCCTACCACACATCTGTAACTCTATTATATCATTTCACATGCACATTACTCATCAACAACTCCTTTTGGCATAACATTTTGATCTATCGTCCTTGCTCACATACTATTTGTACACTTGAAGGTCAAACTAGACTTGGTTTCACACTTAATGATATCTTACCACTAATTCACTCACCTCATCTTTATCATAGCTATCGTCACATTACAGTCATTTATGGCCTTTGTGTCTTTCATTTGACGGTTTTCATTACAAAATCCCCTCACACTTCGGTAATCTTGGATTTATTATATTGACGGTACTTTAGACATGGAAAACACTTCTTTGACATTTCATATACCATTCAATAATATTTCCAATAATAATGACTCATATCCCACTTATCCTCTCGAATCTTTCTCTTGTGTATACACACGACTATCCACTATCCCCTTTCACTAACGAAGAATATCTAATGAGCATCTACAAACTACGTCACAATGGTTACTTATATGATCCACCTCATTTTATTACTTATCATGTCTCTAATTCCACTCTAATGTACTTTGATCCGACCGTGATGATATTTTAGACAATGTCACATGCTTACGTTCACCAAATTACATTTAGGGGCATAGCATCCTCACATCCCCCATCTCAACATCAACATATCTTTCATCTCTGCATAGTCATACATCAAATTCCTAGAATACGCATACTCATCGCATGTTTTAGCATCGTCATTACTTGGTGATACACTCTTGTGATTTGGGTCACACTTGACTATTAAGGGCATACTACACACATGAACCCCACACACTACATAATAGGCATTATACATCTTGTGCTACATCTTATCATCACTATATATGCTATGAACCTTACACATCACATGGTTGTTTCTCATTGCGCACATATTACATACATTTACTTGTATGTGTGCACTCACTAACCTATGACGCACTCTAGTATCATATTCCATATCTTGGGACTATTGAGGGTATACATCACAAATGGACCTCATCACATTCACCATTCAACCTTCTATCATGTGACATTCCTAGGTTAGTGACATATGCTATAGGCTAAATGATCACCTATTCCATCATCTTGTAGTGGTATACATCATAGGCTACATCACCACCTCTCTCTTGATCATCTCATCATGATATACGCTTTAGGCTACATCATCACGCATCTTCATACATCATCTTTAGGTCACATATCATCACTATACATATACATTCACCATAGTGCACTACACACAACACATAATTCGACCATTTACCAATGACGCACTCTCATTTATGGTTAATTCTTGATTGTTAAGGGGGCATAAAAAAATGAACCTCACCGTATGCAATCCCATTCACTCGAGGGGCATGCGGATCATATCATCCATTATGCATTGCATTCCATCCATCCACAGTATATTGTATATCTTGGTTTTTTTTCTTTTGTTTATATTTTCTTATACGTGTTCGTATTATTACACATGCTAGATAGGTATTTTATATGCCATTTTATTTATGATACACACATGTGTGTTCACGTACTTTTCTAGTTTTGATCGTAGATATAGGTCTCTCACATGAAACATGGTTGTTTGTCTACTACAAGTCCCACATTAGCTACTAGAGGAATCCACATTTGTATACTATAGGTATTATGGTTTCATTTTGTACTTATCACTTAACATTCTTTGGTTATATGCACTTTTGACATATGAGTTATTTTTATAACTTATTAACATGTGCTTCATGTTTAGCATTTGTTTGTAGGATTAATTACTTCCATGGCTATTTGTTATTTTTATTTGTTTGTCATTGTTTATTATTGTATGTGGGCCTTTCCCTTTGTTCGGTGTGTACACTTGCTTGTTCGTTTGTAGACAATATGGCCTTGAGTGTATTACGACATCATGAGTGATGTCCAATGTTTGCAACCTGGTTTTCACAGTCTATGTTTGGCTTATTGTGTGTTTACTTGCATTCTAGCTTACACATTGTTTTGGTAGCTTACACTTGTCTTCTACATGCATGCTTATTTGTACTAACACTTTTTTCTAGCCACTTGTTTTTGTGTGCCTTGGTTTCTACCAAGTGCATTCCCTTCCCCCTTGCAGGCACATTTTACGTGGTCGGTCCTATTTTGGGCCACATCCTTCAATCCATGATATCACATATGCCCCCAAAAAGAGGGGCATCATTTGGGGTTTACACACTACATAGGTAGAGTTTAGTTTTTAGTTTCCATCCATGACACCGTGGGCTATATAGCAAATGGGTTCATACCACTAGTCTATGGAACTCGATATACAACATCTTTTACAAGACAAGTTATCCTTAGCTGCCTGGGAAGCGGTTAAAGTATGAAGGATACAGAGGAATTTCCTCCATACACTACTTCAGCCAACAACATCGGATCACCCAAAAACCACACAATACAAAGATATTTTCATATTCTCGGGAAGCGGTTACAAGTTGGAGAGTAACGCAGCTTTCTCCCTACACTTCTTCGGCCACAATGGCATGAGATCACCCAAAAACTTGCACTTCACCGATAGTTATAGGATATCCTTTCTACATCCTTTCTCTTATCACGGATCAGGTGCACATGTTCCTTTTTCATTTTCATACTTTCATTACAATTTTTTAACTATATACATGTGTATTTAACTACTTGATCATGTTATCCTTTGCAGTCCTGTCTATATGGGAAGCAAGCAATCAAAAACATCAATAATAGTGTCATTCAGCATTTAACATTATGTACCTCATATTAACATGTAGGTACCTCACACACATTGGCATTTACACTCGCATTTCTGCCCTAGGTCCACTCTCATCACTTTTTACACTTTTGCATCTTTAGTCTCCACACTCCATATTTTTTGTCACTCCACACTTTTTCTAGTCCCTTGGCATGATTTCTACATTACTCTACGTGAATATCGCACGCATATCTATATACTTTATGTTACCGAGAGTTCCACTCACCAACATAAACCGGAGCTAAATATAGTCACTAAATCACGCACTTTGGGTATTATTTAGTCTCGGTCTCGTACTACTATTCATATGATTTTTGAGTGAAGAAAGTACTAATCAACCCATGTCATTTGGCAATTGACTTTGCTTTATGTCGTCACTTACATTCCTTCACCATACTTGCCCACTCAATTTTTTCATTTTGCATTATTTCTATTCCTAAATGGGGTTCCTCGGTACCCTCGGTGTATCATGATCCTCTTTGCACTTTACTCTCACTTTTGGGCACTTTCTATCCATTTGATATTTCTATATTTTTGGTGGTCATCCTTTTCGGGGTTAATAATGAAATTATAACAAGAGAACCATATAAATATAAAGTTATGAGACCATAATGAGAGGCCCAAAGACTAAGCACTTACTATCACCACCTAAGTTTATATCCATCAAAGGAATCTAAAGCTCCATTTACATCCATCTAGCTCCATCATAAGGTACAAGGCCAGTTCATCTACATCACACTTCTTAGGAGGGAAGTTTATTTTATTCCATCAACCATCTATTTACATTCTACATCTAGTTATTACTTACTACTCACAAAGTATGATTGGCACAAGAGCACCTAGGCACGATTTTCACACACACGCCTAGAACTACATTGGATCTAAAATTTAGTACAATGCTCAGTTGATAAGTCCACCATTTTGGTCATTGAGGAAATTATGACCACTTCATATGCACCTTTCCTTTTTAGGGTTTTGATGTTTTTCATGGGATTTTGTAGATGTTTCCTCCATATATGATTTATAGAAACATCCAATGTAGTTCAATTACATTCATGCAATAGGAAGCGAAGGTAGGAAGTCACTTAGCGACACCTCGAAGGAGGTTCACTAGTCATTTCCACAGAGAAATGCACCAGATCTCAGACCAAGGTTCCCTAGGCACCCCCATCCCTCTTCATGAAGTATATTCTACTAAGATAGCTTGGATCTGCACTTTCTAGAGCTCTTGTGCAGTCATTTCTTCATTACGTTCATCTAGTCTTCACTATGACATAGTCCCAACAAGTATGTGAATCAACTATTGATATGCACCCCTGAATGTTTGCAACTCGATGGGTTGAGACTCTCAGTGTGATTACATAACATGGAGCTTCTCCCAAAGTGTGGGACTTTGTGAATCGGGAGAGCTCTCCGGATGAAGGTCAGTTCCTATTCCTCTATTCAGGTGCACACATTCATATTGTAGAGGATCTACTCTAAAACCTACTCTAACTTTCCAAGGAGATAGGGTTAAGGAGATGCAAGAAATAAAACCTAAACTAACAAGGGTGATGCACCAAAGGAATGTTGAACACCTGCTTTGCCATTAAACACAAACCATCAAAAATGTAATACAACCATCATGCACAAATAACCAAGATTGCAATGAGAGATCAAGAAGATACAATGAACATAAGAGAGGGTTGAAATCATCCACAAACTTATACTATTGCTCCAAAGATTTGATACAATCCATTACAATGGCTAAGAGGCAAGATTGCATTTATAGTTTGAATGGGAGGTTCGAGCTCCACAAATCCACTTTAAGAAAGAGAAGAAGGGAGGGTACAAAACAAAAATTTCCAACCTTTAGAAAAATGCCCTTCCTTACAATATATATCCATAATGTGAGATGGAAAGGAGAGAAGAAATCGAAACATGCCTCAACCACCCCAAAATAGAATTGAATTCACCTCATTGTGGTGGTAGGTGAGAAGCCTGATAGCCTAAAAAAATGGCGGACTATATTTAAAATTCTAACCAACTTAGTCTCACTAATTTAAAGATATACATTTGTAGTTATGTAGAGGAGACTGTAAGTTTTCCTAAAAGTATTTTCTTGTGTAAATATGAGCTCCCAGCCAAAATTTATGGCCATCTGAAGGTTGGGGTTGGGTGTTCAATGCAGGCTCTCACAATATTTTAAAAGATCTGAGCATTTAAAATTCTTGGTGGGATTCATGATTCATCCTAGATTGAATTGACCTCCCGTCAATTTTTTCAAACTCCTTTGGGTTTGGAGTCTATTCGTGCAAGACCCACCTAGAAGCCTCTATGCATTATTAATATTTTTGTTTCCTTTTAGAGTCATGGGAATGTGATGTGCCAAAACTTTGCACCATCCGCGAGCCTGTTCTACTTTCTTTGTGTATTGGCTAAGCCCCTTCTATTTAGGATTAACTATGTTGGACCCTAGACACGTTGAGGGCTAGTGCACATTTGAGACTTGCCTTTGGATTTTACTTTTTAAGTTACATCAATGAAGCACGTGGAGCCTTCCACTAGTCTTAGACTTTTCAATAGCCGGCGCAACTTTCTCAAGCGCTAGACACATAGAGAGCATGCGCTCGTTTGGGGACTTCCTTTGGATTTTATCTTTGACGTTGCACCGATGAGGCATGTGGAGGCTTCTATTGGCTCTTTTTCTTTGCTTCGCTCTTTTCAACTATCCATTTCCCGAGATCCTCGAAAATGTGAAGTCTAAAAACTTTGAGCCTTTCTCCATTTTTCTTCCTCTTGAGCTCTGATCTCCTTTAACATTGTTTGGCCTCATTTTCCAACCTTGCTTCTCCATTATCAAGCCCACCTACAACTTGATATTTGGGATCAAATGTGAGCTCACACGATCGGGCCAACCTCTTAATTTTTCCCGAGGGGAAAAATTGGATAACAATTTGGCGACTCATGGGATCACCTGCCTACTAGGTGAAAAGATCAATTGCCTTGAAGTATCCATTGGGCACGAGTCATGAATGATAGCCTGGTACTGATCATGTTCCTGAAACCTCGAGCCCGATTGCTACAACTTGTTGGCCCTTAACCTGCTCCACTACTTGCACTCTCAATTTTCATAAGAAAATCTTGAAGGTGAGATTTTTGAGAGTAGAAAATTGTCTTGACCTAGAGCATTCACCTACTTCTAGAAATGGACTGTAGGAACACATTCACTTGGAGGCACACTGAATGCACAATGATACAACCTTAGAGCAACAAAACTTGTGCCAAAGCACTTAGGGAAATTGAAACCTACACTACAACAAGACAATGTGCATACGCACTTAGAGGAATTAAAATCCTAGGCTAATATTTACAAGGGTGAAACTTTCCTTTCAAAGAGAATGTTTGAGATAGATTTTATTAATCAGAATCAGAAGATCTTCTCCATCTAATGTAGATAATTGGAAGGCATTGCTACTTTTACATCCTGTGACCATGTAGGGGCCACTCCAAATAGCATCAAATTTAGAATGCCTTCCTGGCTTTTCCCGATCTGCATCCCACTTCAAAACTAGGTCCCCTTCCTGAAAGGTCCTTGCTCTTGATTTCTTATCAAGACATATTTTGACTAAGGCTTGATATTTCCATTCGAGGTGCCTCTTGTGGAGTTTTGTGTTGTCAATTTCCTTCCTAACTTAGTTCTTGGGACACACCAATGGTCTGTACCATCAAGGCCTGGTTTAGTGTACCATTGAAACACGATTGATTGATTGTGAGGTAGATTGCAAGGGTAACACTAGTCGTACTCTTGTGCCATGTTGTTCTGTGTTGGAACCAAGGCTCTTGACATTGAAGCCGCATTTGGATCATATGGTTGGAATGGCCTGGCAGCTTGAGGTTGTCCCTGGTTCTAGTTTTGATTTTCGGCCTGATTTGGTGGTCTATTTTGCTGATATGGGGGCCTAGCTTGATATTGATTTGGAGGTTGATATGGTCTAGAACTCTGAGCTTGTTGTCTCTTGATAGTCACTAGCTCATTTCCTAGGTTCTGCAGTTGTTTCATAACCTCTTGTAGCTCTTTTGAAGTGCTTGAAGAATTTGAAGCCTCACTATTGCTTTGATTTCTAGGGGTGGAATGGGATTCAATTCTAGCATTTGACTAGTTATAGGAGCTCCCATGTCTAGATAGAGAGGCATTGGTGGCCTTGGTGCTAGCTTACCAGCTTGAATCAAGCAGTTTTCAGCTCTAATAGCAATGTTATATGCCTGCAGAAAAGTTATACCTCCCATTGATTGGATCATCATTACGATATCTGAGTTTATATCCTTCAAGAAGTAGAGGAGTGCCCCTTTGGTGGTTATTCTAATAGCTATCGGAATCCTATCCCATGTTCATTACAATCTGAAGTTGAAATCGGTAAACTGTTCATTAGGAGCCCTCTTGATTGTTGTCAATTGTTCCAATAAAGACAAATTATCTCCCTTTTCCCCAAATTGATTGTGGAGAGTTATGCACAAATGGTCCCAATTCTAGATAGACCCTGTTGTTAGGCTCCTAAACCATTGCAAATATTTTCCTTTAAAAGATGAAACCAACAACTTGAATGTAATATCCATTTCATTGATTTCATGAATTGCATAGACATTTGTAATGTCTTGGATGTGGTCAATCGAGTTGTTTGGTTCTCTCCAATAAAATATGGGACATTCTTCAATGCCACAATTGAAACTAGAATTTGAGCATTTAGGACGAGTGGGATACTTCCAGTGAATTTGACATAGGGATTGGGTTGTGCCATCTTGATTGGTCGGAAAACTCTCGTTGATTGAAGGAAAGGCCTACCAGGTGGAGGTGTTGACAAAGTTTTGTTTGGCAGAGATGGAGACCTTTGAGCTCTTCTTCCTCTTCTTGCTCTTTCGGGAGACAAGTGCAAGTAGAAAAATAATCCCTCTTCTTGAGTATCAAACCTAGTTCGAATTCTTCTCATGTACTTGGGAAACCTGTGTTGCTACACCGTTGAATTCTATCCCTTCAGAGTCGCCAGATGTGTTGGGAAATGAGCCTCTAAAGGCTAGATTTTGACAAGTTACACACCAAACTTGACAAAATAAAAATAAAAACTTTGAAGGACCTGTATTTGATATTCTGGAGTTTGAAAAATGATTTGGAATGACAGTCCCGAAAACCTAAAAATGCAAGACTTCTAAATTTTCCAAAAACCTGAAATCCCAAAATCCTAAAACTTGAAATTCAAAAACTCTAAAATTTCAAAAAAATAAACATACCCTTTTGAAGATTATCCCCAGATCTATCAACTGGTGAAATTTGGACTTATTTTGAGCAAGTTAAGCCCCTAAAAATTGATTCCAGAGTTCATCCTGAGAGGTGAAAAGTCTAAAATTAGAGAACTTGCAATTTCTAAGTCTGAACTTCTTGAAAATGCCTTCAAAGCTTATGGAATGACTTCTAGTCCCACCGGGTGTGCCAAAACTATTGATGTATAATCACAACACCCTTGAATGTACAGTAACTCGATGGGTTGAGACTCTCAGTGTGATTACATAACATGGAGATTCTCCCAAAGTGTGGGACTTTACAAATTGGGAGAGCTCTCTAGATGAAGGTCAATTCCTATTCCTCTGTTCAAGTGCACACATTCATATTGTAGAGGATCTACTCTAAAACCTACTCTAACTTGCCAAGGAGACAGGGTTAAGGAGATGCAAGAAATAAAACCTAAACTAACAAGGGTGATGCACCAAAGGAATGTTGAACAACTAAGCTTTTCCATTAAAAACAACCATGCAAAATGTAATACAACCATCATGCACAAATAACCAAGATTACAATGAGAGATCAAGAAGATACAATGAACATAAGAGAGGGTTGAAATCATCCATAGACTTATACTATTGCTCCAAAAATTTGATACAGTCCATTACAATGGCCAAGAGGCAAGATTGCATTTACAGTTTGAATGGGAGGTTCGAGCTCCACAAATCCACTTTCAGAAAGAGAAGAAGGGAGGGTGCAAAACAAAAATGACCAAATTTTAGAAAAGTTTCCCTCCTTAAAATATATATCTAGAATATGAGAGGGAAAGGAGAGAATAAATCAAAACCGGCCTCAACCACCCTAAAAGAGCATTGAATTCACCTCATTGTGGTGGTAGGTGAGAATCTTGACAGCCTCAAAAAATGACAGACTATATTTAAAATTATGACTAACTTAGTCTCACTAATTTAAATATATCCAGTCATAGTTACGTAGAGGATACTGTAAGTTTTCCAAAAAGTCTTTTCTTATGCAAATCTGAGCTCTCATCCAAAATTTATGGCCATCGAAGGTCGGGGTTGGGCATTCAATGTGGGCTCTCACAATCTTTTAAAATATCTGAGCATTTAAAATTATTAGTGGGCCTTATGATTCATCCCGCATTGAATTTACTTCCCGCCAATTTTTTCAAACTACTTTTGGTTTGGATTTTATCCATGCAAGTTCTTAAGATTTTGCTACCTTTTAGGGTCCTGGGAATGCGATGTGCCGACACTTGGCACCATCCATGAGCCTCGATCTCGCTTTCTTTATGTCTCAACTAAGCCCCTTCTATTTGGGAGTAACTATGTTGGACCCTAGACATGTGGAGGTCCAACTCACGTTTAAGACCCGCCTTTGGATTTTACCTTTGAAGTTTTGTCAATGAGGCATGTGGAGGCTTCCACTAGCTCTTAGAATTTTCAATGGCTGGTGTAACTTTCTTGGGCCCTAGACACATGGAGAATTTGTACTCGCTTGGGAACTACCTTTGGATTTTACCTTTGAAGTTACACCGATGAGGCATGTTGAGGCTTATGTTGGCTCTTTTTCTTTGCTTCCTCTTTTCAATTGTCCATTTCTTCGAGATCCCCGAAAATGTGAAGTCCAAAACTTGAGCCTTTCTCCATTTTTCTTCCTCTTGAGCTCGATCTCCTTTAACATTGTTTGGCCTCATTTGCTGACCTTTCTTCTCCATTATTGAGCCCACCCGTAACTTTATTTTTGGGATTGAATGTGAGCTCGCACGACTGGAAAAACCTCTCCATTTTTCTCCTGTGCAAGGTCATGTTTGATCAATTTTACCTAAGGGGAAAAATTGGATAACAATTTGGTGACTCGCAGGATCACCTACCTGCTAGGTGAAAAGATCAGTTGCCTTGAAGTATCCATTAGGCATGGAGTCATGAATGATAGCCTAGTATTGATCCTTTTCCTAAAACCTCAAGCTCGATTGTTTTCAACCTATTCGCCCTTAACTTGCTCCAATGCTTGCACTCTCAATTTTCATAAGAAAATCTTGAAGGTGATATTTCTGAGAGTAGAAAATTTTCTTGACCTGGAGCATTCACCTGCTTCTGGAAATGGACTATAGGCACACATTCACTTGGAGGCACACTGAATGCACAATGATACAACCTTGGAGCAAAAAAACTTGTGCTAAAGCACTTAGGGAAATGAAACCTACACTACAACAAGACAATGTGCATACACACTTAGAGGAATTAAAATCCTAGGCTAATATTTACAAGGGTGAAACTTTCCTTTCAGTAGCAATGTTTGAGATAGATTTTATTAATCAGAATCGGAAGCTCCTCTCCATCCAATGTAGACAATTGGAAGGCATTGCTAATTTTACATCCTGTGACCATGTAGGGGCCACTCCAAATAGCATCAAATTTAGAATTCCTTCCTGGCTTTTCCCGATCTTGCATCCCACTTCAAAACTAGGTCCCCTTCCTAAAAATTCCTTTCTCTTGCTTTCTTATCAAACCGTCTTTGGTCAACACCATATATTTCACCCATGTCACTTGTATCACCCTATAGACCATATATTTGGTCATCACCAGAGGATTCTTTTCTCATAATTGGTACTCACTGATGGCTCTCTAAGGTATAATTGTCCATTCCTAGCTCATAACACTCAAACTAGTTTTGGTTATCATACCTACCTACACCATTTGGGGTGGATGGAATTTATATGAGTAAAAATCCCTTAGAACTTTCCACTTGCAATTTCCCCTAGTTATCAAATGCACAAAAAGGACAAGGGTAAATAAAAAAATGGTTGACATCCTTTACTTTATTTTGAATAACCTTATAAATTTAACTACAAGATTGGATTGATAATCCAAATGATCCTATGCCCCTTCCTTCCATGCTCATTGAGATTCCTACTTCCTATAACCTTATTGTCGTTTAATGGAACTGTGCTATTTTTATATGCTTTGTTGTTATGTGTTGGCACTTACTCCTATGTAATATTTTTCATGTTTTCTCCACTTTTCTTGTTTGAAAATCAAAACTTTACACACACACACACACACACACACACACACACATACAAAATTAAAATTAAGATCGAATGTTTAATCGATCTTGTTATGGATGACATGATATATGGGAAGCATCCACTCTTATTTTTGTATGAATAATGTTTATAACACCATGTATATTAATATATGTACAAACTTTTCAAAAAAATAAAAATGAAATAGAAGCATCTCTTTGTGTTTCCCACTTTCTAGTGTGGAAAATACTATGCTCTACACATTTTTCCTACCGACTTTGGTTAAAATTATAGTAATCTACAACTAAAAATCAACACGTGATTTCAAATGCACTCGAATTTTGAGGTTGTGTTGAGAAAGATGAAGCAAGATAGATGGGATGAGAATGGGATGAATAAATATTGTATAAATGATGTATGTGGGAATAATGTTAATACCAAGATCTATGATCAAGGCAAACGAAAAATGCTTGACTTACAAATTAGGAATTTTATCATCAAGGGAAATGAATGTCCACCTAACCTATATAGTAGTGATGTTGTAGTCGATAATGATTGTTATCTCTTGAGCTCAATTCATTTTAGTTAAACCGAGTGTGGCTAAACCCGCTTGATGTATTCGAGGGAATTTCCTTTCTACCTCTAAATGTACCGCTATAGAGAGGGTCATGTAAGAATGAGAGAGGATGTTTTGAAATAAAACTAAGGATTTCATGGTCCAACCCTATTTTCTAGATCAACCCAATATTGTTTTGTCATTTTCACTTACTCATTAAGAGCATCTAGTTGATGATGACCTCCGGTGGTATGGGGGATAATCAAAAGACTAGTGCCTGTAGACCCAAGACTATGTCTCCCAAGTACCGGTCACCGTTGGATGGGTTGATGATGCGTTAAAATAGTGTTGTATGAGGTTTGGGTGGACCTAAGATGGTCATACGGCACCAAATCATGAGAAAGACAAAAATAATCAAGTGATTGATAACCAAATGAGATGAAATCTAAGTACATGTAACTTAGGCCACTAAGGAAACAATTAAATTGTGTTTATTTTAACTTCTAATCGACTTTTAATTCCTAAATTTAGATAAACAAAGTAAGTGAATCCAAATTAAATAAATATGATTAATTCACCATTTAATCTAATTAAATTGCATTTGCCAATATTCAAATAAAATAAAACAATATCAAGCTAACTATTTTTTATGTTTTTAAAAAAGCTTTTAAAATAAACAAAATGATTAAAGTAGATAAAATTCCTAAACTCTCTTATTATTATTTTGGATTTAAAAGAATTAAATAAAAAATTTACTTGTAGACACAAACACAAGGAAACTAGTCTAAAATAAAAACCACTAATCGCTAATGAAAATAAACTAAAACAAAGGATAGCCAAATGTGCCTATTCCTCTCTTGTAAGATGTAAGCTAAGATTTCTACTAAGCATAAAGTGTACTCAAAATTTATTACTCTAGACAACTAGATTTCTTCTAACTAAACTTCTAGCTCAAGTTATCATGAAAGAATGGAAAATATCCTTAGAATAAATTTCTTCTTTACCCTAAGCTTTCCGGGAGAGTAGAAATGCATTACATAGGTGATAATTATGAATGAATAATAAAGGATTACATGGACACAATCTTCCTCCAACCTCTTTCCTCAGAGAGCCATAGGGATAAATAGGAAGAGGATCTCAATTTATTTTAAAAAAATGCACAAACAAGACTTTTGTATAGAAATGAAGAAATCTTTTAATTCTACCAATTTAAAACAATGTATTTCTTCTATTCTAAAAATATAATTAATCAAAGATTGAAGAATTCAAAGACACCCCCAACTCCGTTATTATTGAACCGAGATAAAACTCCATGTATGATACTATATATGGTGTCTCCTCGGCTTTCTTTCCTTCTCCAAAATTGATATTCAGGTGATCCAAAGATATGCAAAAATTTTGTCGCAAAGAAGAAGATACAAACAAATTGTTGTGGCTGGATGGTTGCAAGAAAGTGACTGAGAAAGATACAATAGGAAGGAATAGAGAAAAGAGTTGGTTTTCTATGTAATTCCCCTCAAGAATTTAACATCTTTACATCCAAAATATGAAAACTCCAACCCATCATTTGGGTAAAATCTAGGCTTTGATTAATATTTGGGGAAGAATGAATCTACCAACTCATGTCCAACAAGAAGTGATAACACAACAACATAAGGGAAAGTCATCTTTCTAAACATAGTAAAATAGGAAGAGAATTATAATATGAATCCAATGAGCCTAAAATTAGGTGAAATGGTTGAGAAATGAGTTAGAAAATCACTCCTAAAATCTAAACACGCATTGAAAAATGATTACTTTTTAACTCTTGGATTAAGGTGACACGACCGCCTAGATCTAGACAGATCGGTGGTCGTAAAACCACTAGTATATGTAGACTAGAGGTTGTGTAACCACTACAATGGTTATGTAACCACTGTGATGGTTGCATAACCAAAGCTGAAAACAAAGCACGAAAGGAGCATAAAATGACTTGAATCGTAGAATAAACTCTCAAACTTGAAAACATGGATAAAACATGTCATAATAAGCATGCAAAGGAAAAAGGGAAAGGAAATGGATTTCATTGCTACTCTAGAGAATATTTTCTTCATCATTAGAGACTTATCCAGCTTCTTCCGTATAGACCGAGAAATTATTGTGTGGGTACATATTTCCACCTGGAGGAGCATTTTAACCATAAATTGGCTAAATCGTGATTTCCAAGTATGAAACTCCCAAATGGGAGGATTATAAATTTACCTTGATTGGTTACATGCCAATTTTATGCCAATCTGAGCCTTCTCGCTACCTATAAAAGAGAAACAGGAATCGAGTGTAGTAATAGAATAATGTTGACAAAATATTTTGAAATGAAAAGATAAAATTACTTATCATATGTGTAAGGATAAGAAATCTACCTTCCCTACATGTGACATCCTTGTGTATACCAACTCGTAACAATGTTAGAAAATAAAATATAGGCTATATATATTCTTATGTTTTTAGAAATCATTTTCACTTACCCACTTAGCTAAATTTAGAGTTTTTTTATATTGTCGGCAACCATTTCACTTGTGAATATAGCCAAAATGAAGAGAATTTGATCATGATGATAAGAAACCCAACGGTAGCAAAGAGAGGGTCAAGAACAAGTGAGTTACAAGTGTTTATTCTATTTTTCCCAACTCATCATTTTTGTTTGAATTTAACTCTAGGAGGGGAGGTTTTGAACAAATATATAGTCAAAACATTCATATAGGGAGCATTTTGTAGGTGTTGTAATTTTTTTTGACATTTTGGTAATTTTATATTTTTCCATTTTTTTTATTCGAAGGGCATGCCCCCAATTTTAGTGACACGGCCACCACTATGATCGAACAATCGTTGTTCTTCACAGCATAGCAAGAATGGTGTTAGGTTGTGGAGCCTATTTTCATGTGAGAAAGTGTTGAAGACTATACACTAAGAGTATTGTACACTTTCCACAGTTGTCTCACCGGGGTTCGAGGCCGGGCCGGGCCTGAGCGGGGTTCGGGAGTGGTAGCCCCTTAGTAGTAGAGGTTTAGGGGTGCAGTCCCGAGAAAAAAATTGGCCTTAAAACGTGCCCGATATACCAGAAACGTGCTTTTCTCATATGGGTGGGATTTTGACCCATAGGTTTATGGGATGGTTTTGGCCCATGGTTTTGATACCCACGGTTTTGTAAAACTGCTTAAGTAGTTGTCTACTTATATGGTTTTATGCATATGGTAGGGATAATGTAAATATTACATATGTACTTTGAATTCGGGTGTGAATTCTATAGAGTTTATTGAGCATAGCTCCAAACAGATCTGGGTATTGTATTGAGAGAGCGGTGGCTTGTAATAAAATATGAGCAAGTGATTCTTGGTGGATGTAACCCAAATTGGGTGAACCACGTTAAATACTGTCTCTTTGTGTTGTGTTATTTTATTCTACACTTTTATTTGAGATCTGTAATATTTTCTGCATATTAGTTTCTACTGTTGCGATTCTGTGAGGGATTATTCCACATATTTTATCCCTTATTTCCTAACAGGCGTTTATGCAACCACCATGGTGGATGCACAATCATTGCAACGGTTGTAGAATTGTCACCCTACGCAGGTGGCGATCGCATAACCACCACTCTCATATGAGAAGTGGTTATGTAACCATCACAAAGATTTGTAACGAAAAGGATAGTTTTGAAATATTGATTGTTGTTATGGTTATTTGTATTATTTTGTGAACCTATCATTCATTTACTTGAATATGTAATGCTCTTTTTTCTATTTTAGGATGCAGGTAATCTATGTTATATGAATCAGAGCTAAGAAGTAGGACTGGCTTACTATATTACTACTATTATTGGCATCAGCTGAGATAGGCCTATTAGAGAGGGTGGGAATATGGATGTTAGCATGGACCCATCCACTTGCCTTAGTGAGAAACAATTTTTGTGACTTATTGACCTATTGGGATGCAGATCATAACACTTTCTAACTTATTCACCTTCACAGAGAGTGTATCATCACTCTATATGATGTATAAAGGATTCTTGGAGCTCCTATTACCACAAAGCAAGTTAGTGTTAATGAGTGCTAACTCATCAAACGAGACCCACGAGAGGGTAGCTTATTTGGGTGATGCACAAGCACTTGATATGAGTTCCAAAAAGGGAGTTATACTGGTTATTATCGAGGGTGCCCATGTTTTTACTTTGCATAAGGCTATCATTGGTATTTTGGCCTCACGTTTGATAGGGGATAAGGGTGGTGACATGTTTCTATTTTGCTGGGCTCCCATTGTAAAGGGCATTGAGCACCACATGAGGGGATTTTCTGGGGAGAGGAAATATTGGATACTACCTACCATGACTTGTACATGATAATTATGTGTGTGGATACATAACTTAGCCACCCCACCTTGGTTATGTCATTGATTTATGAGTTATTTATCCCTTCTCAAAGGGGTATTGGGATAGAAGATACCATGGAGATGATAGTAGTGAGATATGGTGGCCTAGCCATATAAGGAAATGACGGTACATTGGGGTGAGTATACCATTACACTATCCTCCTATAGATCCACTTCTTAATTAGTTGACCATGGTGGTCGAATCAAGATTCACCCTTTCATACGGGTACCCCAATAGTTTGGGTTACCTATTTCAAATGCACTCTCCGTAGTTGGAACTATGTTCAAAGGTACCATGGATACAGAGCCAATCATATGGGCCAGATCAAATGGACATCTACAAAGTGTTTGGTGTTTCCATCAGACACCCATAGTTACACTATATCATGTTGCCGGTGGGTGCGGTTAGACCATGTCAAGTGCTACAGATTGGAGAGACACCATCGGGAGCAATGAGGAGGGGACCGAGATAGAATCTAGTTCAGACGGATAGTTAGACCACGATTAGGAGGGTGCGCAGAGAGGATGCAGAGCTACAAGAGCCTAGGAGGAGGTAATTCATCCCGAGGATTTGAAGGAGGAGGAGGAGGTTGATGAGAGCCCTTTAAAGGCCATGGGGGCAGCAACAAATCCAACTTGGGTCCTTGGAGATCCTAGTGAGTAGTTTTTTTTATCCTTTCCTTCTATTTTATACATTAGATACACCTTGGTGATAGACATAGGAACCTTATCAAATGTTAGCCACCACACTGATGTCTTTGCACCATCCTAGCACATGACTAGAGATTTTTCTTTATCAAGACTAAGAATGAAGTTTTTCACAACAAGTGAAGGATTTCTAGGATAGGGAGAGGTGACAACATTCCTCATGAAGTGGGGTCACCGGCACCATACATTCTCATGGACACTCTCACCGACACATGGAGGATATCATGTCAGACCTAACCATGCTCATCATAGGAGCCGCAGTGGGATTCCTTTCCCTACTCCTTCACATGGATCTCGGAAAGAGAGGTAGGCTAGGGGCCTTTATTGCTTTGGATTCATTTTTGTGTATATACCAATTTTTTTGGATGTTGAGCTCATGATTGATTATTTTGACCAGACTTGTCCTTCGATGTGATGGCATTATACTTAAGACATTTTACGAGACATATATATATATTGATAATATATTTTTGTTCATCATTCCTTCACAAAATATTATATTAGTATGCTTTATCTCATTATGCACTCTTAGATGGATAGGAATTTTTATGTTTATTGTGATTTTGAATGTATGTTATGGATGATATTGTAATGTGATAAACATAATGATGTATATAGCTACACACATGATAATAAATTGTACTTAGGAAACTTTATTTCTTAAACAATGCTTAAAATTTATATTCCATCTTTAAAATATGTTGAATATGATACGAGGATAGGATGATCTCACTCTAATCTTGACCTTATGCAACCAAAGTAACATGTTAGGGCTCATCACTGAGAGCCAAGAAGGACATGAGATGTATGATTGAAGAATGTGTGAATATGAATGATGATCAAGAGAAAATAATTTTGACAAATATTTATTCAGAAACCCACAACTTATATCCAATTAGGATTAACTAACCAATTTCAAGATAACTTATTCTTATAATATCTTACTACACTTAGATCTAAGAATGTCATACTAATTGTTAGGTTTTGGTTAAGGAATTATTGTCTCTCCTAACATGCACATCTAAATCATTTCCTTCACAATTTAAAAATTTTAAGCACTTTTCTTTCTTTGTTTATTTAAGGGTTTTATTTTTGACACGACTGTTATCTAATTTTCTCCTCACCGAAATTGGACAAACATGACCTTGCATAAAGAGAAAATGGAGGGATTGATTCAATCATGGGATCTTACATTTTTGGATCAATCCAAGAAAGTTGAAGTGGTGAGGCATTGGGGGTTGGTGAGATGCACGTTTGAAGAGATATTTTGGAGTCCAAAATTCAGATTTCAAACATGGAATAATTCAGCTCGACAGATCGAAATTTAGAAATGGGGAGCTCAAAAGGCGTGAAGGACATCAAGAAGTCCAAAGTCTGAAATTTAGATTTTGGACATTCAGATTCTCGGAGTTAGCATCGGGGTTGACCACATGAACATTTCCTTAGGCCCAAAAAGGAAAAGTTTTGAAATCCTAAAGGTCTGAAATTCAGACTTTGAGGTTTAGAGTTTCGAGAGATAGTGCAATGACCAGATGGATGAAGAAACTCGAACTCCCAAAACCCGAACCCCAAAAACCCAAAATCCCAAAATCACCGAAACCCAAAATCTCAAAACCCCTAAAAATGAAAAGGTTTGAAACCCGAAGTCCAAATTTCAAACTTCGGGGTTTGATTTGTAACCTGAACACCAAAGTGCGAAAAAATCACAACTTGAAGTGTGAAACCTGAAGTCTAAATTTTGGTCTTCGTGGTTTTGGAGGCTTTGTTAGCCCAAGAAGATGAACAATAACCCGACCTCTGAAATAAAAATTTCTAAAGCTCCAAATTTCGAAAGTCTAAAATTTTGGATTTCAGAGGTTGTGATACATTGGCAAAGTCTGAAAAAGTGAAGATCAACCACCCACATCTATTGCAGAATGGCACCCCTATCTTCAAATGGCCATAAATTTTGACTAGGAGTTCATATTTGCACAAAATAGCACTTTTTGGAAATCTCCCAGGGTCCTATACACAACTACGACTGGTTTTCTTAATTAAAGTGAGACTAAGTATTTCAAAATGAGGAAATACATTCTACTATTTTAGAGGGTGTTTTCAAGATTTCCCATCTACCAAAATAATGAAGGTATGGGCTTTCTTTCTTTTCCAACAAGGCAAAGTCCATTGAGGTATGGGTTTTTTTGTGGCACCCATCATTATTGTAGGTGATTTTAATGCATTTTAGGGTGGTTGAAGCAAGATTTCAAATTTTTCTCTCTCCCTTATCTCATTCTTCTTATATATTGTAAGGAGGGGCTCATTTTAAAAGGTTGGACACCTTGTATATGCCCCTCCCTTCTTCTTCTTGTCTATAAGATATTTTTGGAGATTCTAAACCTCCTAATGGACATTGTAATGCAAAATATGTGCCTTTGGCCCTAAATGTGATGTATTGTATCAACTTTGAGAGAAATAAAATCATATTTGTGGATGTTTCAAACCCTCTTTTGTGTTCTATTGCATCTTTATGATCTTTCATTGCATGCAAGGTTATTGTGTATTGTTTTGTTTTCATTGCAAGATTCTAGTTGTGTTGTGTTTATTGTGTAGGTTGTTCAACATCCTTCTTGGTGCATCACCTTCCCTTAGAGTAGGTTTTAATTTTCATGCATTTTCTCTAACTTTGTCTCCTTAGGAAAGCTGTAGATTAGGTTAGATCTAAAACAATCGAACTTTTGAGTAGCTATCACTACAATAGGATAGGAAGATTCCCTTCTCCGAAGTGTTATTCTCGATTCGCAAAGTCCCACACTTTGGGATAACTCCATGTTTGACAAATCAAACTACATCAACCATTCACTCAGTAACCAATCAAGGGTGTTGTGATTTTTCCATAACAATTTTCACTCGCTCGGTGGGACTAGGAAGTCATTCCATGAGATTTGAAGGCATTTTAAAGAAATTCAGACTTAGAAAACTGTAGATTTCCAATTTCAGACCTTTCACCTCTCAGGCTGAACTCCAAAATCAATTTTCAAGGGCTTAACTTGCTCAAAACAAGTCCAAATTTCACCAATTGATAGATCGAGGGCTAATCTTCAAAAGGGTATTTTTAGTTTTTTGAAATTTTGATTTTTGAAATTTTAGATTTTTTAAATTTCGAGTTTTAGGATTTCAAAAGCAAAGGCTTGGAGGAATATGAAACTAGGTACTCTTTCATTGAGAAACATGTCCTTGCAGTGATCAAGAGTTTAAAGAAGTTTAAGCACCTAGTTTCAAACAATAAAATTCAGTTGTTGGTGTCCCATGTTGAGTCAAGGATTTCCTTCTGAACAAGGATTTGAATGAGAAACATGTAGGATGGATCACTCATGTCATGGAATACAAAATTGGATCAAGGTCACTAAACTAGTATGTGGAAAAGGTTTTGCGAACAATCTGGATTCTAGTCAACAAGTTGAAGTAGGTGATGGAAAAGAAATTGTCTTGGTACTACATGATGGTCAAGATCAAAAAAATGATAATTTTCCCACTCCTTGTTGGACTCAAAATATGATACATTTCCTAAAAACATGCCTATTCTCTCTATAAATGAGAAAAGCTTAAAGGAGATACTTTAGATTACAAGTCATTCCATATGTGCTTGTTGATGGTGTTTTTTTCAAGAAAGACATCAATGGTGTTCTACTGAGATGCATTAGAACAGATCAAATTGAGAAGGTGTTACAGGAGTTCATGATGGAGAAGCTAGAGGTCATTTTGCTCCACATGTAACAACTCTCAAAATAATGAAGGTGGGATATTATTGGTCTACAGTGTTTAATGAATGCTATACTTGGATCAAAAAGTGTAAGAAATGTGCGTTCTTCATAGGAAAAGAAAGGCTAACAACACTTCCATTGCACCCAATTTCATTTGACCAACCATTCATGAAATGGGGATTGGACTTCATTGGGGTCATCAATCCAAATTCAATCCAAGGCCATAAGTGGATACTTATAAAGCAGACTATTTCACCAAGTGGGCCAAGGTGGTAGACTCAAAGAAACTAATGAGTCTAGTATATTGGACTTTTATGAGGGGATAGTGACTTAGTTTGGAGTACCGAACATTGTCATATCAAAAATGCATTGGTGTTCCTAGGTTCCAAGATCACATAATGGGATGTTAAGAATGGGATCTACTTGAGCACCTCTTCAAACTATTACCCACAGGGTAACAGATAGGCAAAGTCCACAAACAAGAATTTGTTAAGAATCATCAAGGACTCTAGATGAAAATCAAAGGACATGGCATACCAAGCTCAAATCAGCCTTGTGGGCTAATAGAATCACACCAAAGGTGTCAACAAGAAATTCCCCTTACAAGCTATTCTATGGGAAAGAGGTAGTGTTTCCTATATCACTCGAGTTTCTAGCATTGGAACTCATGAAATAGCTGGAGTTGTCTGAGTTCAAACCTATGGAAGCTAGGTATGCAAAATTGATGGAATTGGAAGAGATAAGAGGGCATTTCATGTGAAATCTAGATAAGGATCAAGCCATGATCAAGAGGACATTTGACAAGAAGGCCAAGGCAAGAACTATCTTGAAAGGGGACTTAGTTCTAAATTAGGAAGCGGATCGAGAAAAACTAGGAAAGCATTCCAAGTTTGATGCCATTTGCAATGGCCCCTACATGGTCACAAGATGTAGGAATAGAAATGCCTTCCGGATGTCTACTTTGGATGGAGAAGAACTTCGATTCTAGTAAACGAAATCTATCTTAAAAATTACTACTAAAAAGGAAAGGTTTCACCCTTATAAATATTAGACTGGCATTTTAATTCCTCTAAGTGCATATGAAACATTGTCTTGTTGTAGTTTAGGTTTCAATTTCCCTAAGTTCCTTTGGCACAAGTTTGTTTACTCTAAGGTTATATCACTATGTAGTTTAATGTGCCTCTCAATGAATGTTTTTAACAGGAATAATTTCATACTTGCAGAAACAGATTGTTAATTTCAAAGTTAACAAATATAGAGCAACTAAAATCAGGATTCAGCATAATCTATTTTAGGTGGTAAAAATTCCAGTCAATAAAATTTTCTACTCTCACAAATTTCATCTTCAATATTTCATTATGAAAATTGAGCGTGCAGGCCATGAAGAAGGTTTAGGATCAAAGAGGTGCAAGTACTCAAGAGAAATTTTTAAGTATAAGATCGAGTATCAAGCTATCATTTATAACTCCACGCCCAATGGATACTTCAAGGAAAGTGATCTTTCCACCTAGCAGAAGGTGACCCCATGAGTCACAAAATTGTTATCCAATTTTTTTCCCTCAGAGAAATTTGATAAACATGACCTTGCACACAAAGAAAATGGAGATATTGGTTCATTCATGGGAGATTGCATTTTGGGATTGATTCGAGCAAGTTGAAGTGGTGAGGCATTGGGAGTCAGTGAGATGCATATTTGAAGAGACATTTCAACGTCTAAAATTTGGATTTTAGACATGGAAGTATTTGGGCTCGGCAAATCGAAATTCAAAAATGGTGAGCTTTAAAGGCTTAAAAGACATCAAATTCGATTTCAAATTCAGATTTTGGACATTCAGATATTAGAATTAGCAGTAAGATTGACCAAGTGAACGGTGCCTCAGACCAAAAAAAAAAAAGGTCTTAAATCCCAAAGGTCCTTAATTCGAACTTCCGGGTTTAGGAGATAGGAAATGAACACATGGATGAAGAAACCCAAACCCTGAAAACCCAAAATCCTGAAACCCTCAAAATCCCTAAAAATGCAAAGGTCTGAAACCTGAAGGAATTTGGGGTTTTGGCATTTTAGAACCTTGAACCCCTAGTGCGAAAAAATCAAAACTTGAAGTCTGAAACCCGAAGTCTGAATTTTGGACTTTGGGGTTTCAGAGGTTTTGTTATCCCAGGAAGATGAATAGTAACCCGAACTCTGAAATTAAAAGGTTCGAAGTTCCGAATTTTGAAAGTCTAAAATTTCATATTTTAGAGGTTGTGATACATTGGCAGAGTCTGAAAAGAGGTGATCAACCACCCGCATTTATTACAGAATGGCACCCCCATCTTCAGATGGCCATAAATTTTGACTGGGAGCTCAAATTTGCACAAAATAGGACTTTTTAGAAATCTCTCAGTGTCCTCTACACAACTATGATTGGTTTTCTTAATTTAAGTGAGACTAAGTATTTCAAAATGAGGAAATATAGTCTTCCATTTTAGAGGGTGTTTCATAGATTTCTACCTACCAAAATGATGGAGGTATGGGATTCATTTCTTTTCCAACAAGGCAAATTACATGGAGGTATGGGTTTTTTTTGTGGCACCCATCATTATTGTAGTTGATTTTAATGCATTTTAGGGTGGTTGAAGCAATATTTTTAATTCTTCTCTCTCCCTTCTCTCATTCTTCCTATATATTTTAAGGAGGGGCTCATTTCAAAAGGTTGGACACCTTGTATATGCCCCTCCCTTCTTCTTCTTGTCTATAAGATATTTTGTGGAGATTCCAAACCTCCCTACTAGACATTGTAATGCAAAATATGTGCCTTTGGCCCTAAATGTGATGTATTGTATCAACTTTGAGAGCAATAAAATCATATATGTGGATGTTTCAAACCCTCTTTTGTGTTCTATTGCATCTTTCTGATATTTCATTACATACAAGGTTATTGTGTATTGTTTTGTTTTCATTGCAAGATTCTAGTTGTGTTGTGTTTATTGTGCAGGTTTTTTAACATCCTTCTTGGTGCATCACCTTCCCTTAGAGTAGGTTTTAATTTTCATGAATTTTCTCTAACTTTGTCTCCTTGGGAAAGCTTTAGATTAGGGTTAGATTTGCAACTATCTAAACTTTTGAGTAACTAGCACTAGGATAGTATAGGAAGTTGGCCTTCTCCATAGGGTTATACTGATTACAAAGTCCCACACTTTAGGATAGCTCCATGTTTGATGAATCACACTAATTGCTTTAACCATTCACTTTCAATCAATAAGGGGTGTTGTGATTTTGCCATAACAGTTTTGGCATGCCTGTGGGACCAAGAAGTCATTCCACAAGGTTTTAAGGCATTTTTTGCGAAATTTGGACTTAAAAATCAGATTTCCAATTTTGGACCTTTCACCTCTCAAGCTGAACTCAAATCAATTTTTAAGGGCTTAACTTGCTCAAAACAAGTCCAAATTTCACCAATTGATAGATCGGGGGCTAATCTTCAAAAGGGTATTTTTTAGTTTTTTGAAATTTTGATTTTCAAATTTCAAAATTTTTTGAATTTCCAATTTTGGGATTTTGGAATTTTGTACATCTCAGGATTTCAAAATTTCAGGTTTTGGGATTTCAAGGTTCTCCAAACTTCATATTTTGGGGTTTCAGACATTCAAAAGTCTTGTATTTTCAAGAATTCGGGACTATCATTTCAAAACAAATTCCAACATCTAGAATATCAAATATATATGTCCTTCAAAGTTTTAATTTTTATTTTTTCAAGTTTGGTGTGTAACTTGGCAAAATACTGCCTTTATAGGCTCATTCCCTAACACATCTAGTGACTCTGAAGGAAATGAATTCAGTGGTGTAGTAGCACAAGTTACCCAAGTACATGATAAGAGTTTGAACTAGGTCTGATACTAGAGAAGAGGGACTATTTGTCTACTTGCAATTATCACCAGGAAGAGGAAGGAGAGGAAGAAGACCTGCAAAGATCACCATCTCCACCTAACAGGACTTTTTCTACACCTCCACCTGGTAGACCCTTTCTCCAATCAACCAGGGTCCTCAAAACGATCATAATGGCACATTTGCAACCACCTCAAGGACCACCTAATCCCTTTGTTAATTTTACAGAAGTATTCCACTTTCCCTAAATGCTCAAAATCGATCAATCCCGGCTTGCAACACTAAAGAACATTCCTTATTTCATAGGAGAAAACCATAAAACCCCTATTTACCACATCCAAGACATTTCCAATGTCTGTGTGATCCACGAAATTAATGAAATGGATGTTGCATGTCAAATTATTGGCTTCATCTTTTAAGGGTAAGGACTTATAATGGTTTAGGAGCCTAACAATAGAGTCTATTCAGTAATGGAACCGATTGTGTTTAGTTCTTTGCAATCGCCCGGAGAGAGAGCGGACAATATATCTTTATTAGAACAATTGACAACAATCAAAATGGATCCTAACGAGAAAATGACATATTTTAACTTTCGTTTCCAATAGACATGGGATAGGATTCCAATAATCGGACCAACTACCAAGGAGTATTCCTATATTTCTTGAAGGCTATAAATTCAAACATAGCCATGATGAGCCAATCAATGGGAGTAACAACAATGTCAAGGGCCTATGATATAACTATCGAGTAGATAATTGTTTGATACAAGCGGTAAATGTGCACTAAGGCCACCAATGCCTCTCTATCCGGACATGGGAACTCCTACAACTAGTCAAATGCTAGAATTTAATCCCATTCCACCCCCTACGAATCAAAGCAATATTTATGCATTGAATTCTTTGAGCACTTCAAAAGAGTTGTAAGAGGTTATGAAACAACTACATAACCTAGGAAATTGGCTATTGACTATAAAGAGACAGTGAGCTTAGAGTTCTAGACCGTATCAACCTCAAACTCGATCAAGTTAGGCCCCATATTAGCAAAATAGACCACCACTCAAACTATAAATTAAAACCCGAGCCAAGGCTAATGTCAAGCTACGAGGACATTCCAACTATATGATCTAAATTTAGTTTCAACATCAAGAGCCTTGGTTCCAAAGCACAAAATAACATGGCACATGAGTATGAGCAGTTATACCCTTGCACTCTACCTCACAACAAATCAATGTGCTTCAATGGTGCCCTAATCTAGGCTCTAATGGTGCAGACCATCGATGTGTCCCAAGAACCAAGTCAATAAGGAAATCAGCAACAAGAAACCCAACAAGAGGCACCTACAATGAGAAACCACATTGGTTAATTAGAAAACAGAAGACTTATGTGGATTTAATCAACCTTCTTTCTAGGGTGTGGCTGTCAATACACGGTCAAAGAAGAGGAACATAGAAGAGGGAAAACCACCTATTCTAGTTATTTCTAAGCCCACCCCTACACAACAAGGAGTTAGTAGACCAAGTGTAGCTCCGAATATGCCAAATCAACCTAAGGCACCCATTGCAAAGCAACTCAAGTGTCCATTCAAATGTAAGAAATGTCATACCAGCCAAGGGGAAACAAAAATATAATCCATCTCCCTTCAACATCATAGATCAGATGAAGAAAACACATGTGAACATTTCCATGTGGGAATCACTTTGCCAATCCTAGGACAACGAAATTTTTTGCATGCTGCAATGGCCAATTGGTCTGCCTCGAATGGATCAAACCAAAGACAAGAGAAAGTTCTCACTAATGCAAGGCAATAGGATGGGGGTCAACCAAGCAAGAATTTTAAGCCTCCACTATTCTATGTGTCATTGATTATCGGGAACCACTTGGTACATAACTGCATGATTAATTTGGGGGCAAGTATCTTTGTAATGCCTAAGAAAATAGTAGATCAATTGGGTTTAAAGTATGAACCATTGCTGAAAGGAGTGGTGCAACTAGATGGAACAACAAAGTAGGAATATTTGGGATCATCAAAGGGTTAATTTTAACACTACATTCTTGTCTTAATGTCACGATCTTGCGGCAGATGTGTTTGTAATTGACCTTCCACCACTCTTTGCACTATGTTTATCAAGGGACTTCACTACCAAAATTAGTGGATATCTATCTGCGTATAATGGTCCCACATGTTATTTAGAATAGGATATGGAGCTAAGGTAACCATCAAGTCAGAACCAATTGTAAACTTTCACAATGATCCCTTTGCCAAGCCCAATTAATGCAAATTGCTCACCTTTGATCAAGAAGAGTGTTCAAATGATCTAGAAACAAGTACTAAGGTTGAGGGTATTCCAGATTTGACTTTGGATGAATGGGAAAACAAAAGGCATGCATTTGATCCATACAAGGAAATGGAAGAATCTGAATTGGGTATATATTGTGTACACGAATAAAATTCACCCATTCCTAACATCACCAAGCCAACAAATAAGGATGAAAATTAAGTATGATAACCATTTTTTGATGGCTCAAGAAGAAAACAAGGGGCTGGAGGAGGTGCAATGTTTATTTCACCACATAACATCAGGTAGTATTCATCTTTTAGATTTCAATTTGCATGTTCAAACAATACATCCGAATATGAGGCTTTGATTCATGGACTTCATTGGGCCAAGAAAAGAGGCATAAATAATTTGCAAGTATTTTGGGATAGTAAACTAATTATGAATCAAGTCAAAGGAAAACACACTGCAAAAAATGACCATCTCAAAAGCTACAAGAATAGGGTATGGGACCTAATCAAGGACTTTGAAGCTTTCAACATCGATTTCGTACCTAGGAAGAGGAATGAAGCCGTGGATAGACTTGCAGCCATTGGAGAAACTTTTGATGTGGTGGATAGTATCAAAAGAGACAAAATATAGCCACATATCCATGTGATTATAATACCAGAAATTCTAGATAACAACACAAGATGGCAAGTGTTTGAGAATGATCAACAGATCATCAATTTCTTTCAAGAATAGGTTGAATTCTCACCAAGGAATCAAGATAAATTAGAGCAGAAATACGGGGATCGAGTAGTATAGTTGCGGACAAACAAGCTTCCAAAGTTTTTGGTAACGTTGGATTCTATCTTCAACCCAAATGATCAATTCCAAAATGGAAAGGCCAACATACTGAGCCAAAGGAGAGGATGCATAGCCTATTTCAAAGTAGGGGAAGGAAAAACACTTCAACTTGGCAAAGTAAGCACTCAACATAAGAAATCAGAATTCATACAACTTTTCCAATAATTTTGGACGTCTTCACTTGGAGCTATGAGGACTTGAAAGGATTTAATCCTAAGTTGGCACAACATACAATAGAACTGGATCCAGATGCTAAGTTGATCAAGTAAAAGCAAAGATCGAGTTAACCTGCACATTGAGCCTCTAATGAAGAAAGAACTTAAAACCGATAGACATAAGCATTATATTTCCAATCAAGCACTCAAGCTAGGTTATAAACTTGGTGTCAGTAAGGAAGAAGAATGGATAAATTATGTTGTGCATGGACTTTCGGGACTGAGCAGACCATCTCTCAAAGACCACTACCCACTTCTTTCAATGGAGAAAGTCTTACAAGTGGTAGCTTGCTCGGAAAGGTTTTCTCCTGGATGGCTACTCGAGGTATAATCAGATAATAGAGAAATAAGATTATCAATTCAAGACAAATTTCTCCACAAAATGGGGCACCTATGCCTACAAGAAAATTCCATTTAGACTATCAAATGTTGGATTCACTTTTCAAATGGCAATGTATATGGCATTCAAGGGGTTAATCAACAAAAAGTGTTAGTGTATCTTGACGATATCACTATGTTCTCTAAAAATGCAGCAGATCACCTCTTTCATCTGAGATAGGTCTCTCATAGGTGTAGAAGATTTTGGGTATCATTGAATCCCAAAAAATGCATATTCCTATCTCACAAAGGCAAGCTCCTAGGTCATATTGTGTCAAAGGAAATACTTACAATCAACCCGAGAAGAGAGTTGAAGCAATTCAAGCATTACCATTATCAAGTCACAAGAAGTCTCTTCAAAGCTTTCTAGAGGAATAAAAAAATTCACAAGTTTGTACCAAACTTCGCCACTCTTATGAAGCCAATAACGTAGATGTTGAAGAAGAGCATGGAATTTAAGTGGACAGATGAGGGAAAAGCAAGTTTCAAGGCTATCAAAGAGGTTATATCTCAAGCCCCAACTCTCATTAATCCAAACTTCTCTAAGGATTTAATGCTCTATGCCTTTGGTGGTTCGAGATATGATTTTCGTAATACTAGTGCGAGTGGAACAAAGAGGGATCTAAACAGCCGATTGCTTGCCTTCTTCACCAAGGCGTGGAAGAATATGAAACCGGGTACTCTTTCATCAAGAAATATGTCCTTGCATTGATCGGGAGTTTAAAGAAGTTTAAGTACCTACTTTCAAACAATAAAATTAAGTTGTTGTTGTCCCATACGGAGTCAAAAAATTCCCTCTGAACAAGGATTTAAATGAGAAACGTGAAGGATTAATCACTCGTGTCATGGAATACAACATTGAGATCAAGGTCACTAAACTAGTCTCAGTGGAAAAGGTTTATGCTAACAATCGGCTTCTAGTCAACAAGATGAAGTAGGTGATGGAAAAGAAACTATCTTCGTACTACTTTGGATGGTCAAGAGAAATCAAATGATAATGTGCCCACTCCTTGTTGGACTCAAAATATGATATGTTTCCTACAAACAGGCCTATGCCCTCCATAAATGAGTAAATTAAAAAGGAGTTACTTTATATTACAAGCTATTCCATATGTGCTTGTTGATGGTGTTTTGTTCAAGAAAGACATTAATGGTGTTCTACTGAGATGCATTGGAACAAGTCAAATTGAGAATTTATTACAGGAGTTCAAAGGTCATCTTTCTCCACATGTAACAACTCTCAAAATAATGAAGGTGGGATATTATTGGATGACATTGTCCAAATAATGTTATATTGTGATCAAAAAGTGTAAGAAATATGTGTTCTTCACTCGGCAAGGAAAGGCTAGACACACTTCCATTGTACCCAATTTTAGTTGACCAACCATTCATGTAATGGGGATTGGACTTCATTAGGGTCATCAATCCAAATTCAAGCCAAGTCCATAAGTGGATACTCATGGCAAAAACTATTTCACCAAGTGGGCCGAGGTGGTAGCACTCAAAGAAGCTAATGAGTCTAACATGCTAGACTTATATGAGGGGATAATGACTAGATTAGGAGTACCAACCACTATCATATCAGACAATGCATTAGTTTTCCTAGGTTCCAATATCACATAATGGGATGTTAAGAATGGGATCTATTTGAGAACCTCTTCAAATTATTACCCATAGGGTAACGGGAAGGAAGATTCCACAAACAATAATATGCTAAGAATCATCAAAAGGAATCTAGATGAAAATCAAATAACATGGCATACCAAGTTTAAATCATCCTTTTGGGCTGACATAATCACACCAAAGGTGTCGACAGAAAATTCCCCTTACAAGCTATTCTACGGGAAAGAGGCAGTGTTGCCTATATCACTCAAGTTTCCAGCATTGGAACTCATGAAACAACTGGAGTTATCTGATTTTGAACCTATAGAAGCTATGTATACGGAATTGATGGAATTGGAAGAGATAAGAGTGTATGTCATGTAAACCCTGGAAAAGGAAATGACCATGATCAAGAGGACATTTAACAAGAAATCCAAGGCAAGAACGTTTTAGGAAGGGGACTTAGTTCTAAAGTGGGTTACAGATCAAGAAAACCTAGGAAATCATTCCTAGTTTGATGTTATTTGGAGTGGCCCCTACATGGTCACAAGATGTAGGAATAACAATTCCTTCCAACTATCCACTTTTGACATAGAAGAAATTATGATTCTGGTTAACGGAACCTATCTTAAACATTTCTACTGAAAAGGAAAGGTTTCACCCTTGTAAATATTAGACTATGATTTTAATTTCTCTAAGTGTTTATACACATTGTCTTGTTGTAGTTTAGGTTTCAATTTCTCTAAGTTCCTTCGATATGAGTTTTGTTTCTTTGAGTTTGTATCACTATGTAGTTCAATGTGCCTCCCGATGGATGTTGTTATAAGGAAGAATTTCATACTTGAGGGAAATAGTTTTTAATTTCAAAGGAAACAAATATAGAGAAACTAAAATTAGGATTCTGGGTAGTCCATTTTAGGTACATGTGAAAAATCCAGTCAAGAAAATTTTCTACTCTCACAAATCTCATCTTCAATATTTCCTTATGAAAATTGGTGTGAAAGCAAAGTGGAGAAGGTTCAGATTAGTAGGTTGGAAATAGTCGCGAGAAATTTTCAAGTACAAGATCAATATCAGGATATCATTTATAACTCCATGCCTAATGGATACTTCAAGGCAACTGATCTTTCCACCTAGCAAGAAGGTGACCCCATGAGTTGCCAAATTTTTATCTAATTTTTCCCCTCATGAGAAATTGGACAAACATGACCTTACACACAAAGAAAATGGAGGGATTGATTCAGTCATGGGAGCTTGCATTTTGGGCTCAATCCAAGCAAGTTGAAGTGGCGAAGCATTGGGAGTCGGCGAGATACAAGTTTGAAGAGACATTTTGGATTCTGAAATTCAGATTTTAGACATGGAAGCATTTGGGCTCAAAGCAGATCGAAATTTAGAAATGGTGAGATTAAAAGGCCCAAAGGACATCAAAGTTTGATTTCAAAAATTTGGATTCGGACATTCAGGATTTCGAGAGTTAGCAACAAGGTCGACCAAGTCAATAGTGCCTCAGCCCAAAAAGAAAAGGTTTGAAATCTCGATGGTTCAAAATTCAAACTTCGGGGTTTTGGAGTTTCAGAGATAGGCAATGACCGGATGGATGAAGAAACCCGAACCCCAAAACTTGAACCCTAGAAACCCAAAATCCCATAACCCCTAAAACTTGAAATCCTGCAACCCTAGAAAATACAAAGGTCTAAAACCCAAAGTCTAGGAGGGGCAAAAAATGTAACTAATAAGAAGCATGGGATCATCACCAAAGACTAGGAGGGGAAAAAATGTAACTATTTGTAGTAATAATACATTTATTTATTATATATATAATGTTTTATCTCACCTTGTTTGATATTTTCCTTTTTGGGAGGGAGCATTACCCCAATCTCAACCCCACATAACTAATTAGATGTAAGGGCTCATCATCGAAGACCGATATGGGTGAAAAAAGGTTCCAAGTGAAGTTCTCGTAATGTTTTTATTGTGAAGAGAGTTTCTTAGGGATAGACATGTCATCAACAAGCTTCTAGAGAAATCTATAAGTGAGAAACACCCGAATTGGAAGAAACCATAAAAATGATGAATCGTGCAAGTCCTTATAATACCAATGTCGAAATTTGTCTCATGAATGGAAATGATGATGAAAACTATATGATATGATAATGTCTAAAAGCGTATAAGTGTCATGATTGCTAGTGTTTAAAAGTTTAAGAATCATTTGAAAAATAAGTTTCTGTAATACCAGTTTTACTAAATGACAATGCAAATGGAATAGATTATGATAATGTAAAAATAAACTATGGAGATTCAATGACTAAATGTAGAAGCATTTGAGGTGCAGGGAGTTGATGGATTTACCAAACTCCTCACCTTCGAGAGTGCACAAGCGATACACACCATTATTAAAATCCTTTGTTACTTGGTAGGGGCCTAACCATTTTGGCCTAAACATCTTACCTTCGCCAACTTTTTTATCTATCTCGCTATCGTGTCTTAATAAAATTTCTCATACTAGCATTGGAATTTTGTATATAATTTATTATATTAGTGACACATTATGTTTGTATAAACCTAATGGTATTATTCGTCTCTAAGCCTCTTCTCATCTAGGATTTCTAATTTGGTTAAACGTGCATTTCAATACTCATCTTTGTATAGAATGCCTTGTAGAGACACATGAAAAACTATTTATTTCTACCTCTAGTGGAAAAATCACTTCAACGTTGAATAATAAGAAAAAGGGGTTCCCTCCATTGGTGTATGAACTAAATTCATATACGCCCATAAGGCTAGAAATAACTTTAAATGTCAATCTTCGCTTAACCATTTTAATAGGAATGGACTTCAAGGTTTTGTTAGTTTCCTTGGCATGTCCATTAGCTTAAGGGTATTATAAAGAGTTCGTGTGATGAGATATTTTAAACTTAGCACACAACTCATGTACCTCATCATTATTGAATGAAGAGACATTATCTGAAATAATGACTTATGTAATGCCATACCTATTGATGATCGATTCAAAAAGAACTTTTCTATGATGGAACCAGGTATCATGGTTAAAGGCATGGCCTCAATCCATTTTGTAAAATATTTTGTGGTCGTAATTATAAATTTGTGTCCATCTCGTGGATGTAGGAGAGAATTTTCCCATCATATTCAAACCCCAAGTAGAGAATGGCCAAGGTGTAACAATAGGTTGCAGAGCTTATGTCGAATGTGTATGGCATGTGAAAATTCTTAACACTTTTTTCATTTCTACACATACTCCACAACGTATTTCTCCAAAGATGGGCCGAAGTAACCCATTCGATGAATTTTTCAAGAAGTTGCATTCCCTCAAAAGTGATCACCAAAAACTACACTATGTGCTTTGTAGAGGAATTTTTATGCTTCTTCATCATCAACTCATTTGAGTAACATACCATTAAACAATTTATGATATAAGACTTGGTCTACGATCACATATTTTGTGGTTATGACGAGAATTCATTGCCTTTATTAAGATTTATTCCCTCTGTGGTATGCCCCATCTACAATATGATTTATTATATCTAAATACCATGGACATGGAGCAATGATAGGTTTATATATATAGAAGAAGCATTCATTGAGGAAATCCAAATCAATTAACTCGTCGAGTCTATGGGATTTTCATCTAACGATCAGTGATAATTTGTCCCTTAACATACTTTTGGTTAATATAGGTAAGTTTAAACTCATTCATCAATGTGATGAACCTACCATCTTTCTTGGATAAGGCCTCTTGAGTTAGGAATGTTCGCAACTGATCAGATTTAACAATGACTCTCATTTCTTGATTAAGCACATAATGTTTCAATATTTTAGTTGCAAACACAATATCCAAACATTGCTCTTCTTCTTATGAGTAATGAGTTTCATAATCTAGGAATATAAGGCTAATAAAATAGATGGCACGTTCCCAACCATCGTGATCTTTTCGCGCTTACATACACGTAGTTAAACATATGTGGATCTAGCGTATAAAATTGAAGGACGATCAGAATTTTGTGGCACAAGTGTTGGAAGAGAAAGAAGAAACTGCTTGATTGACTCAAAGGAATTTTGACACTTTTTTGTGCATATCTTGCAACATGTATTCTTTAACAAGTCATTAATTGGGTGGTTGGAGTATGTGAGATTTGAGAAAAACCTTTGGATTACCAAAATCTTGTCTAGAAAGGATATGATACTATACTTATCCATTTCCAAAGTCATTTCAAATATTTCCCAAATCTTTTCTAGGTCTACACCAATCCCTCAAGAAGAAATGATGTATCCTAAAATCTTACCTCTTGTAACTCTCTAAAGACATAATTTTTATGCTTCAAGGTCACACCATTCTCAATCAAGGTAAAAGGATGATTTGAAGAACCTTGATATGGTCACCTATCTTATTATCCTTTATTAAGAGATGATCAAAATTTGTTTTCGGAATCTTGTGAAGAAGATAATGGAATATATAGTTCATGGCTCTTTGATATGTGGCTCCAAAGCGTTCTTCAAGTGAAAGGCATAACTGCGTAGAAAAAGTTTGCCAAGGGAGTGGTGAAGGTGGTTTTGGTTTGATCCTCGTTAGAGATTCTTATTTGGTTATACCCTAAAAATCCATCCATGAGGAATAATAGCTCGTAACTATCTCGTGGCATCTATGACGATATCAATGGATTGTATCAGGAAATCATCTTTAGGGTAAGATTTTTTTATATCTCTGAAATCAATGCATATGTGTATCTTCCCATTCTTCTTAGACTAGGATAATGTTAGAAAGCCACATGGAGTATTCTATTGGATTTATGAGCCCTACTTGTATAATTTTAATTACTTCTTCTTTGATCATCAAAGAAAATTTGGGCTTCATGTGTCTCAGTTTTTGTTTCACATGTTTAGCATCAAGTTTAGTAACTAGATTATGGTATACTACATTAGGAGCAACTATTGTCATGTCTTTATAACTAAATGTAAAATATCAAGAGTTATCTTTGAGCACTTTTATATGTTCTTATATCTCTTTCACCAATAACAAAGAACCAAGCTTCAGAATCCTAGGATCCTCCTTTATTGTGATATGAATATCGGTTATACCTTCTATCAAAGAATCATTCCCTTCTTCAAATTCAAGGGAAGATGGAGGTAATTCCAGACATTCTTCCTCAACTTTGTAGGTTTATAAATATTTTGGTGAGGAAAGATACATTTTTTTATCCTTAAAATATTAAGAAGAGATGGGAACAAGAGAGAAACCCTTCTTGTGATGTATGGAAGGGATATCATTATAAGCATGCAGAAACCCTATGATTGCCTCATCATTTTTAATGAAGTCTAACATAATGGATTTATTCTTTTTCTCTATATCTAATAATATAGCATTGTTTAGAATCCATCAAATTAAATTTTGGTCCTAATAGAGACCAAAAAAATTTGTTACCTTCAAACCTTCATTAGGGAAGAAATGAGAAGAAGAAGATGTCATGTAATTGGCAAGTTACGTTTGTTCTTAGTGATTGTTTCGGTGGAGATAAAATGGAATTATTTTCACATTACAATATTTTTATAGAGCTAGATATACTTTTTCTAGTCTCATATACCTCCAAGATCTGGTTTTCTATAAGCTTTAAGTCTCCTAGGACTCTAGCAATACTTACTCACATTCTCTTGGCTAAGATAAGAATGAGAAGTAAGGGCTCATAGATCATTCAATTTTTGGTAAATTCAAAGTTTTATTTAAAGGTGAAAGGCATGATTTCCCCTTACAGAGAATTCAATATCAGCCCAGTGCCCATGCCATATTGGCACTTAGCTCCATTGTAGTGGATCATCTAACGAGGTTGAAAGGAAAATTGACTCTTCATTTTCCTTACGAATTTCTTCTTGTACTACAAATACCTCAACCATACATATTGTTAGGAAACCATTTGTTGGGAGAGAGGCTAGTCTAAAAAATTCGAATACCTTGAGATTCAAACAAGAGAGTGATTAGAACATCATTTTCTAAGAGTTTTGTTATTTTTTCATCATCTTAGTAGATATGGTTTCTACTACAGTGACCTTACCTTCATTCTTTTTACTCCTTTGATTGCTTTAGGTTTGTCAACTTTACTTACTTCAACTAGTTTTGTAGTGGAAAATAGATCTTTCTAAGGACAATTTATTTAATTAGTTGGCTATGAGTTTGAACTCATAATGAACTCTTTGTTTCTTCTTGAGATTTTCTAGGTGAATTTCAAAATGTTTAGGGTCACCTTAGGATACGAAAACCTTTCCTAAATGAAGGAACCTTACCTCTTGAAATAGTGTGGATGGAATGGCCTTCATTCTATGGATAAATTGTCTACCAAGAATCATATTGTAGTTGGTTTCCCTATCTGTAATATAAAACTTGGTTAAGATAGTTTTGGGCCCAAGCATGACCAAAAGAACTATGGTTCCAATCGACATGGATTTCAAACTATCATAACCTCTCAATGTATTCTTGGTAGAGGAGTGATTAAACTAAAATGGGATATGGGGGCCTAATTTATTTTAATCTAAATTTTATGCAAATCAATAAATAACAACTTAATAAGGAAAGTGACCCAAGAAACTAAATAAATAGAAATTTAAAACCCTAATGTATAAGATGGGTTAGAAAGAGATTAGTTGATTTGATGGTTGTTCAAGATTTTTTCGTAGAATAAACCAAATGAACATAATGTATATGCGACCACATAGGAGCTCTAAAAAGTACAAATCTGAGTTTTCTGGCTAGACTAGGGCTCTTAGAGAGGGATTGGGGCACACTGGGTTCCCTACTATGAGATCTGGGTGCCCTGGTCTATAGAAATGACTAGGGAACCTCCTCCAAGGTATCGTAGAGTGATCATATACCTTATTTTCTTGTCGCGGTGATGTTGTTAGACTACACTAGATGTCACTAGTAATCAAAGATGATGTAGAATACCTGTAAAACCCAAAGCCAAGCATTAAAAACCCTAAAAAATAAATATGCATATGAAGGGGTCATACTTCCCTTAGAGGCTACAATGGTGGACTTATTAAATGAGTTTTGCACTACATTTTTGTCCCAAATATAGTTCTAGGTGTGTGTGTGAAAATCATGCCTTAGGTGCTCTTGTCCTAGTCACACTTTGTGAAGTAGTGAGTAGTAACTAGATGTAGAAATGTAATAGATGGTGCATGGGATAGAATAAACTTCCCTCCTGTGCATTATGATGTAGATGAACCAGCCTTGTCCCTTATAATGGAGATAGATGTATACAAATGGAACCTTTAATGGATGCAAACTTAGGTGGTGATAGCCATGCCTAGTACTTGGTCCCTCATTATGCTCTCATAACTTTATGTTTATATGGTTCTCTTTATCTAATTTCATGATTAACCCGAAGAGGCCAACCACCAATAAGATAGAAATCTCAAACGGATAGAAAGTTCCCAAAAGGTGGAGATAAAGTAGGAAAAAGATAAGGGTGCCCGAATGGGACCGGGGCACTTGGGGCACCCTAGTCGGGGGTATAATAGCATAGAATGACAAAAGCAAACTAGGTGAGTATGTGTGGGAGGTTAGAAATGACGACAAAAAGTAAAGAAAATGGCCAAATGACAAGGGTTAATTAGTACTTTCTTCACTCAAAACCATATGAATAGTATTACGAGACGGAGAACAAATAATACCCGAAGTGTGTGATTTTGTTTCTAAATTTTCCCCACTTAATGTTGGTGAGCGAAATGGTCAAGTAACATAAAGTAGATAGAGATGCGTATCTCATGTCCATGTAGAGTGATGTAGAAATAATGCCAAAGGACTAGAAAAAACATGGAGTGAAACAAATATGGAGCGTGGAGACTAAAGATGCAAAAGAGCAAAAAGTGATGAGTGAACCTAGGGTGGAAATGCATGTGTAGTTACCAATGTATGATATACATGCATGTTAGTATGAGGTGTGTGCTACCACATAATGTTGTTGTTATGGACATTGGTTTTGTTGTTGTTGTTGACTATTTGTTTCTCAAAGCAGACAGACCTACAAAAGAGAAGATGATCAAGTAGTCAAATACGCATGTATATGTGTAAAAATGCATGTAGTATAGCAATGAAAATACTGAAATATAAGTAGGAAAATGTAAAAGAACATGTGCACCTTATCCATGATGAGAGAAAGGGTGTAAAAGAGGATATCCTATAATTGTAAGTTTTTGGGCGATCTCACGCCACCATGGCCAAAGAAGTGTAGGGAGAAAGCTACATTATTCTCCAACCTGTAACTACTTCCTTGAGAATGTATGAAGAGATCTTTGTACTGCCTAGTTTTTTGGGTGATTCGATGTCATTGTCCGAAGTAGTGTAGGGAGGAAATCCGCTATATCCTCCAACCTATAAATGCTCCCCATAATGCTAAGGACAACCTACCTTATAAAATTTGTTTTGTATAGGGTTCATAGACTAGTCTCAACCCACTCATTGTATAATGCACAATGTCAAGGAAGGAAACCGAACTAAAGCTGACTGATAGAGAGCATTGTGTAGTGTGTAAAACCCCGAATGATGTCCCCTCTTTGGGGGTGCATGTGACATCACAGATAGGAGGATGTGGCCCCAAAAGAGAAATGACCATGTAAATTGTGCTTTATAGGGGGAGGGAATAGGTTTAGTATAAACCAAGGCACACGTAAAGAAGTGGCTAGAGAACAAGTGTTAGAACAAACAAGCATGCATGTAAAAGATAAGTGTAAGCTACGAAATAGTGTGTAAGATAAAATGCAAGTAAACATGTAAGAAGCCAATCATAGACCACCAAGGTGGGTTTCAAACATGGGACATCACTCACGATGTCACAAGACACTCAAGGCCGTAATGGCCGCATACAAACAAACAAGTGTGCACACCAAATAAAGGGCAAGTCCTGCATACAAGAGAAACTAGAGACAAGCAAGTACAAACAATAGATAGTCATGGAAGCAAGTAATCTTGCCAAAACAAATTTTACACATGAAGCACCCATTAACATGTTAGAAATATAACCCATATGTCAAAAGCATGTATAACCAAGTAATGTAGAGTGCTAAGTACAAAATGAAACAATAGCACCTATAAGAGACGAATGTGGATGCCCCTATCAACCGTTATAGGACTGGTAGGAGGTAAGCATCCATGTTGCATGTAAGAGACCTATATTTGTGATCACAACTAGAGAAATATGTGAATGCACATGTGTGGATGGTAAAGATAATGACATACAAGATATCTATCTAACATGTGTAGTAAAGTGAACATGTATAAACAAATGCAAGCAAAAGTAAATGAGACCAAGATATGCATACTATTGTGGATGGATGGAATGGAATGCAATATGGATGATAGAAGCCACATGGTCCCTGAGTGAATGGAATTATATGTAGTGAGGTTCATTTAATTTTTCCCCCTCAAAGCATTCAATAATGAACCATAAACAAGAGCACATCATCGTGAAATGGTCAAATAGTGTGTGTTTTGTCTAATGTGTTTTGATGAATGTGCATGTATAGTCTTTGAGATGCGATCTAGAGATGAACGCATGATGATGTAGCCTAAATTTTATATCTAGATGAGATGAATATATGGAGTGGTAATGTAGCCTAAAATGTATACCACTACAAGATGATGGAGTAAGTGACCATTTAGCCTATATTGTATGTCACTAACCTAGGAGTGTTGCATGACAGAAGGTCGAATGATGAATGTGTAAGTATGATAAGGTCCATTTGATTAGTAAACCATTGGTAGTCGAGTATGGACCGAGGAACTAGAGTGCATCATAGGGTAGTAAGTGTAGCACATAGAAGATGTAGGATGTATGATGATGATAGTCGACCATGTGATGTGTAAGATGTGTGATGTGCAATATGCAATGCAAGATGTGTAGGTAGACTAATAGCGTGAAGTGCGCCTATGTAGTATGTAGGATGAGTAGTATATGATGCTAGACTCATAAACAATAGGAGTGTGACACATATGTGATGAATATTAATATGATGTGTAGAATGTGTATGATGTGTAGATGCACAAATTTCAAAACACAAATGGTGCAGATTAATTTGAAGATTTAGTATGCCAAATGTGATATGTATTGTAATATGTGTGAAGAGATAATGTGTGGTACCTATTGTGGTACCTAATGTGTGGTACCTATTGTGGGGTTCATATGTAGTATGCCCTTAACATTTGAATGTGAACCGAAGCACAAGAGTGTGTCATCGTGTAATGATGATGCTAAAGTGTAGTTGAATATGCTTATGCGAAGAGGTTGATATATGATAATGTGCAAATGAGATATGTGTTGATGCTAAGGTGGAAGGATGTGTAAATGTTATACACCCAAGTACTTAAGTGATGGAAGTCTAATCAAAATACATTGAATGGATAAATATAAGGAGTAGTTTCCTTAACAAAAGTGATGGGACACCGAGATGATAGAGGAGTATGACAATTAAATGGTTCATCTTTATAGTAAGCTTCATCCAATTCCCATTTATCAATATAGGTATTGTATATAGAAGATGGTAGAATTACAGGTTTAACTATAGGAGGTGTTTGTTGAGCATGAGCTAGTGATGTCGTAGATACCTTGAATGGAGGAGGAGTTAGACCAACATTGATAAGAGGTTTTTGTTGACAATTTTTGGAAAATAATTAGAGGGGGTACTAGGAACTTTCAATGTATTGGTTTTAGGAAGGACAAGGGATAACATTTTGCAAACCAAGAGCTTAAAAGTGTTGTCCTAGGATGTAATTATCAACATATGTAGCCTCTCCATGATGTTATCTTCAGCAAAATAGTGCAACATCCTGAAAGACCACCACAAAGCTTTGGAGAAGATCATAAATATTATAGATATTGAGAATTGCATTATGAAACAAAAGTTTCAGATGTTGACTTGTAAAATGGAATGTTTGTGTTCTTGAAAATCAAATAAAATCCAGGTGAATTTAATTTAGATTATTTCTTTATGCTTAAATGAGATTACATTATGTGTTGAGTTGTTTTAAGTTCATTCCACATTTACAAATTACAGAAATGAAATGCAAAAGGAAATAGATAACTAAATTACATAAATAATTTCATTTATTCATAAAGAAATAATATGATCACACACAAGCCATGGGAAATAACTCATGAGTACATACAAAGGAAATACATGTACATGAAACTATAAATAAATAGGAAGGGAGGAAACCCATCATTTCTGGAATGAGGTGGATTTCCCTTTGACTCCTTGGCTTGCAATTGCTTCATTCTCATCCTCCTATCTTACGGAGTTGTAATAACTATGAACATAAAATAATCATTCGTTAGAGATCTAGGTTTTCTCACTTCTTACATTCTTACAACTTCAGGCATATGAATTTCTTTCACAAGTATGAGATAAGGATACATGATGGAGAACCACAAATTGAACAACAAAGCATATATTATCATCATTCAAAGGTATATCATCAAATTGAAATCAATAAGAATGAAGAGAAAAGAGAGGCTTAAAGCCTCTATCATGTTTTCTAACTATTTTTGAATATACATGCATAGATAGTGAAAAGAAGATACCTACATGCAGTAAAGGAAAAATTCATGAAGCATATAAGGATCAAATGATGAATCGGTTTCAAGAACAATCTCCAAGTATGAATTAACAAGAAGTAGCATAACTCTTTTCGAGAACCGTATGAAACCCATATTTAAATGAAGACAAAAATAAAAGAATCTTTTTCCTAATTTTTAGAGGGTTACAAGAAATCCAAATGAATAGATACATTTTCCCTACTTTCATGAAAGTGGAGTAGGATCTCCAAGTCCACTCAATAAGGATACATTTTGCAATCCATGAAAAAGAAGATGACACTTGTATAGGTTTATGGGAAGCAATGTGGGCTACAAACACAATCAAAAAATTCAATAGTCCATAGTTTTTCAAGATTTGCAAGGGAAAATCCTACAAGTGTTCCAAAGTATACATGGAGGTTTTGGTCTTGAACATATTGTGCAAAGCAAATAATGGCTATAACATCTTTCATGATGCACCAATAGATTTTAGACCTTACAAAACCCTAGTATAGTTGTGTAATTTTTCAATGTGGGAATTTGATAATGTATATAGTATGCTTCTAAATAGTTTAGTTTTCTATGCACAAAATGATCAAGGAACGGATTGCAAAAATAAGAACCTCTCAAGGAAAATAATTGCTAAGAATGCATGAATTCAGATCATAACCAATCTACATTATGTTGAGTCTAATAGCGAGAATGAGAAATTACTTATCTTAATACAAAAATTAAAGGTTATCCAACAGCAATCAAAAGCTACAATGAAGGAAGAGATGATCTTGATATGAAGTATCATGGATTCATGCAAGAAATTATGTCAATGGGACTTGATGATGTGAAAATTTACTCATTTTTGTCACTTAGAAAGATATCGATAATAAGCGAGGACTCATAAGAAAAATATTGAATTTGAAAAGAAAATACTCCAATAGCATACTCTAAGTTATAAGCTCACCTAGCTAATTACATTAGATTTGAGCTCATCATATATTGAACCAAGGCAACAATGCATGATTGATTTAATGCATAGTGATCTAGATTCATGACAGAAACAAAGAGCTCACATATGAAATCCCTATCTACAAAATAATATGTCCAATTGTAAAATAAATAAAGACCACAGTCATTTTTCGATCAAGAATCAAATAGTCTTCCAACAACATAGTCACATAATGGCATAAAATTTAGATTCTCAAAGATATAGAGTTCAGAATATGCATAATAAAGATTGTCCGGATCTAAAATATCAGCCATCATACTAAAGGAAAGTAAGATTCTATCTTTATTTTTTCAAAGCACATATCTTCAAATGTAAATCCGGGAGAGTCCAGATTTGCAAAGTAAAAACTTGGTTCAAAATACATTCAAAGGTCATACAAAGTTGTTAGGTAAAATATATTTTACTATAGTTAGTTTTGCATTTACTATAGTAATTGGGTAATTAATTATAATTGTAATATTGTTATGTTTTATATAACCATCTAATTATTTTTATTCATTGTATGTAGGATAATTTTTACATATTTACAACATATTATTTGGTTGTTATAATTGCTTCCCATGTATACTTTTGGAAGCTTATGGAAATTAGTTTATTGTTGCACCTGTGCAACATATTTCCATGTATGTATTTAGATGTACAATTCCCAAAAGAATTATAGCACTCCATTGTAAGCTTGGTTTAATTGAACATCAATAAATTAACTAGGCTTTTGTCCTTGTTTATAATTTACATTTGGTACCCGAGCAGGAATCTGGACCTGTGAAGAAGTGAAGGGTTGGAGAGAGGTTACGATAGGAAGAGAAGTGTCTTGGATAATTATTTTTTCCGGGAGAGCATGTATTTCCTCTAGTGACTTCGAGACATGCCTGCATCCCCACAACCCCCTCTTCTGTTCCAGGTGTTTGGAACACAAATTTATTTTTGCACAAGTGCACCTACACTAGGCAAAATTTGTTGCAGAATTTGTTAAAAAAATTCCCCATCCAGAGTTTTACCTCTAAATTTAGAGGTGTATATTGTCTCTCCTATATTTAGTAGACCACTGGATTTTAAGGCACAGGTGTTTATGTGGAGCTCCTTATCGAGCTACTTTTCTTGTGCACAAAATCATTTTATCGAGTCAAAGCCCCTAACCAAGTTATTTGGAGGTATGACCAAGCCCTTTTGTGCATTCTAATTGAGTTGCATTGGTGACTTGTTTTACATTGATCCTGTCATGTTTTTGAGTCCACCAACTTTGTTGAGACCAGACCAAGATGGTTTTTTCTTACATTGGGATTTATTTTTTAACAACGACCAAGCTCATTGTTCAACGGTCGATTACCCTCCACATGACCTATAATCTGCACTAAGGAAAACAATGAACGGTGATTAAGAAAATCATTCAACAAGGTGAGCCATATTTTTGAGCCTCCACCATGAATGCCTTAGTATCCATTGATGCCAATAAGAACCTGTAAAGAATTAAAAAGCACAGTCAAACAAAATAGTGGAATATTAAAACAAACAGTGATCAAACAATAAATAAAACACCTGTAGCAAACAACGGAAGTAAGATAAATCAAAACGGCGGAGGAAAATATTAAAAATACTTTGAAAAAGTTGAGATCCACTCGAAAGCGGGAATACCTAATTTATAGTCCAACTCCTACGACCACGTGGAGCTCACTAACCCGCCACACAATCCCTCCTACCAGCCACGACGCCTTTGTAAAGGTTAGTCAATTTACTAATAGTTTAAGTGCAATTTGTTCAATTCTTATGATAGGCACATAGAGCGCCTAGTTGGATAAGTGGAAAGATTTGGGTGGGTGATGTTGGGGTTTACTCCCAAGTGACTTTTCCAACCATTTTGACATATGGCGGTGAAATTGGAAAAACTACCAACTTTGGAGGAAAAAAATAGTAGAAAACCCTCCTCCAAACCCCTTAGTGAACATAAAAATTGTAATCGCTCAAAAATGGCAAATAATCGTAATCGAAATAGTGAAATTTGGTTCTAAAACACTCATAAGATCCTAGATCTCATTCGTAACATTCGGTATAAAAAGTGCCTCTCGGGAAGCACTTACAGGTAAAGCCACCGTGACTACTACTACACTTAAGGCCTAATATAGCCGCAACAACGTTGTCCGGACATCAACTTTACACCATCTCTCTTGAGAGGTTTTCCAATGGTCTTAATGTTATTTTCAATCTGCAAAGTGGCATGGTAAAGGCATGCCTTAAATTGGTAGGGTTCTTGTCTCTTAGATAATAGGCTGCCTTCTTATCAAATGCATCTACATACTTGATCAAGCATGACTAATCACATGGCCTCAAATTAACTGGCATCCTTCTCAAAAAAAATTTAAACCTTGTGTTGAAGTCATGAACTGATTTATTGGGGTTCTTCTTGATATTTTAAAATTTAGACAAGAGAAATCTAGGATCAGTCTTGTCACCATATTACAATCTGAATGCATTCTACATTTCAGTCCATGAATCAATAGAATTATTTGGCAAGGCCTTGTACCAATCCCTAGCATCCTCCTCTAAAGTGTGGAAAAACAATTTAATGTACACATCCTTAAATCCAATTTCAAAATCCTCCATCATATTAATAAAGAGTTTCAAATCTTGATCACTTGTTATAGCATTATTCCCTTGGAACTTTGGCAATCTGCTTCTAACATCCTGAGGCACAACATTAAGATAACCAACCATTCCCCTAAAATTTATTAGGCCAAAGGTATTGACCACAAATGGAGGCCTAGGTGGAGGTTGAGCCATGTTGCCTGCTAGTGGAGGTGATCTTGGGGGTGACACAAGCTGATGAGGAGTGTGAGGTCTTTGGGGCTAAAGAATGTGGTTCACAAGATTGGTATTCTCTAGGTGTTGATTTTCTTGGAAAGTTTTATTAGAATTGAAACACACAGGTGCAGATTGAAGAAGGAACTCACCAAGTACAGTAGAAGGACCTTCACTAGTTGTAGTAGACAAGTTTATGAGAATATTGCATAAATCAGAATCACTAGAAGAAGAGTGATAATCCTCTATTAAAGGTTGATCTCTCTCACCAATGGATATTCCTTTGCTTGATGTCTGACCTTCAACAACCTTCCAAACTTTTCTCTCCTCTAAAATTGTCTTTCCCAATTCTTGAAATAAATTTCTACTTGGGTCCCTCCTGAAGAGAGATCTTCTTCCTTCCAAGTTTGTAGAGATTAGCAACACCAAAAACAAATGACAGAAAGCTAAGACATTGGTATTTATCAAGATCAAAACAACATGGAGTCACCACTAAGGACTTTCACCCTAGTTGTGCAAATGCACTAAAATACTCTGTCAAATACCTATCAACACTGAAAATCTTGCCAAACTTTATAGATCAAACCTTCCTTTTCTTGAATCTATTAACCATAAATGCAAATGAAGTGCAACTACTACTGAAAACTGATAAAATCGCAGACAGAGTTTGAAACCTTTGCATACACCTTACAAATCTGAGTATAGAATGATGCTTTAACAATATATTTATAGACACAACTTACAAGAGACATTACCAGGGTTTAATATGCATTCAAATATTTAAAATATGTATGAACATGGATTCGATTGAAATAAGAATGTCCCCAAAAATGGTACCACTGGTGTTGATGGGCTCAAAAGAATATGAACTGGAAGTAGATTAACAAATTAGTCTAGATATTGCATTCTTCATCCCCGGTAATGGCGCCACTGGTGTTGGTACCCAAATTTGTTCTCCTTTTCAGTCTGAGCAGCATCAAATATATGGCATGAATATTGAAGATAGATGGATCATGGTGTGTGTCATTTTGTAGCTGTGGATATGATCTAACCGGAACTCAAGTTTGTGGAGAGATGGATAGCACTCAAATAGGACTTGATCGTTTCCTAAGCTGTTTTAGGTTGTGCCTTTCAACCAAGGTAAGAGCACCTATTTTGTAAGTGTCAAATGGTGAAAGAGATGAAGATATCCCTCAATTTGTGCAAATAGTATGAAAAGGCCTTGGGAAAATATGATCATCACTCCAATCGACATTCACAAGTTGTCACTTCTAAATTGTGGAGATACTTTCAATGCAAGGCAAGGGTTATGAAGATGTTTTGAAATCTGGACTATTCTCGCATACTTTAGCAAATGGATTTTGTTCTTTTGTGGGTATACGAGTCAAAACAGGGTAAAAAAGGGTAGGATTAGTTGTTTTGAATGATTTTTTGGGTGGGAGTTTAGATAATACAAACCAAGGTCCACTAGACTCTTTGAGGATTTCAGCAAAATATGGAGAGACTTAACAATAGAAAGCATCAAAATGGTTAATCACTCCTTCAACCAGGATATGTGCATCAAATGGAGGCCCGATTTACACTTTTCTAGACAAACTTTGATCATCTATCACAAAATCTTGAGTTAGAATGAACCAATGAAGCATTTAGTAATCACTATTTAATCATGACCTAAGGTGCACCCAAAGGTTTACAAACAATCTCTGATGTCAAGGAAGGTAAAGTGATTTTAAATTTATTTATCTCTTTATCAGATGAAAGCTATTCTAAATGTGAGATTGCAAATACCACTAAACTATCACAAGAAAGGAGACCATGTATGATCAAGAGATATTTTAAACACAAGACTGCAACAGGAAACAAGAAACACAAATTTGAAATGCATTCTGAAACATAAGTGTATGCAAATTTTGCCAAGAGACAACACAAAATAATCCGAAATGATCAAATTTATCAAGTAGGGGAATGTTTCAAGAACAATCTCAGAGCTTGTTGATGGCTTTACAACTAAAACCAACTCAACATGATACAAATCTGATGTAAAAAGGAATTAGAAATGGTTCTCAGGTGGTTTCTCAGAGAATGGGCTTCTTCCCAGATTTTCCTGTGAAATTTTTAGTTTTCCAGGCTTTTTAAACTCTTCCAACCCTTTGCATGAAAAATTCATGCAATATATAGCTTTCAATCTCCTTTGAGCCTTCTTTCCCAAGAAAAGAATATGCCAAAGGATCAAATTTGTTACAAAAATTTCTCGTGATTCGCAGACATGGACGTTTAACATAACACGTCCAAAAATTTGCCAATTGTCTCAAAAAGAGATGAATCATTAAAAAAATTACATCATTATCCATTGTGGAGGCACTTTTTTCATCTTCAAAGCATGCATACCTCGTTCCTTTCATTATTTCATCCTTATCCCTCCAAAATTTGACTCTGCAACTTCTAGATTTGATATTTTACATTTTTAGACTGGCTAGGGTAAAATTTCACTTCAAAAAAATCTTTGATCTTCAAATTGATCCTCAAAACTGATTGCATTGGTCCTTACAGGAACAATAGACATGAATTTGTCAAAAATTTGGTGAAAATTGATGCAAAAATCGCATCTCCAAGCTTCCTAGAGCTCAAATGGCGGCCAAACTGAAAAATGCATAATTACCGTTGATCTTCCTTTATCCTTTCATCTGAGCCCTCCACATGTCACAATGTGATTGGAAATGGGATTTGGATCACCTTTTGACATTTTAACACTTTTGGAAAAAGTAAAAATTTGACATTTTTCTCCACCCCTCCACCCTTTGAAAATGAGCTTGACACGTGTCCCAATGTGGGTCCCAGCGGAATCGCGGCTCAATTCTACACATTTCCACCTTTTTGGAAAAAGGAAATTTTTCCAAATTATCCCCATGGACCCACATCTCCAATTCTGTCCCTGACACGTGGCGTAATATGACTAGATATGGAATCGCGGCTCAATTTTAGAAATTTTGCTTCTTTTTGGAAAAAGGAAAATTTTCCTTTTTCCTCCGCGGCTCCGCCCTCCCGCAAGACACGTGTCCACATATGATTGGCTGAGGGGCAGCAATTCTCATTTCATATTTTAATCATATTCTACAAAGGAAAATTTTTAACATTTCCTCTACCATCCCGCACCTTTGCCATTGACTCCTCAGATGAATCTTGAGTTTTTACCTTTGGGCTCGCGGGTCCATTCAACGATTTTACCCTTTTGATAACTAGAGGCTAAAAATACAACTTTCCTTCAAAGGCCCGCCTCCCTTCCCTATGCTCTGATGCTGGCATGTGTCTTCATCCCATTGGGTTCGAGTTTGTGGTCGAATTTTATACTTTAACTCTTTTTCACCAAAGGCTGAAAAGTGTCAAACTCCTCCGCCTTTCCATCTCCCCGCCTACCATGTATCATCCTCTGATTAGATGCGTGCCTTATGGTATTTTCTTCATTTCCACACTTTTTCTAAAGTGCCCCAAGGCACAAAATGACCCACTCATCTGCCTTCACTCTACCTACGACATGTGTACCTCCTCTAGGGCCTGCAGAGCTGCAGGGCAACTTGCACTTTTTCCAAAAACACAAAAATGTTAAGTTTTTAGAAATGACCCGCCGATCCTTGTCCAATTAGAACAAGCCATGTTGTCGATGAATTTTGAAGAAAAATTGACAGGAAAATGATGCCCATCTGACCATCAAAACACAGAAAATGCCAAGGATGCCCTAGAATTTGATTTTTTCACTAAGGACGACAAATTTCTTGAAATTGAACCAACTGAAACATGTTTTTAAAGAATTTTTTATCATGGAATTGGATTTTCAATGGCATACAAGTGCAAATTGATCAATTTTAAACTTCCATGATCGGGAAAAAGGAAAAATGACAGAGCCCGCATATTTTGGAAAAATTAGGGCACAAAACAGGCACACATGTAAATTTCTTTCAAATTGGGGCAAAACAACAAGTTTGTGAGCATTTCGAAGCATCCAAGAAAGAGGGGAAAAGTTGTAGACCACCAATTTGAGAGAAAAAAATTCAAAGCACGTAGAATGAAGGAAAAATTTAGGGCAAAATGGTGTAAGCTCAAAAATGGCACCAACAACGTGTATATAGAAAGGTTTGGTATATCAGATGACAAGATATTGGGAGATCTGTATACTTAGAGTGATAAGAGCCTTACCCTTTATCAATTGATTCTATAAAATAGGAACCAACACCCCCAAGTTCTTTCTTCTAGATTCACAACTACTAAGAGGCAATAACCATGTAGAATGGAAGAAAAAAATCAAGACATAGCTTGAGTTTGAAGAGATTTGGACTATTATGAATGGTACTCTAACTAGATCAACAATTGATACAACACAACAGAGATAGTTTGATAGATCTGATCAGAAGGCCAAGATAATCATCTTGTTTGGAGTGTTCGATAATGTGCAACCCCACATTTGAGATGCCAAAATAGCCAAAGAAGCATGGGATAAGTTGAGCATGGTGTACAAGCCTAAAAATAAGAATGTCATTCTGAATTTGCAGAGTCAGTTACACACTCTGAAGTTTAAGTAAAATCAGAAAATCGAAGCTTTCTTGATAAGAGTTAAAGATTTGATGGCTTCACTTCCATCCCTGGGAAAAGTGGTCATTGATGAAGCTCTCCTTCTCATAGTTCTGAGAGCCCTCCCTTCTTCATACCGCATTTTTGTGACAACACTAAACTTTTCATATATGACAGTTAGTTTCGACAAGTTAGTGAACCTACTGCAACAAGAGGAAGCTATGTACAATAAAGATGATGAAGAGGAGTAGGCACTTTCTTCTCATCAAAAATGGAAAGGAAAAGGAAAACCTAATTCATATCAAAAGTCCCAATATCAGATTTAACATCAGCAAGGGACAAACAAAAAAATAAGAAATGTCCTATCTATAAAATAGGACATGAGTTGAAAGATTGTTGGTATAATACATACAAGAAAGTTTCATCAAGTAATTTTGGACCTCAACACCAATAATCTCACAAGGGACAAGAAAACCATATCATCAAGGTAATATTGTTGAGCAAGAAGAAAATTCAGATATCAAGACTACTTGTATACTTCTCGGTCAAGTGAAACCTCCACATCATCTAGTGATGTCTGGTATGTTTATTTGGGAGCCACTTGACACATGAATGGCCACAGAGACTGGTTTACTTCAATGAGGGACACGCCTTTGAAAAACCATGTTTCGTTAGGTGATGATTCTTCATACACAGTTCAGGGATTAGGAACATTTCTCTACCCCTTGGTTCACGTAACTATAGATTATCATATGTACTATATGTCCCTAGGTTGACTAAAAATTTGTTGTTAATTAGTCAACTCCTAAATCACAACTTGAAAATTGACTTTAATAGTCATTCGGCAAGAAAACATGTTTAATTCAAGATAAATCATGAGGCTCGAAAATAGTTACAAAAGCCTCTAATGTGGGACATATGTTCCAACTTGATTTTTTCCACAGAAATGATCAGGAACTTATGGCTAATAACTCTACCTCTACATAGTTGTCACGTCAGAGACTTGGTCATATTAGTTTTAAGTATCTCAAGACACTACGCCAACACAATATGGTAAAAGTATTACCATCTCTCCGAAGGATACAGACAAGTGTCCTCACTACCTAGTAGGAAAACAACACAGAGATTCATTCTAGAAGATTACTTTTTGATCTCATGGTAAGCTTGATCTAGTTCATACTAATATTTGTGGTTTGATGCAACTGAGTCATTCTAGATTTCATTACTTCATGATTTGTGTTGATGATAATTCGATAAAAATGTGGATTTTTGTCTTTACAAGAAAAGTGAAGCTTTTGAAAACTTCAAGAAGTTCAAAGTGGCTGTTGAGAATGAAATTGGTCATCACATCAAAACTCTCCACTTAGATCGAGGGGGTAATTCACTAGTGATGAGTTCAAAGACTTCCTACAAGCTCACGAGATACGTCAACAAATGCCTCCTTCACACACACCCCAATAGAATGGTGTTGTTCGGATAATAAATCGTACTATCATTTAAATGGTGTGATGTATGATCGACGATTCTTGACTAGCAAAGACATTCTAGGAAGAAGCAAGCAAAGACAACAAAGTGTATTTTGAATAGATTGCCCTCATTTTCTCTTAATGAAGTAATGCCGGAAGAAACATGATCAAAGCAAAACCATCTATTACACACCTCAGATTATTTGGGTGTAAAGAAAGTATGCACATACCCAAGCAGAATAGAAAGAAATTAGATATGAAATCACAAAAAATCATCTTCATTGGGTACAATGAATAGACTATTGGGTACAAATTGATGGATCCTAAAACCAGGAAAGTTTACACCAGTAGATATGTCGAGTTTTTTTAGAAGAAGGAAGAAAATTTACACCAGTAGATATGTCGAGTTTTTTTAGAAGAAGGAAGAAGAGTCTCCTCCTCCAAACTCACCTAATGTAGATTTTTCAATAATTGTAAAAGTAGAAGTTAATGTTCCCACAGATGATGAAAGTGATAATGGGGATGATGGTGATGATCAAATAGAACCACGACCCATGGGAGAAGTTCAACATATGCCCAAGATGTATACTAGTATGCTATGAGATGCAAGAATGGATGCTCCACTAGATACATCCACCACTAGACCATAGACTCATAAAGAAAGCAAGAGAAGAAGTAAACTTTGCTTTGATGAGTAGAGTTATTGAATCTGATAAGCCCTCTACAATATAGGAATCCCTACAGTCAAAAGCTTAGAAAGATGTCATGGATGTTGAGTATAACTCAGTGATGAAAAAAATACTTGGCAGCTTGTCGATCTTCCACCAGGGAAGAAACCCATTGGATGTAGATGGATATTCAAAACAAAGTACAAAGCGAGATGGGACCATAGACAAGTACAAAGTGAGACTAGTAGCAAAGGGGTATGCACAAAAATAAGGCATTGACTACAAGGAGACATTTTATCCCACAATTAAGGTCAAAATGATCAGGATGATCTTTGCTCTAGCTGCACATTTTGGTTGGAAAATCCATCGATAGATATAAAAAGTGCCTTTCTCAATGGATATTTACAAGAAAAAGTCTACATGACTCAACTTTGAGTGATATGTTGTACCTATTCAAGAGGAAAAGCTATGCAAACTTAGGAAATCTCTGTATGGCCTCAAACAGGCACTCCGGGCATGACACATGAAAATTGATGAGAATCTCATACAACATGGATTTGTTAGAAATCCATATGATCCTAATATCTACCTAAAAACCAAGGGGGTATATTGTGATTTTCGTTGACTATATCGATGATCTATTCATCACTTTGGTAGTTTAGTGAGGATGATCAATACAATGAAGAAATATCTTAACCGATTATTCGACATGTGATCTTGGGTTGATGCACTATTATCTTTGATTGGAAGTATGGTAGAAAGAGAATCACATCTTTGTTTCTCAGATGAAATATACCAAGACAACGCTCGAGAAATTCAGGATGATGGATTGCACACTTATTACTACACCTATGGAGAACAGATTGTAGTTATCTTATTCAGATCCATCTCCTGCGGTAAATGCCACTCTCTATCGGTAGTTGATTAGGAGTCTCATTTACCTGACCTAAACTAGACCAGATATCATCTTTGCAGTGAGCTATCTATCTAGGTTCATGCAAGAACCCAAAGTTTTCATTGGAAGGTAGCAAGGTGAATCTTGAGATATCTCAAGGGATCAATGGATCTTGGTCTAGAATACAAGAAGAACGATAATTTCTTCTTGTTTGGATATTTGGATTTAGATCATGCAGGAAACATTGATGACAAAAAATCCACTTTAGGGTTTGTGTTCTTTATGGGATTTGGACCAATATCATGGGAAGCAAGAAATAACACTTTGTTTCTCATTCTTCCATAGAATTCAAGCATCATTCAACAAGTGAAGTTATTTGTAAAGTGATATGGCTACGTCGCATACTGGAAGGACTTGGAATACCATAGGAAAAACCGACCACCATGTATGTAGACAATGAAGGTGTTCTCAAACTTGTTCACAATCTATTTTTTCATGAAAGAACAAAACACATTGAGGTACATGTACATTTCATACACGAGCATGTCTTGAAGCACAATATACAACTTCATTTTTTTCCAATAGCTGAACAATGATCGATATCTTCACAAAGTCACTTACACGTGACAAGTTTGAGTTGTTCAGAGAGTTCCTCTCCTCATCCCTTGAGGCAATGAAAAATTAAGGGGGGGAATGTTAGGTAAAATATATTTTACTATAGTTAATTTTGCATTTACTATAGTAATTGGGTAATTAATTATAATTGTAATATGTTTATGTTTATATAACCATATAATTGTTTTTATTCACCGTCATACATAGGATAGTTTTTTTATATTTGCAACATATTATTTGGTTGTTATAATTGCTTCCCATGTATACTTTTGGAATCTTATGGAAATTAGTTTATTGTTGCACATGTACAACATCTTTACATGTACAATTCCTATAAGAATTGCAGCACTCCATTGTAAGATTGATTTGATTGAACATCAATAAATTAACCAAGCTTCCATCCCTGTTTGTAATTTAACCAGCATATGAATTTATTTCACAAGTACAGAATAAGGGTGCATGATGGAGAACCAGAAACTGAATAGCAAAGAGTAGATTATCATCATTCAAAGGCATATCATCAAAATGAAATCAATAAGAATGAAGAGAAAAGAGAGGCTTAAAGCCTCCATCATCTTTTCAAGCTATTTTCTGAATGTACATGTACAGATAGTGAAAAGAAAATATCATTCATGAATTAATTATGTTTGATTAGCAAAGGGAAAAAATTTCCAAACAGCTATGCGGGAAGGAAAACTTCATCAAGTATATAAGGATCGAAGGATGAATTAGTTTCAAGAACAATCTGTAAGTATGAATTAACAAGAAGTAGCATAACTCTTTTTAGGAGCTATTATGAAACCCATATTTAAATGAAGATAGAAATAAAAGCATATTTTTCCTAATTTTTAGAGGGTTATAGGAAAGCCAAATGAATTGATAATTTTTCCCTACTTTCATGAAAGTGGAGTGTGATCTCCAAGTCCACTCAACAAGGATACATTTTGTAATCCATGAAAAAAAGACAACACTTATGCAGGTTTGGGGCGTGATGTGGGCTACAAACACAATCAACAAATTCAATAGTGCATAGTTTTTCAAGCTTTGCAAGGGGAAAATCCTACAAGAGTTCCAGTATACATGACGGTTTCATGTCTTGAACATACTGTGCACAAGGAAAATAATGGCTACAACATCTTTCAAGAGGCACCAATAGATTTTAGACCTTATAAAACCCCAATACATTCGTGTAATTTTTCAAAGTGGGAATTTGATAATGTATACAGTATGCTTCTAAATAGTTTAGTTTTCTATGCACAAAATGATCAAGGAGCAGTTGCAAAAATAGTATCCTCTCAAGGAAAATAATTGCTAAGAATGCATGAATTGGATCATAACCAATCTATATTATGTTGAGTCTAATAGCAAAATGAGCAATTACATATCGTAATATGAAAACTAAATGATATCCAATAACAATCAAAGGCTCCAATGAAGGTAGATATGATCTTGATATGAAGTATCATGGATTCATGCAAGAAATTATGTCAATGGGACTCGATGAAGTGAACATTCACTCGGTTTTGGTCGATTGGCAAGATATCGACAGAAATTGAGGAATCATAAGAAAAAGTTTGAATTTGAAATGAAGCTACTCCAATAGCATGCTCTAAGTTATAAGCTCACCAGACTAATTACATTAGATTCAAGCTCATCATACATTGAACCAAGGCAAAAATGCATAGTTGATTTAATGCATAGTGATCTAGATTCATGATAGAAACAAAGAGCTCACATATGAAAGCTATATCTATAAAATAAGATGTCCATATGCAAAATAAATAAAGACCACAATAATTTTTCAGATCCGAGAATCAAATAGTCTTCCAACTACATAGTCACATAATGGTATAAAATTGATTCTCGGCATATAGAGTTCTAGAATATGCATAATAAAGATTGTCCAGATATAAAATATCAACCATCATCTTTTGAAGGAAAGTAATATTATATCTTTATTTTTGCAAATCACATATCTTCAAATGCAAATCCGGGGAGAGTTCAGATTTGCAAAGTAACAACAGTTCAAAATACATTCAAAGGCCATACAAAGTAACATAGAATTCTTTATTTAATAGAGTTAGATTTAGGGAGCAGGTTTTGACTTATAAAGTTAAAGCATTTCAAGAAATACCAAGTAAAGTAAAGGCTATATAGTAAAAAATCCCAACCAAGAAACTACATGATGGTGATTAATGCCTGATTTCTAAATTATCAAGCTATTTCTAATAGGTTTTGAGGATACATTATTTCAAAGGTAAATTGTCCTTATATAGTCCATCAAAGCCAAATGATCATATTGTATACAAGTGTTAGCAGGCCAATGTCTACATTTTAGACCAATACAAATGAATCTTCTGTGTCATTAGTGCACTAGAGAGAGTAAGCTCATGTTCCCTACAAGAATGAAAAACTTACACAAGATCCTTGAGACTTTGTTGGATAAAGCTCGTAAATGTTGATGATTGTTCACCTTGGAAAATGTAAAGCAATTCGTGTTAGAAAAAAATTCAAAACTCGGTGGAAAATGGGTTTTCTTCTTTTAAAACCCATAGCAGCAAAGAAAACTAAAAAGCACGTTACAAATGAAACCCCAACACAAAGCATAGAAGTTAAAACCATGGCTCAAATGAGAAAAAAGTAGGAGATAACGACATATTGGACCTATCATCAAAAACCCAACTTTAGAAAGAAGCCCAAATTTTGAATTAGCAAATGAAGTAGCAAACGCAAACCTCAAAACCTATAAGATACACGGATGACCCACATTGCAAAAATATGTTCATTTTAGAGTTATAAAAGATAATTATGAGCAATGCAAATAGAAAATACAAGGTGATATGTAGTGCTATGACCATGAGAGAATAGAGGTGTGAGTCTCTAACTCAAGCCATATGTAAACACATTGTCAACCAAGTGAAATGAAATGGAAAAGGAGAATGGTAGAACCGGATCTAAGTTAAAAACTAAAAGAGGGATATTTACCTCTAAATGGCAAATCAAGCAAATAGTATAGAGCCGGAATGGCCATGAAGGCAGCATTAAATCCCAAAGGGGCAAGGCCATAAGCAAAAGTGCAAACTTCCACTTTCAATAGTGGTCAAGCCCACAATTTGTATATTCGTGGTGAAATAAAAGGCAAACAAACTGCTCAAGTAAAAACCCATGAAATTGCGAGCCTCCATTGCTACGGTGAAACCCTAGATCTAGAAATTGTGAGCCACCAATGCAATGTGACATCACAATATAGAAGTACACCCTCGGGTCACCTAATGGTTACACAAAAACAAAGCTACAGTCATTATCAATAGCGGCTTGCTAATAGTGATTGAATCAGAGCTTGAAAACTAGAAGAAAATGGAGGCCTCTGAAATTTCACTAGCATTTTCCCAGTCTCTAGAAGCTCACAAAATGCAAAAATGCCAAATGAAAGGATGTCTTAAGATTTTTACCCTAACCACCCGACCTCCCCAGCTTTTTTAATCATGATTAATTTTGACTAAGGTTAGTTAATCATTCTCTATTCCCACATCCACATGAAGGGGACTTTTGGGTATTTATGTTATCATTTTGCATTTTGTGGGGGGCATAATTATTGATATGTAAGAGTGAAGGGGGGTTGATTTTATTTTTATCATAGCCTTAGTCAAATATGTGAATGATTTTATTTTAATCATTACTATAGACAAATATGTTTCGCATTTTTATAAAAGGTACTAATCATGCATGTGGTCTTAGAGGAACAAAAGACCAAACTACCTTTTTAGATAATGCCAATAATAGCCTTTTGGAGAAGATCTAGATCATCTTTTACATGCAAACCCAATAATCGCTTCTTCCATATAAGACAATGGAAGTGATTAACTTGTTATTTCAAATTACCTTAATCTTTGCAAAAAAATTCGTACATATTCCTTGATCCATGTAAAAGTAGGCGGTTTAGAGAAGTCAACAATAGTTGACCAGGTGAGGTGTCAAGGTATTTTTAACCCATGGACTAAAAAGGGGCATGCATGTGAAACGATCAGATTTGGTGCATGAGTTATTTTGGGTTTGAGTGGGAGTTGTTTTTGCTATATCTACATGGCTTCTATAAGCATGTAAGGGGGCTTAATTTTGCGAGACTTATACTACAAATTTTTATCGTGCACCTTTGAATAATAAAGACAAAATTATTCCTCCATTTTCAAAAATTTTACTGAGTGTGTAAAAGCAAATTGTAGGTGTGTTTTAAGTGAGTATATTTATTCCTTTGCATGATAATAGTCTCAAAGCACCTTCTTTAATTAGATTTGATTGTATTACAATCACATAAGTGTGTTTTAATACCTTAGTGAGTATAGAATCTGTTAAACATTGATTGGAGTGAAGCCATCGGCCTTTCATCTTTTGTTAAGTGTGTTTCGTGAAAGCTTAGGTCCTACACAAATTTGGTGTATCATCGTTTCAAGATTTCAATTTTTACAGGTTTTCCTAACCCCAACCTAGTATTTTCAGTAGTTTTAGGAGATCCATCAAGGGATCCAACCCTCTTTTGAGGTTCTCCTCATTTCGAGGCACCCATAACTCGAAGGAGATCCCATTATGACAGTGAAGTAAGATTGAGATAGCCCATCTAGTGGAGGTGTAATTCGGACCAATAATATTTTTGGCATGCCAGTGGGACAATGCTATGTACCTTGGGATATGGTAATATAATATATATGGGTTGATGGAGATGCCGACATGTGGCACACATCCCCTTAGTTAGTTATATGGGCTCACATAGGAATTAATTATATTGGGGAATGGGTCGGCCTACATTGGGATTAGGTGTTACCCATCCTATTTAAAGGATGTGAGTATCATTATGAGGAGGTATGTATGAGTTGAGTCTTATACTTGGTAGAGGTATATTGGAGGTGTCCCCCTCGAAGTGGATTCCCATCTTGGGAGATTGTGGAGTTACTCCTTCCTTAAGGAGCATTGTATGGTGTTGCCCTACCTTAAGGGTATTATTTTGCATATATTGATATTAGGGCATCTTGGCCCCCCATATATCTGGTGTTTTATTATCTTCTGCAATTTATTGATTTATTATATGCAAAGTTCTTATCGGACAACAAACCAGATTTTGGCATTATTTCAAACATGTAGATAATGTTTTCATATGGGTATTCCTAAGACTTTAATTAATCAAGATCAACAACTAAATATTTTATTTGCAGTAGTTATTAGCACTCAACATGACATAAATGAAGACTTACAAGTTGCGATCGGTTAAGAGCCTCTCATCCAATTTCAATGACTTGCTACCATCACTATTCTACGAACAAAGATTTTGATAGATCTACACTTTTACAGAAAGATTAACTACGCCATAAGGGTCTAATTGCAATTTTTGTTATGTTTTATGCCTAAAGTCATAACGAGATTAGCAACAAGAGGTATTCCCCCTGATTTTATAAAATTACCTCTTAATTCACTAGCTAGAGAAAAGAGTTGGAAATACTACACCTTATAATAGGCCTAATATTGTCAATCCTCCTTCCCCAAACTTGAATCTTGTGATTCAGATTCCCATCTTTCCAATGGCAATTAGAAATCAACCTTTTGTGCCCTTTACCAATGGCAACCATTTGCAAATTATTGTTTATCATAACATACTCGTTGATGTTTTAAAAGGCTTTCCATATTTCACTGGTGAAAAATAAGTTACTCCTACCAAATACATTCGAGATGTTGCGCCCTTTGTTACGTACATAATATCACTCATGAAGATTTTGTTTTAAGGCTATCAAGTATTTCCTTCAAAGGTATAGGAGTTTGGTATTAGGATCAATCACTACTTGGGATGGACTAGGTGAAGCCTTACAAAAAAATTGAAGACAAATCGATCATTTATCCCTTATTGAGTAGTTTACTACCATTAAACATGCACCCTAAGATTTCATGATAAATTTTAGTTTAAGATTTACTAGGACTTGGGAAAAGATTCCAAGTAATAGTTAAGCCTACTGACTAAAGATGACTTTTTGTATTATTTATGTGCATTAAATAGTGATATTGTTGTTATGATTCAGTCCATGGGTGGTACTACTCTTCTCATAGCCTTTAACATTGCAATAAGAGCATAAAACAGCCTTATACAAGCTGGAAAATTGGATCCTAGACCCTCTATGCCCATTTTCCTTAGCTAGATCCTATCCAACCAAGTGAAAAGCCACCACTACCTCCTATAGTTCAACCTAGTGACATAGATGATTTGAAAGGATTTGTTAAAACCTTATCAAATAAGGTGGTGTAGCTGAGAAAAAAAAACCAAGCTCAAGCAATCATGTCATATCAATTGCCTTGTCTAAATTTTAACAACTATAGGCCTCTTGCTTAAGGTTATAGACCACCATAGCAAGCAAGCACAACCAGCCATTACAATAGCTAAACTGCTTTGATGGCTGATCCTAATGCCCCTACAACTTCAAGATCCTTGGTTCCCATACGAAAAAAAAATGGTTCAAGATCCTAGCATGTCGTATAGTGAGCCAAATGTAGCCTTATAGATGGTACCACAAGGGTTTCTCATGCCACATATGACTCAAGAGGAGGCATTCCATTATTTCAACAAATTTTATTGCTAGCAACATAAGCGAGACCCAAATTTTGCACAAGAATAACAAGGGCAGCTAGGTGCAACAATGGTTAACTTTGAAACAACCGATCATGTGGTGTAAATCAGGAAATTGGAGCCAAGGAAAAGGTTGAATTTGTTGCATCCGTAAAAAGGTTAAGGAAAAGTGTCGTGGAAGTAAATTTAGGTGATCCAATTATTGTACCAGCTCGTGAAAATTAGAATATTGATGTTGGTAAGAGTTCTTCTTCACCTAATACTTAGGAATAAGTTGTTGTTTTGAAAAATCATATTAAGGTAGGACCTATTCCATTCAATATTGGTTATCACATGAAGAAATATAAGGTTACTATAAGCATGTGGGAAACATTATCTATTCTAGGAAAAAATCATTTTTTGGTCCAAGAGCTTGCGGGTCTAAAATTAACATTAAAACAAGTTGATTGTGCGGAAAACATAGCCAACATGGAGATGGAAATTACATACCAGCAAACTAAAGGTACAAAACATTAGGCACATAAATAGGTAAAGACATTTTTAAGGAAGTAAAATTAGTTAAGCCACCTCCTTTATATCTTTTGCTAATTATTGAAGATTCATTAGTTCACAATTGCATGGTTGCTAGTGGAGCTAACAGCACTATTACGCCCAAGTTAGTTGTTGAAAAGTTAGGTCTTAAGTATGAGCCAAGTACTAAAGGAGTATTATATCTTGATGGTTCATCAACTAATACCATTGGAATAATCAAAGATCTGAAACTAACTTTACATGTTTGTCCATTTTTTACAATCTCACAGTGTGATGGTTCTGGATCTACCACCTTATTTTTCTATGTGCTTATCTAGAGACTTCACATCCAATATTGGTGGCTATCTTTCAGCTAATTGGACATATCTTGTCTTTAGAACTAGGTATGGGGCCAAAGTGACTATTAATTCAAAGCCTTTGTCAAATTTTCACATTGAGCCTTTCACACCTAGTGTTATAAATGCAAATTATAATGTAAGTGAGGATCAGCTAAGTGATTCAGAGGTTGAAACCGGGTATGAATTAGAAGGTGTTCCATATTTATTCAAGGTTAAAATAACTGATGAACATCATGAATATGATCCATGGAAAATTTTGAGGAACAACGTGTGGAATTTATTACATTCATGAGGACAACGCTGAAATACCATCTATGGAGAAATAAAATCAACAAGATAATGGTTTATGGAAACTTTATTTTGATGGCTCCAAAAACTAGCATGGTTCAGAATTGGTTTAATGTTGATTTCACCTTCAAAACAATAGCATTTCTCAACTATTAAGTTTTAATTTGCTTGCTCTAACAATGTTATGGAGTATAAAGAACTTATTCATGGTTTGGAATGGTAAGAACGAAGGGAATCAAGGATTTTCGGTCTTTGGGGGCAACGAGCTTGTTATTCATCGGGTGATATGTTCTAGTCTTTACAAGAACCCATTAATGAGAACCTATAAACATAGAGTTTGGGACATACTTGATGTTTTTCTTGTTGTTAATATTCAAGTTGTTCCTAGAGATAGAAATAAACATGTTGACATGCTTGCAACCATTAGTTCTCAGTTTGATATACCTATTGATATTGGAAATAGTAAATTACAGCCTCATATCAAGGTTTTAGTAAGGCCATCTGTTCCAAACAATAACATACATTGGTAGGTTTTTGATAATGATGCACACATAATCAGATTTCTACAAGAAGAGGTAGAATTTTCTACTCAAAATTAGGGAAAACTATAGAACAGGTATGAAGATCAAATTATGCAGCTCAAAACAAACAAAATTTTGAAAGCCCTTGTTACTTTAGAATCCATTTTGGATAAAATGATGAAATGAAGCATGAGAGAGATATCCTTGCTACAGGAATAGATCAGCATGAAAAATTCACCATTTTTATGGTAAGAGTCTCAATCTTGGTAAAATTTGTTCACAAGCTGAAAAAGATGCATTTATTGAGATTATGAGAGATTATGCAGATGTTTTTCTTAGGAATATAGTGATTTAAGATGTTTTGATCCCTCTTTAGCTTAGCATACTATTACAATAGAGGTTGATTCGAAACCAATTAGACAAAATCAAAGACCATTCAATCCTAAGTTGGAGCCCTTGATGCGAATAGAGCTTGAAAAACTCGTCGAGTCTTCCATTATCTTCCCCATTAAGCACTCAATTTGGGTAGTTAACCTTGTACCGGTAAGAAATAAAATTGGTGAGATCAGGTTATGTGTTGATTTCCATGATTTGAATTAATCTTCTCTTAAGGATCATGTTGGGGTTAGATCAGATAGTTTGTACAAATATATATCATAATTACGCATACAAGTAATAAATACAAAAATGAACAAGAAGAAAATACACAAGATATAACGTGGCTCACCCAATGTGGGCTATGTCCACCATGAAACAACCAATATATTATTCCAGAGGATATACAATTGAAGATATGCAATCTTCTACACCTCACAAATATGTACAATAATTTTCCTCTCACAAACTTCTCTCATCTCTCTCCAAGAATTGCTTCTTGTAATTCTCTCAATCTTCCTTCTAACCTAATTTCTAGCTTATATAAGCATATACAAACTTAGGGCACTTTAGCAATACATTTACAACCCTTAGATCACCTTTTAATCAAAGGTTGGATCTAATCCCGCGTTATAATAAAAAAACATTTCACACATAGGTAACCAATGCCAATTGGTCTACTAGGTGATGGACGTCGATCGGTCACCGACCGATGCGGATTACTTTGTAAACTTGCAAGTTGTAAAAATATATATATAAAGCGGTGAAGCTCCATAATTCAACAATCTCCCACTTTGAGATAAATTGCTACATTATATCGTATAACTCCATTCTTGGATACTTTCCTTGGCCTGCTTCTTCTTCTTCAAGTATCAAACTTAAAGACCAACAGAAGTGGGGTGAAGCTCCAACTTCTCCTTTACCAATGGCTTTGTTATCATATCCGTATGGTTCTCATTTGTATTGTTTTTCTCTAGTTTTAGTTGCCCATGCTCCAACACCTACCATATGAAGTGATATCTCAACTGAATGTGTTTCGTTCTTGAATGAAATCTTTGAGTTATTTTCTAGATGAATCACACTTTGACTATCATTATATAATTTACAATCCTCTTTCTCCTTTCCCAACTCTTCCTTGAACCTGCTCATTCATATCATCTCTTTGCTAGCTCTCTCTGCAGCTATAATATATTCGACCTTTATAGTATACAATGCCACAACCTTCTAAAATCTTGAAATCCGGCTAGCTTTCATGCCACCTATTGTGAATACATATCTAGTGGTGCTTCTCCTACCACCCAAATATCTAGCCATATATGAATCAACATAGCCACATAAAGAAGTATATGACCCTCCATAGCATAATTGCATGTTGGATGTCCCTCTAAAATATATGAGTATCCATTGGACTACTTTCTAATGCTCTTTACGGATTAGGCATAAATATGTTCACAACTCCCACTTCTGTGCAATGTCCTGCATTGCAGTACAAACCATTGCATACATAAGGCTTCTAGCTACTAAAGCATATGGAACTTGTGCCATGTACTCAACCTCCTCACGTGATATAGGACACTGGTGTTTGCTTAATTTAAAGTGTCTAGCCATATGTGTACTTATAGGTTTTGAATCCTAAATTTTAAACCTTTCCAACACCTTATTAATATAATGTTCTGAGACAAATACAATTTCATGTTCTTCCTGTCTCTGTGAATTTGCATGCCAAGGATTTTATTTTCAGCTCCTAAATCCTTCATTGTAAATGTATGAGCTAACTTTTCTTTAAGCTCAACAATGTCTTACATACTAGATCATGCAATAAGCATATCATCCACATATAGTAACAAAATAATATAGCTTCCATTTTCAAGCTTCTTGAAATAAACACAATGGTCAAATTCACATATCATATAACCATGCTCATGCATAAAATTGTCAAACCTCATATACCATTTCCTTGGAGCTTGTTTGAGCTCATACAAGCTTCTTTTTAACTTGCACACAAATTTCTCCTTACCCTTGACTTCATACCTAAGCAGTTGTTGCATATATATATCTTCCTCCAAATCACCATGAAGGAAATTTTTCTTAACATTGAGTTGCTCTAAGTGCAAATCTTATACTGCAACTAAACTCAAAACAGTACAAATAGAAGTCATTTTTACTATAGGAGAAAATATCACCAAAATAAATACCTAATTTTTATACAAATTCTTTTACCACAAGCCTTGCCTTGTATCTTTTATGTCCACCTTCTTCTTCCTTGATCCTGTAAACCCATTTATTATAAAATGTTCTCTTACCGAGATAACAACTTAACCAAATCACGTGTCGGGTTCGCATTTTAAGGATTCTATCTCCTCATCCATGTCATGCTCCCACTTCACGTGGATATCCTGTTGCATTGCTTCTTCAAAACTATCAAGTTCACCACTATCAGTCAATAATAAATAAGATAAGGAAGGTGTAAATATTTCTTGAGGTTTACTTACTTGTAATGACCTTCTTACGTAAATGCAACTGAGGTGTCGAGGCTCATTTTGTACACCCCTGTACATTCGTATCAATTTTTGATAGTGACTAACACTAGTCACCTATAGCCGATGTCGGTTCACCCAACTGATGTTGGTCCCGCTGTTCTATAGCCCATGTCGGTTCTAGGTGGCGACTTGGTCTTGTGTGTGCCAATACTTGTCTCTCTAACCAATGTCGGTACTTGTAGGTGTTAACTTTAAATTTAAGAATGCACTTTCTTCCAAAAACTCTTCCACCGATTCATCCTTGGGTATCAAAATATGATCCCTATACATTCTCTTTTCATTCCAATTAATGTCACAATTCTTAACAATCGAGAATCTTCTAAATCCCAAAAATGGAATCAAATCACGAACCATAACCAATGAAAGTACATCTCTTATATTTATCATCCAACTTCTTCTTTTCTCAACATGCACAAAATCTTCTGAACCAAATATTCTAAGAAAAGAAAGATCTACCTCTTTTCTAGTCCAAGATTCTTCTAGTATTCCACCATTCAAAGTGCACTTTAAGGGCCACGATTGATTAAATATATTGTCGTGTCTACTACTTCTTCCCAAAAATGTAAGGGCAATCTAGCATGTATCCTCATGCTTCTTGCATGCTTCATAATAGTTTTATTCATTCTTTCAACACCACTCTCTTTTTGTGTTCTAGGAATCATTCTTTCTCTGTGTATTCCATTCACTAAACAAGTAATCATTGAAATCCTTGTTGCAGTACTCACCACCATTATCAAATTTAAGGCACTTTAACTTTAAATTAGTTTCATTTTCCACAAGGTATTTCCATCTTTTCAAAGTCTCAAAAATATCATATTTAAGCTTTATACAATAAACCCATACTTTTCTTGTGGCATCATCAATGAAAGTCACATAATACTAGGATCCTCCATGAGAAGCTACTTGGGCGGTCCCCATACATCTGAGTGCACAAGCTCTAATTTTTGCTCCTTTATTGCCCTAAATTAAGAAACCTCATTTTATTTTTATTTCCAAATATGCAATGCTCACAAAAATCAAGATCTACATCTTTCAAATCTGATAACTTACCCTTTTCCTTTAAGATCTACATTCCCTTTTTACTCATATGGCCTATTCAATTATGCCACATGCTTGCATCTGAATTTGAAGTAGATAGAATAGAAAAGGAATCAGTAATACAGGTAGACAAATAAAATGTTCCTAACTTCTTGCCTCTTGCCACAACAAGATCTCCCTTGGTAGCTTTCAAGAATTGGCATTAATGTAACCATGCACGGCAGATTCACCTAGTTGTCCTCCAAAAATTATATTTCTCCCGAGGCTTGGCACATATCTCAAATCTTTCAATATCCATGTATTTACATTATGAAATTTTATATGAAGTTCCCCTTTACCAGTAATATTGCATGGTTCATCATCTCCTAAATAAACATGACCAAAATTACCCCTGGACATAATTTCGAAATAACCCTTTTAGGGTAGCATGGAAAGAAACTCTGAATCTAAAACCCATGATTCTATTTTATTATCCAATGAGAGAATAAGGGCATCTTGCATTACCACAGCTGCAACATTTTCCTCTTTACCTTTGTCTATTGTATTCTCTTTGTTGTCCTTGAACCAACAATCCTTCTTTATATGTCCTTTCTTTCCAAATTTCCAGGAGGTTATTCCTCTACCTCTGGATTTAGATATGTCATTCTTAGACTTTTATTTCCCATTATTCTTGCTCTTAGATCTCTCCTTCTACCTTCCCCTACTTTTTACATTCAAATCATTTCTAGATGATGATTCTCCTGTACTTTTCCTGCATATTTCTTCATTCAAGATTATACTAACCACATCATCAAACTTCAAAATATTAGTAACAAATGTTGTATTACTAATAGCCATAACCAAGTTATCCCAACTATCTAGAAAAGAGCATAAGAATAAAAGTGCTTTCACTTCATCATCAAATGGAATATTAACCGATTTTAATTTATTTACAATGGAACGGAAATCATTCAAATGATTTGATACAGATCCACCTTCTTGCATTTTAGAATTAAATAATTTCTTCATCAAATAAAATTTATTGAAGCACTTGGTTTTTCATATAAATTAGCTAAATATTTCATCAAATCTACCGTAGTTGTTGCTTCAGTAATATTAGAAGCTATAGATGTTGTCAGGCTCAATCTTATAGATCCCAGATCCTTTCTATCAAGAATCTTCCATTCTTCATCAGTCATCTTCATAGGCTTTGCACTTGCATCCAATGGTAAATATAAATCTCTCTGATATAGATAATATTCCACCTGCATCTTCCATAATTGATAATTATGACCATCAAATTTCTCCACTTTGCATTTGTTATCTTATGCCATTGTTTTGCTCCCACTCAATCAGAAATCCCTCTATGAGTAAATATATTAACACACAAAACCCTAAAACAAATATCTAATACGAGTTGTTGGGGTTAGATCAAATTGGTTGTATAGATATATATCATAATTAAGTATACAAGAAATAAATATGGAAATGCACGAAGAAAATACACAAGATACAACGTGGTTCACCCAAAGTATGGACTACGTCCACCAAGAAACAACTAATATATTATTCTAGAGGATATACAATTGAAGATGTGAAATATTCCACACCTCACACAGATGTACAATAATTTTCCTCTCATAAGCTTCTCTCAACTCTCACCAATAACTCCTTATAATTCTCCCAATCTTCCTTCTAACCCTAATTTTCTAGCTTATATAAGCATTTACAAACTTAGGGATCTCTAGAATACATTTACAACCCTTAGATCACTTTTTAATCAAAGGCTAGATATAATCCCACATTATAATAAAAAAACATTTCACACACAAGTAATCGATGGCGGTTACCCCAACCAATGTCGGTTGGTCTACTAGGTGACCGACGTCGCCATCGACCAACTTATGTCGATTACTTTGTAAACCTACAAGTTGTAAAACAAGCTATATGTGAAGCAATTAAGCTCCACAACTCAATATATCGTTATCATTTTCCTTCCATAGAGTATATTATTTAGTTGGTTTCTGGTTCATAAAGATATTCCTTACTTGAAAGGCATAACAACTATAACCATATACTCATCAAGGAGGAAAATAGTATAAAATGGCATTTACTACCAAATGGGGTACATATGCATACAAAAAGATACCATTCGGTTTTTCCAATGTAGGTGCAACCTTTAAGAGAGCTATGGACATGGAATTTCAAGGTGTCATTAATAAGTTTTTCTTAGTTTATTTGGATGATATCACAGTGTTTTCAAATCTTGTAAGTGATCATCTACCACAGATCAAACCAATTTTCAAAGGTGTATGAATATGGTGTGTCACTTAACCCCAAAAAAATTTGTTTTCAATTCATGAGGGTAAGCTTCTTGGTCATATCATCTCAAAGCATGGTATGATGATTGATCCAGAAAGATTGAGTGTTATTCTTGCTTTAGCATTTCCAAAACATAAAAATCACTTCAAAGTTTCCTTGGAAAAATTAATTTTATAAGAAGGTACATTGTTGATTTTTCTTCACTTTCAAAGCCTTTGACCAACATGCTTAAGAAAGATCAGAATTTCACTTGGTCAAAAGGAGTGAATAGTTTTGAGGCCATCAAACAGGCCATAGCTTCAGCCCCAACACTCATAAATCCTAATTTTTTGAAAGATTTTATGTTGTATGCTTATGCTAACTTGGATACTATTGCAACAATGTTAACACAGTGAGAATAAAGAAGGCTTGGAGAATCTAATTGTTTTTTTCATTCAAACTCGATGGAGTACAAAACAAGGTACTCATTCATTAAAAACATGTACTTTCAATTGTTAGATCTCTTAAGAAGTTCAGGCATTTTCTCTCTAACAAAAGAATTAATCTGATGGTTTCTCATCCAAGTATTAAGGAATTTTTGTTGAACAAGGATATATCTAAGAAAAGAACATGTTGGATCACTAAATTAATGGAATATGACATCATCATTAAAGTGACCAAGATGATTAGAGGCAAAGGTTTATGTGAGCACTTGGCTCAAGACTTGCAAGAGAGAAAGGAATATGTTTATTTGCTGTAGAATGGCCCAAAAATGTAGAAAATTTGTAGCTTACAGATTGGATTTTGGACATGACAAGGTATCTTCACATGGTGTTTACCCACCAGGTTTGGACAGCTCAAAAAGGATTTATTTCATACTTCATTCCATTCCTTTCTTATTGGTTAATAATTTGTTGTTCAAGAAAGATATTAATGGTGTGTTATTAAGGTGTGTTGAGCCCAATCAAGTTGAAAGGTTTCTTGAAAAATTTCATAAAAGTTAAGGAGGAGGAATTATTTAGTAAAGACTATAGCCCTCAAGATCATGAAGGAGGTTATTATCGACTGCACTTTTCAAAGACATCCATGTCTAGGTAAGGAAATGTCGGAAGTGTGTGTTCTTTATAAGAAAAGAAAGGCTTGCAAATTTACTATTACAATGATAAACCTTTTTCTCGGTGGGGTAGGGTTGTAAATGGATACTCACCGCAATTGATTACTTCACGTGGTGGACTAAAGTTGTTGCTTTGAAGGAAGCTAATGAGACAAACATCTTGGACTTCTACAAAGGCATAATTACTAGGTTTAGTTTTCCTTCTACTATAATTTCTAACAATGCAAAAGTTTTCGTAGGCGAAAGATTATTGCATGGGCAAATCGAGAATGGCATCTATTTAAGCACTTCATCCAATTATTACCCATATGGTAATGGATTATCGAAACCATAAACAAAAATTTGTTGAGAATAATTCAGAGGAGTACAAATCAAAACTAGTGAACATGGCACACTAAGTTGAAGGAAGCCTTGTGGGCTGACCAAATTACTCATAAAAGGTCAATTTCAAACTCACCTTTCAAGTTGGTTTATGGTCTAGAAGTAAATTTTCCCATTTCTCTTGAGCTTACATATTTATGACCGATACATCAAATTGAATTAATGGATAATGAGCCCAAGGAAGTTAGGAATGCATAGCTTATGGAGCTTGAAGAGATCGGAAATCAAGTTATGATGTCTATGGAGCTAAATCATGATCATATTAAGAGAACATTTGATAAGAAGGCCAAGGCAAGAGTCTTTAACAAAGGTGACTTAGTACTAAAGTGGGATGAAGACAAAGAAAAATTGGGTGCTCACACAAAATTTGATTCATTATGGAGTGGACCATACATCATCATTGGATGCAAGCCACATAATGCATTCCATCTTGCACGAACAAATGGAGAAGAACTTTCGATCCCAGTCAAAGGGATTCATCTGAAGCATTATTTCTGAATGAGATAAGTTGACACAGTATTATAGTTCCCAAGCTTTACTCTAAGTGTTTTATAACACATATTTCACCATTTCCTTCTTTCAATAATGGTTGTCATCTTAAATGGCATACCTCATAGAGGTTTTTCTTCCTCTTGGTGTAGTTGTGCACAGGTTTCTATTTTTTTCATTTTTTGAGGAGTATTTTTAGTCTTTATCAGTATTATGCAGCCTTTCCCATGCATGTTCGGACTTGGTGTAGGTTTTTAGTAGGCATTCATGGCTGAAAAAGGCCATTTTCAGGGGTTCTAGCTAGTTAGTAAGCAACCAAGTAAGAAAATTCACCAAATATGTTGACCATTTTTGGCCAATCATCAAAGGGGGTATTAGGAACTTGTAGTTGCTTAGTTTCGAGCAAGAAAAGGGATAACATTTTGAAAACCAGCAACTTAAAAGTGATGTCCTAGGATGTAATGCTCAACATATGCACCTCTCCTTGATGTTATCTTCAAAAAAACGTGAATCATCCTAAAAGACCACCTCAAATCTTTGGTGAATATCAAAAATATTGCATATACGAGAGAATTGCATTCGAAACAACGATTTGAGATCTTTGACTTGAGAATGGAAGGTTTGTGTACTTGGAAATCAAATCAAATACAAGTGCATTTAACTTGGATTATTTCTTTATGCTTAATTGATATTACATTATGAATTGAGTTGTTTAAGTTCATTCCGCATTTACAAATTACATAAAAGACATGCAAAAGGAAATAGATAACTCAATAACATAAGTAATTTCATTTATTTAAAAAGAAATAATATGATCCCACAACTGTGGGAAATAACTCATGAGTACATACAAAGGAAATACATGTACATGAAACTACAAATAAATAGGAAGGGATGAAATCCATCATTTCCTAGAATGAGGTGGATTTCCTTTGACTCCTTGGCTTGCAGGTTGCTTCATTCTCTTCCTCCTCTCTTACGGGGTTCAATAACTATGAACAGTAAAGCAATCATTCATTAGAGTTCCATGTTTTCTCACTACTTATGTACTTATAGCTTGAGGCATATGAAATCATTTCACAAGTATAGATAAAGATGCATGATGGAGAACTAGAAGTGAATAATAGAGAGTGGATTATCATCATTTGAAGGCATATCATTAGAAGGAAATAAATAAAGAATGAAGAAAAATAGAGGCTTAAAGCCTTCATCATGTTTTCTAAATGTTTTATGAATGTGCAGGTACAGGTAGTGAAAATTAAATATCATTCATGATTTGATCATGTTTGATTAACAACTAGAAAATGTTTCCAAATAGCTATATAGGAAGGAAAACTTCATCAAGCATATAAGGATCAAAGGGTGAATCACTTTCCAAGTATGAATAAACATAAAGTAGCATACCTCTTTCCAAGCACTATATGAAACCCATATTTAACATAAGAAAGAACTAAAAGCATTTTTTTCTATATTTTTAGAGGGTTATAGGAAATCCAAATGAATTGAAAATTTCTCCTTGCTTTCATGAAAGTGGAGCATGATCTCTAATTCCACTCAACGAGGATACATTTTGCAATCCATGAAAAATAAGAAAACACATGTACTGAAGTTGTCAGGAAACAATGTTGGCTACCAATACAATGAACAAAGTCAAGAGTGCATATTTTTTCAAGCTTTACAAGGGAAAAAACCTACAAGAGTTCGTGTATACATGAATCTTTTAGGTCTTGAACATATTGTTCACGAGGAAAAGAATGACAACATATTTCAGGAGGCACCAATAGATTTCAGACCTTACAAAACCCCAATACGATCATGCAATTTTTCAAAGTGGGAATTTGATAATGTATACTGACATGCTTCCAAATAGTTCGGTTTTCTATGCACAAAATGATCAAGGAACAGAGTGCAAAAATAGTAGCCTCTTAAGGAAATAATTGCTAAGAATGCATGAACAAATTAGGTAGTTACATATCTTAATATGCAAAGTAAATGATATCCAATGTAAATCAAAGGCCATAATGAAGGCGAGATGATCTTGATATGAAGTATCGTAGATTCATGAAAGAAATTATGTCAATGGGACTTGATGAAGTGAATATTCACTCGATTTTGGTCGAGTTGTCAAGATATCATATAGAAACCGAGGAATCATAAACAAAAAGTTTGAATTTGAAAAGAAGTTACTCAATAGTATGCTCTAAGTTATAAGCTCACCCAGCTAATTATATTTGATTTGAGCTCATCATACATTGAACCAAGGCAACAATGCACAGTTGATTTAATGCATAATGATCTAGATCCATGATAGAAATAGAGAGATCACATATGAAAGTTGTTGATCAAAGAATACTTGTCTAAAATCACACAAGGAGTCCGCGGGATAGAAGGCCAAGAACAAAAGCGTGGAAGGACAGGAGGGACCGCGTATGGAAGGCAAGTTCAAATTTCAAGACTTAGCCGATTTTGGGCATAGAGACCTATTTTTAGAAGATGGCATGTGGAACACATCAACGATGCAGAGATGTGCGCGCCATGCATTGTCTATATTTAGAGAAGTGGTTCAAAGCATCTATGCATGGAGACAAGCTAAGAATAGACATTGACACTTCAGTTAAACTATAAGAGGACTATAGATAGTGCACTTGCATGTGTGGCTATAATTGTAAATGACATGTGGCTATCAATAGCATGCAACCTATTTTTGGAATAGTTAAGCAATGAAGGGAAAGTCCCCACCCTATATATATGATGTTAAGTGCATAGTAGAAATAGAGATAGAGAGATCACCGAGAGTGGTGTATGTATGATTCTCGATGTATGAATGTGTGTATCAAATCCATATGCACCTTGATATAAATTGACAGTATTGTAAAAATCTTCCATATTTATTAGTATATGGAGGATATTGGTTAAATCTCGAGTGTCATTTTATGTAATCGAGTAGTGTATATTATTAATTCAATGATGATTACTGCTTAAGCTTGTTCTTTCATAAATCTATGGGTGGCTTGCATTGTAGAATGATTGATTAGTTATGAATCTATATGTTTCTATCTTCATCATCATGTTAATATCCTATTACAAGCAACCCTAAAGAGGGATCTGGTGCCTTTACATGCTTTAGGTGAGCACTCGACCTAGGATGAGTGATGTGTCAAAGACAACTAGGGTGTTATCTTAGAAATTCTAGTTGCATCATTGGTTTCGTTTCCCGGAAAGTAAGCCAATGGCTAACTAAAATTCACCACGCACTAAGGCGGGAATAGGGTTGGCATTAAAATGGCAAACTTAGCGACATAAAAGAAAAGAGAAGAAAGGTAGCTTAAGTATAATGAGGTGCACGAGAAGGAAATAGAGAAGCAACGTTCCATTACAGAAAGTATGGCGTTGAGGAGAGAGTTGGCTCATGAAGGATTTATGGCTCATGTAGAAGACATGGAGCCAGAGCATCAGGAACTCCCCCATCTTAGAAAGCATGATAGAGACCCCTTCTCGGCCTCATATGGAAGTGTGCCAATAGAGACTACTTGGGCCAAAGGCACGCATCTTAATCCACCTGGTGACCTAGCCTTTGCGTTTGGTTTTCAAAGATCTCAGTATGATAAGTAACAAAGCAAACTAACTTGGGAAGTAGGAAAGTAGGATTAAGTCGAGATCAAGTACATCAATGGCGGGATAGAGCGGTTTCAATGTAATTTGGAGGAGCATTCTTGGGCACATCATCTGCACGAGAATGTAAGTACACCTGAGAATACTAGACTCACCTCTGAAGTGGAACTATTTCAGAATGTAGGGGTTCTATATAGTACTACTATCGAACATAGGGAGTACACCTACAGGACCTATTCCAACTACGGGTTGTGGATCGGGGGTATAGGTGACTCTAGTTCTAGTGGATCCGGTGGTTACGGGAGGCAGAGGGAACCTATGAGGTTCGGATCGGGTGGTCAAGGTCCATCAACCACAAAATATCTATATGGAGATGTCTCTTTGTCTCTGGAGTATAGAGGTATAGAGGATGTTCCCGAACATGTGCATATGTGTGAGATATTGTTGTGTGCTAAAGGGATCGTGAATGTTGAGTGAAAGGCAAGCCAATTCGCCACTACATTCTTTGGGCACGCACACATCTGGTATAGGAAGTTTGACCACGATCAAACTTGCTTGGATTATGCAAAGCATTGAAAGATGCTTTCTTAAAAGAGTTCCATATCCACGAGTTTGAGCAAAATATCATAAGTGTGCTCAAAGATATCAATCAAGGCACTAATGAGATTGTACATGAGTATGATGCTCATTTTAAGACACTTCTATCTAAGTTGTCATATGATATCCATGCTAACCAGCATGCATAATGGTTTGTTGGAGGATTGATTACACCTTTTAGGAGGGCGCTGTCACATAAGACATACATAGATCCACGTGAAGCACAAAAAGTAGATTTACATCTTTGAGGCGTTGAGAGCATTGACTTTGGTGTTAACCCATTCCTAGAGGCATAGATCGCAACTATGGCTAAGCAGTTAGAGAATTTATCAGCAAATTCAGCCCATGAAACACACTCAAGAATTTGGTGTACAGATTGTGAAGTGGAAGGTCACACCAAGGATAGTTTCCCTCGCAGTGCATACGTTCATTATTACTAGACTTGTGAGATTTGTCATTTGAACCATGATGAGAGTCATTGTCACTTGTTAAGACGTAATAAGGAAGAATGTATCTTGCTTTTGCAAGATTTTCAGTCCACAACCCATGATATCGAGGATTTCGGTTGATTGGTTAGATCCAAGATGTTATAGAAATTGGAATACAACGAGACAAGTATAACGAGATAGTTCTAAGGGTAAGAATGAGTACTAAGATCGGGATCATAATCAAACGTGTTATGACAGGAATGAGGGGCGTTTTGAAGGAGGTCGTGGAAGGGGACATGGATATCATGGTGGATATAGAGGATGAGGCCGAGGTGAAGGAAGAGGATAATTCCATCATAGAACGTGTTATACATGTGGATCTCCTGACCACTACAAGTGCGAATGTCCTTAGAATAATGCATGTTCTTTCTACGGGAAAAACCATAGCTATGAAGAGTGCCTAGACTTATATGAGCATCTGAGTAAGCAGCATAAGCATGAAAACAAAGGCGTCGGGATGGTTAGAATCCAGTGTGCGGTAGAATACCAATGGATGCCCCAAATAAAAGAAGGACACGAGGCATTGACAGTAAAGATTACTACACGTGCTGAAGTTGCGCGTGTGAGTGAGGCTTTGCACTAAAAGCCTACGATCACCAAGGAGGAGGTTTTGCATGTGAGGTACCCAGATCTAGCTCATTAGAAGGAAGTTTACCAGGATACCATGGAGGTGATAAGGAATCTTCAAGGTGAGATATAGTACCTAAAGGAGCAAAAGAAAGCATAGGAGACAGTTCAAACTGATATTGATGATCTGCGAGAGGTGTGTAAGATGTTGAGCCAGAGAACATTATTCCCTTTATTACTTTGAATGTTGTTGTGGATGGGTGGCTTTCGAGCAACATATTGATCGATATAGGCATGGAAGTAAATTTCCTAACATTAGATGCATGAGTAAAAATGGGGAGGCCTCCATTCGAGCCATCATATAATGTGTTATTCATGGCAAACCGGACTAAGGCCACTCCCATAGGAGTATTGAAGGATGCATCTATAACTATACAAGGGGCCAAGTTCACTGGGGATTTTGAGGTATTAGCACTTATAGAAGTAGACAAATTTCCAGCCTTGCTTGGATGCCCTTGGTGTTACGTAAATAATGTTGACTTAAGATTCAATAAGGGATACATCAATTTTGAAAACAAGGAGGAAAGGGTTGTGATACCCTTAACAGATGGGAAGTCTACGCCATATGTTGAGCCTCTAAGTGAGGAGGACTTAAACAGAGTCTATGTACGTGTTATTCAGGACCTGGAGGTCAATGAGCCATCAAAGGAAGGCATCCTACAGTGGGAGGATTCCCATTCTATTAGTGATACTATGAGTATTGCTTGTGACAATTGGGCTCATGGTACATATGAATTGGTAGGGCACGAGGTGAAAAGCATGATTACACGCAAGAATAGAGTTCACTCAATTTGTGAGATAAGAAACATAGTATCGTGGTATATAGGGAGGAAGATATTCCTACCTTTCTAAAGGCCATGGAAACACAATGGGCGAGATCCAATTCTAAGGAGGGATATGTTAGTATACACACTACACCACTACACGGGATAGTGGCGCATTGGTGGATAGTCCATAGAGATAATCTTATAAAGCGGGAAGAGATTGGGATAGCTTTATCTACGGGTTTATAAAAATAATGCACCTACAAAAATCTGCACTTATCATGGTGATCAACCCGCTCGCATCACATTCACATTGTGTGAGAGACTCTGCAAGAGGACAGGAAGCATTACCACCTTCACTTTGGGTACATAGATTATATTCCACGCTCAAGGATGCACACATGCTTGGTATGTATATGTAGAACTACGAAGAGAAACTAGGAAGCTGGGAAAGAATTAAGCTGCAGGTATGATCCGGACATTTGACTACTTATCGAATAAACCTCCTATAGTAGAGGCATTAAAATTTGTCAAGCGCTTACCTATGGGAGATAGTGCAAAAGTAGAAGAGCATATTCGGGAATTATTTGGGGAGGCAGTCCGGAGCATGTTTTGTAAAGGATGAAGAAATAGACTACGAACTACTTGAGCGCTTGCTTTGAGAAAGAGAAAGGAAATATGGTCTACATCGTGGATGACGAGGAAGTTGAGAACTGGATAATGAACATTGACACGGGGTGCACGAGGCCTTGGACAAGTGCGAGAAAAATGATGTACGTGCCTACCATGAACCCATGAAGACAAAGAAGGTGAATATATGTTCGGAGGTTGAGCCCAAGGAGGCAATAATTGGAGACTACTAGTTAGACTCGGAGGTAGCAAAGATCATCGAGTTACTTAGGGATTATCGGGACTTATTTCCTCAAGGATATCATGAACTAAAAAGGCATACATGAATCACTTGGGGAAATGAAAACCAAAATTAAGGACGGCGCACGACTAGTTAGGAAGAGACCTTACAGAATTAATCCTAATTTGCATGAAAAGGTGAAAGAAATTGATAAAATGCTGAAATCTGGAATTATCAAGCCCCTTGATGAGTCAGAGTGGGTTAGCCCAATGGTGATCAGTATCAAGAAGGATGGATGGATTAGGATATGTGTGGACTATAGGGAGTTGAATGTTGCATGCATCACAGATCCTTTCCTACGCCATTCACTAAGGAAATACTAGAAGGAGTTGCAGGGCACGAAATATATTCTTTCACCGATATATTTTTGGGTATCATCAGGTTAGGATCACTTAGGAGGATCAAGAAAAGACAACATTCACTACTGAATGGGGTAGCTTTGCCTATATTGTGATTCCCTTTGGATTGAAAAACACGCTTTGCTTTGTATTCTCGCGCATAGTTGTTTAGGCGTTCAAAGATTTTATTCGCAACTTCTTACAGGATTATCTAGATGATTGGATAGTATATGGGCTTGTGAAAGACCATTGTGACAATCTGCGCTTAATGTTTGAACGATGCAGACAATAGAGTATCTCTTTGAACATTAAGAAATGCATATTTCTATGCCATTTGGGATACTGTTAGGACATATAATCTAAGGAAGGTTTCTAGTTGATCCAGCCAAGGTTGCAGTCATTTTAGGCCTGGAAGTGCCTACCAGTCAAAGTGGGGTGTGCGGATTTTTAGGTCATATGGGATATTATAGAAAATTCATAAAAGGGTATGCCAAAATTGTTGCACCCTTGGAAGAATTGCTAAAGGGGAAAGGTACATTTTATTGGGGAGAACCATAGCAAGGTGCATTTGAGATATTAAAAGAGAAACTTAATGCCACACCCATTATGCACTTTCCTTCATGGGATAGACCGTTTCATGTACATGTGGACACTTTTGGTATGGCCATTGGCGTTGTGTTAGCTCAACCTGGTGAAGGTATTTTTGATCATCTAATCTGTTTTGCTAGTAGGAAGCTAACTCATGCTGACATGAATTATACAACTACGGAGCATGAAGCTTTGTCAATGATCTACACTTGTACAAGTTTTGATAGAACTTTGTGTTTTATCTGATTATATGGCATTGAAGTACTTGGTAAACAAGCCTATTTTACAAGGGCGCATACGCAAATGGGTGCTCCTATTTCAAGAGTTTGACTTCACAATTGTAGTGAAGCCGAGGGAAAAGTAATTCTAGACCATGTCATTTATCTAGAATCGATTTAGGAGAGGATGCATAGAAAATTGAAGAGACAATGCCATATGCACAATTATACGAGGATTCTGACGTGTGCCACAGAATTAGAAGACATTTTTGTCTTTCTACGAACATGTATGGCACGAGAAGGAATGAAAGCATTAGAAAATAAGTAGCTTGTTATACGCATGGCATCATTTATGTTAATCGGTGGCTACTGTACAAGCTAGAGTAGAGATGAAGTATTACATCGTTGTTTGTTAGAGCATGAGCGTAGGGATATCATGGAAGAAGTTCATGGTGGTATTGTAGGAGGCCATTATGCAGGTGATGTGATTGCTGGAAGATCTTAATTGTTGTATTATGGTGGGAGACGTTGTATGAATACTTTGTAAAGATTATTGTAAGGCGTGTGATCACTATTAGTGCCTTGGAAAACAAGGGCAAAGAGATGAGAAGCCTTTGAGACCAATTACTAGTGTCGAACCATTTGAGAAATGGGCCATTGACTTTGTAGTACCTATTTTTCCAGCCATGTGTAGGACTGGATCACACTATATCATTACATTTGCATGATTATCTCACATGGTGGGTAGAAGCGGACTACGAAAGCATGCATGAAGCTACGGTGGCTAGGTTTCTATGGGAGAATGTTCTTACACGATATGGATGTCCTTTAAGTTTTACCATTGATAGAGGTACACATTTCTTGAATGAGACAATCAGGATTTTGTTAGATGCGTTTATGGTTACACACCATAAAACTACACCTTACCATCCTCAAGCAAATGGAACTGTTGAGGCTTTCAACAAAATTTTGGGCCAGACTTTGACAAAAATATGTGATGTTGGAAGAAAGGATTGGGATGACAAAGTGTCGGTTGTGCTTTCAACATATAGAAAAACTTACAAGAGATTGAACAGGCCACTTGTTTTGGTTGGTGTTTGGCGTAGAAGTTGTCCTTCCTATAGAATTGATCTTACCTTCTTTGCACATTGCTCACGATGGAGGTCTAGTTGATGAACAGGCTTTAGAAGAACGTATTTCAAAGATGATTCAAATTTGGATGAGCTATGATCCATAGCATAATGGAGTCGAAGCGTGAAAAGGCGAGGCAAAAGGCATGGCATGATAGAAACATAAGGGATAAGAAGTTTGAGATCGGAAAAATGGTACTTCTTTATGATTCAAAGTTCTTACACCATCTAGGCAAGCTCAAGTAGATTGGTTGGGGCCATATGTTATCACTTCTATACTTGAATCAGTGCATGTCGGTTAGCGGCACTTGATGGAACTGATTTACCAGTTACTTTAACGGGAGTAGGTTGAAAGCCCTACTATAAATAAGTCTTCTTGGTGTTTGTAATAAGGAAGTATTTCCATTTAATTTAGGATTTAAATTTTGTATTTCCTTAAATGTGTTTCTTTTATTGTCACTATGCCTTGTCAATTTAGTTGTTGTTTGTGTAATAACTGCGCTTGCGCACATGAAGCTAGTTATTATATGAAGAATGTTTATGCGGAGGGGAATGCACATACTTTTAGAGTGGGGTGGTTGTTGTTATCCAAGAAAAAGACTGAGGGATTTGAAAGGTGAAAGGAATAACCTGCTACGGGTGTGCTTTAAGTCAAAAGAAGATTGTTTCTCAAAGATGACCAAGGATGGAGATGAATGAAAGAATAGTATAACGCGAGGTAAGTGGAGGCCATGTTAGCTACAGGAGAAGGTACAATGACGAGGTACTTGGTCACAAGATCCCGTGCTAAAGAGAAGTCTGTAACCTAGAGGGTAGGAAGGCGCTCTAGAAGGTTATAGTTGGGTGCGAAGTTGTACCATGTGGAATGAATGGATTTGGTCAATAAATGAAGGGATATTTGGTAGGTGAGGAGCAATAAATGCATCAAAATTTGAAAAATTATATAAGGAAGGGATGCGGATTCATTTTTACCATTGTAACTAAGAGTATTCACAAGAAGAGCCAAGTGTGAAGATCCGAGTGATTGAGTTAAGGTGTGAAGGGTGTGAAACCAAGAGTGACAACCAAATCTGTGCTATAAGAAGCTTGTGTCCCTAGTAGTGAAGGGTTTGAGTGAAGCAGGGAGATAGATAAGAGTTAGGTTATGCGTTTCCACCTAGGGCATAATTGAATTGAGCTAGGGTTTGATTCATGGAGTTGCAGGGTTGAAGAAGAAACATTTGCAAGGTAGAAATGGCACCAAAGAAGGCATCTGCAAAGCAGTAGTAAAAGGAAAGAAGAAGGTAGTCATTGAGGAAGAAGAAATGGCACCGAAAGTCATTTCTCGGAGATGCAATACCCAGAAGGAGTCATTGTACCAAGAATGGGATTCACCCATTAGAAAAAGCAAAGTGAGTGAATATAATCACAGGACATCAGAAAATAAGAAGGAGCTCGATTCCTTGCTTATGGCTAGAACAAACAAACGCACGGAAAATTACATGCGGTATATTACGATGTGGGTGAATTTTTTTAAAAGAATGGGGTATATCAATTGCATGAGCTGCCATATTTCGGGAAGTATGATCCCTTATACCACCGGCTCATGAGCGGGGTACACGAATACTTCTTCTACTTTGCGGGACGTAGAGTTAGAATTGCGTCTACACTTGTCTCATCAGTGACAAGTCTGAAGGACATAGGGGAAGACATAAGAGGTGATCTTGCAGATAAAGCCACAATCTTACAAACCAAATAAGAGTTGGGATACCTGAAGGGTCCGCATGGAATGGACATAGATAAGTTGAAGAACTGTCCAATTGTACAAGTTGCGGCACACCTTGTCACCAAGTTAAATGATCAGGAGCGGTGGTCATAGGTAAACACTATGTGGCTGCATGTGGCATGAAAGATGTCGGAAGGGACGATCTACAACATTGCAGGCTATATTGCAGAGCAGATAGTCGAAGAAGTGCACACACAGAGAAATATCATCTTTGGGGTTGTCTTACTATCACTGGTCTTCATGGAAATTGGAGTACCAGATGGACCAAAAGAGAAGATATGGGAATACCCCATGGACAACAAATCCCCAACTAAAAGGTTTAGCAAGTACTTATGCGGGGGCCATGACAGATGAAGTAAGAAAAAGGGTGGAGAAGTGGTATGACAGGCTCCACGTGGCATTTGGGGAAGAATGGTGAATTCAAAGGACCTACTAGTAGTGGTAGGAAAACATGTTCGATTTGTTATGTACCAACATTTACGCATCGCGCGTTTTCCAATAAAAGATGGAACCTTGAACCCTTGGTGCAAGTTACCTTATGCATTCACCATAAGGTATTTTCAAGAATCTGTGCATAGATTTACAAACACACAAAGACTAATCTTCAATGCTGAGAAGGTTGATTGCAATTACCATACCTTGAGGAAGAAGTATGTGTTATCCAAAATTCACCCCTCAAGGTAATTTTGGATAACTTGCACAAATTCTTTAGTCCTGAGCTAGTAGAATTGATTCAAGGCCAAAAATCATGTTTTTTGGGGTCCCTTGCTTCTCTCTAACTTCCCCATCTAGGAAAAAACCCAAGAAGTTAGAGAAAATTGGAAAAAATCTAAAAATGGGCTCATTTTGGTGTTTTGCAAAAAAATCAGACATTTTTGTCCCAGACGGTCCGTGGGATAGTTGGGACGTAGGTACGCATGGGACATGAAAATCTGATTTTTCCGCAAGTTAGTGCATTACAGGTGGCACAGAGAAATGTGTCTAGGGCGATCGGGACAAAAGGCGCAAAAGGAACCATACGTTGCGGAGAATGCGGAGGTCAACGGCCCTCACGGCCCGGTCAATGGTAGACGATGGGAACAAGAAGCCTGAATCGGGTAGCGTAGAGATTTTCTCGGACAGCCGGGACACGCGGACCCAATTTTGCTGAAATAGCTACAATGAAGAAAAAAAGTCAACGTTTGACCCACGAACTTCAAACGGCCATAACTTTTGACTCCGAGCTCTAATTTTCATAAAATTGGACTTTTTGGAACGAGCACGATGTCCTCTGCATCACAAAAATTGGATTTATTAATTTTGATGAGGGTAGATATATTAAAATAAAAGAAACATATTAATCTCTAATCAATTAATGATCATTCCCGTCGAATGACAAAAATGCCCTTGAGACCGAAATAGGCCTTTGCATTCAGAAGGACATAACTTTTGCATTTCTCAACAAAATCACATGAAACTGGTACCGTTGGAATTGTGGCTTCAAGCCTGAAGCATAGCAATCAAGAAAATCTAGATTTAATGAAAGATAGATAGATATTTTGTAGGAAATTTAGCCAAGTTCATAATAGTGTTTTATTTGGTAGTTGGACGCCTTCAATGAAGCATGGGCTGTCATATTTCACTGTTGCAAGTCATGGGACAATATGGGGAGAATTTTACAAGCAATAGAACATCATTTCACTCTAGTTAATACCTCTTACAAGTGGTTAAAGGACAGATTTCAGGATTTCCATCCCTCTCTCTCTCTTCTTATTTTTTTATATAAATTGGAGTGTTGGGCTCATTGTAAAGGGGGAGTAGCTTTATTGTAACAAAACTCTATCAAAATTGCTTTGTGAAGCCAATTTGTTGCAGGCCCTGTAGTGGACTCCTTACATGTTGATTCGAGGCCCTTATCTTGTAATAGATTGAAGCTGTGCATGTCATGAAGCAATAAAATACAAGTTTTTGGATGCATCTTCCCATGTTGTGTTTGTTTGCACTCTTCTTGCCCTTTCAACCTTCATTACAAGAATACCGTGTCTATTTTTATGCTCTTGCAAGAATCTATTATCATTGTGTATGTTTGAGATGTTGTTGTGAATGCATTTTGCTAGATTGTGGAGAATTGTTCTCACCCCTTCAAATCTTCCCCCTGATAGCATTGACTATGACAAAGAGATTACTTTGAATGTTTTTGTGGATGGGTGGCTTTCTGAGCAACATATTAATCAATATAAGTGCAGAAGTAAATGTCCTAACATTAGATGCATGGGTAAAAATGGGCAGCCCTCCATTGCGGCCATCATCTAATGTGTTATTCATGACAAACCAGACTAAGGCCACTCCATAGGAGTATTGAAGGATGCATCTATAACTATATAAGAGACCAAGTTCTTTGGGGATTTTGAGGTATTAGCACTTGCGAAGTAGAAAATTTTCCATCCTTGCTTGATGCCCTTGGTGTTATGCGAAATAATGTTGACTTAAGATTTAATAAGGGATATATCAATTTTGAAATCAAGGAGGAAAGGGTTGTGATACCCTTAACAGATGGGAAGTCTACGGCATATGTTGAGCCTCTAAGTGAGGAGGACTTAAACAAGAGTCTATGTACATGTTATCCGGGACCTAGAGGTCAATGAGCCATCAAAGGAAGGCATCCTACAATGGGAGATTCCTATTCTATTAGTGATACTATGAGTATTGCTTGTGACAATTGGGCTCGTGGTGTACGTATGAATTGGTAGGGCACGAGGTGAAAAGTGTGATTACGCGCAAGAATAGAGTTCACTCAATTCGACAGATAAGAAGCATAGTATCGTGGTATACAGGGGTAGAAGATCTTCCTACCTTTCTGAAGGCAATGGAAACACAATGGGCAAATCCAATTCTAAGGAGGGATATGTTAGTATACACACTACGCGGGAAGGCAAGTTGATTTCGGGACTTAGCCAATTTTGGGCATAGAGACCTATTTTTAGAAGATGGCGTGTGGAACACATCAACAATGCAGAGATGTGCACGCCATGCATTGTTTATATTTGGAGAAGTGGTTCAAAGCATCTATACATGGAGGCAAGCTAAGAATAGACATTGACACTTCAGTTAAACTGCAAGAGGACTATATATAGCGCACTTACATGTGTGGCTATAATTGTAAACGGCGTGTGGCTATCAATAGCATGCAACCTATTTCTGGAATAGTTAAGCTATGAAGGGAAAGTCCCCACCCTATATATATGATGTTAAGTGCATAGTAGAAATAGAGATAGAGAGATCACAGAGAGTGGTGTATGTATGATTCTCGATGTATGAATATGTGTATCAGATCCATACGCGCCTTGATATAAATTGACAATATTATAAGAAGCTTCTATATTTATTAGTAGATGGAGGATATTGGCTAAATCTAAGTGTCATTACGTAATGGCGAGTAGTGTGTGTTATTAATTCAATGATGATTATTGTTTAAGCTTGTTCTTTCATAAATCGTGGGTGGCTTTGCACTATAAAATGATGGATTTGTTATGAATCTATATGTTTATGTCTTCATCATGTTAACATCCTATTACAAAGAACCCTAAAGAGGGATATAGTACCTTTGCATGCTACTTGGGTGAGCACTCGGTCTAGGTTGAGTGATGTTTAGTATGAACTGGGGTGTTATCTTAGAAATTCTAGGTGCATCAAAATCCCTATCTAAATAATAATATGTGCGAGATGGAAAATCAATAAAGACCATAGTCATTTTCAAATCCAGAATCAAATAGTCTTCCACAAACATAGTCATATAATGGCATAAAATTCAAATTCTCGGCATATAGAGTTCCAAAATATGCATAATAAAGATTGTACATATCTAAAATATCAACCATCGATGAAGGAAATTAAGATTATATATTTACTTTTACAAGGAACATATCTTCAAATACAAATCCAGGAGAGTCAGTTTGCAAAGTAACAACTCAGTTTAAAAGACATTCAAAATTCATACAAAACAACATAGAGTTCTTTATTTAATAGAGTTGAATTTAGGGAATAGTTTGCAACTTATAAAGTTAAACCATTTCAAGAAGGACCAAGTAAAGTACAAGAAATATAGTACAAAATCCCAACCAAGAAGCTACATGATGGTGGATGCCATAGATTTCTAAATTATCAAGGTATTTCTAATAGGTTTTGAGGATATATTATTTCAAAGGTAAATTATCCTTGTATAGTCCATCAAGCCAAGAGATAAAATTGTATGCAATTTTAGTAGGCCGATGTATACCTTTTGGACCAATGCAAATGAATATTTTGTGTCATTAGTGCACTAGAGAGAGAAAACTCATGTTCCCTACAAGAATGAAAAGCTTACACAAGCTCCTTGAGACTCTGTTGGAGAAAGCTCATGAATGTTGATGTTTGTTCACCTTGAAAAAGTAAAGAAATTTGTGCTAGAACAACATCCAGAGCTTAGGAAATGGGTTTTCTTCTTTTAAAAACCATAGCAGAGCGAACTAAAAATCACGATCTGACTCAAACCCCAACATAAAGCACAAAATTTAAAACCATGTCTCAAATGAGACAAAATTTAGGAGATAAAAGTAGATTGGAACTATTATCAAAAACCAAACTTTGGAAAGAGAAGTCCAAACCTTGAAGTGGCGAATGAAGTAGCCAACGTAGACCTCAAAACCCAAAAGATACATGGTGACCCATGTTGCAAAATATGTTCAAATTAGAGTTATAACAGAGAATTATGAGCAATGTAAATATAAATGAGATCTAATATGTGTTGTATGGCCATGAGAGAATAGAGGTGTGAGTCTCTAACTCAAGCCATACCTAAGCTTCTGATTAACCAAGTGAAATGAAATGGAAGATGTAGAATAATAGAACCGGATTTGAGAAAAAAAAACTAAATGAGGGATTTTTACCTCTAAATGGAGATTTAGCAAACAATATAGAGCCCAGAATGAACTAGAACAGCCATGAAGGTAGAATTGAATCCTAAAGGGGCATGGCCATAAGCATAAAGTGCAAAAATTCCACTTTGATAGTGGTCAAGTCCACAATTCTAAGATTCATGAAAAAACAGAAGGTAAATAAACTACTCGAGTAACCAAACCCACGAAGCTTCAATATTGAACTCGACCTCTCCATTGCTATAATGAAACCCTAGATCTAGAAATGGTGAGCTACTAATGAAATGTGACATCACAATACTGAATGCGCCCTCAATTCACCCAATGGATGCACAAAAATAAAGCTAAAGTCCTTATCAATGGCATAATTCCAATAGTGATTGACTCATATCTCTAAAACTAGAATAAAATGGTGTCCTTCAAAATTTCACCAGCATTTCCCCAGTCTCCAGAAGGTCACAAAATGTGAAAATGCCAAATGAAAGGATGTCTTAGGGTTTTTACCCTAACCAGACGACCTCCCAATTTTTTTAATCATGATTAATTTTGACTAGGGTTAGTTAATCATTATCTATGCCCACATCCATGTGAAGGGGACTTTTGGGTCTTTATGTTATCATTTTGCATGATTAAGGGGGCATAATTATAGATATGTAAGAGTAAAGGGGGTTTCATTTTATTTTAATCATAGCACTGAGTCAAACATGTGTATGATTTTATTTTAATCATTACCATACACAAATACGTTTCACATGTTTACAAAAGGTGTTAATCATGCATCGGGTCCTAGAGGAACAAAAGACCAAATTATATTTTTCATATAATGCCAAGAATAGCCTTTTGGAGAAGATCTAAATAAGCTTTTATGCAAACCCAATACTAGCTTCTTGCATATAATCCAAGGAAGTGATTACCTTGTTATTTCTAAATTACCTTAAGCTTTGCCAAAAAAATTGTACATGTTCCTTGATCCATGTAAAATCAAAGATTTTGGGAAGTAAACAATGAGTTGACCGGTGAGGTGGTAGGGTATTTTTAACCCATGGGTGAAAAAGAACATGCATGAAAAAGGATCATGTTTGGCCCATGAGTTATTCTCGTGTTTGAGTGGGAGTTTTTTTCTATATGTACATGGATTCTACAAGCATGTAAGGGGGCTTAGTTTTTGCGGACTTATGTTACATAATTTATATTGTACACCTTGTTATGTTTGTGGATCTTGTTTTCATGTTAGAGTGTGGTACACCTTCTATGTGTTACACTCGGGTATTTTTTACGATCCGGCTCGCCGTGGTGAGTCAAACCGCTTAAGCAATTGTCTATTTATATGGTCTTATGCATATGATAGATATACAATCAAATGTATTGCAGATGTGCTTTGAATTCGGGTGTGAATTGCAGCAGAGTTTGTTGAGCATAGCTCCAAACGGATCTGGGTATTATATAGAGAGAGTGGAGGCTTGTAATAAAATTTGAGCAAGTGATTCTTGGTGGACATAGCCCAAATTGGGTGAACCATGTTAAATCTTGTCTCTCTACGTTGTGTTATTTATTACGCACTTTTATTTGAGATCTGTAATATTTTTACATATTAGTTTCTCTCTTGTTGCGATTCTGTAAGGGATTATTCGCATATTTTATCTCTTATTCCCTAACACACCTTTTAATAATAAAGACTGAATTATTCCTCCATTTTCAATCTCTTTGAAGTGTGTAAAAGCAATTTGTATGCATGTTTTAAGTGAGTATCTTTATTCCTTTGCATGTTAATAGTCTCATAGCACCTTCATTAAGTGGATTTGACTATTTTGCAATCACATAAGTGTGTTTTAATACCTTAGTGAGTACATAATCTATTAAACATTGATTGGAGTGAAGCCATCATCCCTTCATCTTTTATTAAAAAAATTTCATGCAAGCTTAAGTCCCACACAAATTTGGTGTATCATCATTTCAAGATTTCAATTTTACAGTTTTCCCTAACCCTCAACCTAGTTAATTTCAGTAGTTTTAGGTGATCCATCAAGGGAGCCAGCCCTCTCTGGATGTTCTCCTCAGTTCGAGGCACTCATAACTCGGAGGAGATCCCATCAGACTTGGCCAAAGTGAGTCAAATAGCCCAACTAGCAGAGATGTACTTGAATGATAATAGTTTTTGGCATGCCCGATGGGACAATGAACTAGATTTTGGTGTTATTTCCAACATGCGAGATAAATTTTTCATATGGCTATTCCTAAGAATTTAATTAATTAAGATCAGCAACCAAAGCTATTATTTGTAGCAGATTATTAGCACTCATCATAACATAAACAAATACTTACGAGTTCTGATCGGTCGGGATCTACTTAGCCAATTTCAATGGCTTGTTGACATCACTATTCGAATGAATATTTTGACATATTTGCACTTTTACAACGAAGATTAGTTGCTGCTAGAAGCATCTAATTGTATATTTTTCTATGTTCTATGTCTAAAGTCAGAACCAGATCAGCAACAAGAAGTATTCCCCTAATTTTATTCAATTACCTCTCAATTCACCTAAGAGAAGAAGAGTTAAAATACTACACCTTATAACAAGCCTAATATTTCCAATCCTCCTTCCCCAAACCTAAATCTTGTGATTCATATTCCCATCTTTCAAATGGTAGTTAGAAATCAGCCTTTTGTTCCCTTTACCAATGGCATCCCTTTGCAAATTGTTGTTTATCATGACATACTCGTTATTGCTTTAAAAGGCCTTCCATATTTCACTAGTGAAAACCAAGTTACTCCTATTAAACACATTAGATATGTTGTAGGCATTTATTTTGTACATAATATCACTCATGAAGATGTTACTTCAAGGTTATTAGTTACTTTATTAAAAGCTCAATCCCTTCAATGGTATATTAGTTTGGCAGTAGGATCAAACACTACTTGGGATGGATTAGGTGAAGCATTGCACAAAAAAATTGAAGATAAATCTGATAATTTATCCCTTATTAAGCCACTTACTACCATTAAACGTGCACCCCAAGAGTTCATGGCAAATTTCAATTTGAGATTTATTATGACTTGGGAAAAGATTCCAGTAGTAGTTAAGCATATCTTTATGATGATATGTGGTGTTTAAAGTTTTTTGCACAACAAATTTGCAATTGGTATGCATCTTAAGTAAATCAAAAAAAGAAACTTGAGAAAATTTAGGAGCCTTGATAGAGGAAAAATGAGGATCCTAAGCATGAAGATTGGGTTCACCAAAAATATTAAACTAAAATGGGATATGGGGGCCTAATTTAGTTTAATCTAAATGTTATACAAAGTAGTAAATAACAGCTAGCTAAATAAGGAAAGTGACGCAAAAACTAAATAAATAGAAATGTGAAACCCTAATGTGTAAGAAGGGTTAGAAAGAGCTTAGCTAATTTGATGGTTGTTTGGGACTATGTCGCAGAGTAACCAAGATGAGCAGAATTTAGATGTAACCACAAAGGAGCTCTAGAAAGTATAGATTTGAGGTGTCGGGTTAGACGGGGGGTGCCTAGAAAGGGATTAGGGTACTGGGTTCCCTAATCTAAGATCTGAGCACCACGATCCGTAGAAATGACTAAGGAACCTCCTTCGAGGTGTCACCGATGTCACTAGACTACACTGGATGTCGTGGATAATCAAAGATGAAGAGAATACCTATAAAACCCCAAGCCAAGCATCAAAACCTTTAAAAATAAAGATGTATATAAAGGGTTAGACATGTCCTCAATGGCCATAACGGTGGACTTACTAGCGAGTGTTGTAATATATTTCAAACCCAAATGTAGTTCTAGGTGTGTGTGTGTGTGTGTGTGAAAATCATGCCCTATGTGCTCTTGTGTCAATCGCACTTTATGAAGTAGTGAGTAATAACTAGATGTAGAAATGTAATAGATGGTGGATGGAATATAATAAAATTCCCTTCTATGCAGTGTGATCCATATCAACCAGCCTTGTCCCTTGTTATGGAGCTAGATGGGTGTAAATGAAGCATTTGATCGCATGAAACCTTAGGTGATGATAATAGTTCCTAGTGCTTAGTCCCTCATTATGGTCTCATAACTTTATATTTATATGGTTCTCTTGATCTAATTTCATAAATAACCCCAAAGAGGCTGACCACCAAAAAGATAGAAAGCTCAAATGAATAGAAAGTGCCCAAAAGTTGGAGATAAAGTAGGAAAATGATCGGTGTGCCCCAAATGGGACTAGAGGGTGCCCAGATACTAGCCTAGGCAACCCACTCGGGGGTAGAATAATGCGAGAATAAAAAAATAGACATGGAAAGTATGTGCGAGAGGTTGGAAATGACGATCAGAAAGCAAAGTAAAATGTCCAAAGGATAGGGGTTAATTAGTACTTTATTCACTCAAAAACCATATGAATAGTAGTACAAGACTGGGACTAAATAATACCCAAAGTGTGTGATTTTTGTCTATGAGGAGTAATTGGTTCCTCCATACCCTAATATTTATAGGAAGGAAAAAGGAACAATGTTCATTGTGGCTCCATCATCGATCATTTCCTTATTGGCGTAGTTGTTGTAAACCCACACTTGTAGGTGTAGACACAAAATCACGCACTTTGGGTAATTATCTAGTCTTGATTACATACTACTATTCATATGATTCCTAAGTAAGAAAATTACTAATTAACCCATGTCTTTGGCCACCTTTCTTTTCTTTTTGTTGCCACTTTTGGTTTTACACCCTTATTTTCTCAATATACCTTTTATATCTCGACATTTATCATCTTTGGACACTAGACCTGACCAGGATGCCAGCACAGTGCCCTTGTCCTCTCCGGGCAGCCCCGACCTCATTATACTTTGTTCACATATTTTGGGTCCTTTCTATCCATTTGAGCATCTTATCTTTTTGGTATTTGGCCTTTTCGGGGTTAATTACGAAATTCAAGCAAAGGAATCATTTAAATATAAAGTTATGTGATCATAATAAAGTACCAAGAACTAAGCATTGACTAGCACCACCTAAGGTTCCATCCATCAAGCATCTAAGAGCTCAATTGCATCCATCTAACACCGTCAAGAGACATAATGGTTGGTTATTCTGCATACACTTCATTGGAAGGAAGTTCATTCTATTCCATGCACACATCAATTACATTTTTTTACATTTAGCTTACTTACTCACTATCAAGTGTGACATGCACAACATGACCACCTAGGGTACATTTTCACACACACACACACAAATAACTACCTTGGAGTCCGAGATGTAGTGCATCGCTCGGCCATAAGATCACCATTATGACAACCGAGTGTTGAACCCTATTGTCTTGGTGGTTGTTGTCATTGATGTCACATGGCATTGATGGAAAAGAAAGATTGAAATGACATCTAGGTAGGTGTTTATAAGTGGTACTCGGTGATTCATGTTGGTTTCTAGATGCCTCGGGTTGGTTTTAGATTGGATTCGGGGTGTTAAAAGCTCAAATAGTGAGGTGGTTGTTCATTAAAGGAAGAGGGAAGGTTGTCTTGATGGTTTCATAGGTTCTACTGAGATCAAATATAATGTTACTGATCATGGACAAGATCTCTTACAGTGTGTTCTAGGTCATTTGGTGGAAGTTGCAATTGAAACTAACCCATTTAGGTCTATTTCTAGAGCCTGATGAGGTGTGAGAGGTTGGTACAGGTCATGGAAAGACCTTGTGAGCATGAGAAAATCCTAATAATGTTGTCTAGGGAATTTTTTAGCAACAATAAGGCTTAGTTTATCTTTTGGAGGCAAAATTCAAAACTTCACCAAAGATGGCTTTGAGAACCGACAATGTTGGTAGAGTTAAGTGAGATATTTTTTAATAATACAGGAATATTTATGGATAAATAACTCATATATCATGTATATTGGTGTCTTATGGTGCTTCATGCCAAATTTCATCAAGTTCGAAGAGGTATGTGAAAGTTGTGTAAGCTTTTCTAAAATTAGTTCTTTAAGAAGTGCAAAATGAGATACCTATCTTCTTAGCACCCAAGAAAAATTATGGACCCTTCTTTAGATAAATAATAGAAGATTTTTTTAGATAACTTTGATACTTGAAGTGTAGAAAAATTTTCAAGAAAAAGCAGAGATAAGTATCATAGAAGATATGAGCATTTTACTAATAGGTTATTTCCCTTCTTAGGTCTATGTCTTGAAGTAATGAGTTGAAATGAATCATACTTGGTTTTATTTTCAAGTTTTTAAGTGGTGCATATGCTAAGAGTTCAATCAGGTATTCACCATGTCATATTGGTTACAATCATGAACTTCAAGCATAATCATTCTAGAGGATTCATTTGGGTTCTTGCAAGGACATTTAGGTTCAATCATGTGAGTTGGAAGGTACAATCAAGGTTAGTATTCAAAGTTTGTGTTTTGATTTGAAGTGGCTCAAATCCCTTCTATAGGACAAATTTTAAGTGTATATATAATTTTATAGGTCCCTGTGGTGAGTTCTAAAGCTCAAACTTCTTGGCTCTATGGTGTTTTGTGATGTTGTGCCAAGAAAGTTGTTTTCATGAGCATGTATGATTGCTTTCTTCTTGAAAAACCTCTCTCAATCTCTTAAACATGATCATACTTGTATTTTTGAGATGGACTTGGAAAACATGAAGTGTCTCAAATGTGAAAACTTGAGTCAAATGGTAAGAAGAGTAGTGTATATCATTGTAGATTTGTGAGAATATGCATAGACTCCACTTTGCAAGTCGGTTTTAATAATTAAAGGTGTTGGCTATGTGTGCAAATGATTTGGTTACTTCTCTCATAATTTCAAGGAGATATATTTTTTCCTCCATGAATATCAATGATTTCTCATAAACCATGTTTCATCAAGTTTGAACTCAACATGTCATGTTATATCTTGATGTAGACCACTATGCACTACTTCTTTGTGACTGGGGTTGTTTTTGGATGTTTCACTCTTGAAAATAAACTTAAAAAGATGGAAGTTGGTCTCAAAATCCCACAACACTTGAATTTTTTTAATTTCATTCAAATTTTAGCAATAAATTCATTTATGAAGGGTTTGAACTGTAAAATTCACAAAACCACAGGTCTAGGGTTTGTAAGACAAATGTGATCGAATCTCAAAGTTTATCAACCCAAAATTTCTCAAATTTAAATAAATATTTTTTTGTGGTATATGAGGCTATTTCAAGAAGAATTTTTGATTTCATTAAGTTTCAAGTGAGAATTCATTAATAGTTTTTAGCACCTCATGTAAAACTATACATGGTCGGTTTTGTTGATGTTTGATGCAAAAATTTTCAAATAATTAGTCTAGACCTTCTTGTAGATACTTAAAACATGAAGAATGAGTTCAATCGACCTTTGTGTGATTTCAATTTGTTTTGAAATATCAAAAAAACTTGTGTGACAGTTGAAAAGCTTGTGTACATACCTCGTATTTTATGTCTCAATCAAATGTAAAAATGCATTGTTGCTTAGCTAAAGTTCATAATCAATGGTGTTTGGCTAATTTATGCCTCAATGAAGCTTGTCGGAGTATTCATGGGTTGAAATTACTTCTTAGTAACTTTGTGACATGCAAAGCTATCTCTAAAACAAGAAATAAGACTTTGTTTCGATCACATTGAGAAAATGAAAGGACTGAAGAAGTGAAATATCTCCTAGCTCAAAGTGAATGAGTTCTTAAAGAAGTCTAAAAGCCAGAGACAATTACAAATTCATGTTTTGCTACTTCAAAGGTTGAATGAATAATATTAGAAGAAATTTTTGTCTCTTTCAAGTGAAATTGAATGAGTCCAAAATACTTTGAACTCAAAAAGTTGGAGGTTGAAGAGGTAGTTGAAAAGAAGGTCTAGTTATTAAGTGTTGGGGTGATAATTGCAAGAAGTTGAAAACCTTTGCATCCAAGGAAGATGAGTTTGAAGTAATATGAAGGAGAAGTGGAAGAGACTAATTTTTTTGTGTGGTTGAGTCTTGATTATTATTATTGAGAAGATGTTATGTGGAGATTGTACTTAAAGGATAGAATAAATTGAACACTTTATGTAGAATGCTTGATGAGACATATGATGAGATATATAGGGAAGTGTAAAACAAAAATGTTTATGTGGAATTGATCGTATTGTAGGTGAAATAAAATACATTGAAAATATAACAATCATGTACCATATAGTGTAATAGTGAGTTGTGTATAAAGAAGCATGAGAAGGGTATTAAGAATGTCTTAAAAACTATGTAATAGTGAAGTACACAAAGCAATGAAGCAATAGAAATTTTTAGAGTGTCATGATGCGAGAATCAAGATTGAATACATTAAGATCATAGGATTGATTGTGCAATTCAAATGTATATGGTTATAGGCATAAGCATTGGTGGTTAGATGAACTAAATAGAGAGATATATACGAGAATAGGTGAGGTCAAATAGAGAATGTTGATTAAAGAAGATAGAAGTTAAGTAGCAAAGTGTGCAAATCTAGTATCACTATCAGTTATATAAGACAACATTTTTGTGTGAAAGAATACTATTGAAAATTCTAAATTACGGCTTAGCATTCAAGGGGATTTTTTCCTCCTTGTAAGTAGTAGCTTACTAAAGATCAGTTGTAGTTGGTTAAATTACAAGGGGTTGAAGCCTTTAGACTAAGTAGCAACTTGGTCAAACTTAGGAGTTGCAGCTCTAGGTTGAGTTGAAGCTCAACCATAAAACCAATGTAACAGAAATAGGACAAGTTAGTCCTAAGCATAGTTCATGGTTTCGTGGGTTTTTTCCCATCTTGGGTTTCCCACATTAAATCTATCTCAGTGTGTGATTTCTCTTTTTGGTTGCTTGTGATTGCTAATTTAGAATTGATGATGAAAGTTGAATGAACCAATTTATGAGGTAAAAATATGAATAGAAACTGATTCACCCCCTCTTAGTGTCCTAGTTTCCAACACTAAGGTCATTATTTCATTGTAGGTTTCCAATGACTTGATGACCATTGTGTGACTAAATGCAAACAAACAGTGAACAACTAATGACCACTCAAAGTAGGTTTTTAGTATTTCGGTAGACATAGGTTCCCGAAATAATCCTAGGGCACCCACGGGCGCCCCTATCCCTCTCAAGTGCCCCAGTCTAGGTAGATCTTCATCTCACACAATTTTCTAAGGATCTATGTGACTCTTCTCCTTCTCTTTTCATCCGGTCAACACTTCAAAATAGTCTAGGAACATCTCGTGAATCAGCTAAGGCTTTTACCCTCTCTTTGCACTTAGGGTTTCATACTTTCTTGTTTAGCTTGTTTGGCTTAATTTCTGTACTTAATTATTTATTCATTTATTTCTACAATAGCAATCAAATTAGGCATATGTTATCCCCATTTTTCTTAATCATTTTAGTGAACATGTCTCAATCGAATATTATTGGATCCTCATCTTTCTTCTATCATCGATAGTAAATTTCCTCAAATTCATTTGTCTGATTTACTTAAAATGCACCCCGACTGTCAAGTTGTTCTACAAAAATAATTAGACTCCATGTGTCTTACTAAAGATACTCCGCCACATGAAATAATTCATATTTTCCATTGTCTTTCTTAATACCGTATCCTTCATGGTCCTCTATCCAATAAATGCATATTGGAGTCAATTCAAGCTTTGCATTCTTTATTTTACGAAAAAATTCAGGCTATGGAATCCAAGGTCATAACTCTTAAATCTGAAATCCAATATCTTAAAGATGTTTCTCAGACTCATGGTTTTTCTCCTTTTGCATATCATCCTCATTTTATATCTTCTACATGTGCTCATATCAGTGAGCCTTGAGCTATACCATTACCGAATCCTCTCATCTTTGATTGCAATACTAAGCAACATGACATTCTTACTGAACTCCTTAATTTTCAATTGATCGCTTTACCATCTACTCAGGGATATCCTTCTTACCGAATTGTAAAATATCAAGGTCACCCATACTGTAATTATCATTAGATTAATGGACATAGCGGAAATGATTGTTACGCTTTACAATGAAGAATCAAGCATCTTGAGCATCAAGGGTTTTTCTTGAATTCCTGCACAACATTTTTGTGCATGCCCATATACAAATGTTACATCCAAATGGGATCCCAAATCTACCCCTTATACGTGTAATGAGCATCATGCCATCACTTCTAATGCTCCTTCTCTATAAATTGAAGCGTCACCCGGATAACTTCCTCTCAAAAATCAATCTAACACCTCCTCATCTCAATTCATTTGTGGCATCATCAATTCAAACTGAGAAATCACCTCTCAAAATCAATCTTCCTTATTCTCCTATCAAGTATTCTACAACGTTACCAAACAATCAACAACTCGTTATGCAAGACACGCAAACTCTAGCTGGCATTTTTCGACTTCCACCACTTGAGGATCCTAAGAAATATCCACTTCAATGTCCCATTACTTTTACCAAGGAAAATACTCCTTACATTGATTCGCTTAGCATCATCGATTAGATCTCCATCACTTACATACTTAAGGGGCATCATATCTTCTCCTCCCTTACATTTTAATCAAATATCTCTATCATCCCATGCATTTAAAGCTATGTGCTTAATTTCTAATATCTCTTAAGCATCAATACAAACCACTTGATACACTTGTATCATCATTACCCGATGACACACTCTTGTGCTCCAATTCACACTTGATTTTTGAGGGCATCCTCTACACATGAACCTCACATACTACACACCATACTACATATTATATCACACATCATCTTATTTCTCACCTTAAAATCAACATACTTACAACATACTCTTCCTACTACACACATTCAACATAGCATGCTACGTACTTGACACACTCACAATACATACTTCTTGAGATTATTCGTCGATATGAACTTAACACAATCACAACACATACACAATGTAACACACTTGACACACTCACAACACAATTAATGTGCTTGTGACACATTCTTTCTAGTGCACCATCAATACAAATACAATCAACATATCTACCACCTATAACACTCTTAGCACTTTCACGACATACCTCTCTTACATCACATGACATTGTTTTCTTGTGCGCAATCAACACAAACATCATATATAATCTACACGTCTATAACACACTACACATGTTGCACTCTCATGACATATTTTTCTCGTGTAACCTACTTTACGACAAGAACATTCATGACACATTTATCTCTTGCGCACACACAACATAAAACACATTCAGCACTTACACGACACATCTTTATGCTACATAATCAATATAACACATTACATATTCAATGATACACATCACACACGAACGTGTTAACAATCAGTCTCTTTCGATACGAACATCTTACACAATTTAGTAAAAACTTGAGAAGCATCTTTTGACACATAACATTCTACACTAACGAGTTTAGAATCAATATCCTTCATCAATAATCAAGCAATACAACACATCTTTCACACAACCAATACGACATACTACCCTATGATGCACTCTAGTTCCACGGTCCATACTTGATGTTGATAATCTATACATTTCAAATGTACCTCACCACACACGCTCGTTCAATCACTCACTCACTCATGCATTTCCACTCTATACTTTTCACTTTAATGATCACATCTCTTGAATACATGCATTTTAGACCATTTCTGATGACACACTCTCATTTACGGTTCATTCTTGACTGCTAAGAGGGCATAAATAAATGAACCTCATCTCTTACATACACATCCACTCGGGGGCATGTGGCTCCTATCATTCAATCTACATTCCATTTCGTCTCATCTATAGCATATTACATATCTTGGTCACATTTAGTCTTTCTTACATTTACTTGTTACATGTACATCGTATTACACATGCTAGATAGCTATCGTGTATGTAATTATCTTTATCATACACACATGTGTGTTTAATTTCCTTTCTAGTTGTGATCACAGATTTTACATATCTACACATGCAATACAAATGTTTGGCACAATACCTATTATCAATCCCACAGAGGCTCCTAGGGGCATCCACTTTCCTACACTACATATGTTATTGTTTCATTTTGTTTCATATAACATTACTTTATCGGATTATACATGCCTTGACATACTTTTTTATCTCTCTAACATGGTAACAAGTGCTTCATGTGCAGAATTGTTTGTTAGCGTAGGTATTTACCTTATCTCATGTTCATCTAGGTACTTTATTTACCTTTATTGTATTTACCCTTACCCACTTATGTGTATGGATATTTCTTTTTATTTATTTACATATTAGGGGATATTATCTAGTTGTTAGGTATAGTTATTTCCTTGATCTATGGTATTAACTAGTTCTTTCCCGATCTATGGTATTGACTATATCTTTGATGTCTAGTTCACTCCTAAATCTATGGTCTTGACTAGCTCTTTGATGACTAGTTATTTTCTTGATTTATGGTTTGATCTACGACCTTAAGCTAGTTCTTAGATTGTTATTCTTTTCCTATATAAGTAAGGCCCATTCTCATTGTATTTCAATGAGTTTGAGAATAATATATGATATTGTTGCTCATTTGTTTGCAAAGGTTTATGTAAATTTATTATGGTGAATTACTTTCATCTTATCGATTGTGGTGTTTGATTAGCATTTGTGTTCTTGGCTTGAGTACGATTTGGTTATCATTCATTTTATGGTATTAGAGTAGGAGATTGATGTTGACATTTGTCTGTAAGTTTTGTTTTGCAAGCATTCTTTGTATATTCATATATTCGTTGAAATACTTAGCTCCTTGTCATATGGTATGGTCATATGAGGGCTTAAAGCTTGTTATTCCTACTAATAGGTGATTAACTCCAGATCCCTTTCATTTTATTTGTGTGGTGAAGGCAAGAGCATTTTATTATTCTGTTTTAGTGGCAACTAAAATAAATAGTAGAGCATAATATTGAAAAGCTTGTAACTTTTGATCGGTAACTCAGTCTTAAGTGTCGTTTATTGCAAAAGTGTTTATTTTTAATGCTCTTTCCATTGGAAATATTTATTTTGAGAATCGCACTATAATTATAAAGTGTCATATTCTATAACACACTCATTATAAAGTGCCAAAATTTGGGGGATCTTGTTGCATTATTTGGGGATCTTGTTGCATTGCTTGGTTCTTGCATTTCTTTTGGTGATTTTTGTAGGATGGTGTCTCCTTCTACATTAGATCATGTTGAGCTATTAATAACACATAATTACCACACATAGAAACCAAGAATGGAAATAATAATTAAGCGGAAAGGATTGTGGGCTTTAACTTCTTCTGAACAACCAGTGTTCACTAGAGAATATGAGAAATTTCAGTACCAATGTAAATTTGATGAGTGTATGGGTTTGATAGGAAATTATGTAAGTGACAGTCTTTTGCTTCATTTGGAAAAGTGTGACTCTCTTTTCAAAATATGGGATAAATTGGAGGATTTCTTTAGTAAAGTGGATCATATAAGATCCATGAAACTTAAAATTGAGTTTACCTTTCTTAATCCTAAAGATTTTCCAACAATTATAGACTATCTTACCAAGTTCAAGCATTTGTTGACACAGTTGAAGGGGAGTGGAAGAGATAAGAAAGATGAAGAGTGTGTTTACTTGATTCTATCCAAGTTGAGAGGACCATTTCAAATATTTTCTTCTACCTTTTTCTCTAGCATGGATGCCTTAGGTGACACATTCAAAATGTTTGACTTAGAAACATTTTATGAAAGACTTACAAGAGGAAGAATCCAAATTGTCTCACCTTGAGTCTTCTACCTCTCAAAAGGCATTAGTTGCATCTAATCCTAAGGGCAAGGGAAAACCAAAAAGTAAAACCAAATCCACCCCTTCTCCATCTCAAAGTGATCCTAAACCCAAAGAAAACAACTCTAAACCTAAGGAGTCTTCTAAATCCAAGAATAAGTCTATCCTTTCATGCTCTTTTTGTGGGGGTATTGGTCATGAAGAACATAGGTGTTATAAGTAAATGCAATCCTTAGAGGATGCAGTCAAGAAACAAAAAAATTCTATCTCCACTCCACCTCTTTCTAATCAGCATGGCAAAGCACTTACTTATTGTTGGGAGATCTCATTCACCACTTGCAGAAAATTGAGTTATAGATTTTGGTGCTTCTCATCACATGACTTCTTCCAAGGAGTATTTTGTTTCTCTAGGTTTGAGTTCTACTTCCAAAATTGAGGTTGAAGATTCTTCCTTTCTTTTTGTTGAGGGAAATGTGATATACAACTTAATGGTGGAAGTATCCAAGATGCACTATATGTTCCTAACATCACTACAAATTTTCTTTCTGTATATAAAATTTTTCATTCTAGTCAAGGGAAAACAATGACTTTTACACCACATGGGGAAGAAGTAAGAACTTTGTTGGAGCCTTATTTACTTATTGCTCAAGGTATTGTTGATCGTGGTTCTAGACTATATCACTTTGATGGTTTTGATGACACTTCTTCTATAGGGACAGGATCGGTTTCTTGTGCAGATTCAAATAGTAAGCTTTGGCAAGAAATATTTGGACATCTTAATTACAGATATTTGAAGGATTTGAGCACTCGTGGTATGGTAGATGGTCTTCATAGAGTTTCTTGTCTTTAGCGAGTTTTCTTTGGCTGTGCATTAGGGAAATAACATCAAGATCCATTTCCTAAGAGTTTTTTTAAGAGAGCTTCTTCACCACTTGAGCTTGTGCATAGTGACTCGATGGTTTTTCCAACCACCTCTTTCAATGGAGCTAAGTATGCACTTACCTTTATTGATAATTTCTTGAGGCATACTTGGGTTTATTTTCTCAAGTACAAAAGAGATGTTTTTCACACGTCAAATTATTTAAGGCTTTGGTCGAGAAACAATCTTCTAGTTGCATAAAGAACCTTAAATGCGATAATGGGGGAGTATTTCAAAGCAACGAGTTTTTCGACTTTTTGGCAACTCAAGGCATTATTCACCAAAGCATTTTGTTCCTCATACTCCACAACAAAATGGATTAGTAGAATGGAAGAATAGAACTTTGAAGGAAATGGATAACTGTATGATGCATTCTAGAGATATACCTCGTATCTATTAGGCGAAGTAGTTAATTGTGCTAACTACATTTAGAATCACACACCACATAGAGCACTTGAGCATTTGACTCCAGAGGAAGCTTGGTCCAACACTAAGCCAGATGTCTCATTTTTTTGAGTCTTTGGGAGCCATGCTTGGGCCTTTATGCCAAAGAAGAAAAGAAAAGATTTGGATAAGAAGAGTAAACCCTTGATCTTTATAGGGTATTGTGAGGACATGAGAGCTTATCATCTTTTAGATCCTGATACATATGACGTTATTTTTTGAACATATGTTCAGTTTGATGAGCACTTCACTCCACATGATTCTTCATCTTCTTCCATGCCTCCTTCTTCATCTCATTTTGAGGATCCTTTCTTTGAAGAGATTTATGAGCAGGTTATAGATGTCATTGAGGATCCTATTCCCCGATGTTGTCATTATTCCTAAGTGGGATCATACTACGTTTCTGAGGCAACACCTTTCATACAAGATCTTCCACCCACTAGGCATCATAACACACATTCTACAAGTTTTGAACTTTTGTGTTAGGTAGTTTCTGAGGATCCATAGTCTTTTTCAAAGGCTCATGGGATACAAGAGTGGGATGATGTAATGGCAGCTAAGTATTCTTCTTTGATGAAGAATCATACTTGGGATTTGGTATCTCTTCCTAAATGAAGAAATATGGTTAGGTGTAAGTGGGTATATTGAACCAAATACGCAGTTGATGGGTCCATTGACAAGTATAAGGATCGCCTTGTTGTAAAGGGTTTTTCACAAGTTGAAGGTATTGATTACTCTGAGACTTTTACACCCATTGCCAAAATGGATTATGTATGTCTTGTACTTGTTATTGTTGCATCACAGGGGTGACCCATATACCAGATGGATGTGAAGAGTGCCTTCTTACATGGAGATCTACAAGAGGAAATATACATGGAGCAAACCAATTTGGATTTGTTCGATATTCTTCTCTTGTTTGTAGGCTCAAGGTCTCTCTACGGTCTCAAAAAATCCCCTCGGGCTTGGTATGAGAAGATGGATTCTTTTCTTCTATCTACTAGTTTTGTTTGTTGCCACTCTAATCATATAGTGTATCTCAAAGCATATTGGTGAGGATATTGTGATACTTGTCTTGTATGTTGATGATATGTTACTTACTTGTGGAGCTCTTCTTCCCACATTTAGAGTATTTAGAGGGCCCTTTCTTCATAATTTGACATGATAGATCTTGGGCTATTGCATTATTTCCTTGGTTTGTAGATTTCTCAAATAGATTCAGGGATTCATTTGAGTCAATAAAAGTACAACCATGATCTTCTCAAGCACTTTGATATGGCTGATTACAAGCCAAGTCCATCTCCTTTTCAATTTGGGGTTACTCTTACTTCCACATGTACCACACCACTTTGTGATCCTACATTATATAGGCAATTGGTTGGGAGTCTCATGTACTTGACCCATACTCACCCTGATATTTCATTTGCAATAGGGCTTATATCTTGGTTTACACATTCCCTCATAGTAGTCTTGGCAGCTACCAAAAGAATTTTACGTTTTTTGCGGGGTACTTCCCACTTTGGCCTACACTACACTAAGAGTTCTACTTAGTTGGTTGGGTATACATATTCAGATTGGGAAGGTTTTATTGCTAAGAGGAGTTCCACTTCTAGCTATCTTTTTGTCTTGGTTCTTCTCCAATTGCTTAGGCGTGTAAAAAGCAACAATCTATTGCACTTTCATCTTTAGATATAGAGTATAGGGTAGCGATTACAGTAGTCGGTGATTCTTTAGCTTCGAGTAGTTATTGTGAGTTTAGATTCCCACGAGCATTCACTCGAAGCTGTAGTTTGGTGTGACAACCAAAGTGTAATTCACATTTCTCATAACTTGATTGAGCACCAACAGACCATGCATATCAATATACACATCCACTTCATTCGTCAAAGACACATTGGGATGGATTTCTTTGCTTGGAGTACATTCTAAATCAGCGACGGAGTTGCAGACATCTTTACTAAGCCTTTTGTATCACCTCGCTACCTTGAGTTACGTGGAATGCTTGGGGTTTCTGAAGTTGTTCTTAGGTGTGTTCATGAGAATATCTTCCTTATTCTTCTTCTTCTTCTTCTTATTCTTTCTCTTTCCTTCTTACATGATTCTTTCCTTCTTTTTGGTTCGATAGTCCTTCATGGATATATTGTACATGAGTACATTATTATGCTTAGTTATCAAGACTCATATTGTGGACATGCCACTTCTATTTTGGCCCCTAGCTTCACTTGAGGGGGGGTGTTAGAGTAGGTATTTACCTTAGCTCATGTTCGCCTAGGTACTTTATTTACCTTTATTTTATTTACCCTCACCCACTTGTGTGTGTGGATATTTCTTTTTATTTATTTAGATATTAGGGGGATATTATCTAGTTGTTAGGTATAGTTCTTTCCTTGATCTATGGTATTGACTAGTTATTTCCTTGATCTATAGTATTGACTAGATCCTTGATGTCTAGTTCACTCTTGAATCTATGGTCTTGACTAGTTCTTTGATGACTAGTTATTTCCTTGATTTTTGGCTTGATCTACAACCTTGACTGGTTCTTAGATTGTTATTCCTTGCCTATATAAGCAAGGCCCATTCTCATTGTATTTCATTCAAGTCCATAATAATATATGATATTGTTGCTCATTTTTTTGCAAAGGTTTATGTAAAGTTATTATGGCAAATTACTTTCATCTTATTGATCATGGTGTTTGATTAGCATATGTGTTCTTGGCTTGGTATGATCTAGTTATTGTTCCTTTTATTGTTATGCAAGTATATTGTCTACCTCGGTTATCTATTACATCGTCTACTTTTTCTTGTCATTATTCACTAATATTTGTAGGCTTTTCCCTTTGTCTTGTGTGCACACTTGTCTATTTTTAGTTTCATCGGCCTTAATTGTGTTTTGACATCATGAGTAGTGTCCGTATGTTTACAACCCTCTTTTGCGGTCTACATTGTCTTCTTGCATGTTTACATTATCTTCTTACATCTTATCTTACATATTTTTGTGCTTAGCATACATTACATCTTACACATGCATGTTTGTCTTTGTTTGTGCTAACACTTGTCTCCTAGCCATTGTTTTTGCATATGCCTTGGTTTCTACCAAACACACTCCCTCCCCCCTATAAGGTACACTTTTAGCATAGTGATCGGCTCTCCTTTAGGCCGCATACTCCTTCGAGGATGTCTCATGCACCCTAAATAAGGGGGAGCATTATTTGGGTGAATTAGTCACTCCATATAATGTTATACAGTCATCATAGTTCAAAGCCTGACATAGTCTAGGTACAATATAGTATTTAGTTTCAAGGCTCATAATCAGACTTGGAGTCGTAGCACATCACAACCACAGAGCCCTTTCTAGATGCCTATAACTAGCGGCGATTACATAGAATTTGGTAGTTTAACACGGTCTACAAAAATCCACTCATCAACTTCTACAAGGAACATAGTTCTTAGCATTTCGGCATGCATACACTACACACTTTCACATTGGATCGAATTTTTGAATTTTACACACCATTTTCAATGGTGTTCTACATTGTGGGAATCGGTTAAAGGTTGGAGGATAACACCGGACTTTTCTCCCTACACTTCTTCCATATCATTAGCATGAAATAGCCCAAAAACTCATGACCAGACATAATTGGCATGAGATCACCCAAAAAAATTGTTCTTCTAAAACATCTACAAAATCCTTTTTACACTCTTTCCTCATCACAGATTAGGTGCACATGTTCCTTTTTCACATTTTCAGCATTTTTACATAATTTTTATACGAGATATAGGTGTAGTTTACTACTTGTTCATTATTTTCTTTTGTAAGTTCGTCCGTATGGGAAGCGATAATCAATATCACTCAACATCATTCAACAATTACATACAATAACATTGACATAAAAAAATTAACAATTGTGACATCTACGATATGCGTTTCCACCCTAGGTTTTCCATTCTCATCATCACTTTTACACTTTCTCCTCCTTAGAATCCACACTTCACGCTTTTATAACTCCACACTTTGTCTTTTCCCTCGACACGATCTTTTTGCATCAATCTACATGGTTATTGGGTACGCATCTCTATCTACTTTATGTTACCAAGCTTTCTGATCACTAACATAAAGTGGGGGTAAATGTAGACACAAAATCATGCACTTTGGGTAATTATCTAGTCTTGATTACACACTACTATTCATATGATTCCTAAGTAAGAAAATTGCTAATTAACCCATGTCTTTGGCCACCTTTCTTTGCTTTCTGTTGCCACTTTTGTTCTTGTACCCTTATTTTCTCAGTCTACCTTTTTATATCCCATCATTTATAATCCTGGACACCAGCGTCCATCCAAGATGTCAGCGTCAGGTGCCCTCATCCCCTCTGGGTTCCCCTGACCTCAATATACTTTGTTCACATCTTTTGGGTCCTTTCTATTCATTTCATCATTTTATCTTTTTGGTAGTCGTCCTTTTTAGGGTTGATTACAAAATTCAAGCAAAGGAATCATATAAATATAAATTTATGTGATCATAATAAGGGACCAAGCATTAAGCATTAGCTAGCACCGCCTAAGGTTTCATCCATCAAGCATCTAAGAGCTTAATTACATCCATCTAGCACCATCCAAGGGACACCGGGGTTGGTTATTCTCCATACACTTCATAGGAGGGGAGTTCATTTTATTTCATGCACGAATTTATTACATTTCTTTACATCTAGCTTGCTTTCTCGTTGTCAAGTGCAACAAACACAAGAGCCACCTAGGGCACATTTTCGTACACACACATACAAAACTACATTGGGTCTAATATGTAGTGTAATGATCATTCATAAGATAACCATTATGACAATGGAGATAGTCGACCCCTCATTTTGCATCTTTCTTTTTTAGGATTTGATGTTTATTTGAGGGTTTTAAAGGTCATTGTTTCATTGTAGGTTTCAATGACTTCAACAATCATTGTGAGACCTCATAGTGACGAAAGGAAAACAACGGTGAATAACTAACAACCACACAAAGGATCTTTTCAGAGTATTTCGGTGAGACACGAGGCACCTAGAAACAGGCCTAGGCCGCCCACACAGTGCCCCTATCCCTCTCTCACAGGAGCCCCTGACCTAGGTAGATTGTCAACTCACACATTTTTACGAGGCTCTATATGACACTTCTCCTTCTCTATTCATTTGTTCTACACTTCATACAGATCCAAGAAAAACTTGAATCGGCTAAGGCTTTTACCCTCTCTTTGTAGTTACGATTTCATAATTTCTTTCTTAGCTTACTTCACTTAACTTTTATAATTAATTGTTTATTCATTTACTGTTACAATAACAATCATATTAGGAATATATTATCCCCATTTTTATTAATTAGTATCTATAATTCAGGACCTCCTCTTCATGCCTTCTCAACGTCTGAAGGCATCTTGTTTATGTGAAAGACAAATTTAGTGTCCCTTTCATTTTTCCCTAGAGGGTAAACATCAAAGTCTATATGGTTAATCTAATCCTCAAAAGGAGGCATGATATGTATTAGATGGCCAAGGCCCGATGCTTCAAAAAATTGGATCAATGAGCCTGATATTTCTTCAACAAATCCAAAAAGGAAATATGAGAAAAGGTCTTGTTAAGATATGTGATTAGATCATATTCTCCTACGAGGTTTAGGATCTACCATGAAAGTCATTATGTACTAAGTGATAAATGGGAAGATGATGCAATGTATATTCCACGAGTACAAGTGTTCACATTAACCTTTGGCTATATTTCTAATTCAACCAAACCTACAATTTTCATTTTATTTCTTTAGTCAAGGTTGGGAGCAATTCGAGGGTCATTGGAAATAGAAGCCTCGTGATCATGAGTCACTATAGGAATCCCTTTTTTAACATTTTGAGGGTTAGGTTTCTCATTTTTAGGAAGCTTGGGGAAATGATCTTGATAAATTCCTAATTTTGTGTTTTGGGGTGCAATAGGTCCCATATGAGTGTGATTAGAGCTTCCCCAAGGTTCTCTAAAAACATATCAATGAAAAGTTGGATTTGGTCTTCTAGGAAGTTGAATGAATTTATTACAATCCCTGTAGGAATGAGCATCATGACCAATTACTCAATGAAAGCCATAGTATAAATTGGGATCATAATCCCAAAAATTCTTATTTTGACGTTATCATTGGTTGTAGCTCTAGTTGTTGTTTTGGAGTTGGTTGTTATAGTGGTAGTTCAATGCCCCTTTGACCGGGGTCTGATATTGGTTTTGTCCTTGGGCTTGAACACTGTTGAGGGAGTGCGAATGAAATCAACCGCCTTAATGAGAAAAAGTAGGGTTGTTAATTATTTGGTTATTCATGTTCCCATTATTATTGTTCCCATTATTGGCATTTACTGACATTAGGCTTTTGGGTTGATCGGACACATCATCCGTGGTGGCACCATGGTTCTGGTTTTGTGGACATTGGGTCCTTGGTTATTGCTTGAGTTATTTTTTTAATTTGAAGTGATTTTGTTAGAGGTTACCAACCTCCCATTAGGAACCTACGTCGTACATCCACTATCAATAGCCACTTGGTCAATTTGGAGCGTGCCCTCTAACACTTCCTCATAGCTACGAAGGAAAAATTCTACACTTCCTCTTTTTATCTCGGTTGAGCAAGTGGAGGAAGAGGTCATAGAGTTCTGTTTTATCCATATTTGGTGCACTCGTTGAAGAATAGAGGACATTTCGCCACCTTTGAATAAAGTGGGCAGTAGACTCATTTCATTCTCTCTTAATATTCAATAACTCTCTTATTCTTGTTCATGATGAATTTTTCATATCGAAGGCTTTAATGAATTCATAAACAAGTTTTTTGAAGGAATGTATTGATGCTTCAGGGATTCAGTAATACCAATACAAGAAAATTCCTTCAAGTGTTTTGGGAAATATCTTAGAAACTACCATGTCCCATTGAAATAATTCTCTTATTACGGTATTATAAGCCTTGATTTGGGCATTGGGGTCTCCATAACCTTTGAATTTAGGAAGGTCTAGCAATGGTCATGGAAGCATAAAACCTTGATGAAAGTTAGGAGAAGGAGGAAATATTAGTATTGTGTATCATAAGTATTCGTAGGGATATATGGATCCACTTGGTATTGTGTGAATGGATTGGGAAGAGTGTACATGTGTGGTTTGGGAGACTTGGAGTGTATATGGACATACGGAGGGTAGCACTAGGATATGACCTAATGGGTGTAGCACAAGGAATGTTGCATTTTTGGGTGGAATGGAATTTGAAAATGCACTTCCAACTAACCCTTGTATTGGATTCAAATACACATGGTGAGGAATCATCCATAGCATACCTGATCCCATAAAGAGATCGCTAGGACTAGGAACACCCAAGTAAACCTGTTATGGTAGTTATTGTACTAAATGAACATTAGCAAGAAGGGTGTAATTTTAATTATTTACATAATAAGGGGTTTTATTCTACCTAATTATCTATGTAAGTTACAAAGTTTGGGCTATCCCTAGCTCTTTAATCCTTCCCACTAGTGTCGAAATAACATCATTGGGTGAAGGATGTAGACCTTGCTTAGGTATATTCGACACGTTATTAGGTTAAGAGGTTGTTTGAAACCATCTAGAATTAAAGGATTGAGCTTTAAAATCCCACTTTTATGGTGTCTTTTATATCAAGGCCTCCTGTAGGATAAAAACTCAAAGATATGGGATTTATTAACCCTACATGCCTCACTTACTAATGAACAAAGTCAATTAAACACCTCTTCTAGTTTTTCGCATGCCCACTCTACCTAGAAGTGGATTTTCACCTTTTCCAACCTTTCACCCCTAAATTCTTCTCTAGAAAATGGTTCTACTGGGGGATTCAGCCATGCTTCCTACTGAATATACAATAATTATTGGAAATTGTTTAGAGATGATATTCTCTTTCATATTTGGAAAGATTAAAAAAATCTTGTTTTAACAACATAGCTATGGATAGATATTTCCTTATGACTAATAAAATTATTTTGATATCAATGTTGTGTTTCAAATCCATGTGTAAATAGAGAAAGTATTCCTAAATGTGAAACACCTTCAATCCCTGCACTTGCATTGGGTTAATGCCTCATACACTATCAATTGGGGTCCTCCTAACTCATTGTACCATCATTTTTCCTCATAGGATTATGGTGAGACTTACACATGTGTGGCTCTAGAAGTTAGTGAAGCTCCTCTCCCCAACACCGCCACTCCTCCCAAGTCTCAACATTTTTCTCTCACCCATAGTGGAAAATTATTTGATTAGATTGACAATACTAGAAGCAGTGGTGGAAGTAGGTTGGGTTTCCCCTCTCATGGGAAATTCCCATGTCAGCACTAGTCGTCTCTCCCAACCACCATGACAACCTACTGAAGGAAAAAAGTAGTAATAGCAACATGATGGATGGGATCACATCACTGACACATCTCACCCCTCTATCACAATTGATTAGGGGATAAGCTAGATAGTCTTCCGCCTCCTCTTTTGAACACCATGTCCTCTGCGGTGTAGTTTTGTGGGCCTCTTTGTTCTTTTAAACCTTTTATTTTGTGCACCTTTTTTCGTTTAAAAGCGCATTGTTTTTGTAATTATTAGGTTTTGACACCCTTATGAGGTGAGATGGGTTTTTCTCGAGGTCTTCTTGACTTAATTTGATAATAATTATGGATTTTGACCTATTCCGTTCATTTTTTTGTATGATAAGTGGTGTACTATATCTTTTATTATATATAAAAGTGTGCTTTGAACAATTAAAAAAGCATGTTGATCTTAGGTGGTCTATATCATTTACACCAACAACTTTCATATTGTACTCATGCAAAGATTCAAAATGTGAGTCACCCACCTATTCACTTTTAGGGTTGAATAAAATGGTTATCAAGGCTTTGAAGCTCATCAAAATGTAACTAGAACTCTTAAAAGTAATTAATTGAACCTATGATTTCTTTTCCTTATCTAAGATGTTTAGGATATGATTTAACATTCAATGTGCAAAGAAATATTATTCCCTCAAGTAGTCTCTACATACTAGATTGAAATTTTATTATCATTAAGAGGCCTTATTATGAGAAGAGTATCGTTGCCAAGTTCAAAGCTTGAGGACATTGTGAAGCTTAATGCCCATATTCAAAGTAATTTATGAATCTAATTCTTATGCTCTCAAAATCAATTATGTGTTTGTGTAAAGTTCATCTACTTTATATTTAATGCATTTGTAAGACCTGTCAAAGGTAATGCTCCACAAAATTGAAGCACATATTGATTCCTCAATATATTTTTATCATTGTTACAATAATAATAATAATAATAATAATAATAATTAATATACTTACACAATGATGTTTTTAAATATCCTTCATGCCGATAATAAAGAGGAAGATTTTATAGATTCCAAATGCAAAATGATGTTTACGTCTCCAAGAACATGTTAAAATTGTGATCTATGATTTTATGAATACCCTTACTCTATTATAGAACCATAAACCCATTTATTAATAATGTCATATGATTTTGGTGATTTAAAAATCACAACTAAAAAACCCCATAACATAAGACAAAATAGCAATGTCATCCTACACTAGATTGCTAAATTTCAAAACTCTATTATTTTAGGTTTATAAGAGTTGGAAAACTTTATTTGAATTTATATACTATGATTGTACGTAAAATGTACATTGTGAATGTTGAAAGGGATATAGTGAAGAAGTGAAACCAGATGAAGAGAAATGAAGGGGAAGGAAGAGGGGTGTAGAAAATGGGCATTTGAGGGTGGAGAAGTGGATGGGAAAGGAAAGAAGAATCGAGGAGACAATGTGAAAATATATGAAATACGAAGAGCACGACATGTTTGGTAATCATAAAAGGATAAAACCCATCTTTGATAGATGTCGCAGAAAATGTAGAGGGAGATACAAGAAAATGCAAGAAGCGGATGAAAAATGTTGTCGAAATGTGAATACTTGATTGAATTTGCATATGTTGACTTCATTCGCTAAGTTAGAGAAATTGTAAAAGTAAGGGGAATTTGAATGCATGTTATACGAGGGAAGCGTTAGGGGTGGGAATACGTGGAGTAGTCACATTAATGATGAGGATACTAAAGTATTCACGTAAGTACAATTTGCAAGTAGAGGGGAAAAATAAAAAAGAAAAGAAAATGTTCATGGAACCTTCTTTACTGATGAGCACTTATTACGAACTTTCTAGCCTCTGTATCTAGTCATAAGGTCAAGCAATTCTAGGGAGTAGATGCATGTCCATGTATCGATAATTAACACCTTCCAATGATTGGTCATATGAGCCAAAGGTAGATTAAGGTTGTGGATTGCATGCCCCACACGTTTTCCACATATCATATTGTTCCTACCCAAGTAATATATGTTATCTATGCTCCACTTAAGCACTTCAAGCTCACAAAGAGGACAAAATAAAATTTTGGGAAACTCAAAAAATTTAAGCGTTCGGAAAAGTGGAGCACATAATAGATATTATTTAGGCAGGAACAATATAAGTCATGGTGATCCACTTCCCTTTCAGTTTCAAGCTCAAGTAAATGCATGATAATATGGTGCATGAAGGGATGATTTTGCCCCCTTGATTTAGTGCAGTTCTGAAACACACACTTCAGGGGCTTGAAAAGCTTGGATAAATATTAAAGGCTTATCCATATTTGTGCGAGAAAATGTAGATGAAAATAAAGGCTTCTTGTAGAAATTCCATGGAGGAAGAGAAATAGGGGTTAAACTCAAATAAAGCTTACGATCGCATGGCTTTACATGTGATTGTTATTTATTTATTTTTATTGAATTGTTTCTTTTAGGTCTATTCGATTATGGTTCTTTTATTGAATGGAAAAGAACAAAAACAAAAGAAAATCAAAACATCAGCACCGTCGTGATGACCAAAATGTACTTTGATGGCCCGATCTCATGCATGTCATTTTTGCAAGTAATTATAGACAAAAAATCAAAGCTTCTTCTAGAATTTTTAAAGGGGGTTAGAACTAGGGGATAAACTCTAATGAAGCTTACGATGACACCTCAAACCTTTCTTTCGACCCATATATCTAGAGCTCTATACTCCAACCCATACTCTATATTGATATGGAAAACATTGTGTACTAGATATAGCATCATATGAGTGTTATTTATTTTTTAATCATTTCTTTCAGGTCTAAACAACTTTGGTTCTTTTATTGAACATAACAAAATAAAATCAAAAAGACAAAAACATTCGCTTTGTCACCAATGACTAGAATTTCGATCCCACAATGTCTTTTTAACAAAGTCTCATACATGACATGCGTGAGTAGATAGAAAGAATCTAGTGCACAACTCAGATTATAGACAAGATCGTTTATATGGTCTATCATGTGGATAGTGGAAATTACAATATGTTGTCAAATCCCCCGGGCTTTTTACTTGTAAACACACCTTTCGACGTAAATATCTAAAATTATTTTGTTGGATACTTATATTGTTTGTATAGAGAGTTTTGTAATTTCCCTTCGTGGGAATATTTTTCATCAACCATGTTTTAAAACTTTGTATTTATTTTTTTACATCGAATGGGATACCTTATTTAATGCCTATGGACAACCACCTACTGTGGCATTAGCTACAGGACACATGCATGCTATCTAAATTAATGTGGCTTGTGAAGTCTTGGATGCCACTTGACTAGATAAGATGAACAACATGTGAAGGAGATAGTGACGACACCCTAGAGGACATAGGAAAGTGCCATCAAAGTGTACCAAGGATTATGATCACTGGAAGATATATTGCAACAACACTTTAATGTACATACATGATAGTATATGTGGACCTTCACATATGGGTAAAACCGAGAAAAATTAGTGTCTAAAATAGAAAACGAAAAGTAAAAAAGTCTCCATTAGGTTCATGTTTTCCAGAGGATTGTGCCCCTTCGATTTGGTTTGGTTTGGCTCCACACACCCAAGGATTAAATTTGATGTCTATTTAAACATTTTTGTGTTTTTAAACACAAAAAATAACCAAATTATTTGTTTACCGTATCAAAGTCCACTATAAAATCAAAAGTTTCAAAATATATATATATATATATGGACTAGACCTAAAGTCCCACATGCATCACCACGCAAGGAAAAATTAAAACATAACACATTTTTATTTATTTTTGAATTACCTATGATAGCTTAGGTACTTTATGCAAAAAAAAATTAGGGTTTGTAGAGTTAGTACACATTTTAAAAAAATTATGGGCATAGATAAGATTGTTGTTGCAAAGATATGATTTGAATCATATAGTTTCATAAGTATTTGTTTCTCCATGTATTTAACTTCAAAATAAAATTTGAGTGGGAAAAATCAACCCATGTGAAACAAACCCACCAACTGGGTTAACCGCTTTCAAAACCCAAAGCGAACGTGGAGAGTGACATCATCTAAATGACCTTTCACACTTGTCATTTTCCTTGCATAATAATACAAGCCCTTTATTTGAGATCCAGAGGCGTTAACCATTCTGAAACCCCAAGTTAACTTTGTAAATTTAGCATTAATTAGATAAACGGAGATAAGAATTAAATTAAAAAGAAATAAGCGAGAAGGGAGATGTGCTGTCGTAGCTCTCGCTAATAGTCATCCTAAAATCAACACCATTATGGGTTAAATCAAACCTACACATGGAGATAAATCTGTAAGTTAAAGGGAATCTTAGTTTCTTCCCGGAGGCTTTTCATCACTTGCAAAAGCAACTCATCTATAACGGTACTATTAGGACCATCACCATCCTCACCGTCAAGAAATCCGATAAGATGTCATGATGCAAATGCTTTTCAGATTCGATCATCATGATAATAAGTGCCTCAAAGCTAATGACATTTTGTGATTGGTGGCGCTTATGCCTAATCTCAGTCTCAACCACACAAGTGGCCATCACTCTTAGAGATGCCACAGTCAGTCCATAGTCGAATACGATAATTCAAACTATATACATTTTTGAGTTGGTATGGAGAAAAAGTAATGTCATTGTCGATGGAAGCTTCAAACATCAATAGAATTTCTATGAGATTCGGAATGTACAGCGGGAATGAGGCATAGTAAAAATTGATTAGGTTGCTGACATATTAACCATAGATAATCTTGGGTAGAGAACAACTACATACATTGCCTTGGTTCTTTGTGGATCTTTGCCTCACATGTCAATGAGATGAGGTGCTAATCCCATTTTGAAATGCCTTTCGGCGTAATTAAAGTGACCTCTACCATATATTGTGCACTTTCATCAAGTATCACCCTATGTTCCAAGCCAATGTAGTTTAATCTTCTATAATAAAAGTTAACCTAGTCACATGTCTAAAATTACTTAAACTACTGAGGGCCTTTTCTTGCACGGCTCATTACCCTTCATATGTATATGTAGTTTTCTCTAATTGCTTCAAGATTGCATCCTTGAAAACACTTACCACACTAAATGGATTGTAACTACATGGTGAAATATATAATTGTGTTTCACTTTTTGCCACTTTTTGTTCCACCAACAAAATATGTCTCACTGACCAAAACTTGAAAATGGCCAAACATGTATTTTTAAGAGCTTAAATATACAAGGTGCGATGCATTTACAATTTCCTTAATTAAATTACTAGTTCGGTTTTAAAATATTTTTGGCCCCCAAATGGGACTTATATGCTTTGACCCGATAATGATTGTTGATTCATCACGCTACGATAATTTTATATAGTCATTAGATATAGTTTTCTCAACTAGATTTTCCTATATATAAGCCTTGATCTTGACTTTTTTATGTTACTTTACACTTTTTTAAATGGGTGGCGTAGTTTGTTAACTAATTTCCTCATAAAAAGAACTTCTATATATCTTAAGCAACTTAATCACGGGGATTATTATTAAGATACGAGTTGTAACTTCTACACATCTTAGAGTACAATTCAAATTCAATTATGTTTTTAGGTCTTATCAAGTTCTAATTTTATGAGTTGATAGACAAAGATGTTGGAGAGCGAGGGGGTTAAGCCTTAGGCGATTAGGCGATTGCCTAAGGTGCGGATGAGTAGTTAGGGGTGCCTAAATTTAAAGATTTTCATTATTTTTGGCTATTATTAGAACTTAACATTAATTTTTTACTTGAAGTCAATATTAATTACTTTTTTATTGATATTATTATAAAGTAACATAAATTTCACGCATACACATAAAAATGTACTATAATATTTTTGCAAGTAAAAATACATATGCATATTTTTAAGCTCATACAATATTGTTAGTATTGTTACTCATTCTCTAATGTAACTCTAAATAATTCAGGTGTGTAATTTTTTCTTAGAAAAGGTTCGTGTATTTTTATAATGTCACTAGTGTAGCTAGTAGAGGCAAGTATAATTGAAGGAAATAATTATTTAATTCTCTATTCCTAATGTATTGGGGGAAATGTTTTTTTTTATGGAGGAATTAGTAAGCTTGGTCCAAATACCACTCTTCACAAAACCATGGGAGCTACCTAAGAATTTTATTGCTTTGCAAAAAATGGTGCTTTGTTTAGTTTTGAGTCCCATCACCTACTTGATATTGGTAAATAAGGCAGTATGAACATTGTATTAAATATTATATTTGTTACATTCTGAGCACCTCTATGATTAATTTTCTCAATCCATGGATTATTACTTGTCCTTATTTGATAATTTTATAGGATATTTTTATTCCTTTTGTATACCAATTTCTCTAAATTAGTGATTTATTATGATCCTTATGAAAATTTTAAAATATGATAATGTATATAGCTTTTATTTATTTATTTGATGGAAAAATAAATAAATAAAATTATAAGAAAAGAGCGTCCACTTGATTATTGCTTAGGGCGCTCAAAACCTTTAATCCGACTCTAGTTGGAGGATATCACACATTCAATTTAAAAATTCAATGGATAAAGATGTTATCTAGGATATACATATGATATGTTCCCGATAAGAAAGAGCCAATATCAAAGACATCCAAAGTTAACAAATGTATTTACCACTTTGGACTTTTGAATTCTAGCCTCTTTCCCCGATAGTAAACCTTTTGGAGCATGTAATTCTCTAATAGTCTCATTTGTGTGAGAGTGCTATTGATATGAGATTAACTTGATAAAAGTTCTCAATCATGTATTTGTGTGAACTAATTGAAGGCTTGTATGCAAAACCTAGTTGTATAATGATATTTTCTTTAAAAGAAAGTTTGTCTCGATTAATCATAGGTATCTAGTTATCAAATTGTGAAATCAATATATTAAAAAAAAAAAAAAACATATATATTTGTGTGTGTGTGAGCACGCATACTATAAAAGTAGGTCACTTCTCTTGTTAACCTAAATTCAAATTTTAAGGAGCAACTTATCACATATAAAATCAATAGTATATGATAACGTAGATTCATATTCCCTTGTTCCTCTCACCTAAATAAGGAATACTTCTATAGTGTTAACTTTTCGAACAATTAGGACAAATAGGCTAAGTGGCATTGAATCCACCATCAAATAATAATAAATAAGGAATACTTTCTAGTTACACCGGAGGTGTCTCTCTTTGAGGATGCCCTTGTTGGAATGTGTCAAATTCCGGTGAGCTTTTTCCGGCTACCCTATTCCAATCGTCTTGCTGTTTACACACATGTTTTTCATTTTTTCCTTTTTAATATTCTCCATTGGCAGACAAAAATCTTGCACATCCAATGTAACTTGCAACTCATGTGCAATTACTAGTGTTAACTACTCTGTAGTGGGACAACTTTAAAGTGTCAAAAATTACAAGGAATGTACCCAAATTATTGTATGGTTGGAGTGAATTCTTGTATTCTTAGTCAGAGAGACCTTCGATCCGGATGGCCCATGGTTTACCGAGATGAGTGATGCGAAATGCTTTAAAAGGCACCTTTGAATTGATTCCCGTATATTATTTACATATTCTTTACATATCACCCTCATAAACCACGTTCAAAGATTGAGGAGAAATGCGTAGATGTCAAATTTCAAAACATTAATGGTGCATGGCTTTTTATTTTTATTTTTATTTTTAATAACATAAATAAATGATAACTCGAGATGATACTTTTATATTTTTATTAATAACATGATTAAGTATCAACTAGAAATGATAATTAAAATAATATTGTTGTGCTCGCTTAGAATAGTCATTATTGCATTATAAAAACATCATTTCCATATATTTCCCGATTTCAAATTTATTTTTGCTAACTCATCCTTTTCTTTTATTTAATATTATTCTATTGTATAGTTATTTTGAATAATTTTATACGAAAAAATATTGATATATATTATTAAAATCGTCATTTTTAAAATAGATTTTAGGCTCATTGGTGATGGATACCCTCAATTTAGTTATACCACGATGTTAGACTTAACAAAATCTTTCAAAAAAAAAAAAAAAAAAAGACTCCAAAGTCCATTATAACTGAGATATCTAAACTTTTCAAATGCCTTTGCAAAGTAAAAACTAAAATTGTCATAAAGGATCAAATAGACATCAAATTTAAGGTTTGCAATTGATTTTTATCCACAAACATTAGAACTAGTAACACCCACATGTGTAATTATGAGATGTTTATGGACATAATAAAGGTTAGTGCATATTTTTATGTATAGTTGATTTAGTTTAAATTAAATAATATTGGTCCTATTGTTGACTTTCAACTTCCTCAATCTCTATATTTGTGAATCTCCATCTTTTATTGAATTGTCTTATGCTTTGATCCCCTTTAAAGTTTTGGACCACCTTTGTCCTCTTCTTTAACCCTTTTAAGGTCTTAGCCATTAGAAGTCACTTTAGATACTAATACTATTAAATTTGAATTCAAACATTACCTACTAGTATAAATTTATTTCTAAAAATATTGATCAAAAGATATCAATCTCAAGGCATTTATCTTAGATTTTCACATACTACATTGATTAACATAAAATGTCATTACCTTATCAAGTAAATTTCTCAAGTTACCTAGTGATAAATGGTCTCGATATAAAGCACTAACAAGGTTGTTGACTATCTTGCTAATCTTGGAATTGATCTCAATTCATAAATGAAAATATAATTAGTATGCTTTGACTTAAGGATTTAAACATGTAAGTAGGAGAAATAATTAAACAAGATGGGCGTGTCACATCAAATCAAGTGATGGGAACGAAGCTCAAAGCCGTTGTCCTCGTAATGAAGACAAGTTTTTACACGTATCTCTATCCACACAATTTCATTATTTCTATATGTACTTGCTTTGGGCAAGAATTATTTCAACATGTGTGAGGGGTTTTATAAGCTTTGACATCCCATTTATCTATTCATTCGGCTTTGGCAATTTGATTGAGAAGCTCTCACAGTTTTGCGGTGGAAGCGATAGAGAAAGGGAAAAGTGTGGCAGGGCAGCGAGGAGGAAAGGTGAGGAAAGGTGACAACAAATAATACGGTTCATGAAATGTAGGATAATCTTGTTCACAAGTACTCCATTAACGATGTGCACCATTCCTTCCTTGGGTTGGTAAATGATCTAAAATTACAACACCTTTTGAATAAGGGATGCTTATTAGATAAGGGCACAAGAATCGCAACTAAAGAGGCTATGGAGTTTTGGCAGAAGACTTTGATCACTAGGGTGAAGGACCCTAGACTACTCCGATGGATGTCTACAAACCTTATGTGTACTCGGTTTTGAATTGGCTAGGGAGCACGATCGCGGTGGAAGAGATGGTTAAGGCCATGGGCGACCCCAGATGATCCTCTTCTCGGTTTGACACTTTGAAAATGGTGCAGATAATTGGGGTTCGGGGCTTTGTCCTCCTGGGGGCGAGTAATTCCTTTGTTATTCATGAGGATATGGAGCAACTCGGGTTTGACATTAGGCTTCGAATGGGCGGGATTTGGATGTTTTTAAGGTGCAATATTTGGAAAGTATTTCTAGAGGAAATACATTGGATGCCATTTATACCACTCTAGGAATCCCCACAAATAAATATTCAATATTCTAAGTTGGTGGAATCAATTGTAGCTTTGATAATTGAGGAAGAAGCCAGAGATGCTAAAAAACCAACAGTTATGGTCTCTAACTCCTCGAAGGAGGACGATATCTAGTCTTGGGTCTATTATTTCAGGTTTCTTTTAAATTTTGTTAAATTACCTTAGTCTTTTTATATCCCCATCATCGTAGGTGGTGAAAAACTTGAACTTATACTTGGTTTTAAGGTCTTTTGTGTAAATATTTTAAATGGTGAGGCTGGTATCTCTTTTTTTACTTATAAAAAAATGGTCCCAATCTAGTTGTATCGATATATCGGGCTTGAAAAAATTGGAAACAAAGGGATCAAAATCTCTCGTATGGCTAAGATGTTATGGTTTTCGATCAAATTATTCAAGTAAAATGAAAAAAGTTATAAGTGATGGTAAAATGGACATCAAACTTCAATGTTGAAATTTTATTGTGATGGTCAAATAGATGTCAAATTTAAGGTTGAGAATTCCTTTTGATAGTCAAATGGATGTTAAATTTAATATTGACCATTAATTATTAACATTGAACAACTCATAAACATTACTGATCCACCACCCTTATCCTCGTTGTCATTGTAGGATGCTTACTAATGTAATAAATAAACAAGTTATATACTTTGTTTGATCGTGAGGTAATCCTTGGAGAATTGTCATTATTTGAGCTATTTTTTTATAAAGCATTATTGGATCCCTTATTGAATTCATCCACGTTATGTAATTTCTATTTATCTACATCTTTATTATCTTTATGAGGTCTCATGATTAGATGGCGAGTTAGTTCATGCTAGTCACTAACTCTAACACATGCCCCTAAAACTTTCCTTATCCACTTCTAGACCTCAAGTGTTGCATTGTGTGAATTTAAGGCAAAGAAGTGGAGTTATATTTATGACATTGTACAAATGAGATAAGATCCTTCATGTCTCGTAACTCTCTTCCATCTTTATCTATGTTTAATTATGTAATTCTATTAGGTGTTGTTTAATGTGATGTTATGGGTTTTATAAAGATTAATTTGAGATAGGGATATTATTATATTTATATTTTCGTTAACTTGTATACTTAATATAATATTTTATATTGTAACACCATATATTGCTAGCATATTTTATCAATCATATGTGTTGTTTACATATTTTATCACTCATATGTGTTGCGTTCATATTTTAGTGTTCAAAGAAACTTGATTATGTTTCTTTATGGTTATTTCTTTATACTGTTATGATATCCTCACACACATAGTCCCTACCATGCCCATCTCCCATTCCCACTCATCATCACCTACCTCTGACTTCTATAAGTATCCTCCCACCATTGACACTCCTTCCTCTTATTATAATTCTATTATTTGTTATGTTATCCTCACACACATAGTCCCTTCCACGCTCGTCTCCCAATCCCACTCATTTTCACCCATCTAGAAATTCCTACATGTAGACTCCCACCATTATGCATCCTCTTCTTTATCTATCACCCCTTTATTATAATCAAATTCCCTATCATTTTTCACTCTTTCAATCATGTCTTCCATAAAATAACCATGTTCTCATATGATTCTCCATCATCTCATCAATTCTATTTTTGTGCCCATATACATCCCTACTACAATCTCCACTTTGTTGGAAATATTAAGCTTGTATCATATATTTTATTCACACACACACACACACACACACACACACACACACACACACACACAAAATAATGGTTTATTATGATCATATGATTTAGGATACACATTCTTATCACTTCTAATTGATTCTCAATCACACACACACACACACACACACACACACAATCTTAGGATACACATTCTTATCACTTCTAATTGATTCTATCTTGTACTATCTACATGGGTGTTAAACTAATCACCCAAAAACTTGCTTAAATAGTTTTAAATAATAATTAATCATTTAAACCTATCTCCTTGACTTATTTATTCACTTCACTAAGTATAACAATAATGATATGGTGTAAAGCTAAATCCTAAAATTCCCTACCCTTATTACATCATAGTCCTAAAAGTGGGAGAGAATTGTGTTTTCATATGAATTGGGACATATGCATAGTCAAACACAATTACAATCACTTGATGAACGAAGACATACACTTTAATTTATCCAAAAACATAAAAATGTATGGATAAGGACATACTTTGTAGTCCATCAACACACGTGTAAACATGGACACACTTAATTGTTAATAACATAGCACTATATGTAGGAGTGAGCCTCATGCTTGTATAAACATGGAAAAACTCAAATTTTAATAACACCATATGTGAAGAGGGGCACATTAAACTATTTTCCAAACATGGTAGTGGGACTAAGCCTTCTTGTGCATATATTTACCTAAACATGCACACAATCAAACTACTCACAAAAGAATGAGTGAATAGGGACACATTCAAATATTTACCAAAAGTAACAGTTTAATTGGGCCTCATTGTGTTTTCTTAATGGGAAATGGCCTTACTAAGAAAGCTGTAAAAAAATAGTAATGAGATTGGGCCTTACTACACCTACTTGGTGGGAATTATGCCTCTCTTATCAACATCATCAAGTGTGTGTAGTATGAGCACAATTTTCTTCGGGACCTTCACTTTGGTAATCACCATTTTTAGATTTTTCCCAAACAAATTATGCTTTATAATATTTTCCGTGTTAGTGACCTATTTGATGTGGGAAGTTTGATCATTAATTTTTTTTCAACAAAACTTGTCTTTTACATGGAAAAAAGGCCCTCAATCCCTCCCAATCAAAAAATTCTTGTAAGAATGTTAGACACCACCAATAGTGCGACCCTTAACTTATGGATTTAGTTTATATGGATACATTAAAAATGCTTTTGTAAAAAAACTTAAAACTCACTTTTCATGAGAGAGGAAAATTGAGCTCTTAGATGATTTACAATGTTGTTTTGCTCATGGTGGAAAAAATCATCCAAATTAGTCCCTAAGCCAAAAGTTATAGAATTAATTTGATCCATAATCTTCCAAGCTAAAATATTTAATAATGTTTTTGATATTTTAAAATTATAAAGATGTTTATTAAATATTAAAGAAAAAGAACTAAAAACTAATACGTTTTCATCAATATTTATAAAATGAAAACTTTATGATAAGAAAATTTTATGTTGTGCCTTTTTAGGAACTTGGTTTTGGTGGTCACTACCTTCTTTTACTCCATGTCTATTGTTATAGCCTTTGATGGACACTTGGTTTTATGATGTTCATTACATTATTTTACGTTGTGCCTATTGTCACAACTTTATTATTTTATGCCATAATTTCAAATATATACCTCAACATGTTTCAAAATGATATGTATTCCTTCACACCACTTCTTGCAAAATTTATAAGGTTTTTTTAATTATTTTATAGTACTACAAATTATCACACCACCCATAACAAAAAACAATCATAGTTCTATAATATAAAAATTAGATGCCTCACTCCTTAAAATTCTCTTTATGAATTTACGTTGTTTTTGTATTTTGTATTTTTCCTTTGTTGTAATAATACCTTATGTACGAATGTCAATCCATACTAGACACCTCTTCAAGGATTCGGGCTTCAAATCTTACTCTTAATATGCACTACACTTCTAACACTACCATTTTAGATGTTTTATATTACATTATTCTATTGTTGATTCTTTTATCATTAAAGGTATAGTAAAATTCCCTCAAAAAAACTCTTACATGACTTTGTATATATTTGTGTTATATACACTCAAAATTTTAATTCACTCTTTGACACTAATGGTTTTGACAATACACTTTTGCTAAAATAAACACAACCTTTCCATTCCCACTTAATACATTTTGAGGTCTTTTGTATAGCTTGTTTATCCTTGCACACTAATATGTTGACATATTACGAGAGTACAATACACAAAATCCATATGCTAGCTCATCCTAACATGATACAAACTTCACTTGGCATGTTTTCATCCCGATCAAGACCATACAATTTAGTTAGGAATTTATGTTTGGTCCTTACCTATCTTTATGATTCGGTATCAACGTATCCTCCATCTTTGTTTTCAATTCAACATTTTCTAAGGGTCTTTTACTCCCTCTCATTCATCCTTTCTTCAATAATTCATTTTTAGAAACCTATATAAGCAAGATAATACTACCTCATTTGCTAATGCAGGAATCCTATGGCACTACATTGAAACACTCACTTATAACACTTACAAAAAGGCACCCAAGGCTCCTATATCTTACAAAATATCATCTATATTCATTAGGAAACAATATCTATAGGTCCAAAGCTTCTTAGAAGGTCAAGATATCAATATCTCTCATCTACAAACACTCAAACATATCTCTACCAATAATTTTAGCAAGATCCAAACTCATATCAAGCATTGTTAAAGAGGTTTCCAAAACTACTTACATTCATTCAAATATCACTTGTTAGGTGTAGAACAACATGTGGTTTGAGGCATCTTAGACTAGTGCCAACATTAACGGCGCATGTGGGTGACCACAATGCAAATAATGTTTATTTTCTAGCGTTTCCCATCCATAGCTATGGTTTGATATCATGTTTATAATATTTAAATAGCTTCACAACATGACCGCCAACTAGGGTTTGACAACAACAAACATTTCCAGGCATGTAACAATCTTGAAAGTTATATAGACAAAGACCAAGCTGGTCCAAGACCATGTAGAAGGGTTAAGACCGTACATATAGTCTTAGAAAAAGTGTACGTTCCTGTCCTAGATCAGTTTCTAGTCACAATACCTAAAACAAAGCATCACCAGGTTCATATGTCCTTGTTTCAGTATTGTACACTCCCAGAATCTCCCAGATCCATCTTTAATCAGCTAATTACATTCATTCTCTTATTTTTTTCATGTTTTTAGCATATCTTTTAAACATTAAACGTGTTGTTATGATATTGTACAATTAATGAGATGGAAATTAATTAATCAGAATAACCCCATGTAGCTCCTCTTACATCCTTTAGTGTACCTAAATCACTAAATTTTAGATTTCACATAATCTAATAAGGGTGTAAACATGTGTATTTATATGGCTCTACACAATATTAAAAACAATAATAAATTATCAAGAACCTTCTTATATTTCTCATACAACACTAGATATGGCTCAAGATAACTACCACTCAGGGGAACTATTTCTAGTCGAACAAATTTCTTGTATTTAGAATTTATGTTCCTTCTCACTCTCACATGATCTTAGCTCTCGTATACTCCAATATCAAATGTTAGAAACATTAATCCTACGAGAAAATAATTTACTCATTCATGTCAAAGAGTATAATACATTCAAAGGTTTATTGTGAACCTAGATTATTTAGGTACAAATACTCATGATTTACGCCTAATTCTCAACCTCACACCTATCTACATGGGTGTTAAACTAATCATCAAACAACATATTAACTTAATTTTAATATTAACTATTTATTTAAAAACATTTCTATGTAGCTTATTTATTGACTTGAAACAAGTGTATTGATAATACTATGGCATAATATTTAATCCCTAACACATTAGTGTACCCACTCGCACCACAAATTCTTGAACCTATGACCAAACACAACCTCAATCACCTTTTATCATGTTGTTCCCACTTGATCCTCATCCCAACCATATTCTTACATTGCATCCTTGTGTATAACTTGTATATTGTAATTGCAGGTCACATGTTTATATTGTCCCTCCTCAACTTTACTTATTCATTGATGGTGACCATCACGGTTTGATTCATTTATTAGTTTCATTAATTATTTGTAATTATGTACTATTTTATGGTTAATTCATTTTGATTTACATCCTTATATATCCTCTACCAACATTCCTACCCTAGTTAATTTATTTCTTCAATTCTTACAAACCACATGCTATCCTAAAATTTCAAGTATCCATGATTTAAATGATCCATGTTTGTGTATTATACTTTATCTAAGCCTTGGCTTATCTATCAACAATTCAAATTTTGATGTATTTTAATTAAATTAAGCCCTTGAATTTTCCTTCAACATATAAATTGGTAGTACATGATGATGTGTTATGATGTGAAACATATAATGCAAAGCAAGGTTAGAGATCGAAAAGTGGGAGTCCCATCACAAGATGAAAATAATTAAAGTACTCTAAAAATATCTCACTAGCTCATATACTTATAGTGCATGCAACAAAATTATTATATCATAGATCAAACTATAATACCAATGAAAAGATATATATCTTTAAGTTTTTAAGTAATCATCCAATTATAAGGACATGCTCTATAAATATTTAGAAGAAATTATAATACTTAGTGATACCTAACCATTTAGCTTTATGATATTTGGCTTACTTAAAATATGGTAGAGATAATTTATTTCTTCAAAATGAAAATCCCTTGAAAAAAGTTGTGGATAAAAACCTACCTTTATTTGTCTATTTTTTTATGTAACTATTTGAATCAACAAAGTAGTTGTGGATAGTGGTTCGGGATTAAATATTTGAAGTTTATCTTTCTTGACAAATGGGTGATAAGTAGAGATGTCTTGGGTAGATCGACCATGATTATAGCATGGTTTGATGATGAAAAAGATCCCTTGACACAATTTACTTTTCATTATCTTAAAGGCCAAAATTATATAAACCATGTGTCATGTCTTACTAAGCTATGTGAATTATAATATATCACTTGAAGACATTGGACTCGTGTTATGGGTGTTGTACATTCCACTTTGCATAAATTATTACAATTCATTTATGGAGATACCAATTGTTCAATACCAGTGGATGATATCCTTTATAATATTGCAAAGTTATTAATCCTCAAAAGATCCTTCTACCCCATTCACATGAAATTTGAGAAAAAATTGTTAAATTTGAGAAAAATTGTTAAGACTACATATCAAATTCATGGTGGTGAGGATCAAATTTTCAGCTCAAAGAATGTAGTGATACCAAATAGTAAAATGAAAATGCTAAATATGAAATAGATGACATTAATAAATTATTGGGTTAGTTGAATTTCACTTTAATAATTCTAGGAGAGTACACACCAAATATATATGTGCTCGACATTAGATCCCTATGTCTAGGCTCTAGAGATTACAAAAAGCTAGACATTACTTTTTTTAGAAACAAAGCCAACCTGAAAAGGTAAAGAAACTAATACCAAATCAATGTTATTATAGAAAATATCAACACTAGCCTAACACAAACTAATTTGGAAAAATATGGTTTTGAATTGAGATGTTTTAAAATATGTGGTAAAAAGTTAAAGGACTTGGAAAAGGATAGCAAGGTAGAAGAGTATAAATGATTCCCACTAATCATCCAAATATGTAAAAATTGGTTAATAAGATGATATGCTTGAATTCTTATCAATGTTTAACATATAACACAAGGGTATGGTAAAAAAAAAATTGTGGTGCATAATGAGATACCATTACATCTCATTTTTTTACGATGTATAAAATAAAAAGTAAATCAAGATGAATATGAAAGAAGGGAGTTACATAATAACAACTCTATTATTCTTGAAAATAAATAATACTCTAGAATATTATCTTACTTTTCCAAAAAATGGTACATATCAATTTTATAATGGCACAAATAAGGTTTATTGTTAGTTATAGTAATGTATCTCCTTTACACATACAAATTCTATTGTATAATGACATGTATTAGGATTATAGGTATGTATATGTGAATTCTCAATATGATGTTAATTTCAACAATATATCTTTTGATATAGATAATTAATAATCAACTATTGGGACTAATAACACTTTTAATAATAGCATTGTGATTGAACATGTTTTTGATATACTATCAAACAAACTAAACCATTTAGTATCTAATTTAAGAAGTTCACAATAGACAATTCTTAAGATATTACACTTATATAATAAACATATCAAAAGAGTATGCATTGTTAGGAAATAAGGGATAAAATATGTGGAATAATCCTAACTATGAGAATCGCAACAATAGAAACTAATATGCAGAAATTATTATAGATCTCAAATAAAATTGTAGAATAAAATAACACAAAGAGATAGTATTTAACGTGGTTCACCCAATTTGGGCTACGTCCACCAAGAATCACTTGCTCATATTTTATTACAAGCCACCGCTCTCTCAATCTGATACCGGATCTGTTTGGAGCTATGCTCAACAAACTCTACAGAATTCACACCCGAATTCAAAACACATCTGCAATGTTTTTCATTATACCCTACCATATGCATAAAACCATATAAGTAGACAATTGCTTAAGTAGTTTTACAAAACCGTGGGTATTAAAACCATGGGCCAAAACCATCCCATAAACCTATGGGTCAAAAATCTCACCCATATGAGAAAAGCACGTTTCCCGATATATCGGGTGCATTTTTTTGAGGCAAAAAAACAATTTATGCCAAAAAAAAATTCGGGGGCTGCGACCTTGAGGGCCCCCGGCGAGGATAAATGAAAAGTGTACAATACTCTTAGTGTACAGTCTTCAACACTTTCACACATGAAAACAGGCTCCACAACCTAATAATCTCCCACTTGGAGACTAGTTTTCCTCTGAGCAAGCTTCTCAACCCTTCACTAGTTTCCGTGAAGACCAACCAAAGCTGAACACAACTTGATTTTTTCCCTTGTGACCACCTTGGTCATCATGTCTGCAAGATTTGACTGGTATGAATCTTCTCGGCTTCAACTTCTCTTCCTCAAAGTTGTCTGATGAAATGGTACCTGCTTGTATATGCTTTGTCCTAGAGTGGAAAGCGAGTTCTTAGCTAGGTGTATAGCACTCGACTATCACTATGTAACTTTCCTTCCTCTGCTTATGCCCCTGACTCCTCAAGTAATTGTTGTAACCAAATCATTTCTTTGCTTGCCTCTGTGGCAACATGACATACTAAACCTCGTGGTTGCAAAGCCACCGGCTTACGTAGTCGTGAAATCCGACTCACTTTGTTGTCCCACCTACGAGTGTAAACATAACCTGTGTGCTCCTCTACTATCTACATCTCAGCCATATACGAATCTACATAACCACACAAAGTGGTGTTTGATCCATTGTAGCACAAAACTGTCCCCATGGTCCCTCTCGAATATCGAAGGATCCACTTTCTTGCTGTGAGGTGATCTCTGGATCACTCATAAATCTACTCACCACCGCTCCCCCTTTGCATGGGCAATATCGGGGCCTAGTGCACACCATGGCATACATCAAACTACCAATTTGTTGATGAGTAAGGTACCTTGGACATTTGGTTTCTCTCTGCTCTGTCTTGGGACACTTTGCTCCTTTGATAACTTGAAATGGCTTGCGAAAGGAGTCCCAACCGGTTTAGCATCTGCATATTAAACCTCTCAAGACTTTCTTAATGTACTCTTCTGAGATAAAGTCAGCTTCCATTCCTTCTATCCGAGATATCCTCATACCAAGGATTTGTTTGGCTGCCCCCAAATCCTTCATGTGAAAAGGATTCACTTAGTTGCTTCTTGAGTACTTTTATTTCTGCATGTTTTTACACTGCTGACCAACATGTCATCCACATACGAGACAAAGATAATAATATAAGCTTGCCATCCTCAAATTTCTTTGTATACATGCAATAGTCGAATGACATCTAATATAACCTTGCTCCATCATGAAGCTATCAAATTTCTTATACCATTGACGTGGAGCTTGTTTCAAGCCATACAAGCTCTTCTTCAGTTTGCACACCATCTCCTCTTTACCTTTGACCTCATAGCCCTCTGGTTCTTTGCATATATAGTTCCTCCTCCAAATCACCATGGAGAAATGTAGTCTTTACATCAAGTTGTTCTAAGTGCAAGTCTTCTGCTGCAACTATTCCTAGAACAGTTCTAATAGAAGTCATTTTTACTACAGGAGAAAAAATCTCATCAAAATCTATACCTTTTCTATGCAAACCCCTTGACCACCAATCGGGCCTTGTATCTTTTCTTGCCTCCTTCTTCCTCTTTGACTCTGAACACCCACTTGTTCTGTAATGCTCTTTTTCCTTGGGTAGCTTCACCAAATCCCATGTCTGGTTCTCCATGAGAGCCTGATGCTCCTCATCCATGGCTTGCTCCCACTTCTTCTGGCATCTACCTGCATTGCTTCATCAAAGCTCTCTGGCTCTCCACTATCAGTGAGTAATAAATAATAAAGAGAAGGAGAAAAATGTTAGGTTCTCTTCTTACCCTAGAAGACCTCCTCAATATAGGAGTTTGGGGTTCCTATTGAGGAGGTTCTGAACTGATTCATGTGTCACTTTTCCATCATCGGAAGATCCTCTACCGCTGCATATTCTTTCTTGGATTCTTCCTGTTTTCCTACAACTCTTTGCTTATACATGACTTTCTCATTAAAGACCACATCCCTAGATCGAATGATTTTCTTGTCCTTAATACTCAACATTTATATCCAAAGTCATCACCACCATAACCAATGAAAGTACATTTTTCTAATTTAGCCTCTAGCTTGGTCCTATCATCCTTGTCTATATGAACAAACACCTCACATCAAAGACTCTAAGAAATGAATAATCAACTTTCTTACCATACCACCTCCTCGGGTATGCCTCCATCTAAGGCACTTGAGGGTCCTCTGTTTATCAAGTACGATTGTGCTCACATACCTTGCCCAAAAAGAAAGAGGTAGTCCTGCATGTAACCTCATGCTCCTAGCACGTTCCATTATTGTTTTGTTCATCCTTTCTGACACCCCATTTTCTTTGCGGAGTTCACAGAACCATCTTTTTCCTGGATTCCATTCTTAGAACAATAATCATCAAATTCATTGTTCTGATACTCCCCTCCATTATCGACTGAGACATTTTAGCTTAAGACTGTTTCATTCTCTACTAAGGCTTTCCATTTAACAAAAGTGTCAAATACATCAGATTTGTTTCTAATCTGATAAACCCAAACTTTCCTTGTTGCATCATCGATAAAAGTAACATAATAACTTGAACCCCAAGAGATGATACAGTGGCCCCACACATCGAGAATGCACCGGCTCTAACTTACTCTCTTTCTTTGTAGGTCAACCTTGAGAAACCTTACTCGCTTTTGTTTCATATATATGTAGTCCTCATAGAACTCCAAACTGTTTTTGTATATCCAGGAAAATCCTTCTTTATGATCTCCATGCCCTTATGGCTCATATGACCAAGCCTATAGTGCCTGATGTTGTATCTACTTTGAAGCCACAAGATTACAAACATTAGTGCTATAAGTGGTTAAATACAAGGTTCGACCTTCTTACCTCTTGCCACCACAAGAGCACCCTTGGTAACCTTCAAGAGTCATTGTAAATATCACAGTCTGACCATCACTTCCCATTACGCCCTGCCGATATCAAATTTCGTCTTAATGTAGGCACATGTCGACATCCTTGATAGCCAAGTATTCCCATTTTGCATCTTAACTTGAACAGAACCTTTTCAACTATCTTTGAGGCTCATCATCACCAAGAAAAACATGCCCAAAATCTCCTTGAACATAATCAACAAAATAATGCCTATGTGGAGAAGCATGGAAAGAAGCCCCGAATCTAAAACCCAAGATTTAGTAATATTGTGCAAAGAAAGAATCAAAGCATCTTGACATACATTACCCATTGCCACATTTGCCTCCTTGTTTTCTTCTGTTGTTTCTTCTTGTCCCAAAGCTCCCAACAGTCCTTCTTTGCATGCCCAGACTTTCCACAGTGCCAACATACTATCTTGCTTTTGGATTTTGACCTTGCCGATCCTTTGATTTTCCACGGCTTCCTCTATTCTTTTGTCTCCCTCTAGTTTCCATTGTCAAAGCATTCCCTGAAGTAGAAGATTCACAGAGCTTTTTCTTCACATTTCCTCACTTAGAATCACCCCTCTGACATCCTCAAACTTGACTTTGAGTTATTTGGAACCGAGGAGTTGCTTACCTTGCCATTACCAGCTATTCTGACTCTCGGGTAAAGCACAAGAACTAATAAAGCCCTAACTTCTTCATCAAATTCTATTATATGTAAGAAGCTAGCATATTTCTGACCATATTAAAATCATTTAGATGATCTACTCTTTGAACCATTCTCAGACATCTTCATATTAAACAACTTTTTCATTAAAAATATCTTATTAGAGGTAGAGGGTTTTTCATACTAACTTCCTAATGCATCCATCAGTTCTTTTGTAGTCTTTTCCTTTGAAACATTAAATAATACCGAAGATGCAAGACATAGCCGGATTGTCCCAAGTGCCTTCCTATCTAGCAAATCCCATTCCACATCTGTCATGCTTGAGGGTTTGTTCACCTTCTCAGACAATGGAGTATAAAGATCCTTCTGATAAAGGTAATCTTCCATCTGCATCTTCCAAAGACTGAAATTCTGCCGTTGAATTTATCAACCCTAGATCTTCCATCATCTGCCATAGCTCCCACTCAAGATAAAACTTTCCTGCGATTCAACACTTCAACAAACCAAACCAGGCTCTGATACCAATTGTTAGGAAATAAGGGATAAAATATGCGGAATAATCCCCTCACAAAATCATGCAATGATAGAAACTAATATGAGAAATTATTACGGATCTCAAATAAAATTGTAGAATAAAATAACACAACACAAAGAGACAAGGTATTTAACGTGGTTCACCCAATTTGGGCTACGTCCACCAAGAATCACTTGCTAGATTTTATTACAAGCCACCGCTCTCTCAATCTGATACCCGGATCTGTTTGGAGCTATGCTCAACAAACTCTCTGAAATTCATAGCCGAATTCAAAGCACATCTGTAATGTTTTTCATTATACCCTACCATATGCATAAAACCATATAAGTAGGCAATTGCTTAAGTAGTTTTACAAATCATTAAATGGGTATTAAAACCATGGGCCAAAACCGTCCAGCCCAAAAACTATGGGTCAAAAATCTCACCCATATGAGAAAGCAGCATGTTTCCCGATATATGTGGTGCATGTTTTTTTTGAGGCAAAAAAACAATTTACGGTTCAACCAAAAAAAAATTTGAGGCTTGCGCCCCGAACCCCATGCGAGGATACATGAAAAGTGTACAGATACTCTTAGTACGGTCTTGACACTTTCACACATGAAAAAGGAGGAGGCTCCTGACCTAACATGCATATGAAATTTTACCTCATAATGTACTCATTTCCTAAACTTCTCTCATTTGACATTTATCTTGATATCTATAATGACTTATCAAATGATGATGTATGTATGCCTTATCATGAAGGCGAGAGGAATAATGAGTGAATATATGTTTTTCCTCAATTAATGGATTTCTTCATAAAGCATGAGAGGAATACATACGGATGCCTTTTCTAATGATCAAACCCTAAAACAATTTTTTGGGCGCTAATTTTGATTTACATGCATGTTATAATAAGTCGATATTATTCTTTGTGTGAATGTGCTTTCATAAAATAGGAATGTTAAATCATTGGTAATGATCCAAATTATTTTCCTACCTTATCTTTATGTGAGGACATGATAGCTATGAAAACACTTATTACGTAACTATAACATAAAATGAAATAATTGACAAGGTTCACACCATGAATATAACTTAGAAGTGTATTATAAGTTATTTCCTCTCGCCATTTATTTAATTTGATTTATTTCTTGATTTGATCAAAATATTTATACATTGTGTTTGTTTTAGAAATATAGCACATGATTCACGTTCATGTCATGCAAAAGCGCATATGGAATTAATATGATTGTTAAAGTAAATACAAAATTTTTAGCGGAGTTATAGGGTCATTGTGATTACAAATTCATACTAGGACGGGGAAACTCTTAGTTCACATTCTTTCTTCTTTCTAGGTTACTTGATTATTTACCATTATCGATATTAGTATGCTTACCATGAGTATATCCGGTGATCAAATTTGAAGGGCTCCCCATATTTTAATTTGATCGGTTATGTTAATATTTGTCTTGGGTCCACTGTTTTGCATATTTTAGCAATTTCATATAATTTCTACTAAGAAACTTGTAAGGAATTAGTGTGTCCTTTCTCATCATTAGTAGAGTGGAGGAATGTAGCATTCCTAACTTTTTCCTTAATTCAAAATAAAGTGGAAAAAAAGTTAATTATACACCTTTTAATAAAATATTTATAAAAGCAGTTATATCATGCTTTAAAGTTAGGAAATTTAATTCAATTTTAATCAAGATATAAAAGAGAAGTAATTACTAACACATTGTGGCAAATGATAACATAAGCCATAGAGGCCATTGCAAAAATTACAGTAAGCTAAAAGTGAACTCCATAGACTAAAAGCTAGTTGTGAAACATTTATGAAGCCAAACATCTAAGAAACCAGCCCAGAAATATAGACCATCCTCTCCTGGTAGGTCAAACAATTGATTACAAAAATGTGTACTCCAGCAGATTGGCTCATTGAGAACCCTGCTAATCTGAGAAAAAAATGTTGATTGATGGATGACTAGATTTGGATGGGGCTAAATCCATGGATCAGCCTCTTGAAAGGAACATATTGGCCGATTGAGAACCCCCTGCAATACGGAAAAAAATGTAATGATTGGTAAAGCATAACAACAAATGTGTAAGTAGTGCATTAGTGGACTTGCGATGAATTTCTAAACTTGACATTTGGGATAATTCTAGTTTAATGTTTCTCTTCCATATCTGAATGGAGTAGAACGCCATCTTGAAAATAAGCCACATTACACTTGTCCTAAGTCATAAAAACATAACCTTGATGCAAAAGCAGAGGTCTTAAATCTTTCCGCCAAGTTTTCCATTGTTTATTTCTCTTCCAGTGTTGTTGCATTCTTAATAATCCATGTTATATATATTTGTTGATCTTTCTTCAATGCATATAAGGTGATAAGTTTGTATGACAATGGAAAATCTTATAAGAAAAACATAGCTCTAAACATTGTCTTTAAGTAGTGAACTTTGTATAAAACACATTATTGAACCTTCTGTAGAAGTACTAACACTTACACAACTATCTACTACCTTTTCGCAACACAGAGCATAAGAAAAGCATATTAACCTTATCAAAAAACACATTTCAAAAACAACAAGAATGGCTACAACACAAAGCATCAGAAAAGTAATATTAGCCATATCAGAAACCAAATTTAAAAATAGAAAGAAGTGTATCTACTTTTACACTCTACACTTGTGTAAAATTAGAAATCTGGAGGATAGTAAGCAAATAAAGTGGTCATATTAAGGCCAAACAATGTTTGTTATCCTTTGAATCACCGCACCCTTATGTTTACACAAGTGCATATACTTGAGCTCATAGTATGATTGGATAACATGGGTATTATCTCCAAGTTGTGGGATTTGCTACTTGAGATAGACCTCCAGAGAAAGTTGGTTTTTGCTCCCAAACTACTTGCCACAATCTACTCTAATGCGAGAAAAACTATCTTTCCTAATCTAACTTTCTAAGGTACCAAGGAGAGAGAATGCTTGAAAATGAAAACCTACACTAAAGTGGTGATACACGAAAAGGGGTGGGTGAGAGTAGTCTTCCAATGTGTGAAAGATAGAAGTAAAATGCATACTAGAAGGGGTGATAATAGTTCTCCACAATCTGGAAAATACATTCATAAAATATTTCATACATGCACAATAATAATGAGTCCTTGTAAGAAAAAAAATAGACACAATATTTTTGTAATGAAGGTTGAAAGGGCAAGAAGAGTGCAAACAAACACAGCAGGGGAAGATGCATCCACAAACTTGTATTTTATTGCTTCATGATATGCACAATTCAATCTATTACAAGATAAGGGCTTGGATCACCATGCAAGGAGTCCACTACAAGGGCCTACAACACATTGGCTTCACAAAGCAATTTTGGAGCTTTGCTACGACAAAACTACCTCCCCTTTCTGATGAGCCTAACACTCCAGATTTATAGAAAAAGAAGAGAGAGAGAAGGGAAAAAAGGAAATCCTGAAATTTGTCCTTCAACCACTTGTAATATGCATTAAATGGAGTGAAATGATTGTATGTTACTTGCAAAAGGCTCCCCATATTGTCTCAGTCTTTTGCGGAGAGAGAAAGAATAATGACCATGCCTCTTAATTGCACTCCCAACTACCAAATAAAACACTATCATGAACCCAACCATGTTTTATGAAAAATATCCATCAATTTATTATCAAATCCAAAATTTATTGATTTTTGTGTGTCGATCTTGGATCCATGATTCCAATGGTACCAATTTCGTGTGATTTTGTTGAGAAATGCAAAAGTTATGACCTTTTGAGTGCGGGAAACTATTTTGGGTCCAGGCATTTTTTGTCATTTGACAAGGGGAATGAGCGTTAATATTTGGAGATGAATATGTTTCTTTTATTTTAATATATCCACCCTCATAAAAATTAAGAAATCCATTTTTTATGATGCACAAGACATCGTGCTTGTTCCAGAAAGTCAATTTTATGAAAATTGGAGCTCGGAGTCAAAAGTTATGGCCATTTGAAGTTCGGGAGGTCAAACATTGACTTTTCTCTTCATTACGGCTATTTCAGAAAAATCGGGTCCGCGTGTCCGGTTGTCCCAAACACTTTCATCTGCATCGCCCGATTCGGGCTTCCTTGTCCCCGTCGCATCCTCTGTTGTTGACTGGGTCGTGAGGGCCGTTGACCTCCACATTCGCCGCAACGTATGGTTCCTTTTGTGGCTTTTTGCCTTTGCGCGTCCCGCACGTACTTTTGTCCCAACATCCTAGACACATTTCTCCATGCCACCCACAATGCAATGACTTGCGGGAAAATCAACTTCTCACATCTCGCACATACATGCATCACAATTGTCCCATTTACTTACTTAAGGACAAAAAGTTCTGCTTTTTCCAATTTTCTTTACCTGCGGCGATTTTAGCAATGTGCGCCCGCGTGTCCCTATTGAACTTGTGCGGTCTAGGACATAGAAAGCTGATTTAGCCTGATTCCTTTGTATTTCAGCTCCAAACCTAGTATGACAAACCTTGGTACAATCCGCACTTGGTATGATCCATAGCCTCAGACCCGCAATGCATTAAAACAAGCATGCGACTTCATTTTAAGATTTTTTCAATTTTTTGCTAACTTGTTAGATTTTTTTCCTTGGATGGGGAGTTAGAGAGAAACCAAAGGGGCCCCCAAAGCATGATTTTGGGCCTTGAATCAATTCTACTTTGCTCAATGGGATTTGAATAATTTGATGCATGTTATCAAAATTACCTTGAGGGGTGAATTTTGGATAATAATGTCTTTTAGTGATAAAAAACTATATTGATTAAAACAAATGAAAGAGTTTAGTTTAAAATATTTCATGAAATAAGTTTTTCTTTCTTTGTTGGTCAACTACTGAGAAGGACAAAAAGGTCATTGAGCATAAATTGCATCTACGAGTAAATGAGGTGGAAAGCTTAACAACCAAGCTTGAGGAAACATAAAAAATTCAAAAACACATTTTAAAGTTGCTTGAGTTGATCACTCATGCCAACAAAGATTTAAATCCATGTAAATAACCTTGTACTAATTAATCTCTAGAGGACTTTGCTTCTGAGTCAGATAGCCATTATAATGAATCTTTGAAATGAAAACCAAAACCCATTACTATATAGAAATGGAGAGACCTAAATATGTAAAGTAATGTCTGAAAGGAACTTCAGTCATTGAAAGATCTAATAAAACAATTTAAGAACTAAAAGATGCCTTAATTTTTCCAAGGAATTGTCCCATCCTGGCTTCCCATTTGCCACATTTTTGCAAAGTAACACTTATGAACTTTGAACTTCCTCTAGAGAAACCAGTGCTTTGGCGCCTCAGAATGTGTACAAATTCTTCCTTTGAAAGATGGCCCATCTGCAGAAAGCATAGCTAACTACGACTGAGATATACATTCAACCACAGTTGGAATAACAAATATCATATGATTTTCAAAATAAAAGATGATTACCTACTTCATATCGTCTTCATAGTCACTGAGGTTGAAATTTATATCGACTTTAACCCATCTGAACTCAATAGTAGCTTTATCCTATGCCCTAAATGTTACACAAACCACACCCTTGATTACCAATAATTTACAAGATATCCAACACTTAGTATCTCTCAAAAACCTCCAAATTTGGCAAAAGAAACTGAAGGTCACAAATGTCCTCCAACCATTTTCCTTGTTAGATTAAGATTTAAAAATTTACCAGGCTTAGGCCTAAAGCATATCCTAAATAGATTTAAATTAACATTGCATACAGATTTCCCGACTAAGATGTTTCTGTTCAACGTAACCCTAAAGATCTACCCATCGTTAGATGTACACAAATAGTTTTGTTTCACGAATGTCCACCTAAGGAAGACAACCTGCAACACAATCAACATATGTCAATTTTTTTTAGCACACTATACATTCTGAAGGCACACATCCAAGCAACGACTGAAGGAGAACAATGATAAAGGTAAAAATATATGAATGGGTATTACATGTTTTCTTGATTATTTCCCCACAATGAAAGATTTGACAAGGCAAATCATAAAAATAATTAAATCAAAAGATACAGTTGTTGCGGTCATTAACTCTACAACTTACTTGAGGAGGAGGTGATGGGTATGTTGTTTTGAATAAAACCCTACGAAACCACCAACCGTTCTTAGAAAAACTACCAACATAACTCACACCAATAGAGAAATTAATTCCTGCAAATAACCCTCTAGTGTGATTTGTGGCCATAGTTTCGGTGCACTTCAACACCCATCACTTTGCATGCCCCGAAACCTTGATTTCCCTTAAATCGTAAGAGACAAATGTTTCCGCGAGAAATGAGGACAATCACAAAATGCACATACTTCAATGTCATCTACCCACTTATTCTTGTCGTCCATTTATCTATGGCATGTCATAAAGCGAGATGCCTCATTCTCACTTAAAGACACCTTTCGGCGTAATGATAGATTAAAAACACATTACCTTTTAATAGAAAAAATGAAAATGTTAATTTTCTTTCAATATATATCTAATTAATTTAAATAAAATAAATATGAAAAATGTCAAAATTATTAAATATATAACATCTAATAATAATTTTAAAATTTTTATAAATTCAATAATCAAAATTCAAAAAAATAATTACGAAGTTATAAGTTTGACAAATCCTTGTAACAAATTTATAAGTTGGTCATAGAAAAAAACAAAATTTTAGCATGAGACATGAACCTTAGGCTTGTGAGTCACTAACTTAGGTAATCGTAGTACCACATGTTTCAAATCATTTCATTCTCAGTAAAATTGTTTTAACTGATAGAAAACATGGGTATGGAGGAGACACTAAGGAATCTCCAATTTAAATATTATTGTTCTCAAACTAGATTGTACCTTCCTAAGGCAACAAATAGAACATTTGTGTAGAATTCAGGACATGCCTCTCATATATTTGTTAAAACCTATAATTCAAGAAGTATAAGGTTATTGATTTTTTTATAAATATAATAGAATGCTATACATTGAATCAATAATAACTTCTTAATAAACATATCAAGTAATATATTATCGCACCTGAAATATTGTAGAGACAAGAAGCAATAACAATTTACTATTGAGAAAATATTGAGAAATAAAAAATGGCATAATTATGGTGCTAATGTGTAAAATAGACATGTATTTAAACAAATTATACATTACGTAGAAAGTTGTTCCAAAATTCAAAAATACATTTGGTATTTTTATCAAATAATATCTTGGCCAACACATTTACATTGATAATATTTTGAGCAACAAAACTCACTAGGACTTGACTCTACTTATTTCTTGTATAAATTCTCACTCATGCATAAGGTTATGGATTTGGTAATCAATAATTTATAGAAACAAATATTATTTAAATGATCAGTTTACAAAATAAATTGAGAATAAACCACCAAATTCCAAACATGATTTACAAGATAGAAAAAGCTAAAAGAGAATATCACTATTTTGAAAATAGAAAGAGTAAGGTAATTGCTTATTTTCTAGAGATTTATCTCTTTTCCTAGTGATTTTGTGCATGATTTGTGTGAAGTGAATGAAGTTTTTTAATATAGAAAATAGAAAGCTATCAAGCATGAATTTTGTTGCTCTAATTATTATTTAATATTTAATTTATTAAAATAAATTTAACAAATTATAAAAATTACTTAGCATACAATTTACATGACAAGTGATTTTTTTAGTTAACCCTTCTAATGAAAATTTATAATATTTTAATGCCTTTTAGTATTGAAGTGTAATTTTAAATTTCATTTTTTTAATGTAAATTTTTAATTACCCTTTTATGATAAGTTGAAAAATGTTTGAAGGGCATTGTGACTTAAAATTTGATCCCGAGTATATCTATGATATCTTTTTGATTTCTCATGGTTCATATGATAGAAATATTGTTTCTTGTTATGTTTAATACCACATATTTTTCTCACATGTTTGATATATATGACTCTTCTCATGTTTGATATTTGTATGTTCTTGTTGTGCTAATATGACATATGTTTATGATGTTGATGTTCATGTGTTTGATTACCTTAGGTGTTTGATGTGCTTATGTAATTGATTTCCTTAGCATGCCTTATATGCTTATGTATATGATTTCTTTGTGTCGATATTATTGTGTGTCTACTATAATGTGTATCATATTTGATGTGACTATGCCTTGATGTGATTTTGTTTTTGATTTCTTTCGTGACTAATTTCCTTATATGTATTATAATTTGATTTATTTTATTATAATTTGATTTATTTTCTTTTATATCTAATGTTATTATTTCCTTGGTCTCCATATGTGTTTGATGTAATTACATATTTTTGTATATCATCCATGAAATGCCTAATATTATTATATGTCAAAGAGGTTTTGAATGCGGAAAAAACTACACATTTTACCTTTGAAATCAACTTCACGAGGTTGGGCAAAGACAATTGAAAGAGAGATAAATTGGTCAAAATGAACATGCACGAGTTGTTCCAACTTATACTAATGGGCTTCGGAGACTTCAAAATATTAGTTAGATGTTTTCAATCGATGAAATATGAGGGATAAACTGAAAAATCATAGCCCTCAAATCTTAGTCAATATCCCCTTGGATTGGGTTGATTATGTTAGTTGAAATGAATCTAGGGATTAAATCACTCATGTGATGTTGTATTAATCTACAAATCGTCCTAAAGTGATATAAGTGCATGGGAGCAGGGCTAGAGGCAAGCTATTAGGAATATAGGGAGACCCTAAATTCATGTACCATTTATTATTAACTAATTAATTTATGTAATTCAAATAGTTTATCATGTTTAAATGAGAAGAGAAAGTGTTGGCTATAAACAATTAAGTGACTTAAAATATTAAGTAATGCGTGAATCATTCTTTTTTAAAATCTAAAGTTAATCAAATAAAGAAATATATTTTTATTGTTTTGTTGTATTTTATGAAAAATGTAAATAAGTACATGAAACAATAATAATTAATAGTTTTTGTATTTTTAATGCATAAAAGAAAGGTACTAAACAAAAAGATAACAAAACAAGGATACTCTATGTTACATATGGAAAATAAAACAAACAAAAGGTTTTTATGATTTAGATTCTACAAGAAACATATTCAAATAAATAAAACTCCTCTTCCAAAATGTTTGATAAATATTTTTATTTGACTCATTAGTGAGAAAATCCTACAAGAGATTGGCCTCAACTTGAAAAGCTTGTCACTTGAAAACTTTCTATAGCTTCAATTTGTAAGAGAAGCTAAAAATGTACTTCTAACTTTCATTTGAATAAAACCAACAAGGTTTTGTTTTCAAAAGAAGAAGTTATCCACAATAGTAAATAAAATGATTAATAAAGGTACAATGGAAAGAGTACCGCAAAACTAAAGAAGAGGCTTACCTTAGACCTCCAAACACAAACATGTTTGATAGAAACAAGAAGAATAGTATAACATAAGCTTCCCTTGAATCTTCTAAGTTATTTGTATGGGATTTTATAGAGGAAGTAAATCAAAATGACATTACATCCACAACGGCACATCACAACATTGACACATGATTCATTTAAATTTGTAGCACAACTGAAAAGAGCATAAATATTTTAACACAATTGGAATGTTCAAAAGAAAGGAGATTAAAAAAATTAAAACATAAATTGAAAGCAAAACCTACATCCTATTTCCCATGTCCAATCCACACACAAGACCAATTCAGAAAACAATAAGCCTGCGCCTTCTCTTAGCTCCAACACAATCCATAATTTTTCTCTGACCCCTTAAAATTTCAGAATTGTATAAGCCCTAACCCACAATCAAAATTCCTATAAGAAGAGCCTCATCAACACAAGCATCAACCAAAACCTACCACCTTGCATCTACTGCATTTCAAAACATACATCCCATCTCACATCCCACACAAAATTAACAAAACCAAGACAAAATCCCAAATTACCAAACAACAAAGATTTACTCTCTCAATCAAAATAAACCATAATTGTTTAAAAACTCAATTTCATCTCTCTAAGGAGGTTAACTCTTTCAAGGCTACCCTTTTACAAAACCCACGCAACTATAAATTCCATAAATATTTGGCATTTATTTGAAGAGATGTAAATGATCACTTTTCTTAGTCTAAGAGGTGTATTTAACCTCCAAAAGTAGTCTCAATCATAAATTTGAGTTTCTATTATAGGAAGGGTATTCAAAAATCAAGCATACACAAGGTATGCAATTAATAATACTTACAAACCTTTACAAGGCTAGAACTAAACATAAACCACTTATAATTCATGAGTAATAAGGGTGGTGACTAAGGACCTTAGGAATGAAACACATCCTATGACCTAGGTAAGGGTGAATGATATCTTTGATAGATTGGTCCTTGTCTCATCAAATTTTGGACGTTTAGAAGCATGAAAAATATTGTCTCCTACACATTCAACTCAAGCGTCATATATGCTCAACATACAAATATCAATTTTAATTTACATTCTGATTCAAGGCACTCTACATTACATTTAATCTAATAGAAACATAATCAAAATCAATATTCAATATCATTGTCTATGTTATTTAATCTAATATACACTAAGATATGTTTTATATGTCAAATCATCATCATGAATATGTGAGTAAGAAACTAAAATACCATCAACTATCATATGTCAAAATCTTGTAAATATAATAATGCATGACAATAATACATTACCAAACAATACTATGATCAATAACACCAAGATCCAATAGCAATAATAATCCACATCATGGTCTAAATTGTAGTGTTTATCATAAAGAGAACATATATTGAAGAAAAATGCTACAAAACAATGTTAAGTAATAAAATACAAACGTCTCAATATATAAATGCAACTATATAAAAGTGACTAGGTAATAATAGCCAAAAGGGGGCATGACATTAAAACTCTCACCGAAAATTTCTAGATCTTGTGGCGGTCTCTTTGAGCATCTTACAATTAGAATTAGCAAAGTATATTATCCCTCTATTGTATTTTCAATTCTAATTTATTAATGAATCACATAACAATATTCTTAAATAATTCAAATTTATTGTATTTAATGTGCTTATTTGTATAATTTGAATTAGTTTAATTTTAGTCACATTTCATACCTTCATGTATGAAATAATTGTTGGTGTAGGATATTGTTTTTACTCATATTTATTTACTTGGAATAAATTCTCGCCCTTGGTGACTCATCTTGCTTGGGTATACTTAGCGTCATAGAAGTTACTATGACATGTCTTACATGTCATAGTATGTCATAGGAGTTACATTCCCATTCCAGAATGTAAATCTATTTCCTTATTCTAGTAATGATTCTCATGGAGGAGTTATACAACACTCCTTGTTGTATTTGTTATCATTGCATCTTTCATATGGGAATTCTTTGCTTTGTTACATATTAAGTTGTTTGTTTAGCTCTTTCATGCACTTGTGAATTTAATATCATATAAAATTTTATTATTAGTTATTTTTATTTCGTAACTACTTGTGGATGGAGAAAATATGTGTTCATTTTTCAGTTTAGTTTCATTTTCAAATACTTCATTTGAGAGACTAACATATTTGTGTGCAAATAGATTTTTAACTCCATCTTGAACAATGTTGCGATTGATTTCGGGTTTTACTATTTTTGGACATATTTAAGGTTTTGTTGTGGGAACTAGATTTGCGGCTCTTCTTAAGGTGATTGCAGGTGTTTTATCTCCAAATTGAGTAAGCTACATTTAAAAATGGAGTTATAACTTTGGAGGATCCTTAGTACTCATCCTGGGGTGTACTTGATCCGCCTCCCAACTCGGCTCTCACCACCAACTCACTATCCGGCTCTCGGCACCCCAAATCATATAGCTTCAACCCTTGCACACTCATCATCATCTTGCTCATCTCGGGTCTTCATTTCTCAATCAAGTCATATTGGATCTCTAACACGGATTAGTATTCTTTGTTGTTTTTCAAGCCCGACCAAGGGATCCATCTAAATCTACAACCATCCACGGCTTGGCTCACATGGTGGCTTGGCTCAAACCTAGATTTATCCACCCTCGGCTGCATGAGCTATGCCCCTATAAACTAGGTCCACTCCACTCCACGACGATACATCTCTATGTGTTGGATCCTTGCTCGATCCTCGTGGGTGGTTCCAACCTAACTTGTCTAGTTCTCCGTTTGGCACCAAAAACAACTTGACTCTCGTGCTTGGCCCTCTATGCATTGGGAGACCCAACAAATCAAAAGTTACTATGTAACTCTCCATCTGGTTCGGTGGACTCTTTAACTCGACTCGACCTCGACTCACCTTAACCATCGTGTTGGGTAACTCTACCCCAACTCAACTAGGGTTTCTCACCTCCAAGTCTAGTCACCTTGACTAGTCAACAAGGTCAACTTAGAACTCCCACCCATTTTCAAAGGAAATGTTGATTTTTCTTGCTTACTTTTGTGAAATGGAGTTAAAATGATTTGAGTTTCTTGTGGTGGAAAGGTGCCTTATAGGGCAAGTGGTAAAGTGCATGTAAATTGTAAAAGAGATGTTAATAGATAAAATCTCACCAAACCTAGCTTACCGTTGATGTCACTACAAAACAAATTAATAGGCCAATAACAAGGAAACTTTGTAACTTTCGAAAATGGCTACTTTGATTCAAGAGTCATATTTTACAAAAGTTATTGTTTTTGCCCCCTTCCATAGAGGACTATTGATTTTTGTAAAAACACATAAAATCATAAAGTGCTAAGGGGGTCTAAAAGAATTAATTTAGGGGGTGTAAAATCGCCATGATTATTTCTTTCCACATTGATGCTTTTCTTTTGCAAACACACAAAAATCTACAAATGGGTCCTAATTTTGTTGTTTTTCTTACTCCCTTCAACTATCATGAATGGATGACTTCCATGTCACTCACTTTATGAAATAAGAAGTTGTACAAGATAACTATGGGACTCTTGAACCTACCGGTGATATAGAGAAAGAGAAATTGTTTGACAAGTGTAATGAAGCCTATGGCTTCTTATGTCTTTATGTATCACCGTATTTGCAATTTCATATAACTACGCCAAAACACCCAAGGAAGTATGGGTCACCATAAAACAATTCTTTGGGAAGCATAATGAAATGAGAGGGCATGAACTGGAAAATGAGTTGATTAGTCTTATCCCTAACAATTTTGACACACTTCAAGACTACTTCACCAAGTTCAAATATGTGAGAATGTAACTGAAAGAATGTGGAATTGACAAAAATGACTCACAACTTATTTTTTTAGTCCTCGTCAAACTAGGTCATGACTATTCCATTTTTCGTCTCTACCTTCCATGTAACCAAAAGGGAACTTAGAGCACAATGCAAAATGTTGTCCTTTAATGAGTTTGTTGTTGAATTGACTCATAAACAAGATAAAATGATTTAGATGGGTGCAATAAATTCCACTAAACCACATGCTCTACTTGTGGGGCATGACATACAAAAGGCTTCAAAAGAGAAGAAATAGAACAACAAGGATCACGAGAGCAAGAATGATGAACCTACCACCATACCAAACTATGGAACTTCTTGTCAATATTAAGCCTAAGAAAGAGAAGATCAAATGTGGGTATTGCACATGTAGGTATGATGAAAGTAAATGTTTGAAGAAGCAGATTGACCTCCTCACGAGTCTTCTTAAGAATAACATACATACATATACTTGTTTATCAAACCATCTTCATTAACCCAAAAATTTTGTAAGACAAATCACAATGGAAAAGTGAAAGAGAAAGAATTGGGAAAGGAGAAAAAAAGGAGAGAGATCTAGTTAGAGTTGTACCACCGAATCCTACATGGGTTATTGATTTAGGTGCATCACATCATATGGCTTCACATGTGGAGTTCAATTCCTTGGAGCCATATGACATCCACTATATCTTGTTGGATGACAACACTTCTACATATGTTTTGGGAGAGGGCCCGTCGAATTGAGTGGAAAAACATTCAATAATGTTCTAAGGATTCCTTCACTATCAACTAATCTCCTATCAGTATACCAAATTACTCACCTTGGTCATGACATGCAAGTTGAGTTCACTCCAAATTCAGTGTATGTCAAAGAGTTCTATAGTGACACTATCATTGTAGTGGGTTTAGTCGATCATTAGACTCAACTATATTTCTTCTTTGACTTTGTTCCTCCTTTAATTCTTTATTAAATTTACTGTACTTGATGACACTTCTAAGATTGAGCACATTTCGATGATGAGGACTCCTCTTTAGCATAAATTACTACAATAGTGATGAGACCCACCTCTATTATCTCTTTGTCACCTTCCAAAATTTGAGGAGTTATTTCTTGATCTACCTAATTCAGTCAACTAAAAACTTAATAGGAGCAAACACCTTGATTAAGGACTTATGGACATCAATCAATCTTCTACTCGATTACATGGCCTTCCACATTCCTTCTTTGCTATTGCTTTAGATACACCATCCCTTTATAGAGTAGTTTGACACTTCTACTTTGCATAAGAAGTACAATTCCTTGTATATGAACCACACCTTGGTTGGAGATCCACCCGAGACTTTGGTGGTTTTAATCACTCTTCCATGGTGATCCACTCGTCACTGCATCTACTTCTGATCTATAGTCACTCCAAGAGGTTACTTTGCAAAATAAAAGGTGGCTTCAAATAGTTGTAGCTTCGAGTGGGGCATTCTAGTCATACTTTCTCTTCTTTGTATCTCTCTTTTTTAGAGGGGGTGGTTTGTCCCACTAGGTTTTCTCCTTTTACTCCACTTTGTGAGAGTTGCATTATACATGGGTACTTCATCAGGCCTTGATGTCAAGACCCACATTTCTTTTCCGCCCACCTAAGCTACGTTTAAGGGGGGGTGTTGGTGTAGGATATTATTTTTCCTTGTATTTATTTACTTGGAATAAATCCTCACCCTTGGCGACTCATCTTTCTTAGGTGTACTTAGCATCATAGAAGTTACTATGACATGTCTTATATGTCATAGTGTGGCATAAGAGTTACATCCCTTTCCAAGATGTAACTCCCTTTCCTATTTTGGGAATGATTCTAATGGAGGAGTTACACATCACTCCTATGTGTACTTGATATCATTTCATCTTGCATATGAGAAATCTTGGCTTTGCACGTGCATATTGAGTTGTTTGTTTAGCATTTTCATGTACATGTGAGCTTAATATCATATTGCATTTTATTGTTAATTATTTTGATTTCGCAACTACGTGTGCATTCATTTTTTTACCATAGATTTTGATGAATACTCAATAATAATTAATATAATTATGCGGTTTCATCAACTAACTTATGCTCTAAGTTAAAGTAACTTTTTCCATGATAAATGTCAACCTAATAAGGCATGTAAGATTAACAACTAAATGGGTAATTTTTGCTTGTTCATTATCCTCCATGTGTACTTGTAGTTTTCTCCATTGGCTTTAAGATCACATCCTTACAACAACCCATCACACTAAACGTGGTCCTAACTACAATATCTTCCCAGAATCATTTTTTTTAATTCTTCACCCTTGTGCTAATTCTATCTTTGCCCTTCTCTAATTTGATCAACGAGGGTTTTATGTATAAGTCTCATCCTTTATAAACTCTCCCATCTTTTAACTTGGTATGTTTACTTTGCACTTATTCAAATGAGTCACAAAAAAAAAACTTCTATAAGCAGTATGGAGCCCAATCACTATGGATTAAATATCAAATTCAAATTTAATTGTGTTTTCAAAATCTTATTATTCTACTTTAAAGAGCAAATGGGCATATATATTTAGAGAATACAATGGACGGAAAATATTAGAGAATACAATGGACGAAAAATATTAGAGAATAAGAAATTCATAGATTTAGTGTGAGACCTAAGGTTAAGTACCAATAGGGCTTGGGCGTACAAGCTATCCCAAAAGTTTGAGTTAGTGATTCCTCTAAGATTTTGGGATATAGCTCCAACTATTAAAAAAACATATACTAGCCAAAAAAGCCAAAAACCAATACTTGTTTTTGTGCAAATGGGTCCTTTTATCTAATAATAATAATTTAAATATTTTTTTAATTAAAATAATGATTAGTGAAAGTCGTCTCTAAATGAATTAAATATAGACTTTAGAAATTAGACATGAAGTCCAACACATTTTAATTTTAAAAATATTATTGATCATCCTATTCATTTAAATTCATCACCGTGCACTAAGTAAACGCCATTGCCAATATCCATATCATTCAAGTTGTCATCACTAACTGAGCCCACCGAAAAAACAATTAAGAAATTAAAAACAACTAAGAAATTAAAACAATTAAGAAATAAAAAATACCTATACATAGTGCTGTATGGATAATGGAACGGTGCAATTTGTTCCTGTCACAGACTCGAATGATTGGATTCCCGAAGAACTGTGCCTAGTGGTATAGGTATTCACAATTATAAAAACTCAACTGGGGCAGGTATATACACAACGAATATATCCCCGAATCGACTTTTCAAGGGGTGGTCCAAAAGCGCGTGGAGTACATATACGGTCACACCAGTAAAGAAAGTACCCTTTCCGCGTCTCATAAACGGTCAGCGAAAGACGGAAGAGAATCGAAAGAGCCACTGCAGAAAATAATATTGTTTTCCTGGTCTGACTAAACCCGCAGCAGACGCAGCACTTCATTGAGGTTGGAATTATTCAATGCCGTTGATTTTCTAGGTACATTTTGAAGTAGTTTTTCTTTAAATTGGGTTTTCCGGCCCTCTCAGAGAAAGGCATTTTAAAGTTTTTTTCTCGTGTTGTTGTGTTTGTTTGAAGAGAGAGAGAGAGAGAGAGAGAGAGAGAGAGAAGGTCGTTTAGGCTACTGTTTAGTTCTATGGCTACTGGTGGAATTCAAGGCCAGCTGTTGGATGTTACAGGTAGGCTTTTATGCTTCAATTTAATCATGTTTTTTTTTTTTTTTGTTTCGTTTTTCCCCTTCGTTCCTATTCATGTAATTTTTTTTTGGTTTGTTTTTTTCTCTGTTATAAATATCTGTTATAAATATCTATGTATATCATTCTGTGTGTAAAAGTTAAAAGTGATTATGTATAGTTATCTTGATGTAACAAGAGTTTTATTTTCTTAAGAGCTTGGTTATGGCGTCAAAATTTGGACAAGTAAACGAGGAGGTGATAGGAACCAATTTTTGAATGGCTGAAAATCTTGCGATTTTATTCACTGGTTTAGCTGTACACAGTTTTGATTTATTCATCTCCTTTTAGTTAATTTCGACCTACCCTTTTCTATTTAGTTGAACAGTTCCCATGTCCTGTGCAAGCTTCCACATTTTGGCAGACATATCTCCCAAGGCACCTGCAACTACACCATCTGCCGGAAGTCCCTTCTCCATAATGCTTTGGCGGTTGTCCCGTGCCCTGTTTCATTAATTAAACTTTTTCTCATACTTCCTTCTTTCGAAGCTCCTCTTTTTGCACAGACTGTTAGCATGCTAGCGAAGGTGAATTGATTGGATTGGATACCTGCTCCTTTGTTTTCATTTGGTAGTCTGAAAAAATCTGGAGCTGTTCTGTGTGGGAGGCAAGACTAAGCACCTCGTGAGCATCTAGTAAATGTGTGCAGAAAACTCGCCACAGTCTCGCATTTTGTCTTTCCTGGGACTGCTACAGTCCGCAGGCAAATCATGTCTACCAAGTCAGCGATGGCAAAAGAAAAGCACATCGGGAACAGTTCTGAAGAGCCACTGGAAACATCTCACCATAATTTGACACTTTCCAGCAAGGGCAACTCCAAAGGTGGATGCCTACCAGTGAATTACCTACTATAGTAGATGTCCTCAACATTTCCTCCTGCTTAAGAGGAAATAACCCCAATTTCTATGTGAGATTCGGGAACTTCTTTGAAAAAGTTGACTTGAACCACTTGGCAGGTATTGGTAGAGTTCATTTCTGACCAATAAAAAGTATGTATTAATTTTCCCTTTGTTTTTGGTGCGAGTCCAGACATATGAGGAAAGTAACTTTGGCCAACCATTGTTGAAAATCACGAATGGTAATTTCAAAATGAGTGATAGAAATTCCCTCCTTAAAGTGAGATCTTTCGTAAAACTTTTACTCACGTTGATAACATGATGAATGTGAAGCTGCGGTAGAAGAGTTGAAAGGCATTAGGCCTGATTTCTTGGAGAATAGTGTAAGGTTCATAAATGACAGGTTTCAACTTGTGATGTTGTTTGTTGTGAAATCCTTTGTTCATCCAAGCAAAGTTAAACACAATCAACAACACAAAAGAGGAGAAACCCAACTATGGTCGTTGAGTGCCCCAAATTTCGCTTTAGTTTGTTGAAGTATGTCCTGAAATTTTGTGTGAAGCTTGGCCAAATTTTACACTAAAGAAGAAGCTTTGTCTTCTTGAAGCTTGGCTCCTTTTGCCAGTGGACATATCTGGAGATAAAAGAACGACCAAAATCTCAGAAGGCACCAAAGGTTGGAAGGTACAATACTGCCGAAAAAGAGAAGGCTTTGTAGAAACATGAGTAGTTCAGTCTAGCTACGTTGAAAGACAAACATATGGGTATCTCATTGTCTATTCTTCTAATGAGAAATGCTGAGAGCATGGACTGATGTGTGATTCACAGCCTTAGTCTGATCATCAGTTTGCAGGTGAAATGAAGTGGTGATGTGCAACTGACAACTCAAGAACATACCTAATGATTTCTAAAAGTTACTCAAGAAGTGCAAGGCATGATCTGAAATGATTGTGATCTGTTCGATATAGTTCCAGATGTGCTTGAAAAACAATTATGCAGCATCAGCATTTTTGATTTTTAGCAAAAAGATAACCATTTTGAAAAAACATAAGACAATAAAAAGATGTATAAATGTTTGGCGTTGAGTGTTGGGTAGACATTGATGAAGTCCATGGACATGGATTCCCATGGCCAAAAAGGTATTGTTAATGGATAATATAATCCAAGCTTTCAATTGGAAGGCTTGAACTGATGGCAAAGAGAGCACCGTTGGATGTAATGCTCAATATGCTTCCGCATGGAAGGTCAATAAAAGTACTTTTGAAGGTGCCACAAGGTTGTATGTGTGTCAAAATATCCACCATAGGAGAAGTGAGCTTCCTTTAGTAGAAATTAGAGAGGACATGTGGGAAGATGGACTGAACTGAACCTATTCAAAGACACATTCTCTAAACTGTATTCAAGGAAAGGTGCCTAGTTCACCATTGTTGGATGTTGTAAATCTTCAACAATCAGACCAAACCAAGTGTCTTAGGAGTAGGGCGCTTTTCACTCATCATAGGTTGCACACAACATATCTAAAATGTTAAATATACGAGGAGGTAGAAGAAGATCTACCACTTCGTTGGTGATTCCCCTCTTATACTTCATCCTCATACATATTTGTCGAATGTAAGATGCCCACTTAAAATGCCAACGCTTATGAGTCTTTAGACTAATAGTTCAACAATTGAAGTGGATGATAATTAGAATGTAGAATAACCTCCTTATTGAGAAGATAATGGCTCCATTGTTTGAAGGATTAGACTAAGGCGTAGAAAATTTTGCCATAGGTGTTATTATTGAACATGACTTGCAACAATGCTTGAGAATGATAAGCCACTAGATATCCTCTATGTTGTCGGGAAAGCGAGTACGGTTACAGGTCCAAAATGCGGAAATGCTGATTTTCAAAAAACCCTTGGGTGTGAAATGTTACGGAAAATGTTGTAGTAATATATATATATATATATATATATATATATATATATATATATATATATATATGCATAGTACTCATTTTCAAAATTTTAGTCCATGGACCATAAGAGATAAAGCACTCAAAATATTTTGTATTCATTGAAGTTCTAAAGATTCATCATTCAACATGGTTACAATTTCAATGTTTCATATATACATGATTATAATCTAGATTCTAGAATATATCATCTAGATTTTCTTCATAATCATCTGTCATGCATCCATGTTTCAAAAATTATTGTTGTAACCTGCTTCATTGTATTCATTTGATTGAGGATTCCAATGGAAAATTCTATTCTAAGGAGTAGTAATATACTGAGTCAAAACCTACTTTCTAGCCTGGAATTTCTTGGTTTTGCTAGATTCTTCCTACTTCCTTTGGATTACTATTCTGACCCAAATTATCTTTTGGCTTGTTTAATGTGCCTCCTTGTTAGTATAGTTTTGATGTTATAAGACGTTACAGTTGAGCACACTATAACTTATTCCTGGGTTTGGAAAATTCTTTGAGCAAAAATATAGGCTATATTTGAAAAGATTAAGTGGAGTAACACAACAACAAATTGGAATAAACTCTTCCTTATAATATATACTCCGTGAAATGCCCGAAAATGTTGGAAACTCCCGGAAATGTCCTCGACGTTTTGAAACATTTTGAGGCGTTTCGCACTCGTCTTCGTAAATGCGTAAACGCGTTTTCAGGCTGGATACGGAGGGGTGGGGGGCATTTCTTGGCAACATATGATAGCCTTCTTGTTGAAATATTGCACCTATGGTGTATTGTGAAGCATTGGTCCCAAGCTCAATTGGTTGTTGCAAGTTGGGGAGGGAAAGCACCAAAGTAGCCAAAAGAGAGTTTGAATTAAGATCCTTTTGACTAGTGAGTGGATGGGAAACATGCGAGTAGTTATGAATGGAATTTCTATAGAGTTCATTCCTCCTAGAAAAGTCTTTAGATTTGAAATGTCGGTGGAGTTGGGCACTCATTAGACCTTTGTTGTATCTAGAACTTCATGTACTCCATGCTCATAAAGGAGGAATCCTAAGTACTTAGTTGAGGTTTAAACAAAGGCGTACTTTTTCATCTTTGCTTGAAGATATTGTACTTAAATAGGTTTAGATCTGTTTGCTCATTGACCAATTGGTCGTTCAAAGTCTAGTTGTAGACTAAGATGCTCTCTTGACAAACAACATCAAATTTGCCAAGATGGGGTGAGAAAACTCATTGATAATGGTTGTGTATGTGGCAAGTGCTTAAAGGCATATAATTCCTAGCCATAGCTAGCTCTGCTATAATTGAGCTTGGTTTGTTCTGATGCTTGATAATGACAAGCCATTGGGTATCCTCCTATTGAAATACACACTGATGGCATTGGTAACACGCAAAATCGGTTGTTGCGAGTTGGGAAGGGAAAGCACTGGAGTAGAGAAAAGAGCCTCTTTCAAACGAAGAAATTCTTGAGTGGCCCTTGGGTTTGAATTAAGATTTTTTTGACTAGTGAGCTGATGAAGAGGATGGGAAACTTGCGGGTAGTTATGAATGGAACCTTTGTAGAAGTTCATCCCCCTAAAAAGGTCTTTAGATTTGAAATGTTGGAGTGGGGCACTCATTAGACTACTTTATCTAGAACGTCATGTACATGCTTATCAAGGAGGGTCCCCAAGTACATAATTGAGGTTTGAAGGAAGGAGTACTTCATCTTTGTTTGAACATAATGTTGGTGAAGAAGGTTGAGATTTGTCTATATATTGAGCAATTAGTTCCAAGTCTAGTTGTAGATCAAGATGTTATCTAGACAAACAACATCAAATTTGCCACGATGGGGTGAGAAACTCATTGATAATGTGCACATGTATGTGTCGAGTGCATTGGTGAGGGCAAAGACAGACCAACCAATCACATATTTTAAATTTGGTCTTGAAAGCTATCTTCCAAGCTTGGTCTTGAAAGCTATCTTCCAAGCTTGGTCTTAGTGATATGTAGAAGTCAAATCAAGCTTAGTGATGTAATTGACACCTTGAAACTGGTTTGAAAAATCATGATACATGGGAAGTGGGTGATGGTTTTGTTGTCTCCTGAAACATGCACTGTGAAATATCCACAAAGCCCGAAGAACTTTGTGCATCCTAGATTCCCAACCACAACATGGGAATGTCTCTCAAGTGTGGGACTTGACTCAATGAGACAGACCTTCGGGATATGGGTCGGTCCCCCAACTAACTACCTACTGCTAACCACTAAGCTAAGCTAAACTACAAATTTGCAGGGAAAAGAGTGGAGAAAAACTTTAAAAAGATGGCGGTGATGAACCAAGAAGAAATTGGATCCCCACCAATGAGTTGAAGAGTGAGAAGACAAGATATAGATCTATAGGGTAGATATGAGCCACAACCAAAACATGCATCCAAATCAAGCCCCCTCAAAAACTTGAGACACGGAGAAATAGAAATCTCTACGAGTGCCACACACAATAACTCATAGAAACAATAGAGAGGTAAGAGACAAATTAACACAAACACATGCAAATATGAGTCACCCATTTGTATTAAAAGTTAGAGTATACACAGTCTGCTGCCACCATAAATCAAGGTGATCAATCATCTGCAGAGCTTAACCCAGAGGTTAGAGGCACTCAAAATGTTGAGCTACCCAATTGGGCAGAGTAACCTTGCATTTAGGAGAGGATCATTTACAATTACAATAAGTTACCTTTAGCCTAAAGACAGAGAATGTGGCTGACAAATAAGAGAGAAGAGGAGCAAAATATGCCAAAGAATAGTTCCTTTCATACTTATCTTCTCTAGAAGGTTCAAGAAGGTTTGAAGATGCTCAAGAAGATGCCAAAAATGGCGTGATCTGTCCACAAATGCCTTAAAAGCATATTTCAAAGGATCTCCGCAAGTCATGATGTTCCATGACCATGGAGTTGCCTTCACTTGCAAGCTAATGAGAAAATATTTGTTCGAAGATAAGCTTTGAGGGAAATCAACGTTTTCCCATGATCAAAGAGATCAAGTGAAGTTTAGGCTGCTATTTGTCTAATTTTGCCATGATTTCCCTTTAGATCAGTAATAACAGCTCCATCACCATGCTTAACAATCCGTTTTAACTCATTCTGTGTTTGGGTGGGATCACAAAGTGACTAGAAGCTCAAAGCATATTCTAGAAGGGGCAAATATCCGCTTAACAACATTTGTAACTGATTTAGGCGCCATTTGATTGAGAAAACAACTTAAAAAGGGCCCAAAGCTTTGTCATTAAAATCTCCCAAGTCCTTCACTAGCTCCTCCGAAATTAAGCCTAGATTGAAGATCTCCTCAAGACCTCTTTGTTAGTACAAGCGTGCGGGGAAATGGATCTCTAGATCAAAAGATATAAGCCAAAAACTAGGCTCTAGTTTGGCCACCATGTGTTAAACTTGAAAATGGCGGTTGACACTCATGATCGCAATTTGGTCTCCAAACGGTTAGTGCTCCTAAGAGCTTTTCATTTGGTGACCCGAGCAAAAGTAATGGTCGATTGAAGATTCCCAATCTGTTTTGCATAGTTGATGCCCACGAGGTCGTCAAATTTAACCTAGGGATCACTTTCGCTACGTGTCATTTGCTGATTGGCGATATGATCTCTGCTCCCGCCCAAATCTTGTGCCACACGTCCGAACCCAATTGGTTTTAAGGTCTTGGGGGCTTGGGGTCTCAAATTTGACTTTGTATTCGGGCCTCAACCTTCCTGGGAATCTAAGTGACCCGTGATTGGTTCCCATGGACCAATCACGCCCTTTCTATTTTCTCGGGGTCACCTCTAAGTTCTCGGGTCTGCCTTATACTTCTTCAGCTCATCTTACACTTCCCGGGATCTTGGGATCCGAGCCTTACATGCCTTGGTCACTTATGCTCGATCTTGGACCCCAAGACCGCAGATTGCTGTCATTGGTCCACGTGAACCAATCATGGCATTTTATGATCTCGGGTTCTTGGCACTTCTTTGATCATTCACCTTCGGGTTCTCGGGATCCCAAAAAGTGACTTAGCATTTTGAACATCGCGGATTTGGGTTTGAGAGGGCATTGCCATTGGTCCACATGGACCAATGATGGGCCCTAGTGTTCTCTCGGTTGAGACTTTCCAACTTGCGACCAACTGATCAACTTTGATCCTACTTTGTGGAATCAACTCGATCCAATCAACTTGGCCCAATCAATTGTTTTGAGCTCGGGCAAAATGCGAACCATGGAGCCTTGCTCCATTTAACAATGGTGATTGCTTTGGCTTATAAGCCCTATCCTGATCTCTCTCCTCAAACATATGGGATTAATCCCTTAGGTGAATGAATTGATCGATGATTGCAAGTGTCCTCGTGAGCCGATCAAATTTGAAGGCCTAGATTCTTAAGGAAATGAATGATTTGGATGTTACTTGCGCCCATAGTGAGGCCAAAATGCATGATTTTAATCAAGTTTTTCTTTCCTTTTTCACCTGTGTAAAACCAGAGCTGATTTGTGCAAGCAAATTTGATAAGTTTGAAGATATTAGGGTGCCCAAAATGCATGATTTTGCAATCAAAAACCCTGCAAGTATGTAAACTGTAACCAGTTGTCCGAAAATGAAGTGTGAGCTCATTTTGGTCAACAGGTTCTTCATAATGATTTTTATGCAAGCACGATAATTTGTGATTAATTTGCCACTCATGTTCTTTCTTTGGCAGCATAAGTGTGGGAGATATGCAAGTGCTGGGTTGGATCTTTCCCTCTTCAAGTATCTTATTGATTTGGCACTCTATCTCAACACTTTCAATGGGTGTAGTGTGTTAGGGTTGTTTTGATTGGGAAATTGAAAACTCCACACAAGTTCAATAGAATGATGAAGTCCTTTAGGCTTCTCAAAAACATCAGTATATGCATCAGCAAGAGACAGCATTTTTGCTTTTGCTTCATGAATACTACAAAGACTAGAAATTTATGTAGATTGACCTGTTTAATTGCCTGACCTACTAGAGGGTAAAGGAAAAACAAAAGACAAGAGTTTACAATCTCTAGGTCTTCTGAAGACCATCAAAGAAGTAGCATCCCAATCGAATGCAACCTGGAATGGCTCAGTGGAAAATGTGGCAAGTATTTGCAAGAGACAAGTGTGGAAAGTCCCTCCTTGACTCACTACAAGTGTCATGGGTGTGAGTGCACTATAGTTGGCAATCAAAGATTGTCTACCAATTTTTATGAAATCAAATTCTTTTTCCGGCCATTGTCATGGAAAAAATGCACCAATCTATTATTGATTTGATAATTATGAGTAAACAAAGCATCATAGTCATTAGCCATGAGAATGAGATGAAGATTAGAAGTATTAGGATTAGTTACTTAAATTTCAGAATATCAAATTGTCAAGTCTGCTTGGCAAGAAAGTTTGTCACCTTCTTTGATTTAAGGATACAATGTTCATTGATAAAATGTCACATGCTTGTGGGAGGCAAAATCATAGTTACCAAGATCAGAGATCTGGATTTGTTCGGGAGGAGGGCAAAAAAATTCGAAAAATATGGAAGTCTTGAATTTTTTTGAAAATTTAAATTGAATATATACTTATTATCCAAAAATTGACAAATACATAGAAAAACGTCAGTAATGTAGTATAAAATGTTAATATATTTAATGTTAAGTAATATAAAGGGTGTTGGGTGTATTACTTATTGCAAAAAAATCTATTTTTTTTTGGGGAAAAAACAGGGACGGCAATCTAGATGAAGTCATGCAGACTGCCTGAAAAATCTGGATCTGGCCAGATTTTGTTTAGATCTGGCCACATCTGGAAACTATGGGCAAAATACTTGTTTCCATTGCAAGATGGAGGAGTTGAACTCTTAATGGATATATGTTTGGTGAAGAATACTCATTCCTGGATGGTGAGTGGGGGTAGCATGAGAGGAGTTGGCAGGGTAGAAGATGGCGAGTGACTCTCTCTTTGAAAAGAAAAAGATTGACTTGGATGCGATTGTTCCCTTTGTTACATAGCTTCCAGATTTAAAGCAAGCTCTAATGAAGTGATGTTGGAGAGCTTTAGGTCTTGCTAGAGATGAGAAAACAACACGAAGTCAAATTTGATATGAAGGGCCTTCTTGATTTCTTGTACCTCTGACTTTAATGGAGGAAGTTAAACTGCTCGCTCGGATGAATTGTTGGACTAATTGGATGGCTATTCTTTATAATCGAGGGGGTAAATGTTCACTTGAATAGTGGCATTGGAATTTTTCAAATAATCAATTTCTGATTTATTTGTTGCCTTTAAAAGCTGGATGCGAGACTGCCACTAGTTGACGGCTTGATTGTTCATGTATAGCTCGAGTATAATGATTTATTTTGGCTCTGTGGAAGTTGACTAACTTGAAGTATGCGTTGTACATTTGTACTTATTAACTGTGGCAATAAAATGGGGAATAGATATCTTTATGTCCAACCTGAAAGTAGGTTGGCAATCTGGCCAGTCAAGGGAATGTAACTGGTGGCCAGCTACTGTCCCATGAGTTGGTAGTAAATATTTGTGATCGTCTGCAAATGTTGGAGATGAAATGCATTTTGTTGTTGTCACTGGTGGTGGAGTTCTTAGGTGGCCTGCCACTGTCCCATGAGTTGTTAGTACATACTTGTCATCTTCTGCAAAGGTTGGAGGTGAAATGCATTTTGTTGTTGTCATTGCTTGTGGAACTCTTAGGTGGGCAATTGGACTAAATAGAGGGGTTTGGGGTGGAGCTTGGGGAACTTATTGAACATAACCATCAAATCAAATGAAAGGATATATAGCAAATTTTGGAAATCCAAAATGGAATTATAAATTGAGAAAAGAATGTTTTATACAGCAAAACATTAACAACTGAAATTAAAACAGAAATTTGCACAGTAAAATTTGAACAGCACAATTTTTACAGCAAAAATTTAATAGCAGAAATCAGGAGTAAGCCTGCACGACAACAGAAAAGAGCAAAGGAGTATGTAAATCAGCTTCTGCCATGAAGCTGCTGGAAAAACATTGAAGGTGTTGATCTCAAGTTTAAAGGTAGAGGAAAAAAATGAGAGCCAATGACACCAACAGTAAAACTACAGTCTGTGGTAAATAAGGCCACAGTCAAATGCCGAATTCAGCGCTCTTGGATAGATCCATGTGTGCATAAAAATCTCAACAACAGCATACAATGAGAATGATTTTGGAAATTTGTTTTGGTATCTGGTGAATGAGTGACTCTGTCAAACCAGAAATAGCACCAAAAGGAGGTTTTGTGGACATAACAGACAGCAAAATGTAGATCAAATGCTTGCAGAAAATTCAGAAGTAACCATGGCTTTTAGAACTGGACGTGATGAATGAGAGGTTTGCGCAAAGATGGTTTGCTGAATATCAAGGAGTATATCAAAGGTTGGGTAATCTGGAACTTAAAAACATACAGAAATTTCAGATACAGGAATGCTTAATTGTTAGGCCCTTGTACGAATTGATATGATTTTATTTTTGATGGCTATTTACAAAAGAGAACCCTGTATATATATAGGCTAAAAATATTACAATGACATGTAATGTTTCTGTCTGTCCTACTTTTAATTTATTTCTATCTTTTCCAAATGTTCCAGCTGTCCACCTACTTTTAATAAATTTCTATCAATCATTTCAAGCCGGCCCACTTGCATATGGATTTGATTCACGATTGACTATAGTAGACGTCATTGTCAGAAATCCTCTTGTCGGCTTTCACAAGGGTGTCATATGCAAAATTGATGATTGGCCTGACTACGAGGTTTGATTTACTCTGGAGCTTCTTCATGAGGATAGTATGTAGAGGTGCAAACATTGAACAATATATAAGGTAAATGAAAGAAATCCTCTGTGAGCTCTCCTAAGGGTCTTATATGCAGAGTTGGTGTTTTCCGTGGCTGTTAGCTTTGATTTACTATCAAGCTCTGCCATTTGTTTGAAACTTTCAAACAATAATTAAGGCAGTGTACATGGTAAATAGAAAGCAATGCTCTTGTAGAAAGTCACAGGAGGGTCCGTTGGGGTTCAATTTACTCTTAATTTTCATCATGAGCTTAAAAATTAGGGATGCAAAATGCGAACAACATACAAGGTAAATGGAAAAAAATTCTGTTGTTGGCTGTCACAAGGGGTCTCATATGAAGAATTGGTGTTTGGTTTGGTTGTGAGGGTCAGTTTGCTCTTGATCTACATCATGAGGTCAAAACTTAGGGGTACAAATATTGAATGATATATAAGGTAAATTGAAAAAAATATCCATTGGCCCTTAGAAGAGGATCTCGTGCGCTGAATGACAATCTGGTTTGGTTGTTATATATATCTTCTATTCCGTCATTCCTTGGAATCCTCCAATTTGGTTATAGGAGTGCCATGTAAGCAAAATAGAGATGCAGACCACAGATATCAATTCATTGGTTCTTTGGGTGTAAAGTTTTGTACCTTTCTTTGAGCAAGGAATAGGCACATCGCTTTGTGCTTCACTGTTTCTAGTGAGAGCAAGCTCAGAGACAGCATTCTGTACATTTTGCTGCCAACTTGGGTCAAAATTATGTTACCAACTACCCGCACAAGATAAGCAGTCTATAAAAAAAATTGATTTCAAAGATGAGAACCGACTCACATGAACTACATACTGAAACTGGTAGATGAAGCCTCCCAAGACAACTTGGGAACAAAGAATCTACAAGATGTGGAGCATGAAAGGGGTAAAAGATGAATTGTATTGTTTTAACTTGCCACTTTTTAACAATATAAGGCACAATTACACATATATTTGCAATCATAACCTAGTTATGAAATAATCGATCAATGCAATCAAATGTCGCATGGGGAATTTATTCTAAAACTAAACAATCATAGAAACATTCTTCTAAACAAGTAAACACACTTGATAGGTCCTATAAACTGACTTGGCCTAAAGGAATCTATAAGTTGTCTAATCTCATCTTTCACTGCGATGATATTGCAAATTTGCAATGACTAAGCGAAAAAACCTGAAACAATTTTCTGGATTATTCACTGTCCCATCTTTACCTTCATGATGTTATTAATAGACCAATATTCATAGTCTATGTCATTTCATTTTCATTAAGTGGATCTGTTATTAACGCTTTTTTGTTTAAACTAAAGAAAGCTATCATGTTGTTACCAAACCTTGGCTATGGATATCTTTCTCGAGGGCCTGTGACAAATTGCCTTAAACAAAAATTATCTAATTTGGCACTGGGAAAATCAGCTCTTATTGCTGGGGACAAAAACATTTTCCAACAGCTTGGTGGGACTTTAAGGGAAAGACCGATTTGAATACCCTTCACCCAGTTAATATCTATAATGCATAGTGTGTATGTATGTCAATTATTGTATCATAAAATGACAAAATGACAGGTGTTTATATTTTTTTGAAAGCCCTTTAAAATGCTTTATTTTTTTCCAGCTCAGTCACTACCATACCGGATATGATCTGTCGTAGTTCTTTTATGTCCTTCGTCATCCATCGGTCTTCTAAAAACTATGATCCCTCCATCAAGGCACAGTTCAGAAGAAGAGGGACCTTTAGCATCTTGACTAGAAGCTTTAGCACATCTTTCCATTATCCTCATGAACAGTTCTAGTGAAGCTCTTTCCACGGAAGGCTGCCATGATGGCTTTCATTTTCTTCAAATTTCTCTCAAGTCATAGATGCATGTATGAGTAATTTATAAATTTGGTTACAGAAAATAAAACAGAAGCAACTTCCTTAAAACTAGAGTGTGTGTGGGAACCAAATTACATATTTTCTAGTGCCTTCTTCCAAAACTGTGGACTGTAGTGCTGTTTTCTTTCAACTAATAACGAGGGTGCATTACATTCTCACTCTCATTGCATATGTTCATCATCCCCTAAAAGGAAAAAACAACTTATCATTTTTTTATAAAAATTTGTATCCTCTAAAAAGGAAAACTTATGTCCCATCTTATTACGCTTTTACAAACGCTAAATAATCAAATGAACAATCATAGAAATGCATATTTAAAAGTAAATTATTCACACCTTAGAAACAAGTAATATCTTATCATCCTACATATTGTTCGACAAAAGGTTGATAATTGAAATTTCAATGAAAAGTAATACTTCAGGATGTATTGGTGTGCCATATCCCCTCATTCTGAAACCATTGCCATCCTGTCTTTCCTGTAACCTTGACGTCCAACCCCTAGTGCTCATATCTACCTATACTATTGTGTCATAAAATCTGTCATTGTCACAGTAAATCGTGAAACTTATAACACCTTGTCCTTAGAATGATTTCTCTTTATATGTATAATCCTCAGGCTCTTACTTGCTTGTATGGTTGTTTTAAATATATCATTCATATGTCCTACTTTCAACAAGATAAAAGGATGAGGAAACATTTTTTTATCAAAAATCCCATGGAGAACACACTAAAGTCCAATAGACTATGAAAAATTCAAAAATGCGTTCCTCTTCTCATTTGTTTTTGGTACAGTGTACAAATTCTTTTTTTCTTTGTTTTTCCTTTCAAACATTTTTCAGTTTTATGTACATAGCCTCTATAATTAACATTTTTTCATTTGTTTTTTAGTACAGTGTACAGATTCTTTTTTCTTTGTTTTTCCTTTCAAGCATTTTGCAGTGTTACGTACACAGCCACTATAATTGACACATAAATGTGAAGGCAATTAGACCGATTAACTTATGCAAGAAAAGCAATGCTAAGAAAATCTTTAAGCTATAACAGAAGGGAAAAATGACACACACAATACACAAGATTTCACCTGGGAAAATGTTTTTGGGAAAAATACCCAGCACAGCAACCTTCTTACTTATTGCATTAACTCAATCGTTTACGATATAATAATGTATGTCAAAGTTCTGCCTTACCCTCATGCATGTGTGATTATTCGTAGGCCCATCAATAGGTAACTGCCCAAGGGGTATTGCAATACAATGGATACCAAAGCCATGAGCCAAGAAGACCACCCATAATGGTTCCCAAAAAGAAAAGTATACGGGCTAGATGAGTTGAAATCATTGTTGAGTGTATGCAACGCTTGTACAACAAAATTTAAATGCATAAGGGGCTTGCATTTTCCCTTATGGCAAAGGAGATGCACAAAACTTAAGAATATTGTCTGCAAATTATTTTCCTGGCAAGCCCAAAATGTATCTCTGAATCCTTACACCAAAAACAAACTAATTTTGTGTTCGAGGGTATTGTAACTGATTATGATTATGATTATTTTAAGTTTTTCATCAGTCTTCTCTTACAAATCTATAAATTGTATTTTTCGCATTCTGTAGCCTTTTCATTGTTCAAGATTATTTTATTCATTTTCTTTGTTTAAGTTCTTAGTTTTTTCTGAGCCTTGTAACAGCATACTTTTTGTTATCGAGTTGCATTGTTAACAAATGTTAATTCCACTCAATAGCTGACAATTGTTGAGAAAATATTGGCCCTTGGATTGTTAATATCTGTGGAGGATTGGATGCCATTGATATGGGGTCATTTGTGTGTAATTGTGAGTTTCTTTCACAGTTTTATTTTTGGGGAAGGTGTTTAGTATCTTATCATGTTTGGGTGGCTATTTTTTCTGTCAGTTGTTGGATGCAGCAGGCTGAGGGACACTGAGTGGATCTCCAGACAAGACCCATATGTCTGCCTAGAATATGCCAACAGTAAATTTCGGACAAAAACTTGCACAGGTGTGATGACATCCTTAATTCTTGAATTTTCTGCATGCTCTTTTCCTTGACACAGGACATGAAGCTCAATTTGCATTCCTTATTCTTAATTGTTTGCAAAGGGATTTTTTTTAGTTCATGATAATAATGATTCATGGATTGTATAGTTATTTCAAGCATCATGTTTAATTATGTTTTTAAATTTTTGTATTTGTTTTCTGAAATCTAGTTTTGTAGAGTACCGAGTTTTATCATTGTAAATTGTTACAAATTTTCTATGTTAAATAATGATATACACAAAACCTAATGTAATTACATTTTTGTATTGGTTGTCTGAAAGCTAGTTTTGCAGAGTACTGAGTTTTATTATTGTAAATTGTTATAAATTTTTATGTTAAATTATGGTATTTGTGGAATCTATGTATGTACTTTTTGTATTCTTTTCCTTAGTTATGTCGCTGATGACTACAACCTGTATTGAACAATAAGGCTACACCATGGTTGGTTAGCTTATTTTTTTTTGAGTCATGTATGTTAACCTGAGTTGTATGGCTACCATATAATTTTCTTTTGGTCTTCAACCTCATTGATCCATGATAGTTGTATTTGTGGCGGAGCCTAGCAATTCTTTTACATAAATGTGGGTACAGTTTGGGACAATGTATATTTTGCTATATCCATTCTCTAGACAGGCAGCATTGATTATTGCTTCTAGGTTTGACGAATGCTACTATTAATGTTATAGCATACCCAAATACTAGAATGGCTTACTACTACATTCTAATATTGAAATGAAAGAAGAATCACAGGAAGTAGAAGATAGCTTTAAAATAAACACAGATTAATGTTAAAAATGAACAAAAGGGGATCAAGGGCATTTGCAGAAGAATGTATTGCACCCACAATTCCAGAAGGTTGGAAGGACTCCCAAATGGTAGTGTCTTATTTATACAAGAAGTCAAACTCTAATCATTCAAATTATACAAGAAGTTTGTTAAACTTTAATCACTCTAATTATACAAGAAGTTAACTAAAACTGAAACTTTAATCTCTCTAATAAACTTTAAGGCCTAATCACATATTGGCTCTTTTACACGCAATGTATGATATCCCTAAGTATCTAACTACGGCTTTAACATCAAAAAAATTATGATGAAAAAATAGCTCAGTAAATAAGATAAAAAATAGTTGTGTTGTGGGTACAATACATGCCTTTTGGAGCAGAGGAAAGTACATCTTTTAAGTTGTCAAAGGCTTTTTGGGTAGAGTTGGACCAGTGAATAACATTTCTCATAGTGATATTTATCAAGGAAAGGTCTATTAAAGAATAGTTATTAATAATGACCATCGTTTGGTAGGCACATGCCATGTTTATGGAGTTGTGATTTTGGATGGGTCTGTTTCAAAACCCTTAGCAAGGACAGCACAACCATGTACTCAAGGGAGTATTTGGCAATTGCACATTTGATTTCCTTGGCATGCAGCTCATGTTACTGGAAAATGGATAGGAAATCTTAAGGCAAACCAAGTCCTCTATGAATGTATTATTGTAAATAAAATTATCTTCAAAAAGGATTAAGAAAAAATTGTGAAGGTGTTTGCTAAAGAATTTTATTCACAAGAGCTTGAAAATTTGCAGGAATATTACAAAGACCAAAGTGCATGACTTGGAACTTGTAGTTTCCTTGAGGAGTGTGGAAAGCAATCTTTTTTTGATTTTGGAGCCTAATGGGCTCTATAATGGCAACATTGAAGGTTGATTTTGCCCCTCAAATGTCATCCACGAGATCATTGATCCTGGAAATTGAAAGGTATTGTTTTGATAATTTTACAGTTCTCTACAGTCAATGAAGAGGCGGTAAGAGCCATCCTTCTTATGTTTTAAAACCAGAGAAGCAGAATAGGTTTGTGACTATGGGTAATAGTGCTTGCTTCCAGAGTTCTTCACTAATTTTATCAATAACATGCTTCATGCCATTCTCTGGTGGCAGATTGTGGAATACTGCCTTATACTCTTGCAGCAAGGAAGAAACACTCAGGTCTATATAGAATGGGGAACAGCATCCACACAATAAGGTGGGCCATGGAATTAGACTAACCCTTTTGAGAGGTTAGTCAGAAACATTCAGGTCTATATAGAATGGGAACAACATCCACACAATAAGGTGGGCCATGGAATTAGACTAACCCTTTTTGAGAGGTTAGTCAGAAACATTCTGGTCTATATAGAATGGGAACAACATCCACACAATAAGGTGGGCCATGGAATTAGACTAACTCTTTTTGAGAGGTTGGGTCATATGTTTAGAATCAACTGTTTGAATTATCTGAGAATATACTTGTTGGCAGTTTCAAAGCATTGTGCATGGCTCATTGCCCACCTAGTAGTTGTAATCTAGATCTTAGGCATCAACATATCAAGCCTGAAAGGTGCTGACCCAAGGTGTGCAATAATGACAGCCTACTTGTGTGTGATTTAGCTATATGAACTCCATGCAAGACATGAATTAACTTGGAAAAAGTAACAACATTTACTATATTTGACATCCTATGAGACACTAATATGCCAAAAACACACATTTTAGATCTATACGGAAATTAACATAACTAGAGTATGTAAATATGACAACCCATAACAAGAGCATGCAAATTTATGCATGCATATTTTTGCTGAAGTATCCACATTATAATATTATATTCATTGTAGCATTCCCAAAAGGTAGTCGGTTCGGCCCTAAGGGCGGCATTTACTAGGTCCGGTCGGTCCGGTTCGGCGTGGGTTCGGCCGGGTTTCACTGACATCCGTATGAGACACTCTGCCTAATATGCCAGGAGAAAAAACACACATTTTTAATTTTTATTTAGTTTTTTTCCTTTTTTGGCAATTTTTTCCGTTTTTGGATTTTCGGTGAAAAAAACGCAAGTATGGAAAAAAATTTGCCATTTTGGAAAGGGTTTGGGAAGATGTAAAAAACTTGGATGAGCCATAACTTTCTAGCTTTCGTGTGTCGTTTTCTCTAAAAGTATAGCTCTACTCATTGATGGCAATTTTTCTTATTTTCATAAAATCCATTTTTGCACCTTTTTGGACCAAGCAATGCAATCTTCTGAAAGAATCTTCTGAATTTAATTTTATTTGTTTTGTATATATTGTACATTATTATAAATTTATAGTTAATAGTATAACTTGTCTTTTATCTTGTTTTTCATATACATAATATGTGGTTTATAATTAAATTCCTATTTAGAAGGTTGAGATTTATATATTTTTAATTTTTATATAGTTTTGTACTTTCAGATAGCATTCCGTACGCACGGCTACCTAGCCCAAACCCAATATATTAATGATATAACATACCCAAAATTAAAAGTAACTCCCGTCTATATAAAATAATAAATCTATGACCTCCAAGTCTGTTACAAAAGATGCTAAAAATAATTGGGTTCCATAATTCCTTATCTGGGTGAAACCCGCTAAATCTCAATTCTTTGTGCAGTTCTTCTAGTAATAGCGGCCAACAACCCTTTGTCTACATTTTACATGTTACATCTGGATCACTCTTGCATACTAACTCTCTGCCTGGTGCACTGCCCATTGACAATCTCTTCTGCACATCTGCCCATGAAATTGATCCAAAGATATTTATTCAATTTTGTGTGTCAATAGGTTATCTTGTCCTTGATGCATTCCACACTAGGGTGCTTCAGTTAGAGTTGCCACTAGCTTCAGTGCCACCCTATTAAAATCCTATGCAACAAAGGCCACCCATCTGCTAAACTCCTCTCCACTCACTCATTGAAGGTTCTGATACATGGAGCAGTATATGGCTGTGTCTATTGGATAAAAGAAGGCATCACAATACATAATTTCGGGCATGCAGATACTCACAATGCGATAATTGTTGTTCATGCAGTTGGTGGAGAATGTAAGCTCAGAGGTTTTGGTGGCTGCTGGGCCACCTGGTTATGCACGACCTTTTCCTTACCATACTTAGCCAGCTGGGTGCGCAATGAGGGAAGTTTAGCAGCCCTTGTTCTGCTCTGCACTATTTGTTACTCTAGTGGTTGAGTACATTTAGCCTAGATAGGGTTTAGATCCTGCAGTGTAAAAGAGAAACTTTCTGCAGCAATGCGCCCAGTCTAAGTGACTTTGTCTTGCAGTGCTGTGTGCATGTTTGATCAGTGAGTGTAAGAGTCACATCCTTTTCTGCTTTCATCTTGGTTGTTTATGCAAGGATGAGGAATGCGTGAAATAAGATGTTTTTTTATAGGGTCCACCTGTGTGCATCCTTTAATTCTCCAATGCTGCTAATGACTTAAACCTTCTCCTTTAGTCCAGGTCACTGGTTGCACGTATTACTGTGAAATGCTGCTCATTCTGCACTACCAGTGACTCATACACCTTTACTGGAAACTCTGCAAAAGGACCTTAAACAGGAAATGCAACTACTTCCTTGGATGGAGATGAGATTTCAGCAATTTTTCTCAGCAGAATCGGAACATTTCTGCATGAATACTTATTTTGAATTTTGATGTCCTTTGTAACATGCCCATGGCATGTTTCCAGGGCTTACAGCGATTTTGAAGTGGGGTTCCATCAATGGAAGCAAAACTGTTGACTTCCTTTAAAGTATTAGTACGGATGCTTGTTTTGACGACCTTCGTAACATGCCCATGATATGTCGTCAGTGCTTACAGTGATTTTGAAGTGGGGTCCCGTCAATAGAGGCAAAACTGTTGACTTCTTTAAAGTATCAACTACAACTCATCGCACAACATAATAATTGTAGTCTAGATTCACCCTTAGTCACTGACACATATCAACCGTGATGGTCACTTACGGTGCAAAAGGTGCTGATACTCTCATCGTGTGTCATTTAGAAATTAGCCATAGATCTCATCATGCAAGACATGAATAATTGAATTAACTTGGCAATGACTAACTATGTTCACTAATTTTTCATTAATGTCCCACAAGACACCAACGTTACTGTACAGATCAGAAATTAACATAATAGACATATTCAACCTGTGACAAGAGTATGCAAAGATTCATAAGCAGAAATCATAACTATCTACATTACATTTATAAAAGAGAGCCTATTTACATTTCAGCAGCATTTTCCCAAATTTATCCACATATCATGCCCAAAATAAACATTATCCCCTTGTGTAAATTCATCTATGGCCTACCTAATCTGAGTTGGTCCCACTAAATCCTAATGGCCCGTGCAGATCTTCTGCTTGTAGTGCACGACCTTGTCTACCCTGCCTGCATTCCGTTTGTATGCCCTCCTGTGTGATTCCTCTTTGCATGGCATTGTCAGTCCAAAAATTTAGATCTCTTCTGCACATGCCCCTGAGACTTGGATAAAATTTCCAATCAAAATTACTCGAGTCTTGACCATTTTTATAGATGGATAAGATTTTTTTGAGATCGATTATGTATGGTACTAAAGATAAAATTGCTGGATCCCTAGAACAACCTTACCTCTCCACTGAATATTGTCTTTGAACATGTAATTCCCTATCTTGATTGCAGTCTGCAACATATTGGACAGCTACTTCACACAAATATTAATAGCCAGGGTTGCTAGCAGGGAAGTGCATAGAAGTGTCTGGGTTAAGACCCTCAGGCATTTACGAGCATTTGAATTGTTAGCGGTCTAAAGGTGTTGAGGGAACTTTTGGGCTGACCTACTGAGACAGACTTTAAAGGTGTCCTCATGGCCAAACTCATTCATGGGATATAAGGAATCGAAACACCTGCCAGTTTTGAGATGGGTGTTGTTTACTTCAGAGTCAGATTGGGGAATATTCTGCTCATGCGGTAGATCTCAGTCTTCGCTATTTAGGGTGACAAACATGGCCTTTCGACCAGGACTAAGAACATCTACAAAAAGGTTTTATATATCTTGAGTTGTCAACAGTACAAGGTTCTTTGGTTTGGGATTTTGTAATGAGCCAATGCAATACTACTAGAAAAAAGGAACCAATTTCAAGGGGCATCCAATTTTAGCCCAGCACTTTTAAATAACTTGATAGCGTTGAAGGTTTTAATAAGGGTTTACCTTTCACTGTATACCAATCTATTGTTTGTAAATTTCCTGCTTCTTATGGTGCATTTCCAAAATTACTAAAAAATGCTTTTGGTTACTCTTATTCTAGTTACTGTATGTACTATAAGAAGATCACGCAGACAGTGAAATTTCTGTTTCATCCATGCTTAAGATTGAACCTGGAATCATATGAAGTGGTTTTTCTTTTGCAGATGGTGGAAAGAATCCAACCTTCAATGAGAAGTTTGTTCTTCCATTGATTGAAGGGCTCCGAGAAGTGAATCTTTCAGTGTGGAACAGCAATACATTATCATTTGATGACCTTATTGGCACTGGCAGGTATGTTGTTCGTCTCTTTAATGTTTTGCTAGCTATGTTCTTGCTTTTCACCATATCCTAGCTAACAACATATCAAGTTGAATATTGACCTGCAAGAACTCATGAATGAAATGCATACAATCCAAAATTTGTGACACATTTTGTCATTATCCAGAATTCTGCTGCAGAGTGTACTCTCAAGTGGGTATGATGATTCAACTTGGCCGCTAAATACCAGAAGTGGAAAGTGAGTAGTATCCATTTGAACCTCTGGTGTTTTCCAAAAATTTAGTTGTTTGTGCTATTTGAACTTTGCAACATTGCAACATTCGTCATGGACAAATTTCTGAATCTTTCACTTTGTTATTCCAGTTAATTGGCTGTCTGACGCTTAGTTTTTATATACGAAGGATACACACAATTAGGCATCTATTGCATCCATTCTGATGGTTTTGTTCATCAGTCTACTAACTTTTGATTTGGAACTTGTCATCTTTCTAATAGAAATGCTGGGGATGTAAGGATTATCCTTCACTATGCAAATGTCAGTGTAAGTCAAGCAATAAGCATTTGCCGGTGCTATTTTTAATTCTGTTATCATTAGAAGTTTTAGGGATGTGAATTTTACAAAAAGTGATGCATTTTTTTCCAACAGAAAAATCAAGGGCAATTGGCTACTTCAGCTCCTCCATACACGGGGCAGTTTCAACGAGTGCTCCATATGCACCACCAAGTGGATACCCAACATTTCAGCAGCCATCATCATTTATCCTGGGTATCCGCCTGCATCTACATATAAATCTGAACCAACTGCATATCCACCTCCGCAAAGCACTACATATCCACCTCCAAGCAATGTTTATCCTCCACCTCCAAGTAACGTGTATCCTCCACCTTCGTCTTATTACCCTGCCACACCCGCTGCATACCCACCATCTCCTTTTGGTTTTACTGCTTCACCTTCACCATATCCTCCTCCGGTGGCATATCCTCCGCCATTTCCACAGGGAGGATATCCAGCTCCGCCATACCAAGGTAATTTCCACTGCCATGTTGTACACTTATATTTCACTTGGAAATTTTTGTACTATTTTTGAATCAGTAAAGGAATAAAGAAGGGAAGCATATGCTCTAAGGGTTCTAAATTCAAAATCTTAAAATCTCACAGGTTATTATCCAGGAGCATATCCACCTCAATAGATTTTTTGGCTTGCACTGGTGGGGGCAAGGTTTGTTTTCTCCTGCCATTTATTTTTGTTTTCTGCCACAGGAAAGGCTCATGGGGCAAGTGCTATAAGTATTGGAAAATAAGGATTAATTTTAGCATTGAAGGCAGGACAGTTGGAGAAATCAGAAGGGTATTGTTTTGTCATGGAGAAGATTTCCTCAAAATAGTGTACTGAACTGTGCTGTCCATAAGTGAGTTGTTTGAAACCTTCAGGAATGAAACACTTTATGCTCTGTATGATTAAGATAAGAATGCCATAACATTCCTATTTTAGTTCCAAACTAGTATGAAGTGGACCTTCTCTGGGACATCTGTTACTGCTGTACAATATGGTGTAGAAGATCTAATTAGTGCTTGTCTTGTAACAATGTCTGAACTCAAGGCAATCATCCAATCCTGTTGCAGGCCAAACATCTTGTATGGAAGTTCTAATAAAAAGAAACTAAATTTGTAAAAAACATGATGGTGTTGTGGTCTTGTAACAATGTTGGAACTCAAGGCAATCATCCAATCCTGTTGCAGGTCGAACATCTTGTATGGAAGTTCTCATAAAAGGAAACTAAGGTTGTAAAAAACATGGTGGTGTTGTGGTCTTTTGCCACATGTTTATGTGTATGTGATGAATTATATTCAGTATTTCAGAAGTGAACTTGATGTCACCCAGCCTTTATGATTGTTGCAGGCCAAATATGTTATATGGAAGTTCCAATAAAAGGAAACTAAATTTGTTAAAAGCATGATAATGTTGTGGTCTCTTGCCATAGTATGGGTATGTGTACGTCAAGATGTATATTCAGTATTTCAGAAGTGAACTTGATGTCACCTAGCTTTTATGCTTGTTGCAACTGCTGGGGAGCTGATATTGTGTATGTAAGGCTGTTATTAGAGATTCTTGGCTGATATTTATTCCTAGAATTTGTTTTCGCACTCTTGAGCTTCCTAAAAATGAGCATGATGAGCAAACTATTCTTTCTGTCCTCTGTGTTATTAATATTGCTGCTAAATTCAGATATTACTTGAGCCAGTCCATGTACCTCTTCCTATCTAATGTTGGGAATGTTGGTCAGGACCAAATTAAGGTTTTGGAGCACCCTAGGCAATACTCAGAGCGTTTCCCTCCGATACTATTAACACATTCAATTAAAGCTAAGGGTATGAAATGCCGCTGCACCTACATATATGTCTTGCACCAATCGTAAATTCCTTTCACAAGCTCAAAGATTCAAGAACGGTTCTCCTTAACAATTGTCCCACCAAAAAATCAAAGACCGAGTCACTGTAGTCTGAATGCCTCCAAAATATTGTTACCCTAATTTTGTTTGGCTACCGCCTACCACTACCAGATTTAGTAGTTTCTGTCCCGCCTCATCATTTTTTTGCAATACTATTATACTCCATTTGCAATACCTTCCTGCCCCATCATTTTTTTGTCTACTTGCTTGCACATAGACAAATTTCTGCCATGTTTAGCTGCTTTCACTTCTACAAGATTAAAAGTGAGATAAACACAATATATCGTCCAATTGAATTATTCCTGTCTATTTATGGTAGTGTAAAGAGTATGATTAAATGGCAATCCATCGCTGTCGCCTATAAATATGTTTTACAAGTAAGAAGCCAGCTGAGTTTGAATACTATGCTCGAGCTAGACCAACAGCGAGCTAACCCTTACACGGTCAAAGAGATTTGGAAGGCACAATGATACAAAAATAAAACCGGAGAAATAAGGTCAAAGAGAGCTAGAATACGAGCTGGTTAAAACAAACTTGCTGAGCTACCAATGCAACTAAGAAATGTAGAGGCATAGTTTAAAATGGAGGTGACTTACGGTAGCACTGTTGTTGACAAGGGGGAAACTTGAATACCCACAGGTTTAAATTACATCAACAACATTGTAGTGTATGTAGCTCATGGTTCTTTCGTGCAATTATTTAACAATGCAAGCTCGTAACTTGCAATAAAAATGAATTGAAACAATGATTTGACCGGGTCAAATTTGTCATTTCGTGGCGTGTTGCCAATGTGTCTGGTTGCAGCTTTCGTTGGAAATTTAGGCGTGCAGCGCCTATTCCTTTGTACCTTGATAGAACAACACACGGTGCCATGACCATCCCTATCTAATTACCAGCTTGCAAACCCCATGACAACCCATAAAGCCTCGGTGCACGAGATCATAAACGGCAATCGAGACATGTAGATTATAGAAGCATGTGGTTCAAGTGAGATCACAACTCGAAATCATGGTGTCACAACTTTGAAATGTTGACTCGACATGACAAACGGTGCTCAGCTTGAATGGACATTGGCGGCCATGCTCAAATGCAACCACAAAGCGCCTAGATCCACAAAATCCACAACTCAAAGGCTGGGCAAAGAGATAAATGACAATGTTAATATATATTAATTTTTTTTGCAAACTTTAACAATGGCAGAGCTGGCCATTTGCTTGCTAAAGCCAACCTGCAATTTGCAATTTTTTTTAAAACTATGGCGCCCCTCCCCATTGTGCGCTCTAGGCAATTGCTTAGTTTGCCTAGGGTATGAAATGCCTTTGATGTGGGCCGAATTAAGGTTTCAAAGCGCCCTAGGCAATACTCGGAGCGTATGAAACATTAAAGATTGGTTCTATTAACACATTCAATTAAAGCTAAGGGTATGAAATGCATTTGCTGCTACATATGTCTTGCACCAATCATAAATTCCTTTCACAAGCTCAAAGATTCAAGAACGGTTCTCCTTAACAATTGTCCCACCAAAAATCAAAGACCGAGTCTTTGAACTCGAATGCCTCCAAAATATTGTTACCCTAATTTTGTTTTCCTACCATCTACCACTACCAGATTTAGTAGTTTTTGTCTCTGCGTCATATCATTTTTTTGCTATACTATTATACTCCATTTGCAATACCTTCCTGCCCCATCATTTTTTTGTCTACTTGCTTGCACATAGACAAATTTATGCCATGTTTAGCTGCTTTCACTTCTACAAGATTAAAAGTGAGATAAAAACAATATATCGTCCAAGTGAATTATTCCCGTCTATTTACGGTAGTGTAAAGAGTATGATTAAATGGCAATCCGTCGCTGTTGCCTATAAATATGTTGTACAAGTAAGAAGCCAACTGAGTTTGAATATCATGCTTGAGCTAGACGAACAATGAGCTAACCCTTAGGCGGTCAAGGAGATTTGGAAGGCACAATGATACAAAAAATAAAGCCAGAGAAAAATAGGGTCAAAGAGAGCTAAAATACGAGTTGGTAAAAACAAACTTGCCGAGCTAGCCGAGGCATAGTTTAAAATGGAGGTGACTTACGGTAGTTTGTTGTTGACAAGGGGGAAACTCGAATACCTACAGGTTAAATTACATCAACAACATTACATCATATGTAGCTCATGGTTCTTTTGTGCATTTATTTAACAATGTAAGCTCACAACTCTCAAGAAAACGAATTGAAACAATGATTTGACTAGGTCAAATTTTTCGTTTCGTGGTGTGTTGCCAATGTGTCTTGTTGTAGCTTTTGTTGGAAATTTAGGCGTGCAACGCCTATTCCTCTATACCTTGATATAACAGCGTATGCAACGCCAATGATCATCCCTATCTAATTACCGGTTTGCAAATCCCATGACGACCCATAAAGCCTCGGTGCAGATTCATAAATGGTGGTAAGAGACATGTAGATTATAGATGCATGGTGGTTCAAGTGAGATCACAACTCGAAATCATGGTGTCACAACTTTGAAATGTTGACTCGAGAAATGAAAAATGGTGCTCATTTCGAATGGACACTTTGGTGGCCATGCCAGATGCAACCACAAAGTGCCTAGATCCACAAAATCCACAACTCAAACTCTGGGCAAAGAGATAAATGGCAATGTTAATATATTTTATTTTTTGTAAACTTTAACTATGGCAGAGCCGACTCCCTCTGCTAAAGCCAACTGCAATTTGCAATTTTTTTTTCAAACTATGGCACCCCTCCCTTTGTGTGCCCTAGGAACTGCCTAGATTGCCTAGGGTATGAAATGCCTTTGCGTGCAATTATCATACCATCCTATGCATCAATTTAAATTGACATGTATTTACAAATATACAATCCATCATCCGAGGATGAACATTGACCCAACATCTTGCGTAACACTCATTTTGTAAAGTTGTTTGTTAAAATGTTCCACCACCGGGGCTAAATTAATGGTTATGAGTGCCGTAAGCAATACTAGAAGCTAATGTTTCCCTTTCAATTTTTAATTTTTTTTTTTTATAGTAGAAATTTTAGCAACACAAAATTAAGGTTAAAAAGGCTTCTTTCTTAAATAATTAAACACAACTTAATTTTATGTTTAGATTTTTCAGCCATGTAGTAATGTTTCAGCGCTTTTTCTTGAATAGATTTTTTTGAGACTGATATAATCACATAGCTAAATGATTCCACTTGTCACAAATCAATTGGAAATTGATAGAGAATTTAATGAAGTTGTTGATCAAAGTGGTATGTGAAATATCTAAGTTAATCACTCTGAAATTGATATCCATTGATGTATTTCATATAGATTCATTTATTATAATATACTTATTATATTTATTTTTAATTGTTATATTTTGGATAGACATATACTACACTAGCATTAAGTAGATAGTTTGCTTGAAATTGATATCTCTCAGCATATTTTATATAGATTTATTTAAGATATCTATACTAGTATCAATTTCAAATGACGAAAAATTGAAAAATTTATTTTGTGTCAATTTATACATAATGAGAAGAAAACTATATTATGATATAATCCTTTATTAATCTGAAAAGAACATAACATATATTATTTCCTCTAAGTGAAAATACACGCCAAGGAAAATTGTTCAAAAATATTCTCCTAATATAATTGCATTTAGATACACAAAATGCGCTCCATTTTATAGAGGTTTTGCCTCAAAGTAAACTATAAATTAGAGTTTTACCTCCAAAGTTAGTAAACTACGCAATAGTCATGGGACAGGCCTCCAAAGTTACTAAACTCTAGAGCAGTACTGGATAGATGACATCCTAGGATAAAATCTCAGGCTTTATATTTTTGCAAACAATCAAAATAAATGTTAGAATCGAATCGATGACCACCACGTCACAAAGCACATCTCTAACTAATACGTCAAATATTACAATACTGTGATACTAATTTAAACAGATTCTCATAGTCCATAATAAATTTCAAGATGAGCACGTTTAAATCAAAATACAGTTGAGGTTGGAGAACACTTAGTCAAACATTCTCATTTATTATGTACAATCCTAAAATATTCAGAAGCATATACATGTAAACAATTGTGTTGAATCTACTCTACCAAAGCTTTGGTTCTACCCTGTAGTGGAACTTTTGAAACAATACTTTTCAAGGCACATAGATTGTGATCATGACATTCTTGCAAGACAATGTGAAGATGAAAAGACCTTGTATAGGATTATGCCATCACCGACATAAGGAAAACATGTTCTGAAAATGATAATAAAGATGAAAAATTAGTGTATCAAATGCCCTTAGCCAAAGTAGCCATCACTCCATTATTGTACAACACCTCACTGTTGGCATGGTAAATGAAAACGATTGCTACTCAATCTTTCAAAATTCATGTATATAAAGCAAACATGTAGTGCCTCATGCTTCCTATGAATCCTTATAAAAAGGCGAAAGATAGTTAAAAAGACATCCATATTTTTGTATAACATTTATATCTGGTAGTCATAACAAAAGAAGAAAGGGTTGTGTATGCATGAGGAGTGGCACGGAAAGTTTGTAAGAACAAAGGGGAGGAGGAATCTGGAAAAAGGTGCCATCAAAACAAAGGAAGAGGTGCTTGAGTGCCACATTGTCCAAAACATTTAATATAAAATTCGTGCTTTTAAATATATTTAGGTCTAGAAATATTTAATTTTAAATTTTAAATTTTTTTATGTAGTTTAAATAAAAAATTATTTTAAAAGTTATTTAAAGTTTTTATTTTAAAATTTAAAATTATTTTAATATTTTAATAAAATAAGAATATATTTTTCGTAGGATGATTGAATCAATTTAATTATGCAATTTTTGATTCGGATGAATTTATAAGATATGAAAGTTTGTCAATAAAAAAAAAAAATATTGTAAAATATTTGGTAGGTCGATTTTGCTTCACATCTTACAAATGTAAAAGTTACTTATTTTTTCTAAAATTTTTATCGAATATCATATTTAAAAACTCATCAAATGAACACAATAAAGCAATGCATTTTTGGTAGTCCTCGACATTAAAGGGGTAAGTCTATTACCATCGAAGAGACAAACATAGAAAAAAACTACCTTAATCATCATCAAATTTCATATAGCGGTCCGTAGTCAATAGGACCTCTGGATTGATCTAGTTGAGCAAGTTCGGTTCTAAAGAAGGATGGAGGAGCACAAGAGGATGGATGATAGCTACCACTCTTGAACTCGTTCTAGCTTAGAGACTAGATGATGAAGTATTTACTCAATAAATACTCCATGTTTATTATTCCTTATTTGGTTTGTATATATAAACAAGAGATCTATAAATAAGGAGTCTACTCTAATCACAAAATCCCTACATTCTCTCACCCAAACTTATTTGATGATGAGTTATACAACTTATCATCCATGTATTTATTTATTTCTTATGTAGCACTAATATTTCAACATTTTCCCCTTAGTGTAGACTTGGGGAATGCAAACCAATATACATGACTTGGAACATATTACACTATGCAAGCTTTTGGATGGTCACGAAGCACATCAACCTTCCATCAACCACAAATGTTGATGAACAAGGAACACATCAACCTTTCACCATCCAAGTATGAACTTAGGGATCTTATCAACCTTCCATGGATGGAAACCTCATCAATCATCCAGGTTAGTTCTTACTACCTACTTTATACACCCATTGGTTTACAATCATATACAAAAACATGAAAAAATGTTTACACTTATTCATACCACAAACACACACTCACTCTTTATATATTTATAGTGAGAATTGGACATCACCGATTAGAACACATTTTTAATCACTTTCATGAGAATAATCTTATTTTTTCGACTCAAGATTCTTGACTCGATTTCCCTCATCAAGCAAAGTATAAATGAGCCCTTCTAGACTGATTCTCGTTTTGGTTAAAGTAAAACCATATTTGAAAAACTAGTGGTCATGCTATTTAGAAGCATGACTTTTGTATATTCATTCTTTAGCTGGTTCATTAATATCTACTAATTGATTTACCAAGGAGTGAAACTTATTGATGTGATCTATCATCTTCTCGCCTTCTCCCATCTTCAAACATACAACTTTTCTTCAGTGTTATCTTGGTGCTATTGATGTGATCTACCATCTTCTCGCCTTCTCCCATCTTCAAACATACAATCTTTTCTTCAGTGTTATCTTGGTGCTCTCAGCTTCAAATCTAAATAACTTGTTTAATGAATTTCACTCTTCATTGGAAGACTTCTTAAGATCCACAAATCATATATGCGAGTCTAACAAATCGAGAACACTGATAGTCAGGGGTTTTGATCCTTGATAGTCCACTTACTGAGATTATTGAAATCCATTGGTTTCATTGCACCACTTTTGACAATCTCCCATAAATCCTTCTCGATCAATTGTAGATGTATTTTTACTTGTCAAGTGTGAAAATATTTTCAATCAAACTTCTCAATTAGTTGTAATTTTTCGTGACTATTTCCTCAAACAAACTAAGATACTCAGGACAAAGTATCTCAAAAATACGTCCATTTACAAACAATAAGATCTAAAGAATTTTTTTAATACCTAAAACTCTACTGGCTCTCACCTTTTAAAAAAGGACTTGTAACTCCTAAATGATTAATCACAAATATATACTTAATAGCCAATAAGCTATATTATGCAAGAAATCATGCCCCCACAGTCAGTCCCGGTAAACTGTTAAATGCCAGAATTGTAGGATGCCAATAATCTGCAAAGCCACATCATACTAGAGAAATTTGACTGATGTTTACACGTTTTCAAAGTTATTAGATAGAAAATATTTGTTGTAAGCTAGATAGTTCAATGTTAAGGCGGCTAGCGCGGTAAAACATTTGCAATATGAATGTATGATACATCATTGGGGTCTACTTGCCTTTTCAGGTCTTTTGAAGACCATCTCCAGGCTTCAAGAGGAAATATGTTCCGAGATTTAAAACAATGTCTGTTCATTCTTCATTTGAATGTGGATTTATACCCCATGGTATATACAAGGCATGTGAACTGTTTGACAAAATGCCTTAGAGAGATGTCATGGATGTCATACCATGGAATGCAATGATTTTAATACACAAGGTAAGAAAATTATTTGAAAAATGCCTCAAAATAATGTGGTCTCATGAATTGTTATGATGACAGGGTATGCACAAAATGGGTTTGTTGAAAAAGCCTTGGAAACTTTGAATCAAATGCAATTGAAAGGTGTAAAGCCAGACTTCACAACCTTTGCTAGCATATTCCCTGTTTATGCCGAAATGAGAGCTTTAGAACATGGTATAGACATACAACAAATTATAATGGTAAGGGGATTTTTTTAGATGTCATAGTTGCAAATGCTCATGTAAATATGCATGTAAAATGTGCAAACATATACAAAATACAATAACTGTTTGACAAAATACTTCATTTCATGGATTCTTATGATTGCAAGATACACATAAAATTGTGTTCTTGACAATGCTTTAATACTTTTCAAAGCAACGCATCAAGCATCAAAGAAATGATAATCCACCTTGTTTTTTTTTCGGGGTACTCTCTCCTATTAAATCAACCAATTCCCCTCAAGTAAGATATATAAATAATTAAAACTTGGAAAATAGTGATTTAAAAGATCGTTAGCAAGAATAAGAAAAACATGTGTGACACTCTCTTCATTATAAATACTCTGTTGCAAGATTAGAGGCAATGGGGGAAACTCGGAAAGAAATTAAGTATGGAGGAGTTACTTCAGATTTTATTCGAATGAATGGTCTTGTTTGTTTTCCTTTTAATATATTTGGGGTTTTTCTTTTTCTTACTAGTTCCTTTACAAGTTTTACTCCAACAATTCAATGGCTCTTTTTCTTCCCTAGATTGTTTTCAAAGGAAATACACGTTGTATTAAACCTAGATGTGGTTGCGGGTTCAACTCCTAATTTCAACGCTCTAAAAACTATCACTTTTTCTACAACTTCTCAACAAAAACCAAAAAAAAGGATGGAAACTTCTTATTTAAAGGTAATTCATGCTTACTTAGAATAAAAGGCTGGGAGTGGGAGCGATCAACTCGTCATTTCCATAATACTCCCACCCTATGCCAACCTGGGAGCTTCAAAGAAGGTATGGACGTGCAACAAATTATAATGGAAGGGATTTTTGTTAGATTCCATGGTTATAAATGCCTTAATAGATATGTATGCAAAATGTGCAAAGCATATATAGGTATGGGAATTGTTTGACAAAATACCTCAAAACAATGTGGTTTCATGGAGAATTATGATTGTAGGATATGCACAAAATGGTGTTCTTAACAAGGATTTAGGACTTTTCAAAGAAATGACACTCCACCTCTATTCCTTTTGTTTTGGGGGTTGGGGGTGGGGGAGTTTTTTTCCTATAAAATCAATCAATTTCCCTCATGGGATAAATCTAGAAAAATATAAAATTAAAACTAATCAAAAATAAAATGGTCAAGAAAATAGGTATGGCACTTTCCTTCAATATAAATGCTATGCGTTGTGTTGCACTTTAAGATTAGAGGAAATGAAGAAATAAACAAGTATGTAGGAGGTGCTCTAGATGTTATTTGAATATTTTGTTCAATTTTATTTCAATATGTTTATTTTTCCCATTCTTACAAATTCCTTTGCAAGTTTTGTTATAGCGATTTGGTAGCTCTTTTTCTTCACTAACTGTTACCATAGAAAACAAACATGGTCTTAAACCTAGATGTGGTCAAGGGTTCAAGTCCAAATTCCATCGCTCTCAAAATATCACTTACTTCACAACTTCTCAACAAAAACAAAAACGGATGAAAATTCCTCCATCAAAGGTAATTCATGCCTACTAAGGATAAAAGACTCCTGGGAGCTTTGTAAAAAAAATCATCACTATTAAACACTTATTATATACAATGCTCATATGACCACTACTAACACCTCTACACCACCATTTCCATTTATGTGTATGGACAATGTGTATGGTTGCATCCCGAATGCGGGGACACTTCTTTGAAGTTTTGTAAGATGATTCAAAACCATAATATAACACTCTACCTTTGCTTTTTTGGATACTCTCTCCTATTAAATCAATCAATTCCCCAAGAAAGATAAATTGAAAAATGGTTGTGGGATGAGTATATTTTCTTGCTTGACCTTCCCCTCTCCTCCTCCGTGGTTTCAAAAAAATCCAAAAATCCTTTAAAATTTCCTCTAAATACACGTGGTACTACCCAAGTTAGATATGCCTCTTGATGCATCTTGGAATTGTTTCTACAACTCTAAAAAATCCCCATTCAATCAAAACATTAATCGCACATTAGTTGGTTGACTTAGTTTGTGGTAACACATAGACCCTTATATATCATGATCCTTATTCCAATAGAGGTGATGTTGCAATGGAAGTGACCCTATCACTAACATAATATGCCAATAGGGGTATCGACCCGTGGAAGTGGTCCTCATACTAACATAATGGTTGATTGGTTGTGAGATGAATATATTTTCTTGCTTGGCCTTGCCCTCCCCTCTTTAGTGGTTTTAAAAAATCCAAAAACATCCTCTACAATTGCCTCTTGTTACATGTCTTACTACCCAAGTCAAATATGAATTTTTAGTGCATCTTGAAATTCCTTCAATGACTTAAAAGCCCTCATATAGTTTTCTATCAATGTAAATTTTGTGCCACCTTTTGGTGCAAGTGCTAGTTTTGAGTCATCAAGATCACCTTTAACATACTTTATGGTAAACAACATTGTCTTTATTACTTAAAAATAAAATAAAAAATAAACTATATAAAACAAAACTCTATAAGACTCCTATGGTGGCATACGATTGTTGGACATTGGGCATTAAGGTGTTGGCCTTTACACCAAATAGATCATTTGCGCTATTGAAGGACATGAAGCTTAGAAAATCACTCGTGTAATTGCATCTTAGAAGGCTCTCCATAAGGTTGTAACACTTGGAAAGGTTTAGGATTTTTGAACTTTCTCATCATCAAATCTTTGGTGAAAGTGGTGGGCTCATTCATTTTATAAATAAAAATTAAACCTTAGCTTATGTGGAATGAGATGAGTTCATAAATGGGTTTTTTTATCAGTGATTAGTCGGTGTGGTGGTCCCCAGTTATTGAATTCCAAAATGTCCATTAATAGAGGTGCAATGAGTGTCTTTAAATTTTTAGAGACAATGGATTCACACATCACATGATGTCTATTGTAGAATTTATACAAAAATTACTTTCATGGCCATAAGCTAAGTTTAAACTCTTGTTGGTTAGTGGTGATAAAAATGTTTCTTGGAAGCAATTGTGGATGCTATCTTGCAGAGGAAATTTCACACAAGATTTGGGGTTTCCTCTTCTTCGTATAGGTGGAAAGATTGGAAATGGTTTCTAGATACACCCTTTCAAAACTACTCGACCAACAAGGGCTATAATTTTCTAACACCCAACTTTCCCATGGTGAAAAAACTCAATATCTATTGGTCTTTGCACTTTTTTTTTCTCTATTGAAACACATATTTTCCACTATCTCGCTTTGCAATTGTGGAACCCAAGCTTGCTCATTTTTTTGTGTCTCATTTACTAGGTTTATTGCTTGACCATGAACCATTCATTTAGGCATGTCAAAACATCACTTCCCATTTTTGTGCTACATTAAAACCCTTATGCACCTCTTTTAGTTTTGCTATAAAGCCCAAACCATTTTTCTATCTCTTATGGCTTGAGCCTTTCCATAGGAAGCATATAATATTATAGGATTGACCAAACATATGAGTTAATAAAAATAAAATTATTAAACCCTATTACAAAGGAACTACTGTAAATAATGATGTACAATTACTAACATATAATAAAGACACAAACAAATAAGCAAGTAAAGTATGAAACCCTAAGCAAGAGAGATGGATAAAGAGACTTAGCTAGTTTATGCACAATAGAACTAGGAAAAGTCGATCGATGGGAAAAACATCATAAATACTCAATATAAATTATGGATCTCACAAGATAATGTAGTGGGACATGGGGGCCCATAGTTGGACAGGGGCACTGGGCATTGAGATTACTTTTGGTGCACCTATAACTACACAAATGCACTGCGGGACGATTATGTTTTTTTACTATTTACAGGGGTGTCATAGTTGTTCTTTGTTGATCACTTGATATTCACACTATGATCGTCGATAATACCCGTAACCTGCAAAAGAGAAGTTCACCTGCACAAGCCCAAAACCACATCAAACCTAAAAAGGAAAATGTAGAATGAGGAGTAGGATTGACCTTGGTGGTCACTCGAAGAGTGAACTTACAACTGAGCACTACACTACATCTCAGAGTCCATGTAGTTTTTGTGAGCATGTATAGAAATTATGCCATAGGATTCTCTTGTGTAAGATGCACTAAATATCGGGCTAGATTTTCTCTAAGATGTAAATGTGTGGATGGAATAGAATAAAATTTCACTTCCTATGTAGTGTATGCATTCCCTTTTCCCTTGAATAGATGCTAGATGAATGCTTTGGAGTGTTTTAGGTGCTTGTTGGATGCAAGTTTATGTGGTAATGGTAATGCTTAGTGTTTAGTCCTCATTTTGAACACACAACTATGTATTTATATCATTACCTTGTTTGAATTTCGTAATTGACAACTGGAATGCCGAACCATAAGTGAAAAATATGCCCAAAATATTAAAGAGACCTAAAAGGAGAGAGTAAGATAAGAAATATTTAGGAGTTCCAGGAGGACACGAGCGCATGGGCGCACTTTCTTTGTCCCTGGTCAGGCGATGGTGTGTGAAGCCATAAAAGATAAACAAGTAAATTTATGACTGGATTGTAGGGTGTGTAAGACCAAAAATAAAAATAACAAATAAAGAAAAGAGGCCAAAGATAGTTGTCAATCACTAGTTTTCTTGCTTAGGAATCATGTAAATAGTAGTATGTTTTTTTACTATGTGAAAATGGAAAATCCTAACTTAATCTAATGCTATGCAAAACAATAAATAACAACTAAATAAAATAAATAAAGTTACCCAAAAAACTAAGTAAATAGAAATGTAAAACCCTAATGTGCAAATGGGATTAGGAATTCCTTAGTTAATTATGAAGGTGTGAGGCTGTGTCACAGTGTGAACCGAGAAAATAGGAGGAGAGGTGGAAACAACCATACAAAATCCTCAAAAACACTTGGAGAGGGACATGGGCACCTTTGGGTGCCTTGGTATGATATTTGGGTCCCTAGTATGTAGAAATAGTCTCTAACCCTCCTATGAGGTTTCAGTGGATGTTCACCTATAGTTTCTTCCTATCGCACTAACTTTGCTGAACTACGTTGGATGTCGCTACAAATCAAAGATGAAGGAGAGACCTACAAAAGCCCAAGACAAACATCAAACCCCTAAAAAAGAAAGATGCATATGAAGGGGTCATACTGCCCTCAGTGGCCACAATGGTGGACTTACTAAGTGTTACACTACATCTCAGACCCAATGTAGTTCTATGTGTGTGTGTGTGCAAATCGTGCCCTAGGTTGCTCTTGTGCTAGTCACACTTTGTGAAGTAGTAAATAATAACTAGATGTAGAATGTAATAAATGTGTGCATTGAAACAATAAACTTCCCTCCTATAAAGTGTGATACAAATGAACCAACCTTGTGTGCCTTATGATGGAGCTAGATGGATGCAATTATAGCTTTATGCACCTTTAATGGATGCAACTATAGATGGTGATAGTAAGTTCTTAGTGCTTGGTCCCTCATTATGGTATCATAACTTTATATTTATATGGTTCTCTTGTTCTAATTTTGTAATTAACCATGAAAATTCATACCACTAAAAATATAGAAATTTCAAATGGGTTAGAAAGTGCCAAAAGATGGAAGGAAAGTGTAAAGAGGATCAAGGCACCCAGAATGGGACCAGGGTGCTTGTCACGGTCTAGGCTGGGAACCCTAGTCGAAGTAGAAAAACATAGAATGATAAAACAAATTGGGAAAGTACATGCGGAAGGTCGGTAGTGATGACAAAAAGTGAAATAAAATGGCCAAAGGACATGGGTTAATTAGTACTTTCTTCACTCAAAACCATATGAATAGTAGTATGAGAGAACGAGATTAAATATTGACTCCAAGTGCATGATTTAGTGACCACATTTTCCCCACTTTATGTTGGTGAGCGGAAAGCTAGGTAACATAAAGTAGATAAAGATGCATACGATAATCCATGTAGAGTGATGTAGAAACACACCAAAGGACTAGAAAAAGTGTGGTGTGATAAAAATGAAAGATGGAGCATGAAGACTAAAGATGTAAAAGTGTAAAAAGTGATGAGAGTGAACCTAGGGAGGAAGCATGTGCATAGATGCCAATGTGTGTAGTGTACCTACATGGTTAGTATCATGTGTGTACTTGCCATGTGTGTGTTGTTGTTGACTACTTTCTTCCCATACAAATGGACTGTAAAAGAGAAGATGATCAAGTAGTCAAATACACATGTATATGTGTAAAAATTCTATGTAAAGAAACATGTAGAAATAATATGAAAATGAAAATGAAAAAGGAACATGTGCACTTGATCCGTGATGAGAAAAAGGGTGTAGAAAGGATATCCTATAATTATCGTTATTTTTTTGGGCGATCTCATGCCACTGTGGCCAAAGTAGTGTAGGGAGAAAGATGTGTTATTCTCTAATCAGAATCGATTCCTTAAGACTTGGTGAAGAGATCTCTGTACTGTCTAGTTTTTAGGGTGATCGACACCACTAGACGAAGTAGTGTAGGGAGGAAATTTTGATGTATCTTCCAACTGTAATTGCTCCCTAGAATGTTAGGAAAATTCTTCCTTGTAAAAGGACGATGTGTATGGGTTCGTAGACCTGGTTTGAACCCACTTGCAAACCGTAGACTGAATCGTGCCATATATATGATATAGATCGAACTATATCGATACGTGTGTAAACCCCAAATGATGCCCCCCTCTTTGGGGGCACATGTGACATCGCAAATAAGAGAATGTGAGCTCAAAAGAGGACCGACCACATAATTGAAACTCTACCTTGTAGGAGGAAGGGAAATTGCTTGGTAGATACCATGACACATACAAAGAAGTGTGGCTAGAAAACACATGTTAGTACAAACAAGCATGCATGTAGAAACAACAAAAGTGTAAGCTAGAACATAAGCACATAATGTAAAAACTCAAGGATAAAATCATAGACAACAAAAAGTGGGTTGTAAACATGGGACACCACTCCCGATGTCGCAAGACACTCAAGGCCATCATGGCCATAAACAAACAAGTGTGTGCACACAACAAAGGGCAATGCCCGTAAACAAGACAAAAATAATAGATAATAACAAACAAACAAACAAGTATAGAAACAAGTATCCCTACATAACAAATGATGTGCATGAAGCACGTTAACATGTTAGAAAAATAACAAGTATGCCAAAGCATGTATAACCTAATAATGGAAAGTGCTAAGTGCTATTGAAACAATAGAACTCGTAGTGTATGAAGCATCCATGTGACGTATATAAGCCTTGTATAGCCTGTGATCACAACTAGAAAATGATGTGAACACACATGTGTGTATGGTAAAGATAATGACATACAAGAGATCTATCTAACATGTGTAGTAAAGTGAACGTGTAAAGACAAGTGCAAACAAGACTAAATGTAACCATAAATGCAATATGATGTGGATAGATGGAATAAAATGCAATATGGATGGATAGAAGCCACTTGCCCCTGAGTGAATGGAGTTGTATTAAGTGAGGTTCATTTAATATGCCTCCTCAACAGTCAAGAATGAACCAAAAATGAGAGTGCATCATCGGGAAGTAGTCGAACTATGTGTTGTATGTAGTGCGTTGTGATGAGTGTGTAGTGATGAGATGCGACATCGAAATGGCGTGTGCGTGACTCGTAGCCTAAGCGTATATCACGAAAAGATGAACAGAAGGAGGTGGTTGTAGACATAAAATCATGTACTTTAGACATTATTTAGTCTTGGTCTCATACTACTATTTAGATGGTTTTGAGTGAATAAAGTACTAATTAAGCCCCCATTTTTGACCATCTTACTTTGTTTTCTTTTATCACTCGACCTCTTACACCCACATGTTATTGATGCAAAATACAACACCCCCGAATGGCCTTGGATAAAATAAGCAAGAATGGACAAAATGCATCACAAAACATATTTTATTGCTCCAAAAGTTCACACATGGGACATCATCAATGGGAAAGAGGCTAGAAAATGCCATTATAGAGCCATGGGACTCCACATTCGAACCTAGGGAAGAAGAGAGGGGGGTAGGAGAGAAAAGATGACCAACCTCTTGAAATATGCCCCTCCTTTACAATATATAGAAGAATGAGAGAAGGAGAGAGGGAAGAATTTGAACCCTGCTCCAACCACCCCTGGAAAGCATTGAATCCACCTACTCAATGATGGGCTTTACTGTAAAACCCATGCCCCCATGTGCTATTCCTTGCTAGACAAGAAAAGAGGCCCATTCTTCATCATGGTGGTAGGTGGGAGACTTGCATGAAAACAACCTCAAAAAATGGCGGGCTGAAACATTAATGGCGAAAGGTGAGTAACGAGGAGCTAGGGGAGCTTTCCAAAATGTCCTTTCCCACTCAAAATCAAGCTCTGATCGAAATTTATGGATGGCTTGAAGGTCGAGGGTTGGGAATTTAATGCAGCTGCAATATGTGAATGGAAAAGGTCCATGTGGAAGCCCCGCGCATGTTCAAGAGCCCCCTCTTCTCGCTCTTGAAGTTGACACATGGTGGCTTCACGGGCTCTTTGTGCTCTACCTAAGTCCCCATTGGAGACACTCACTTGACTCGGGACACATGGAAGTTGGCCATGTTTGGGACTTGCTTTTGGATTCGCCTCTTGAAAGAATGCCGAAGAGACACGTGGCTCCTTCCGTGACTTTGCTCTATTTTTTGTGTGTTTTGGCTAAGTCCCTTTTGTTTGGTGGGCAAGGATGTCGACTAACGGACACATGGAGGCTCATGCATGCATTTGGGACTGCCTCTAGATTTTCCTTTGAAGTTGCGTGTGAGGCGACATTGGAGCTAGGCTTCCGCTGATCCTTCTATACTTAGCCAATTCAATCGGCCGGCTCTACCCCATTTTTGACTCGACCACGTGGTGAGCCCACGCTCATTTGGGAACCCGCTCTTGATTCTTCCTTTGAAGTTATGTTGAGATGACATGTGGAGGCTTCCGCCGGCCTGTCCTGAGCTTGGAATTTTCAACATGGTCGGTGTCCCCTTTTTTAGACCTGGGACACATGGAGGGCCAGGTGCTAGTTCGGGGGTCTTTCTTTGGGCCACGCCTTTGAAGATGCACCGATGAGACACGTGGCGCCGTCCTTGCTGAGATGTTTCAACTACCGGCTCTATTTCCTTTTCGGACCTAGGACACATGGAAGCTCTCGTGCTCATTTGGGATTGTGCCTTTGGCTTTGACCTTGAAGGTGCACTATTGAGACATGTGGAGGCTTCTGCCGATCCTTTTATACTTAACCGATTTGGGCCCCTACCCATTTAACTTTTGTTGGACCCTAGACACGTGGAGAGTCCACACACATTTGGAGACCCTATTTGGACTTGACCTTTGGAGGTGCACCGTTGAGACATGTGGAGGATTTTTGGCCCTATTGTACTTAGACTCTTCAACAACCCAAAGGCCCCGGACTGACCATGTTGATTTACCTTGGACACTCATTTGAGTCTCCGCTTTGGGTCACACCTTTAAAGTCAGATTCCTGAGCGACATGTGGTTCTTTCCAGTTGGCCTTAGAATTTTCAATGGCCGATTCAAATTTTGAGGCTCTGACCATGTGGAGGGATGACACACATTTGGGACCTACCTTTTTGATGCGCCTTTTAGAATCATGTGGTGACACATGGTGCCTTTCGCGAGTTCCTTTTAAATTTCTGTCGGCCTCTGAGTTTTTCTCGTATACGAAAAAGTCTAAAACTTGAGCCCTTTCTCGATTTTTCTCGATTAGCTTTGATCTCCTTTGATGCCATTGGCCTCCTTCATTTGAAACCTACCCCTTCATTTTGGATTTGAAATGTGGGCTCACAAGACTGAACTAACCCTTCCGATTTTCTTCTGTGTGGGGTCATGTTTGATCAATTTTTCCAGGGGGCAAAATTGGGATAATAGTTTGGTGACTCACGGGGACATCTTCCTGCTAGATGAAGAGACCAGTTGCCTTGTTGCATCCATTGGGCATGGAGTCATGAATGAGAGCTGGTACTGATCTTTTCCTAGAAACCATGAGCCTGAATGCTTGCGCTTGGTGACCCTGAGCTTGCCTCATTGTCTATGCACTCTCAATTTTCATAAGAAAATCATGGAGATGAGGTTTATGAGAGTAGAAAATTACATTGACCTGGGGCTTTCACCTGCTCTAGAAATGGAATCCTTGAAACCTGATTTTAGTTTCTCTACATTTTATTTACTTTGAAATCAACAACTGTTATAGGTAACTATGGGTCTCCCCACCATAAATACTGAAGGGCCTAGTGCATTGACCTCCAGAGCAATATGAACAAAACTTATATACAAATATTAAATCATACATGCCTCAAATAAGACATGTAGAGTGTGCAAAAGCACTTGTTCTGCTGAAAGAAAATCTACTCCTACTCCTACACTAACCCTATCAAAGAAAAGCTAAACAAATCCTGCTACTATAGGAAGGAGAAATAGCTTCCCTTCTTTAAAAAATGTGGCCATGTATATGATTTGGTGCTGAACATGGCTCTTATTATGAGTGAGAAACCTGACAAGAGGCTGATCTTCCACCCAAATCATCAAGGTATTAACTGGAGACAAGACAAATTCCTCTTTTAGTTGCTTTGCATTTGGATTGAAGAGGCATTGCAGCTGATCCTTGGTACTTTGGAGCTCATCCTCATGCCCTGGAGTGGGCATGACTGGTTTTGGCTTCTCCCTTGGCTCCAATGAAGCCAAGTACCTTATAGGGCATGGTCTGGTCCTTTGAATGTGCCCATGGTTTTGAATTTCAACTCCAAGAATGGAGTCTTCTGCGGACCTTCTTGGGTGGATGGTGTGGGAGATGGGATCCTCATGCCCTTTTCCTTCCTTCGTTGTTTCTTGAAGACTGACCCACCCTTGGATAGCCTCTTCCTCTAGCATGAAATTTTTCAATTGAAATCTTTCGATCCAATGCTCTAGAGGACTATTTGGGGCAGCAAGTTCTTCTTGAAATATCTCCTCCATCATGGGTTCATCAATCAAATCAGGCCCTTCAAATGAAAGCAAAAAAATATTCAATAATGCTTTCTTCATTAAGTGGCCTCAACTCTAATTTGATCTCCTCCAGCTACTCCTCTTCAATGGGACTTGGAGCTGATTGTTCTTCCTCTTTTGTTGTAGTTGAAGCTTGGATTAGATCAACATCCTCTTTAGAAAAAGTGCCATTATGGACATTGCATTGAGCATACTCTGGGACTCTAGAGCTGATCTTCTTCCTCTTGTTCTTGTTCTTGTTCTATGCAAACTTAGCTTCCACCACTTGTGGTCGAACCCCAACCTCCTTTGAAGGTTTAACCATCAAAGGGATTTTTGTAATCCCAAACTATGAGAGCCAAGCTTACTAAGCTTTTGATTGTTTCTTCTCTGTTTGGCTCTCCTTCTTGCTCTTCTCCTTGATTGGTTTTTTGAGTCTCTTCCCGACATGGACTCGGGAGAGTAGGAGGAGTGGTGGATGGGGTCTCCACTAGTTGTTTCCTTATTTTTGGTGGAGGGGAAGGAATTGATTTTGGATCCTATGTGGAGGGGACTTGAATTTGGAAGGGAAAAGGGTAGAAGAATTGAGATGAGATGGAAGACTAGGGGATGGAGAAGGGAAATTCAACACTTGGGGCAACATATGGGAAGCTAGACTCATGACATTGCCGTGATGATGCTGATCGAGGAAGAGGAAAGGAAAAGCTATGAGGTGGTGGACTTACCCATTGATAAGGTTGTCTGACACTAAGATCGTAGGCCTCTATCTCCTCGGTCCATTGCACAAGTTGGGGCAGCATCTCAACCATGAAGTCAAGCTTCTCTTGTGGGTTATAAGTGTCTTGGAAAAGGGCCGACCCATGGACAAGGTGCCCTGTAACCAATCTTGAATGCCTTCATTTTGTCTTTGTAGCCTAGATGCACCATGTTAGCCTCCATTCTTTGGATCTTCTCCAACAAACCAACATTCTCCATATAGTTGTTACCATTATATGTGTACCCTTGTTCTTGATAAGCTCCATGGCCAAAATGGTTTTGACTCCTGTACTCATATGGGTAAGCATAATGGTTCTGGATCTGATCATAATGCTGATTTGGAGGAGTTGGGAAATACATTGGAGGTGGATTGCATTTGTTGTAGGTGTGAATTCCATGAGGGGAATGAAGTCATGATTGCACAACTTCATGGAATGGAAGAAAATGAAAGATATGGAAGGAATAATGGATGAAAATGGATGGGATAAGGTCTACAACTTCAAGAGAGTGGGTTGTTGACCAGATGGAGTCACATATGTGCTTGAAAGTGCCTCCAAAGGCTGAGATCTTCACCAAGAGCACATCAAACTGATGAAGTGAAGTGGTAAGGTGCTTCATACCTATCCCACTGGGCATGCCAAAACTATTGATGTGGTTAGACTCATGGCTTAAGATTTGTTGTTTGATAATGAGACACCTCAAAAATATGAGAAAAATCTAACCTCAGTGTCCCACCGGGCATGCCAAAAATGTTGATGCAAAATCATAACACCCCCGAATGGCCTAGATGTGAGTGGGGCATTTGATGTGACTGCATAACATGGGACTATCTCTCAAGATGTGGGACTTGTGGACTTGAGATGGCCCTCCGAAGAAAGCCGGATCCTACTCCTAAACTACCTACCATAAGCTATTCTAATGTAGGAAAACTATCTAATCCTAATCTAACCTTCCAAGGGACCAGGGAGAGAAAGTGCATGAAAACAAAGCCTACACTAAAATGGTGATACACCAGAGAAGGAGGTTGCTGGTCACAATCTTAGCTGCCTGAAGTGGAGAGAGGTGAGCAATGGAGAGGATGGAAAATATGCATCATAGACCAAAGATAGAGTTCACATGGAACACCACTTCAAACCCATTAAACACAACTCCCAAAACCTGCAATAGACACCAGAAGTATGCACAATATACCCTGCAATGATGAGAGGTGAGAAGAGACAATAAAATAAGCAAGGATGGACAAAATGCATCAAAACATATTTTATTGCTCCAAAAGTTCACATAGTACATCATTAGTGGGAAAGAGGCAAGAAAATGCCATTACAGAGCCATGAGAGGAGGCTTAAACTCCACATTCAACCTAGGGAAGAAAGAGAGAGGGGGGGAGAGAAAAAGATGACCAACTCTTGAAATATGCCCCTCCTTTACAATATATAGAAGAATGAGAGAAGGAGAGAGGGAAGAATTCAAACCCTACTCCAACCACCCCTGGAAGAGCATTGAATCCACCTACTCAATGATGGGATTTACTACAAAACCCATGCCCCCATGTGCTATTCCTTATTGGAAAGAAAGAGGCCCATTCTTCATCATGGTGGAAGGTGGGAGACTTGACAGCCTTGAAAATGGCGGGCCAAAACATTAATGGTGGCAGGTGAGTAGTAGGCATTGAGAGCTTTCCAAAATGTCCTTTCCTCTCAAAACCAAGCTCTCGGTCGAAAGTTATGGATACCTAAAGGTCAAGGGTCGGGCGTTTAACATGGGCTTGCAATATGCAAACGAGTCTACCCCATACAGGGTCCATATGGCAGCCCCATGCATGTTGAAGATTCAACCCCTCTTCTTGCTCTTGAATTTGCATCGGAATGACACATGGTGGCTTCGTGGGCTCCTCTGTGTTCTACCTAAGTCCCTCCTATTGGTGGAGACACTCTACCTGACTTGAGACACGTGGAGAGATGGCGCATGTTTGGGGACCACTTTTGGATTCACCTCTTGAAAGAGTGTCGAAGAGACACGTGGCTCCTTCCGTGGATTTTGCTTTGTTTCTTTTGTGTTTTGGCTAAGTCCCTTTTGTTTGGCGGGGCCATATGTTTGACTTGAACACGTGGAGGCTCAACGCACATTTGGGACCTACCTCTAGATTTTCCTTTGAAGTTGTGCCGAGATGACACGTGGAGGCTTCCGTTGATCCTTCTATACTTAGCCGATTGACCGGCTCTACCCCATTTTTGACTTTGACCACGTTGCGAGTCTATGCTCATTTGTGAACCCACTCTTGATTCTTCCTTTAAAGTTGCGCCGAGATGACACGTGGAGGCTTCCACCGACTGTCCCGAGCTTGGAATTTTCAATGGCCGGTGTCCCCTTTTCGGACCTGGGACACGTGGAGGGCTGGTACTAGTTCAGGGTCTTTCTTTGGGCCACACCTTTGAAGATGCCGATGAGACACGTGGCACCATCCATTGGCATGAGACTTTTCAACTACCGGCTCTATTTCCTTTTTGACCCTGGGACACGTGGTAGCTCCGCGCTCATTTGGGGGATTTCCTTTGGCTTCGACCCTTGAAGGTGCACCATTGAGACATGTGGAGGCTTCCACGATCCTTTTATACTTAACCGATTTGGGCCCGCTGCCCATTTGACTTATGTTGGACCCTAGACACTGGAGAGTCTGTGCACATTTGGAGAACCTGTTTGGACCTGACCTCTAGAGGTGCGCTATTGAGACATGTGGAGGATTTCACTAGCCATGTTGTACTTAGACTCTTCAACAACTAGTGCTATCTTTCATAATTCGATCACATTGAGGGTGACGCTCATTTGAGTCTCTGCTTTGGGTCACACTTTTAAAGTTGTGCAAGCTGACACATGGATCTTTCCAGTGGCCTTAGAATTTTCAATAGCCGATTCAAATTTTTGAGGCTCTGACCACGTGGAGGGCTGACACACATTTGGGACCTACCTTTTTGATGCACCTTTTGGAATTCTCGCCGGTGACACATGGCACCTTCCGCGAGTTTGCTATTCGGCCCTGATTCGACTTGTATGCGGCGAAGTCTGAAAACTTCGAGCCCTTTTCTCGATTTTCTCCTATTTAGCTTTGATCTCCTTTAATGCCATTGACCTCCTTCGTTGATCCGTGCCACTTCATTGTTGGATTTGAAATGTGGGCTCGCATGACTGAACCAACCCTTCCGATTTTCTTCTATGCGGGGTCGTGTTTGATCAATTTTATTGGGGGGAAAATTGGGATAACACATGCCAAGTAAGATTTTGTTGTTTTCATTATTTTAGATTTAACTAGGGAACCCAGGCTAGTACTGGGGTGCCCGATCCCTTTGAACTTTCTTGCCACTTTTTAGAACTTTCTAATCGTTTCAGCTTCTTATCTTTTTGGTGGTCGGCCATTTTAGGGTTAATTATGAAATTATCAAGAGAACCCTTTAAATATAAAGTTATGAGACCATAATGAGGGACCAAAAACTAGTCACTACTATCATCCACCTAGGGTTGCATCTATCAAAGGAATTTAGAGATCATTTGCATTCATTTAACTCCATCACAAAGGACAAGGATGGTTAATTTGCATCACACAAGTATAGGAGGGGATTCTATTCTATTCCATCCACCATTTTACTACATTTTTACAGCTAGTTATAGCTCGCTACTTCACAAAGTGCAACTGGTACAATAGAGCACGTATGGCACATGATTCACACACACATACACCAAAAATACATTTGGGTCTGAAATGTAGTGCAACACTCAATTAGTACACCCACTATTGTGGCGATTGAGGTCAATCCGACCATTCATTTGCATTCTTATTTTTTAGGGTTTTAATACTTGTCATGTGATTTTATAGGTATTTCTCTCTCATCTTGGATTATTAGTGACACCTGGAGTAATGTAGTGAATCTAATCTAATAGAAAATGAAGGTTTTAGATCACTTACAGGACCTGTAAAACTCAGTTCTAGAACTTTTACACATAGACTAGGACACCCATTCTATAGACTAGAACACCCACACCCACATGCACCCTAATCCCTCTCTAGGTGCTCTAGTCTAGTTAGATACCTTGGATCCATCCTTTTGGGGTGTCTGCATAGTTGTTCTTACTTCTTGTTTCTCTAGCCACTTCTATGACACAGTCCCACAAGTTCGTCAAATCAGCTAATTCACTTCCATACTTCTCTTGCATATTAGGGTTTCTACTTTCATTAGATTATTTGATTGTGTCATTTTCCATATGCATTTACTACATTTATTTACTGTATTTACATGATGTTCTAGATTAGATTAAATACAACTATTATTTCACATTTTAGGTAATCATTTTGGTGAACTTGAATTCGAATCCTCCTTATTTCTAAGGTTTATTATTCTTTTACCATGGCTCAATCTCATGAAGAGTTTACTGAAGCTCATCTTAAGGCCATTAATGATCATATTACTAAACATCCCCAAGATCTAGATTTACTTTTACATGTTGCTCATGAGGAAGCTACTAATTTGGTGGAGCTCACCGCTTCGCAGCCATACCCACTTTTGTTGCTACTCAATCACTCACTTCTACTCTCCCACCTATTTCTATTATTCCCATTTCTGTCACTACTCATACCAATCATTTTACACCACCTTTAGTTTCTCATACATGATAAGTTTCATTCATTGGTAATCAAGACTTCATTATTCCTTATCAGGATATTCAAGCTCAAATTTATAAGTTGTAGCAGGCCACCTGCATACGTGCCCTCGCATCTTTAGATTCTACCTTGTTATTGCATACTCCATTCACACCAACCATCTTCACTTATCCACTTCCTCCTAATTTTTTCACCCCTAAGCTCCCCATTTTTAATGGGCATGGTGACCTGTAAGAACATCTTAGAAAATTTCATGTCGCTTGTCTCGATTTTGCTGATGATCATATTATTTTAGCTAAACTCTTTCCTCGTAGTCTCCATGATTATGTGATGTGTTGGTTTTATGAACTACCTATTCACTTGGTAACTTCATTCATACATATAGTTGATGCCTTTATTTCTCATTTCTCAATCAGTATTGACTTTAAGATCTCTTATGCTAACTAACAAAACTTAAAAAGGATCAAATGAACACCTCGCTAACTATGTTTTGAGGTATAAGAACAATCTAGCTAACATGAAAAATGTTCTTACAGAATCTAAACTTCAGGACTTGTTCATTTAGATTATTTTACCGCCTCTCTAAGAGAGTGGTATTTTTGAAACTTCTCCTTCGTTTGATCAACTTTGTCATACTCTTAAGCTTTGTGAGACCAAAATCCTATCCATAGGAAAACTTAAGTATTAGGAATAGAATTCATCCTCCACTCATTTTCCAAACAAGATGCCATTCAAACCATTTGCCACTAAGCCAACCAACGCTAAAATCACCATCAACGTAGTCACTCATACTAAAGAGGTTCAGTCACAACAACCTTGACACACGTTTAGTAACTTTCTAATGGCTCCACATATCATATTGAAAAAAATCTCGAGAGAAATCTTATTACCCTTCCCCCACCACTCGAGTTAGACCCATCATGACTAAAAGGTAGGAAATACAATGAGAACTTCCGTTGTGATTATCATCGATGTGTGGGACATTCTACAAATAGATGTTTCAAACTCCATACAATCATCCAAGATATAATTGATGACAATAAACTAGATTTTCCAGTCTACTAACTTTCCCCGACCAACGACAAGGGTAAACTCAAGCTCTTTAATAACGAATCTCAACAACATGACAAGAAGACATGCAAACATTTTTACCAATCATACATATCACGCAGTACTTCCTCCTGGATCAGAGCTCTGGATTTCTTAGTTGTAAGCACTGACGCTTCACCACCAATAATTTTCTTCTTCGATCATGATTATCATGCAAATTTTACTTCTAATCATTTACATATCAATGCATCTATTAGTTTGACCTCTATTAACAACACTAAGGTTTACCCATCATATCCCGTTAGTGCATGCTCTATTTTAATTCTCAAGGCTATCGGCTATCCTCAATTACAAATTAAAACCCTTTAAAAAAACCATTTGGCATTGTTAAGCTACATGTTACGGTTGGTCCTCTTACTTTTCTTGTGCCTTTCCTTGTTGGAAACACAGTTGATAGTTGTGACATGCTTCTTGGTCTCAATTGGATTTATCGGTATCAATCTATTATCTCTATGAATCATTTATGACTCAAATTCATCCATAACAATCAGGTTATTTCTATTGATGGTGTCCCTCCATCTATTCCATGGTCATCATCTCCTCGCACATCAATTAACACACCACCTACATCGTCTAGCATATCACACTCTATGTTACTCAAAGCACAATCTACTTCTAGTTCACTTACTTGCACATGGTCTACACAACATCATCACTCGTTAGTCCTACACATAGGTATTGGCCAATTCCTAGGACCGTTATTGCATCTCGACATAGATCACCACCTTGGTTTATTCCATGTGGGTTTCCATCACCTTCACGCTTGACATCACATAGATCTCCATCACTCGACACATTTTTCTTTGCCATAGTCTTCATCATATATTCACCCATTACATGCACATAGACTTCATTCACCAACACAACATCTATCTCATATACCACCACTATTAAAGTAGGTTCATACACTTTTGGCACCACATGCATCAGATGGAGGACCTTCATCCTTTACTGTCATTGGATAGTTCATTCATTCACGCACACTTGGGGGACATAACATCCAACAACCCCCACCATTTTAGCATTAATACATCTCTCATATTTACATTATCATACATCAATCTCCTAACTTAGACATATTCATCACATGTTTTAGTTTCATCATTACCCGATGACACACTCTTGTGCTTTGGTTCACACTTGACTATTGAGGACTTACTACACATGAACCCCACACACTGCACTATAGACACCACACATCATGTTTCACACATTCTACATTTAGTCCACATCATACATCATACATCATACATCATACATCATACATCATACATCATACATCATACATCATACATCATACATCATACATCATACATCATACATCATACATCATACATCATGCATCATACATCATACATCATGCATCATGCATCATGCATCATGCATCATGCATCATGCATCATACATCATTACATCCTACATACTATACACTCTTAGGCACAATACACATATTTCATTCAATACTATACACTACATACACATGGTCATTTATCATCTTCATTACATATACTACATCATCTTCTACACGTTGCACTCACTACCCTATGACACACTTTAGTTCCTTGGTCCATACTTGATTTTTGAGGGTTTACAAATCAAATGGAACTTACATTCATCACATGTTTATCATTCGACCTTTCATCATGTGACATTTTTAGGATAGTGACACATGTTATAGGCTAAATTGTCACTTACTCTATTCATCTTGTAGTGGTATACGCTTTAGGCTACATCACCACTCCCTATTATTCATCTTGTAGTGACACACGCTATAGGCTAAATCGTCACTTCCTCTATCATCTTGTAGTGATACATGCTTTAGGGATAAATCATCACTCATACATTCATTTTGTCATGATATATGCTTTGGATATAAGGTTCATGCACATCTCTTCTATATGTCACATATCATCATCACTATGCATACATACTCATCATAACACACTAGACACAACACACACTATTCAACCATTTCCCGATGACACACTCTTGTTTATTGTTCATTCTTGACTATTAAGGAGGAAAACCAAATAAATTTCATTGCATACATTTCCATTCACTCGGGGGGCACATGACTCCTACTATCCATCTTGCATCCCATTCCATCCATCCACAACATACTACATATTATGGTTGCTTTTTACTCTTGCGTAATTTTTCTTGTTCATGGTCACTTAATTACACATGCTAGTTAGACTAATTGTATTTCATTTATTTATTATTTGCACATGCACGTTCATGTATTTTTATAGTTGTGATTGTAAATACAAGTATCTTACATGTAGCATGGAAGCTCACCTTCTACCCTTCCTACATTGGTCTTTGGGGGCATTTGTTGGGATTTTAAGTGGCAACATAATAGTGCTAAGATTTAATAACAAACAAAATCATGCACACACGATCTAAACAATTCCCCACAAAATCTACAGCAGTGGGAGGATAAACTAGAATAATCCAAATCACATAAAATTACACACACATAACAAGCATGTACCGTGGTTCACCAAATGTGGGCTACGTCCACCAAAAAATAGAGATCTCATATATATATATATATATATATTATAACAAGAGATTACAAACTAACTCTTCTGCACAAGAGTACATGTATCTCTACAAGAGTATCTCTTCCTCCTAGATCTCCAACTGGATCTTCCTGAGTACACTAAACCGTGCCTCCATACCACCACTTGTGTCTCCTCCAGATCTCTAACTAGATCTACCTGAGTGCACTACAACCGTGCCTCTGAAACATAACTAGATCTCACATACCTGAAGCTACCCTGCATCTACCATTGTGCAGCCAAGCTCTCATTGTATTGTGAATCTACAAACGAGACCTCTACAATATCTATATCTACATGGATCAACAATACAATATGATCTCATGGATCTACAATACAAGACTATATCTACATAGATCTATAATACAAGATCTCACCAACATGTGGATCTACAAGAAGAAACACTATGTGCTTTGCATACTATGCAAGCCATTACATGAGACTAAACAATACAAAGGAAATATAGTAGCCTGCTATTTCCTTCTATCCAGCTCCTCTCCATGGAGTCTCTGTCTTCATGTAACATGTTCCTTTTTCCTCTTCTTCTTCTTCATCTTCATCCTCTCGATCTCGAGAGAATCAAGGATCTAATCCGATCCTTCTCATTTTTTCCACCTAAGCCCTAACTTTCACGCTTATATATAAAACATATAAAATTAGGGCACCTTAGCTATGTAATTACATCTAATAGATTTTCTTTTAAAAAAATCTATATTTAAAGCCCGTGACTTAAAATAAAACACATCGCATAGGTAAGTGGCCGGTTAGTTAGACCTAACCACAGACGGTTCCCACTTGCTCTGACGATGAAAAGTCGGGTGACCATGCCAATTCCCCCTCGACCGATGATGGGTCATGATTTCCAATCACTTTCCATTGCATGCTAACTATGAAGCAATCTAGCTCCACAACCTAATAATCTCCCACTTGGAGATAAATTGTTGAATCTTTGTACCTGTACCTGTACATCACCGTCCTCTACACATCGTGAAGACCATCTATTCTTTCCTTCAACAATTATCTCAAAAAATAAAACCGGAAGATCAAAACCATCTTCTCAAACCAAGAAGATGAAACCATGACTTACCAAACCTACACAAAGCTACAACTGATCCGTGACACCAAGCCTCAAGATCCCACTGAATCGTAACACCATACCAATTGTTGGTATCAAAAACAAGCCAACCTAGCTCCTCATGCAACAAGCCATCATGACTAACACACCTGTAAGAGCTCCCACTCAAACTGAAGTTCTAAGCCTCAATCACATCCGTAGCCATACCTATAAAACCAACCATGTTCTCCATCCATCTATCCATGTCTCCATGCAACCACCAATGCAATTGACCAAAACAGTCAAAATGGAATATGCAAAAGCAAAACAAGATCCTAGGTAAAGACAACCCACATGAGTTCTACCTACAATAGTGGGTGATCAATCCACAAACCTGCATAACTCAATAGAATCCAAACAATGCAATCTACAAATCCAACTCTGCATAAACAACTAGCATGTCCAAGACAACCATCTGTAGATAACATCTCTCAAGGAGTAACATAGTAATAAGAGGAAATACAAACATCCCCTACTCATGCTCAAGGCATCCATGTGCAAATCAAACATCTACATAATCATAGACTCAAAACTGAATCTATCTAACATGTACAAACTCACCATGTACATCCATCCATATCACCAGCTCTCCAGAAGCTCCAAGTCTGCCACCGACTAACTCCAAATCTGAATATGAATCATGTTCTCATCAATGTCAATAACAAACATCCATGCTAAACCATGCCACTAATAAATAGTGCAAATACCAACATACATGTCATCAACATACTCTGCACAATCAACCAAGATGAAAGAAAAATAAGGGCACCATCTAAAAATGGTAAATAAACACTTGTTAAACTTGTGACCAAACCGACCACAGTTTCCTAATTGACCCCGGTCACCCTGATCGACCACGGTTACCAGATGACCAACCACGGTTAATCCTAACCAACACCGGTCTCTATAACTAGTAGATTTTCTCTTTTAACCCTTAAAACTCTGAAAAATGTTACACTATCATCTTCACCCAACTGAATCTAACCATCAACTATAATCCCATAGGGATATCTAGGCACCACAAAATAAACTAGAAGTGACATCACAAAGCAATAAAATCAATATACCTACAAATCCGTGACTGTCCTCCAAAACCAACTAGTGCCTCTACCACTCTGAATAGTAGTAATCTCCTCTCACTCTGCATGTGCATCATGTATCCAATCCTATAATTCCAACAACCATGGCTTGCTCCCACTGAACATGAAATCCCCTGCACTTCCTACTAATACATCAGTGAGAAATAAAACCAGATGAAAGACCTATAAAATTGATTCCCTTTCTTCTCTGAGAATACTTCTACATCACAAAAGTTTGGACTTCTTGTGAAGTAGGTGAATCACCTTCTTTCCATCGTATGTACTCAACATCTCTCGTTACCTACAACTATGTCTAACCATGAATTTTCATTGAGGATATCATCCTTAGACTAGAAACCCTTGTCCTCAAGATTCCACACAACCGGAAAAAAAGTCAAACAACACCAAGAAACCATGGTGTAAATTTTTGCACACACAGTCCAAACATAATATCATTTGCTCCAAACAAAGGAAATAAAACATGAACCATATAGAGATACTTGACTCAAATTCTCAATGGAATAACCGAGCCAAATCCATCCTCTTTCTGATCCAAACCATTGAAGTGATCAACACTATTTCTACTGTACACACTACTTTGCTAGAAACCAGATCCTCCAAAATAGGACATTGAACCAACTACCCTCTCTTGCTGTAAAAAACCCTGTATAGATAAGTAGCCACAAAGACCAACCACGGCCATCCCCTAACCAACCATGGTTAGTTGACTCAAGTATCGGTTCCCTCGTGACCGACCTTGGTTCTCGATCGATGTCAATGGTATTGGAATGAACCCAACGCCACAAAATTTGGCATAGGACACCACACCAGGTGCCTACTTCAACCGAAGCCGATAGTTGAGATGTGCTAATCATTTAAGAAGCATCCACATCTCGTACAAAAAAATTAACAGCAAGTCCATGCAATAAATTGCATCAAGATGAAACACATCACCTTACCAACACCAAGACACTCAACCGCATCTTCAACTAAAGTACATGCTTTTCTCGATGGAAGCCCTGTCTTCTTTTCTTCACATCGCCTCTCTACCAAAGCCCATGCATCTAATTGCACCAAAGGATGCATAACTACTCCTTTTCTCTCATTCTCGATCTTGATCTACAGTCCCAAACATGTATGTGTAACCAAACTAATATAAGCACCGCAATACAAGATAAAACCATACCTCAATAATTGGATCTACAATCGACCAACATGATTTTGCCTCTAAGAACTAGGGATACCTCAACAAACAAGATACATTCTATGCATCTTTCCATTTCTTCAGATCGTGATTTCTATTTATAATTAGGCTACTCAAGTAACCGACCAAAGTTACCTCTACCAATGCCGATTGCCACTTAACCAACGCCGGTCATTGTAATTTCCACAACCTTACTCTTCCAGCTACCACTTGAGATTAAATCTCTTCCTGTGATCTTCTCATTAGACACAACAAATGCTACTCTGATACTAGTTGTTGGGATTTTAGGGGAAGTGGAATAGTGCTAAGATTTAATAACAAACAAAATCATGCACACATGATCTAAACAATTCCCCACAAAATCTACAATAGTGGGAGTATAAACTAGAATAATCCAAATCACATAAAATTACACACACATAACAACTATGTACCATGGTTCACCAAATGTGGGCTACGTCCACCAAAAAATAGAGATCTCATATATATATAATATAACAAGAGATTACAAACCAACTCTTCTGCACAAGAGTACATGTATCTCTACAAGAGTATCTCTTCCTCCCAGATCCCCAACCAAATCTACCTGAGTACATTAAACCATGCCTCCATACCACCACTTGTGTCTCCTCCAAATATCTAACTAGATCTACCCGAGTGCACTACAACTATCCCTACGAAACATAACCAAATCTCACATACCTAAAGCTACCCAGATCTCGCCACTATGCAACCAAACTCTCATTATATTGTGAATTTGCAACCGAGATCTCTACAATATCTAGATCTACATGGATCAAAAATACAATATACATGGAGACTAGATCTACATAGATCTATAGAATACAAGATCTCACCAACATGTGGATCTATAAGAAGAAATTCTATGTTCTTTGCATACTATGCAAGCCATTACATGAGACTAAACAATATAAAGTTAATATAGTAGCCTACTATTTCCTTCTATCCAGCTCCTCTCCATGGAGTCTCTGTCTTCATGTAACCTATTCCTTTTTCCTCTTCTTCTCTTTTGTCTTCATCATCTCGGTCTAAGAGAATCAAGGATCTAATCCGATCCTTCTCATTTTTCCACCTAAGCCCTAACTTTCACGCTTATATATAAAATATATAAACTTAGGGAACCTTAGCTATGCAATTACATCCAATAGATTTGATTTAAAAAAAATCTATATTTAAAGCCCATGACTTAAAATAAAACACATCGCACGGAGTGTAGATGATGCTGGTTAGACCTAACCACAAATGGTTCCCACTTTCTCGACCGAAGTCAAGTTTGTCTCGACCGATGATGGTTACGGGTGACCGTCTTTGGTTCCCCCCTTGACCGATGATGGGTCACTATATTTCCAGTCACTTTATATTGCATGACAACTGTGAAGCAATCTAGCTCCACAACCTAACAACATCCACATTCGTCTTTTCTAGGTGTTATTATTTCATTTTATACTTAGCACTTTTCATTACTTGGTTATACATGCTTTGTGATATCTTTGGTTATCTTTATAACATGCTAATGGGTGCTTCATGTGCAAACATTTGTTATGCAGGGATATTTTCATCCATACTTGTTTGCTATACTACTTTTCTATTATTTGATCTTGTTTGTGGGCATTTCCCTTTGTTTGGTGTCCACAATTGTTTGTTTGTATGTGGTCATGATGGCCTTGTGTGTTTTACGACATCGTGATTGATGTCACATGTTTACAACCCACTTTTTTGCAGCTTATTTTGTCTTCTTGCGTGTTTACATTACTACATTTCTTGGTAGCTTATACACTATTTGCATAGATTACACATTGATTTATACATGCATGCTTATTTTTTCTAACACTTATCTTTAGCTAGCCTTCTTGTTTTTATGTGCCTTGGTTTCCACTAAGTGCATTTCCCTTCCCCTACAGGGAAGAGTTTTAGAGTTCATGTGGTTGGTCTTCTTTTAGGGCCACATTATCCTATCAACAATGTCACATGTGCCCCCAAAAAGGGGGGCATCATTTGAGGTTTTACATACTACAAAACACATCTACACCCAGTTCATTTTAGTGTACTTTCCACCCTTAGCATTTTGGGATACATGCAACAACGAGTGAGTTGGAACAATCTACAAACCCATACACAATAATTTTAGAAGACATGGTAGTCCTTAACATTTTGGGAAGTAGTTAAAGGTTGGAGGATACAATGGAATTCCTCCCTATAATTCTTTGACTAGTGGTGTCGGATTGACCAAAAAACTAGGACGTACATATCTCTCTTCACACATGTTTAGGGAAGAAGTTAAAGGTTAGAGGATACAATGAATTCCTCCCTATACTTCTTCGGCCTATGGCGTCGATCATCCAAAAACCCCGACAATATAGGATATCCTTCTACACTCTCTTTCTCAACATGGATCAGCTGTACATGTTCCATTTACATTTTCATTTACGTATTTTACATTCATATACATGCATATTTTACATTGTGTTTTTACACATACATACACACATACACACATACATATTTGACTACTTGATCATTTTCTCCTTATAGGTTTGGCCGTATGGGAAACAAACAGTCAAATGGGGCAAAAACAACAACAACGCCAACAACAAGATTTCACCAAAGCACACACTATACTAACCATGTAGGTACATCACACACATTAACAACTACACATGCGTTTCCACCCTAGGTTCACTCTCATCATTTTTTCATCTTTAGTTTCCAAGCTCCATCATCTTTTTTTTTCATTCCACGCTTTGTCTAGTCCTTCGGTGCGTTTTCTACTACAATCTTCATGGACATCAGGTATCCATATCTATGTACTTTGTGTTACCGAGTGCTTTCGCTCACCAACATAAAGTGGGGTAAATGTAGACACAAAACATGCACTTTAGACATTATTTAGTCCGGCCTCATAATACTATTTAGATGGTTTTGAGTGAAAAAGTACTAATTAACCCCATTTTGGCCATCTTACTTTGTTTTATTTCATCATTCCTAACCTCTTACACCCACATGCCCATTCAAATTTTGTCATTTTGTGTTATTTTAGCTTTGATTAGGGCGCCCATGGGTACCCATGTCCCAGCAGGCTCCTCGATCCTTTTGAAATTTCCTACTACTTTTTGAGAACTTTTTAGCCATTTCATCTTCTTATATTTTTAGTGGGTATCCATTTTACGAAATTAGATGAAGAGAACCCTATAAATATAAAGTTATGAGACCATAATGAGGGACCAAACACTAGTCACTATTATCATCCACCTAGGGTTTCATCCATCTAAGGCATTTGGAGATCATTTGCATTCATTTAACTCCATCAAAAAGGAAAAGGTCTAGTTAATCTGCATCACACAAGCATAAGAGGGGATTCTATTCTATTTCATCCACCATTTTACTACATTTTTACACCTAGTTATAGCTGCGATTCACAAAGTGTGATTGGAACAAGATCACCTAGAGCACATGATTCACACACACACAAAACTACATTTGGGTCTGAAATGTAGTGTAACACTCAATTAGTAAGCCCATTATTGTGGCAGCTGAGGTTAGTCCAACCTATTTATTTACATTGCTTTTTTAGGGTTTTGTACTTCTTATGTACTTTTGTAAGTCTTTCTCTCTCATCTTGGATTATTAACAACATCGTGTGTCTTGGAAAAATATGATGATAGACAAAGTGAAGGTTTCGAGATCACTTATAGGATTGGTAAACTCAATTCCATACCTTTTACATAGACCAAGATGCCCATTCGATGACCAAAGTGCCCATAGAGTGCCCAATCCCTCTCCGGGCGCTCTAGTCAGCTAGATACCTTGGATCCATCCTTTTCGAGGCCTTTTCATAGTCATTCCTACTTCCTATTTCTCCGGTCACTTCATCGCAATACACGGTCCCACAAGTTCATCAAATCAGCTAAGTCACTTCCATACTTCTCTTGCATATTAGGGTTTCTACTTTCATTAGATTAGTTGCTTGGGTCATTTTCCATATTCATCATTTTCATTTACATGTTGTTCTAGATTAGATTAACTACTATTATTCCAATTTTAGTTAATTAATGTGATTTAGCCTAAAGCATATACCACTAAACAATGTAAGTGAAAGTGATGATATAACCTATCACAAGATGATGCTAGGAGAAGTGACCCTATAGCCTAAAGTGTATATCACTAATCCTAGGAATTTCACATGAGAAGATCAAATGATGAACATGTGAGTGTGATGTGGTCCATTTTTGTTGTATACCCTCAATAGTCTAGTATGGACCATGAGACTAGAGTGTGTCATCAGGTAGTGAATGCAATGCATATAAGAAGATGTAGTATGTGTATTGAGAAGAGATGACCATGTGATGAGATGAATGTGTAAATAGGTGATGTAAGATGTTACAATATCCTAATAGTGTGAAATGCGTGCTATGTAGTATGTATGATGAATAGTATGTAATGCTAGAATCATAGACAATATGAGTGCGACAAATGTGTGATGAACACTAGTATGATGTGTAGATGTATGAATGTAAAAAAATGATGTAGAGGAACCTAAGAATGTAACATGTAAAATGTGAGATGTACCCTAAGGTATGTGAAGAGACGTAATGTGTAGTACCTATTGTGTAGTGTGTGAGGTTCATGTGTAATATGCCCTCAACAGTCAAGTGTGAACCAAAGCATGAGAGTGTGTCATAGGGTAGTGAATGATGAAGGTCATGTGGTGTATATGAATATATGAATGTTGATGAATGTTGATGAGTGTGGAACATATGTGATGATAATATGGTGGGGGGTAATGTATGAATCATATGCCCCCAAATGTGGAAGATAAAGAATCCATCATGTAATGTTATCTAAGAGATCGTCAGTTTTAGGGTCAAAGTCATATGGATAAGCATTAAAGACCTGATAAGAAATGGTGTTAGGTTGATCACGTAATGAGCCATTAAGACGTAAGTTGTACATAACCATAGCATATTCTTCATCAGTGAAGGGTGGTAAGGGACACCCATGCACATACCAATGAGTGAGATTCTATGTATAGCAAGAAAATAATTATTGCAAATGAATATACGTCCAAAGGGCATGGGAAATGATATATATGTATGATCAGGATCTAGAGTACCCCCAATGTAATTAAGCCATGATTTTCCTAATGTAAGTGGCGCATATTTGGGATCATGTGCAAGGAATATTATGAGATGAAATACACATAGGACATAAGTGAAAGTGATGTGAATAACCCATAATAGAGATGAGGAGTTGTTGGGCAGAGGGTAGAGGTCCTCAAACACAAAGCTTAGTTGAGTAAAGTCCTCATGTGTACATATAATGTCATCATAAGTAGGATAAAAGGGAATATTCTCCCAATATGAATTATTCATGAAAAGTGTGCATGTGAAGAGAGGTCATAGTGATGAAGATGGAATGTGAAAAGGTGGATGAGCTAAAACAACATGTGATGTGGAAAGAGACCATGGATAAACAACCAAACATTAGTTGTGGTAGGGGGAGGTAGTGGAGTGGAAGGAACCGCATCAATGACATAAATAGTACCCTAGGGTGGTGGAAAATGAGGTAGTTCATAAATTGATTGAGGTCCATTTATAGTATTAGTGCGTGGAATAGGCATAGTAGTGTTAGGATGTCGGTCACAATATTTGTAAGCATATGGTCATGAAGCACAATATATTCAACATATTTATGTATGAATTTGATAGAATGATGTATGGTAGAGGTGGAATGAAGCCATGGCCTACCAAACAAACAATTATATGAGACCATGTTGGCTAGATTTTCTACATAGCTGAAAACCTAGGTAGTCATGAGATAAATCTCCCTCATTTACCGGTGAGGCTCCCATGTAAGATTTGTCAATTAAATATGCTAGTATCTATATGGGGGTATTACTTTAACCATGCAGCTCATGAACCATAGTTGTATAGTTTTGCAACAAGTAAGCAATTTGTTAAAGAAAGGAAATATCTAATGAAGAAGGAAATAATATAAACATAGGAAAGAAAGAGGGAAGATGTGCAACCCAATCAATAGATTACAGAGTTGATTGCATGCACATAGACGAAACCAATAGATATTAACACACAAAATTATAAGCAAAGGAAGCTTTCAGATCTAGATCTAAAATAACACAAAGTTTATAAGTAGATCTGAGACAAAAAGTTAGAAACAAAATGCACCGTGACACAAAGTTCTCTGGAAATCTGCTCCTTTCTATTCCTTTGCTTCAAATAGCTATCAGGGGTTTCAACACAAAGTCTGGAACACAAGAATGTTGCTTACAAATTCTGATCCTTTAACCTAAAGGTTCTTCCTCTACTTATAGCATGTAGAGGGGAAATTACAAATAGGAAGCTTTTAGTGAACTGGCACATGTGGAAGTTGTAAAGGAAACAACTGGCAATCTCCCTCCTGGAATTCCTCTTTGCATGACATGCATGATTTGCAACTGAAGATAGAACCTTCTATTTTGCATGTCTGCCACCTATTTCCAAGTAGTTGACTTCTTCAAGTAATGGATTTTAAACCAATCACTTAAGTTTTATAATTTAATTGATCGCTCAATTACTTTGTCGGAGAAAATAAGAGAAAGAAAAAGAAATTAGAAGAAAGCTGCAACACTTCCAGTTTTGTTCTTTTTCATATTCTACATGTAGTTGATTCTTTTGCCCTTGATTCTCACCAAACTGGATATGGAAGCAGCTGGATCTGGAAGCAAGGATGGATCTATGGAATTTTCTTATGGGTATTGCCTTTGCCTTGTCTTCCTCTTATCTTGAAGCTTTTGTAGTTCTTCTCTAAGTACATGCATTAGTGCAATGTTTGCCGTAAATAACTCATCATTTTTATTTTTAATTGCATATGAGCAATTAAAAATTCTAGAAAGCACTCGGGTGAATGCAAATTCAATGAAGGCTTCAACTAGAAGATTGGGAGCACATGCACAAGATCCTGGAAGGAATTCTCCATGCACTGACTTCTTCACGGGTTGCATTAGAAACAAGAGGATGAAGCCTTTGCAATTATGAATCTGGATCGGATATGAATCGGATCTGGATTTGGATCTAGATCTGAATCTGGATCTAAATCTGGAAGCTATGCATGATTCTGCTGATCCTTTTCTTTCATCATGCTTCGCCATGGCCAGAGCAATCTTTGTCTGAGCAACTCTTTTTCTTTTTATTCGGCCAAAATTCTTTACAATTGGTGTAGATCTGGGAATTTCTTCAGATTCAGAAGATATATTCAATGTATTGGACATTGATTTAAGCTCCCTTTCAATTATATAAGCACCTGTAATGAATACCTACAATTAATTCAGACAAAGACGGAATCTGGAGCATGAACACTTGATTTTTATCATAAAAATCTACATATAAAGCCCGCTGCCCTAAAATTTGAGGCTTTGCTTGCATGCAAAGCAAGCATAAATATTTGTAACTTCACCTGGGCACCTGTAATACTATGCAGACAATTAATCAGACTTAAATCAAGCTCCTTCAAACCTAGGCGCCAAACTTTGAAGCTTTCCAGCAGTGAAAACACCTTTTTTTGAGCAAAATTCCTCCTTTTGGGTGCCAAAATTGCCTGGGCTGCACTCCTTTGCTAAAGAATTAATAACTCCATTAATATGGCAGCCCATGCTTATATAACCTTCATCATTCTATAATTAATAATTGCCCTTCCTATTCCGCAATTAATTAATTAAAAATCATGCTTTTCTCTTCAATTTGGGTGCCTATTTTGTGCATGCTCATGGCTGCCATTAAATAAATTAAATTTATTTAATTTTAGCTTTCTACTTCTAGTCTACTTTGACTTCACACTATGCTTTGACCTCATGCGCCAAAAATAGGAATTAATTCCATCAATAAATACTTTAAAAAGTATTATTTCTCCTCTAGGTGGGTTGCACTTTTTGCATGAGAGAGGGCTGCATTAAATAAATTAAATTTATTTAATTTTAGAATTCTATTTCCAATTTCTTTATCCTCTCATCCTGTGTTGACTTTTCCTCATGCTTGGGCGCCAAAATTAGGAATAGAAACAATTAATAAATGCAATTAAAGTTATCCTTCTATTCCAAAAGGGGTCACACTTTTTTGACATGGCTAATTTCTATTTTTAAAAGTCAATTTCTAATGGGATTATTCACCCTGCACCGCAGCTCCAAAAATCCCATGATCCACTTAAGTTGTTTGACTTTCATAATGGGATTTTTACCCTGCAAGGTAGGTAAGAAATTCCCATCAATGCCTTAAGTGATTTTCTTTTATTTCACAATGGGAATTTTCACCCTGCAAGGCAGGTAAGAAATTCCCGCCTGCCTGTTGCCTCTAATTTTTCCATCATGACTTAAGTGACTTTGCTTCCATGGGAAAAAGTACCTGCTGCAAGTAGGTACAAAATTCCCACTTGCCTGCTGCTACCAAAAATCCTTGTAGCTTAAAACCTTCCTTTCCCAAAAATGTGACTTGCCTAGAAGAGGCCTTTTTGTGCATGACTTCATCTTTTTAGAGAGAACCAGACCTCCTGTGGAAAATTCCTTCTGGCATGATGTCCGTAGATGATCTCTAGATACTCCAAGAAAGAAAACAAACTGAACCGACAAAGGAATTGACCTAGAGAAATTTCACATAGAAAACAAAATGAGAAAAATACCAAAAATGTAAAAAATGTTGCCAGAAGTCACAGATAAAGCCCAAGATTCATTCCTGGTGGAAACCCTACTGGTATATGGGAATATTGACATGTAAAACCTCAACAGGGTTAAACCGGAGCACAATTTACCTCAAATGGGGCTTAAAATAATTAAATAAAAATTTCCCACAGGCAAACCCCAACGACAAAATATAACGAGTTTGGGCATCTGAGTATTTGGTGAAATTGGCTTATATGACTCTCTGGGAATATCTTGACATAAAAAGACATTTTCTGGCAATAAAACACAAAACGACCCATTATTTTAAAAGTACAAAATTTTTTAACATGGGGTAGTCTCAAATTTCAGGGTGAAATCTGGGGACACCAATTGGCTCTGTCTGTGGACATCTTTGCCTCTGTCAAAATGAAAAGGGTAAAGATGAGATCCCAACATCTCTGGTTTTGTGTCTTGTCCATTGGGCTTGGGGTCAGGCAAACAAAAACAACACAAAAAGAAAAAGAAAAGAAAAAAAATGAAAAAGTTTTATTTATATACATACAAGTTTTACCCTACTTTTTTTTATGTCCGAATAGCTTCAAGTGTTTCCCATTGAAAGGAAATGGTAATTCAATTCCATCCTAGTAGGCAAGGAAGAAAGTATCCATTTCGGCATCTCTTTTGATCACGAAGGGCCCTTTCTAGAGTGAATCAGATTTGTCGTGCATGCCCTTCGGTTCATGTCTCATGTCCCACCAGAGTACCAGTCTTCGATCTCAAACTTCCTTTCTCTGGCCTTCTTGTCAAATATCTTGGGCAAGTCCTTATCAACTTCATCTGGTGGTGGCTCATCCTTTCTTCTCTCTGTGGTGGATAAGTCTACATCAACTTGCTCCATTCCAGATTTATTTGTTGCATTTCTGAGGAAGAACTATCACCATATTCTTTGTTCTTCTTCAGGTACTGATCATGCTTGTTGAAAGTCTTCACTAAGGAAACTAAACCCTTGGGGATTTTGTTACCTTTTGGTTGGACTACTCCACTACTATCATCATAACCTGGATCAACTTTTCCTGTGATTGTTTGTCGTGGTGGTGATTTACTCCCTTCAACATACAACTTGTCAAAGTTGTCATAGACATGCATGTATGTTTTTGTTCATTGAAAGGGACTTTGGGACTTTGGGGCGGTAGACCATCTCCACTTTATAGTTTCCTTGTTTGAATATGGATGGTGGTCTATCCAGATTCAATAGTGCAGCCGTGACTGCCAAAGAATCTACCTTGGAATTCTGATTTATTGGAATGAAGTCAATAGAGAAGGCTACAAAATCAAATGTGGTAGAAAGTACTTTATCTCTGTAATGCTTCATCTTATCTCTTTGACTTGATTTTCCCTCGAACTTGCTTTACTAGAAGTTCAACATCTCCTTGGGCTTTGAGGAGTTTACTCCTTTCTTTTAGCTTGCTCCATTCCTAGAAGCAATGCTTCATACTCTGCCATATGATTGGTGTTCTCGAACATCAGCTTGTGGGAGTATGGGAATATCTCATGATCTGGAGATATTAGTAGAACGTCGGCTCCTGATCCAAAAGAACAACATGTGCCTTTAAACTCTAGAGTCCAAACTTTTTCCTCTTCTTTTTTGTTGGCTCTGGTTGAAATTCTGACTCTGGAACATCTTTATCCATTTCCAAGAAATAGACCCCATGGTCAGATTCTGAAAAAGAATTTGAGATCTAGGATCCTCAGATTTTGTCACCGTGTACTTGGACTTCTTTTCTAGCTCTAGCTTTTGATTAATTCCTTTGATAGGAATATGAGCACATGACCAATCCATCTTTACTTCTCCTCCCAGCTCTTTGCAGAAGTTTTTACTCAACAACATCCCATAGGATACATGAATATCTGCAACTAGGATTGTCATCTTTAATCTTTTTGTCAGGAAAAGCTTGTTCAGAACAACTTGTGCATCTTTGATTTTTCGATTAAAGGGACTTGTCTCTCCATGGAATAACACCTTTTTATGGTCTTTGTCAAGGTAAGCCCAAGAGCATCTGCAACTTTAGCTGGCATGACATTGTCAGAAGCACCTAAATCTAGAATGCAATTGCTTAACTTGAAACCATTAAGCAATAAGGAGACATAGAAAGGTTCTACTCTTTCAGAAGATAATGAGGGTTTAACAACTGTAGTGTTGTTTTGGGGAGGAGTATCCTTGGGCTTAGGAAAAAGGCCTTTTGATGTATTGGATTGTCCTAGTGATTGTACATATTTGACTAGCCTATTTAACTACTCAGGAAAGGCTCTCAAGTATTCAAACTTCTGACATTTGAACTCTGGTTTTCTTGACATGATCAATAATGTCAAAAGAAGGAATAGATTCAGATACCTAAGCTACTTTCTATGGTTGAGATGAAGAACTCACATTCTTACTTCGGGAGCTAAGGAAGAAGGTAAAGGGATGCCCCTTCTTTGTTCATCAGCTAATGCTTCAACTTGGTGAGTTTTTGATCTTGTAAATACTACATATGTATGACCATGATCATCTTCATGAAGTTTCTCATCGTCATGTTCAAATTTGTAGTTTAGGTAATTAATGTTGGAGTCACCAACAGGACCTACAAAATCATCATTCTCAAACTGATCAATGTCAGCTTCCTGGTCTTCTTCATTCATCTCCATGTTGTTTCTGGGAGTAGCTTCAATTGCTAATATTTGGGAACCAGCAATGAATGTGGTTTGGTTGTTGTTGAAATTCTGAGTAGGGCGGTGTTGTTTCCTTGAGCCATTTGAGCCATTTGTTTCTTCATCTGCAACATCTCATTTGCTAACTTTTTGCAATAATGAATCAGATGTAGTAGCAGAAGATGAACTTTCAGCTCTAGAAGTGCTGCCTTTTATCTTTCCAACCATGATGAGGTCGTCTTCAATCTCAACCGCCATGTTTTGAGCTGCTAACAAATCAGCAAGGACGTGCTCTTTGTAGTTGATAGCTTACTTTGAGTGAAAAGCATTGATGAAGAATACCTTTTGATTCTCATCATTTAGAGAAGCAGAAGCTGGAATTTTGTAAAGTAATCTTTGGAATTTTGCAATAAAATCCCGCATGTGCTCATGTGGCTCCTTCTTCAACTGAGTGAGTTGAGTTATCAAGGTATTTGAATCTTAGCTGGTTTGAATCTTTTCAGAATGCATCTCTCATAGTATCCCAGTTGGTTATGGTGCCAGGAGCTAGCCTAGTAGAACCATTCTCCAGCCAAGTCATGCAGAGTCTCTATGAAGAGTCTGACAGATACATCTTCATGTTCGACTGCAAGCACTCCAGGATATGAAAAATGCAGCCAAGTGGTCATCTAGATTTTGCTTGCCATCTCCAAAGAATTTTGGAAAATTATTTCTCATCCCTTTAGGTAGATCATGCATAGGAGGAGTCAGATTCAGAGGTCCAAAGGTTGCACCCCATGGAATAGGCCTTATAGGGCAAGTGGCTGATTCTGCATCATGAAAGGAGCACGTCTTCTTTGAGAATAGACTTGATGAATAATTCCAGCTACCGGATTATGCTGAAGATGATCCAGATCTGGATGGATGTGTACTCTTCTTTTGCACTCTTCTTCCTGAGGTGAAAGACTGGATCTGTGGCTTCTAACTTGAGAAAGCTCGGTCTGCTAATTTGTGTTGTTCCCAAAGTTGAAAGTTGAAGTCACCAAAATAAGATTTGATCTCGCAAAGATAGCTAGATTTTGGCTAGATTTGCATAGCTAAAAACCTAGGCAGTCATGAGATAAATCTCCCTCATTTACCGGTGAGGCTCCCATGTAAGATTTGTCAATTAAATATGCTAGTATCTATTTGGGGGTATTACTTTAACCATGCAACTCATGAACCATAGCTGTATAGTTTTGCAGCAAGTAAGAAGCAATTGTTAAAGAAAGGAAATATCTAATGAAGAAGGAAATAATATAAACACAAGAAAGAAAGAGGGAAGATGTGCAACCCAATCAATAGATTACAGAGTTGATTGCATGCACATAGACGGAACCAATAGATATTAACACACATAATTATAAGCAAAGGAACTTTCAGATCTAGATCTAAAATAACACAAAGTTTATAAGTAGATCTAAGACAAAAAGTTAGAAACAAAATGCACTATGACACAAAGTTCTCCAGAAATCTACTCCTTTCTATTCCTTTGCTTCAAATAGCTATCAGGGGTTTCAGCACAAAGTCTGGAACACAAGAATGTTGCTTACAAATTCTGATCTTTAACTCGTGAAGGTTCTTCCTCTACTTATAGCATGTAGAGGGGAAATTACAAATAGGAAGCTTTTAGTGAACTGGCACATGTGGAAGTTGTAAAGGAAACAACTGACAATCTCCCTCCTGGAATTCCTCTTTGCATGACATGCATGATTTGCAACTGAAGATAGAACCTTCTATTTTGCATGTCTGCCACCTATTTCAAGTAGTTGACTTCTTCAAGTAATGACTTTTAAACCAATCACTTAAGTTTTATAATTTAATTGATCGCTCAATTACTTTGTCAGGAGAAAAGAAGAAGAAAGAGGAAAAGAAATTAGAAGAAAGCTGCAACACTTTAGTTTTTTCATTTTCCATATTCTACATGTAGTTGATTCTTTTGCCCTTGATTCTCACCAAAATGGATCTAGAAGCATCTTTGGATCTGGGCTGGATCTGAAGCAAGTGAATGATTTGCTTATGGGTGTTGCCTTTGACTTGTCTTCCCTCTTATCCTTGAAGCTTTTGCAGTTCTTCTTCTCTTCTCTAGTACATGCATGTGCAATGTTTTGTAAATAACTCATCATTTTTATTTTTAATTGCATATGAGCAATTAAAAATATGGAAAGCATTCTAGGGTGAATGCAAATTCAATGAAGGCTTCAACTGGAAGATTGAGAGAACATGCACAAGATCCTGGAAGGAATTCTCCATGCACTGACTTCTTCACAGGATGCATTAGAAACAAGAGGATGAAGCCTTTGCAATTATGGATCTGGATTTGGATTTGGATGGATCTGATCTAGATCTGGATCTGAATCTGAAGCTATGCATGATTCTTCTGATCCTTTTCTTTCATCATGCTTCGCCATGGCGTAGAGCAACAATTTGTCTCGAGCAACTCTTTTTCTTTTTATTCGCCGAAATTCTTTACAATTGGTGCAGATCTGGGAATTTCTTAGATTCGGAAGATATATTCAATGTATTGGACATTGATTTAAGCTCCTTTCAATTATATAAGCACTTGTAATGAATACCTGCAATTAATTCAGATAAAGACGGAATCCGGAGCATGAACACTTGATTTTTATCATAAAAATCTGCATATAAAGCCCACTGCCTAAAATTTGAGGCTTTGCTTGCATGCAAAGCAAGCATAAATATTTGTAACTTCACCTGGGCACCTGTAATACTATGCAGACAATTAATCAGACTTAAATCAAGCTCCTTCAAACCTAGGCGCCAAACTTTGAAGCTTTTCGGCAGTGAAAACACCTTTTTTTGAGAAAAATTCCTCCTTTTTGGGCGCCAAAATTGCCTAGGCTGCACTCCTTTGCTAAAGAATTAATAAATCCATTAATATGGCAGCCCATGCTTATATAACCTTCATCATTCTATAATTAATAATTGCCCTTCCTATTCCCGACAATTAATTAATTAAAAATCATGTTTTTCTCTTCAATTTGGGCGCCTATTTTGTGCATGCTCATGGCTGCCATTAAATAAATTAAATTTATTTAATTTTAGCTTTCTACTTCCAGTCTACATTGACTTCACACTATGCTTTGACCTCATGTGCCAAAAATAGGAATTAATTCCATCAATAAATACTTTAAAAAGTATTATTTCTCCTCTAGGTGGGTCGCACTTTTTTGCATGAGAGAGGGCTGCATTAAATAAATTAAATTTATTTAATTTTAGAATTCTATTTCCAATTTCCTTTATCCTCTCATCCTGTGTTGACTTTTCCTCATGCTTGGGTGCCAAAATTAGGAATAGAAACAATTAATAAATGCAATTAAAGCTATCCTTCTATTCCAAAAGGGGTCGCACTTTTTGACATGGCTAATTTCTATTTTTAAAAGTCAATTTCCAATGGGATTATTCACCCTGCACCGCAGCTCCAAAAATCCCATGATCCACTTAAGTTGTTTGACTTTCATAATGGGATTTTTACCCTACAAGGCAGGTAAGAAATTCCCATCAATGCCTTAAGTGATTTTCTTTTATTTCACAATGGGAATTTTCACCCTGCAAGGTAGGTAAGAAATTCCCGCCTGCCTGCTGCCTCTAATTTTCCCATCATGACTTAAGTGACTTTGCTTCCATGGGAAAAAGTACCCTGCTAGGTAGGTACAAAATTCCCACCTGCCTGCTACTACCAAAAATCCCATTGTAGCTTAAAACCTTCCTTTCCCAAAAATGTGACTTGCCCAGAAGAGGCCTTTTTTGTGCATGACTTCATCTTTTAGAGAGAACTAGACCTCATGTGGAAAATTCCTTCTAGCATGACATCCGTAGATGATCTCCAGATACTCTAGGAAAGAAAACAGACTGAACTGACAAAGGAATTGACCTAGAGAAATTTCACAGAAAACAAAACGAGAAAAATACCAAAAACACAAAACGTTGCCAGAAGTCATAAATAAAGCCCAGATTCATTCTGGTGGAAACCCTACTAGTATATGGGAATATTGACATGTAAAACCTCAACAGGGTTAAACCAGAGCACAATTTACCTCAAACGGGGCTTAAAATAATTAAATAAAATTTCCCACAGGAAAACCCCAACAACAATATATAATGAGTTTGGGCATCCGGGTATTTGTCAAAACTCTCTGGGAATATCTTGACATAAAATAGACATTTTGGTAATAAAAACACAAAACAACCCATTATTTTAAAAGTACAATTTTTTTACGTGGGGTAGTCTCAAATTACGAGGTGAAATCACGGGGACACCGGACTGGAAAGTCAATGAAAAAGTAGATTGTGTTGATAGTTTTTGGTCCCACATTAATGGGAAGAACAATGCGAATGCATGGGCGAACTGAACCATCATATGCATGAAGGGATAAATATTATGGAATAACATCATGAGGAGAAAGAACTATCTTCTCGTGGAATGACATGGGACATAAGTTGAGTTCAGATCCATTGTCAACTAAAGTATACTTAATACCCATATTGTAAATGTGAATCATGATATGCAAGGGTGGGTCATTGTCAAAAGTGTTAAGATTAGTAGGAAGGTTATATTGAATGTTATGTGATGAGAAAATGCATCTACAAAAGTTTGATAGACCGAGTCGAAAGTATATGAATGTGAGTAGTATTAAGAAGATGTACTCTATGCCATACATCGGGGTGTACATAAAAATAATTATTTATTGAGATACTCATGATGACTATACTTTAGAATGATAAACAAAGAATAAGGACCCTAAGTGCGTGAAGATCGAGAGTGGGTTCACCAAAATCATTATGATAAAATGGGAAATCCTAGCCTAATCTAATGCTTTATGAAAAGCAGTAAGTAATAGCTAAATAAAATAAATATAGTGACCCAAACAACTAAGTAAATAGAAATGTAAAACTCTAATGTGCAAGAGGGGTTAGGAATTCCTTAGCTAATTTGACGAAGGTGTGAGGATGTGTCACAGTGTGAAACAGGCAAATAGGAGGAGGAAATGACCATATAGTAGCCTCAAAAAGCAATCCGAGCTCCTGATTGGACGGGGGCACTGCGAGTGCCTTGGTTTGAGATCTAGGCTCCTTGTTCTACGAAATACTCAAACGCTCCTTTGAGGTGTTAGTGGACGTTCACTTGTAGTTGCTTCTGTTGCGTTGCAATAACTTCACCGAACTATGCTAGATGTTGATGTAAACCAAAGATGAAGGAGAGACATGCAAAACCCCAAGACAAGCATGAAACCCTTAAAAAATAAAGATGCATATGAAGGCGTTAGACTGTCCTCTGACACAATGGTGGAATTAGTAATCGAGTTGAACTACATCTAAGACCTGATGTAGTTCTATGCGTGTGTGTGAAAATCGTGCCCTAGGTTGCTCTTGTGTAGTCACACTTTGTGAATTAGTGAGAAATAACTAGATGTATAATATAATAAATGTGTGCATGGAAACAATATACTCCCCTCCTATGAAGTGTGAAGCATATGAACCAACCTTATGTACCTTGTGATGGAGCTAGATGGATGCAATTTTGGCTTTAAGCGCCTTTGATGGATGTAACTATAGATGGTGATAGTAAGTGCTTAGTTATTGGTCCCTCATTATGGTCTCATAAATTTATATTTATATGGTTCTCTTATTCTAATTTCATAATTAACCCCGAAAAGGCCGACCACTAAAAATATAGAAATTTCAAATGGCTAGAAAGTGCTCAAAAGATGGAAGCAATGTGTAAAGAGGATTAGGGCACCCAAAATGGGACCAGGTGTCTCGAGGCACCCTAGTCCTAGGCTAGAGACCCTAGTCAAAAGTAGAAAAACCCAAAATGACAAAAAAGATTGTGAAAGTACATGTGGAAGGTCGACGATAATGATAATGATAAAAGTGAAACAAAATGGCCAAAGGACATGGGTTAATTAGTACTTTCTTCACTCAAAAACCATATGAATATAATATGAGACCGAGACTAAATATTGACTCCAAGTTCGTGATTTAGTGACCACACTTTTAGGACCTAGAAATGTACACAAGTGCATGATTTTGTGTCTACATTTTGCCCCTACTTTATGCTTTGTTGAGTGAATACTCGATAACATAAAGTAGTTAGAAGATGCGTACCTTGTGATCCATATAGAGCATGTGGCAAATAACATCTTTGAGTGGACAAGTGAAAGCGTGTAAAATGAGACTAGGAGAAGGGAAGTGTGACCCTAAGGGTGAAGCGTATGTGTAAATATGTGGTGTTAGAACCTTTTTTTGTTGAAGTAAGTTTCTCCTTGTTATGTATTAAGGATGGACCTACAAAAGAAGAGTGAAAAAGTAGTCAAAGTCATGTATATGAAAAATTTGTGTAAATTATGCATAAGTATGTAAAAGTGTGTAAAAAGGAAAGTGTGCACCTAATATGTAAGAGTGCAAAGGATAAAAAAATGGATCCATGTAGGGGTAGGAGATGTTCATGGTAGAAACCAAGGCACATGCAAAAAAATGGGCTAGTAACATGTGTTAGTGGAAATAAATTTAGTATGCAAGTAAAAGACAATGTAACAATCAAGTGTGAAAACAAGAGAGACCAAGAAAATTAGGTTTCGGACATCGGGACATTGCTCATAATGTCACAAGAAAATCAGGGATGAAGTGGCCAAAAGTATACAATGATCACAAAATACATAGGGCATAGCCCCAAACAACATCATACAATGGCAAGCAAAAGTAAACAAAATTTAGAAAACAACCATGGTGACATATAGTCATGCAAAGAAAATTCTACACATGAAGCACCCGTTAACATGTTAGAAAGATAGAAAGTATATCAAAGTGTGCACATATCAATGAAAAGTAAGTGTTAGTAAGCATAAGTAGTAAATTATGAAACAATAGAATATGTAATGTGTGAGAGTAAGAAAGGTAGATGCCCCTAGGAGCCTCGGTGGGATTGGAAAAGGATATAGTGTCAAACATCATTGCATCGTGTAAGAACCTATAAGAGATATGAATTCACCACAAAATACCAAGTGAACACATGTGTATATATAGAAAGATAATGCCATACTAAGAATCCATCTAGCATGGAAAACAAAGTGTAATATCTAAGTAGAATAAACTATCAAAATTAGATGCAACTAAGATATGCAAATGCAATGTATAAGTGGGATGGAATGATATGCAATGTGTGGAGATAGTAGGGCATCATGCCCCCAATGGAAATGTATGAGATGAGGTTCATTTATAAAATATCCCTCAACCTTTAAAAATGATCCATAAAATAAGAGCGCACCATCGGGAAACATGTGTGAAAGTAGATGCTAGAAAGACGTATCATGAATCATAGAGCATGAAATGTAGAATAGGTGAGGCTTATTTCAAATTTAGACCCTTAGTAGTCGATTATGAATCATGGAAATAGAGTGCATCATAGGGTAATGATGGTATAATGTGTGTACCAAAAATGTAGCAGTGCTTTGAAACATTTAGACATGAAGCACATAGTGTGAAGTGTAGTGATAAACACTAGAGACAATTGATAGTGATGGGAAGGGACAAAAATACAATGATTACTAAGTGTTCACACAAAGATAATTCAAAGTGCAATTGATAGAGACAATTGATACTAATGTGACTCCTCCTTAAGGTGTGATCACACTACTAGGTGTTGAATGAGTGTTTAAGAACACTACCAAGTGAATGGCATCAAGTGAACTGAGATGATTTCCCATTCTTGGAAACAAGGTACTCCATATGAAGATCATCCCCTACCTTTCGTGGATCTAAAATCCTCCTTTCATTGAATCAAATTCATGATTCTTATACATGTCTTTTCTCATATGTATCTTATGGAGATAGATTATTCCTTAATACTTCACACATGATGGTCTTGGATACCTCGGTGGCATGACTAGCTCATTTTGGCTTGTTCCTTGGAGAGATTTGGGTACAATGATAGAGTCAGGATATGATGATCATCAAGTCACTCCTTGAGCTCTAAATTTCACCTTTTAACATGATGAATCCTTCATAATTTAATTTATTGACCAAGATGACACATGGTTGGAAGCATGCTTATGGTACCTGGACACTTGTTTGCTCAAGTTTCTCCTCATGGAAATGGTTTCCTCCTCTAGATAGGGGATGGATACTTGAATGAAAATTGAGGATGAATTACATGTTCTTGACCTAAATGCTTTACTAAAACAATGCAAATCACATTTTACGATCAATGAAACTATTCTAAAAATATAATTCTTCCTGTAACTCAAAATTTAGGTCCTATTTCATTTTAAACTAAGAGGGGCAACTGTAGAGTTTTGAAGTACCTAAAGAATTATTTGAGCCTTGAATCAATGTTGATTATTCTACCTTATAGATTATTCTAATATACTTCCAATGCCTATTTTTTTGCATCCTAAATCTTTTTGGAACTCTTGGAATCACTTGGAGAATTAAAATTTCACCGTTTTAGATTTCATTCCCTGCACATGAAAACTCCGTCTTAAACAAATTACCCTTGAATGAGATTTAATTTACTTAAATTTGCTAAATTTCCTTAGAAATTTTCAATTATCTCTTGAAATCACCCTCAGGTGATTTATATTTTCCTTGAACACTTCCGTAGGGTGTTTAATTTTCTACATAATGGCCAAAATAAGCCTTCTTAAGCCTCTGGAGGAAGTATTCTCTCATCAAAACTGAATGAGTTGATCAATCACCTTAGAAACTCTTCCATGCACACTGAAACACACTGAATGATATTCTTAGGAATTTTATATAAGATGGGTTAAAGGTTTAACTGAGGGTAGGTTGGCTAGAGAAGGAAGGATGCACAGTGATTGAGAAGCCTAATTTTCAATTAAGGGATTAGTTTTCATGCTTCAAAATTTTTAATTTTCATGCTAGTTATTTTGGCCATTTTGGAGCTAATCAAACACCCTTTAGGAGAGTTCAAGAAATATATCAAGCATCTGGAGGTGATGTCGGTGAATATTTGAAGTGTTGGAGGTAATTTAGGAAGATTTAAGAAAGGTTTCCTCATTTAATGACAATATTCTCAACAACGGGTTTTCTAGTTCCATTGCCCCTTTCGGTTCCAAAAAAATGGGCCTAAATGTTTAGATTTAGTCAAAATCAAGTCTTAAAAGTTATTCCATTGATCTTAGAATGTGTTGTTTCATTTATATTAGAATGTTTCCACTCATATTTAGGAAAGTGAGTGAAATGCGATACTTAAGGAGTGTGTTGATGATCTCATATCGACTCCGCCATTATGTTCAAACTTTCTTTAAGGAATAATATAGGATACATGCTTAAATTATTCCTAAAATCATCCACACATTGGCTCAATGAAAGAAGTAGTTTACCCTATTTGAGTCATATGAACTTAATTATGATGATGTGATGATATTTGAGGATTAGTTGGTTCTAATAACATCATACATAGTAAATCAAATGTGATACTGTATAATGTGTTTTTGGTTTTATGGACTGTAACTACATAATTATTTGAAATAATTAGTTATATGAGTGAAGAAGCCTCTAGAATGATGAATTTTTGTAGCCCTGTAAGGTACATTGAGAGAAGAAGTGAGAAGCACTTGATGAATGGACCATTGAGATCAATGAAGAATGCCCTCTTTCACTTGAACCAATCCATGAAACACTTCTATTCCTTTCTCGACCCTATTACACTTTATGAGAGATTGAAAACTTGCACACACAATACAACCATGATGATCCTTCCACCTAGGAAACACAGTGACTAATGAAATGTGAGACTAAAAACCTTCCAAACTTGAGATAGGTGAAGGTAGGATATTGAATGAATAATTATTAAGTATTTTGATTAACCCATCCAATGAGATGAGAAACACACTGAGACCAAAATACAATTTAAGACCAAAATTGGGAACGAGAGGGCTTCCCTTCCACCTGAGTCACAATTCAACTTCTAATCATCTGTAATCATGAATTTGTCCTTACCATTCTTATAAGGCATGATCCAAAGAGATGCTCAATAAGTATTCATAGGTAGAGATTTGAAAAATTTGAGAATTACCTCTAGGAATGGGGACTTTCAAAAATAGACTATTGTTTACTAGGGGTGAGGATCTCATGAGGATGGTACCAAATTACGTGAGTTGAAAACACCTTCATAACACCCCAGGATGTGTTTTAGAGTGACAAAACTTATCCTCCATAGGGGAGCATATTTTTGTGTCCCCATGTCCCCTTGTTGTTGGAAAAAGGGAAAAGGGGACATTAGACCTCCAAAAGGATTCAATGGGTCCATTTGTCATGAAAAAGTGGTAAAAAATGATTTAACATTAAATGAAAGCACATTTCTAACACCTCAAGTGATGAATTAAGTGATAAAAATGTTTTTAACTTCACAATTCACTTCCCGACCAAGATGTCACCTGAGTGGAAACATGCTTATAGTATCTAGACACCTCTTTTCTCGATTGATCCTCATGGAAATAGGTTTCCTCCTCCAAATGGAAGGATTGATCCTTGAATGATACTTGAAGGAATGTTTTAGGGTGAGATCCATGTTCTTGACCTCTAAATTCATTGAAAGAAATTGTGAAATCCACTCCCTGAATTGCAAGATGTGAGCACATCACCAAACATTGATTAAGTGTTTAGAAACACTCTCAAGAGATATGCACCATTTGTGAGCTTGAGATGACTTCCATCACCACTCATGGTTATCATTTATCATCATGCTCATGATGATCATTCCCTTGATGACTTGAATTTCAATGATGTTTCAGATCCTTCACAGACCTCATGATTCTCTTGATTGCACTGTTGTCCAAGTGATTGTATTTTATACACATTGACACCTTGATATATTCATTTTCACAATGTGATCCCCATGATGTCCATTTTCATTAATTTCTTCAACCAAGATGAATCCCTTCTTCCACAATCAAGATGAGGTCCCTCTTGTCCCCTTTGCACCATGGGGACATAGGGGACAGTGGGGACACCTAGGACACTGGATGTCCAAAGTGTAACTTGGGGAGGAGGATGAGGTCACACTTTAGTGTCCATCATGCTCCCCTTATTCCCTAGGGGATAAAAGGGACATAATAGTGTCCAATGTACATGACTGTTCCCGATTTGGAAAGCCAATTTTGCCTTGGATGTCTATTTTTAGACACCGAGCTTGAATTTTTCACCACGAGAGCTTAGGAAAATGGTTCAGGGTCAAATATTATATTATTTTGACTCAAAATAACATTTAAAGATCAATGGAAGCATTCCCAAAATTCATTTCTTCCTAAAACTCAAAATTTAGGGCTTATTCCTTCTTAAACTAAGAGGGGCAGCTGAAGAAGTTTGAAATATATCAAGAAATACTTAATCCTTAGATAAAATTTTATATTTCCCCCTTGTAGAGGATTCCAATATATTTTTGATGCATATTTTTTCCTCTTAACTCATTCAGAACTCCCAAAATCTTCCATATAAGACAACATTCACCATTGAAGCTCTCATTCCCTACACACTGAATACCCGTTGTTGAACATATGGATCCTGAATGAGATTTTATTTCCTATTTTTCCTAAATTTCTTCAAAATCCTTCAATTATATCCAATAATCACCCTCATATGATTTATAATTTTCTTGAACATTCCCGAAACACACAAGGATGGTTAGAAGGATAATGGAGAAAAGAACTTGTGCAAAAAAAAGTTGGGTGATGGTGATGATTATGCATGGGTTTCACGAATACTTTATGCAATAGTTGAATTGTATAATGCACATTGATTACAAAATTGAAATAACACAATGTCTGTATGAAGTGAGTTGAGTTTTCCATTGAGGGGCTAGAGTAACAAGAGAGTAGAGAGCGAGATGAGTCACATTGAACAAGTGAAAATTTTCAAGGGTCATAAAGAAACACCATTGTAATAGCTTTATGATTTTTAAATTTTTGTAACAATCCCAATAATGGGAGTATTATTTGTAGATGTCATCTCGAAAGGATTTTCAAATTAATAAAAACATGTACATGTGTTTTGATTTGTTATGTATTATAAGACATTTCATGAGTCCATATATTTGAGCAGTTGTTTCCTTTGAGAGTTATGAGGTTTGTAAAATATAATTTTGACACATCTAACACTCCTAAAAATGTTAGTAAACAATCCACTATTCTTTCCCAAAATAGACATTGATTGTAGAATTTAAACCCTAAAATATTTAGGTTAAATGTTGAAATCTAAAAAAATACCTATGTACTAACCAAATTAGATTATAAAAAACTATCTCATAAATCGTGACTCATGGAGTTGTGAGACTAGTTCCATAAAATGCAGAGTGACCCAAATTTCTTATATTTACTAAAATAAATTTAAAGTATATTTTTTTTAATTTATTATGCTTAAACATTTATTTTGTCTATATAAGGCTTCCACATACACATATATTACACATACACAAAGGAACACATAGGCATTATAGTGTGTACATGTTCCTTTAATTATGCACACAAACCAAGATTTTCTAGGCTTGGAATTGCTTTGGTTTCCCAAACTGAGCCTTGGACTTGTTACAACATAACAACCTACATGTTTTTGAAAAAAAATGTAAAAAATCACCTTTTACCATGATAAATCCTACAAAAATGATTGCAATCTTTCTTACAAATTTGCCTACAATGTTAAGAAAAATATCATCTTTCTAAATATATACTTTTTAATATTTTTTTGACTATTGTAAGATTTCCATTTATAATTTTTCAAGCTATGTCTTTTATAACTATATTTCTAGTGATTGTAAATGCTTATCTTTTGTCATGCATCGTTTGTTTCACTTCTCCAAATTAAAAAAAAAACCTATATAATCCCAAACTAGGACTAATGGTATACATATTCAATTTTTGTGGTCTAATTTTTGATTTTTTTTAGGTAGTTAGTGGGGGCGGGGGGGTGGCATGGTCGACTATCCATTAATTTTTATTTCTAAAATCTTGTACTTGGAAAATCATAAAAAAAAATATACTCTAAAAAATATTAAAAAGTTATATCCCAAACTAGATGCTCCTATCTATCTTTCTACCAAAGGGTTCTCAAAAATACTAAATAGTTATAAAAATGGGGGGGGGCATGATTGATTGTCCACTATGTTTTTTAACAGAAATAGGAACACCTATTGAAATTTTAGATTTTCAACCCACTTACACTTAACCCTTTAAAAAAAAAATAGTTTAAAACTAGACTCAAAATGCTACAATTCATGTTCTTATAACATCTTCAAATTTTGAGTGTAACTATCTCAAATAACTCCTACAATTTAAAGTTTTTATTTTTAGAAAAAGGGTCCACTTAAGACTCCCTTTTGGCCCCCATTTCCATGCATCGACTCTTATAAGTTTAGAGGTGTAATGAGTATGATTTAATGTCTTTTGAGATTTTTAATCATTGATCAACTCAACTTTGAAATGCTTTATGATCTTTAATCATAACGGAACTTAAACGTTAAGTTGAGGTGTTTTGAGATGAATATTTGCATCCTAATTATTTTTTAATTCCTTAATATTCCTCACTTTAATATACTTCAAGAAAAGGAGTTGAAATTTGTGGAACACAGATTCTTTTCTTTGTTACTTATATGCCAATAGGAATTACTTAAATCATATGTACACCAAGCTAATACTACTTCACATAGTAAATATCGGCGCTTTTTCTTTCCTTCCACACACGGTCATTGATATTTTTAATATTACTACTAATTTCATGTGCCATAACCACCATACTCTTCCTAAAATTATGTTCTCTACATCATCATTCTCTTTTAAAAGTATCCTTCAATTCATATTAGAAAACAGACTAGGATCCCTTTTGATTTTTATGACCTTCTATTGGTAGTGGAGATAAAAAAATTTAGTGATGATTTTTTCTTATAGTGGAAATATTCTTCACCAACACTAGATAATTACTCAAAAGTCTCAAAATTTTATGGAAATTACTATAGTGTGAAATGTGTTCGCCTCCACTTACCTCTAGAAAGCCTTCCAAATAGGTGTCTTGGTTGGGTATGGAAAAAATAAACCATGTATGAAATTTGGATACCTACCTCCATGCCAACGAATTATTATTAATGAATTCTCTCACATTTAGAAAATATTTCTCTAAGTCCACCGATGTTAGATAATATAGCTACATGCAATTTTGAAGAGCACAAAGTTGTCTTTGGGTGTTCATACCAATTGACCTAATGGAGAAATAAAGTGTGAAGGCTTTTAATCTTCAATAATTCTCAGCTTTAGGGAAATTATTTTAATATATTTGAATCCTCTTTTCCATGACTCATGAAATTATGCCATAGTGGACACAAAATATTTAGGATCCTAGAGTGCATTGTAACCATATTTAGGGAATTGTGATGCATTCAATCACTCTTTATTTGGGTTCGCTTCTATAAGGACCAAAGTAATTTTTTAGTGAGTATGTGGTTAGGGTTTTTGTCCCCAATGATCCCATGTATCCCACATATATTTTAATAATAATATTTAAAGTTTTTGAATTTGTTAAAATATTATAATGTGTGTTGAAATTTATTCTTAATATATCATGTTATTTTGATCTAAAGTATTTTCTATTTTCAAATTTCAAATTTTGTAAATATTTCTTTGGAATTTCCTCTTCTACGATGACGAGATAATTTTTTTGATTGGGTGTGTTGGTTTTTTGTCCCCAATAATATGATGTATCCCACATGTTGAGTATGATGCCAATATGGGAACCTAATTAATTATTGTTAGAATTAGTTTTAGTTGTGCTTATCATTTTTGGAGATTCATTTGTGTTATTTTTTTCATATATATTTTTATTTATGTGATAATAATATATATTTAAACATATCCTATTTTATAGTTGGAAGTGCCAATTAGATGCGGTTCACTATATGTGCACTTAACTGAGGTGAAATCATTATCCATTCATCCTCGAGAGGCAAGAAACCATTTATAATTATTTATGACTGAACTAATTATTATTTTAGGCTCTTTCTATTTTTAGGAGAGTTTAGAGTGCACTTAGTTTGACTAGTGTGTATGATGGTTGTACATGTGTCACTAATACTAATAATGACTTCTTTCATATCGACCAAGTATCTTATTTGTTGATGATACTTGTCATACTAATTATTTTTTTAATCATATTTAGTTAAATTAAGATTTGTAGACATTATCATTAGTCTTTAAATTTTCATGAAACTATAGACAAGTTCAAATTGTAATAGGTCATATAACATTGCTTTTTTTTAATTGAATAAGTCTAGTAGTGGGAATTTTTTTCCAACTCGGTGATACCTTTTGAACTAATTTTATCTACAATTTCATTTAAATATATTTATAAAATAACTAGAAATATTTGGATCATTACTTGAAGTTATTCGGTGTATATTTTGCCATCAACCTCACTTATAACAATACTAGATTAATTACTTGTAATTCTAGGCAAGGTTGGATGATTAATAACTTCATTTACATGATATTTCATAAGCTGATTTGAACTCCATCCATATAAAAACATTCACTTGGTATAAAATCCTAATTCAAGAAAGGTTCAAAATGGTTTTCAATACATTAGCAAAAGAATCCCAACTTCGAGAATTATGATTTTATTAATATCCACATCTTCAAAGGAGACAACTTTACATATTGGGGAGACCAATTGAAGAATATTCTTGTTTAGAAGGGAGTTTGGGAAAAATATATCAATGGATACATTCCACCTACATATTGGAATACTTTGTTTCAATATCATAAGAGAGATAAAAATGAAGAAGGAAAGGCTATTGCACAAGATTTCTTTTATCTCCAAAGTGTCATAGACCTAATGTTTAGCCTAGAAATTTGGAGGTAAAAATTTCCATGAGGCATGACATACCTTGGAGACTTCATATCAAGGTTATGGTGGGTAATATAAGAAAAAATAAAACTTTTAAAAAGAATTTGGATAATTTGATAATGTCATATAATGGAGGAGTTGGAGAATATTTTATAAATATAAATGATTTAGTACATAAAATGAGGGTTTTATAGAAAAATATAGAAGACATGTTTATAGTAAGGAAAATTTTGAGATCTTTGACATAAAGATAGCTGCATCTTTGTGATCACTCTTGAGGAGTGTAATGATATAAACACTATATTTTTGATGAATTAGTGGGTCCTATCTTGTCCCATGAAGATAAAATGAGACTTTATGTAGGAGATTCAAAACATACTTCAAAAGAGGAAATTACGACCAAGGAAAGTGATTCAAATGGGAAATATCAAGATAAATTCATAAGTAAAGAATATATTTTTTTAATTTGGCATTATTACAACAAATTATGACTTTATAAAAGATTGCACGATATTGGTGGAAAATAATCAAGCTAATATAGAGGGGAATAAGAAGTAATTACAAGATGAACAAAGTGAGGTTCAAGATGAATTGAATTATTATATTTCATGTAATATAGATTTAAAGGATGGAACTAATATTTGATTTCTTGATTCATGTTTCTAAAATTGCATAAAAAGTTAGAAAGATAGTTTCAACAAGTTAGATGGTTCCTTCATAATCCAAGTACAATTGGGAGATGGAAATCCCATCAAGTCGAAGGAAAGGGAAACATGAAAATTACCAAAAGTGAAGGTAAGGGTGAGATATATAGAATAAAATTACATCCTAATATTTTGACTCACACTTTACAAAATATAGTGATGAAAGAAATACATACAAGTTCTATAATCCTACTAGTTAATATACACTTGTTTAGGGATTGTAATTTTTTTGAAAATGATATGTATGTTGATCATGATAAGATTTATAAAAGGGTCATGAGTGAAGGGGGAAACCTCTTGAAGAATATTTTGAGGGCTTAAAAATTCCTACATAGGTTTCTAGTTCAACAAGAAACAATGCTATCTCTTCCCATGACCCTAGATATCTATCTATATACACACCAAGTAATACTAAGTGTTTGTTGAGTCCACATATAGAAAAAAATGTTGGATCATATTATGATATGAGGATAAAAAGATAAAAAATTAAGAATATTTTTTTTTTTATGATTCTTATGATGAAAATACTATGTTTGCATTGTCATATATGGCTAGTGAACCTAGAAGTTATGTAGAAGCTAGTCAAAGGAAAGAGTGGGTTGATGCTATGAAAATTGAGATGGATTCAATTGAGAGGAATGATACATGGAATCTTATTCAACATTTAGATGATAAATATGTCATTGGAATCAAGTAGGTCTACACGAATAAAGTTAAAATCTATTGGGCTTCACTAGTTTCTAGAATTATCCATGGATAATCGATCGCTAAAGCATTTGCGAAGTAGTGAAAATTGTTTTTAGATATGTAAGAGGTACTTATAATCATGGTATTAATTTTTCACCAAAAATATCATTATGTCTATTTAAATGTATAGATTCATATTGGGGAGATTCTCTTGATGATAGGATGTCTACTTCAGGTTACTTATTTCACATTGGGAAGTGGGTTAGTTTTGTGATAATTAAAGAAGAAAGAGCTATAATTGCTTTATATCCTTCATTGTAGATGAACATGAAGCCATTAACTTATCTTGCACACAAGGAATTTGGTTAAGAATAATCTTATTTTATTTTAAAGGGAATCAACTTAAGGATGCACAATTTTCTTGTGATAACAATGGGGCAATACATTTATCTAAGAATCCATTTTTCCATGCTAGAACCAAACATATTGAATTAAAACATCATTTATCAAATACTTGGTTAATTATAATTTTTTTATATAAGTATGTGATAATTTAAGATCTTGTTAATATTTTTATCAAGGGATTATTGCAACAAGTTCATAGAAAACATAAGGAGATGATAGATATTTGTGTGCTTTGCATCAATGAGGGGAATGTTGAGTATGATGTCAATATGGGCACCTAATTAATTACTATTAGAATTATTTTTAGTTATGTTTATCATTTTTAAGAGATTATTTTGAGTTAGGTTTTTCATATATTTTTTATTTATGTGAAAAAAAATCTATTTTAAGAATCTTATTCTATAGCTATAAGAGATGTTAGTTAGAGTGCAATTCACTAGATATGCACTTAACTGCAAGTCAAATTTTTGAACAAATTTCCTCTTTCCTATTCTAGATTAGTGAAATAGTAATAAAAGAAACAAGTAACACCAAGTATGAGAGGGTTTATGGTACATCTGGATGGAATGACGATAGATATAGGTGTAAATGAAATATCCTCTTTGCGGTGACCTATATGAACTACGAATCAAGAAAACTCAACACAAACAATGGATTAGTAGATAGATGGGAGAGTTTCCTAACCATGTCACTACTGAGAAGTGAAAAATTCATAGGATGGATGTCAACCCACATTTTGATAAATATAAGATAAAATATTGATAAATTTGATGTAGCAGAATCGAACAATAATAGAAATTTAAATGTAATAGAAGATGACAAAATGTAGATTGAATATAATAAAATCAAACAAAACATGTGTAGATCGATGGTGACCCAAGAATTTAAGGCCTAATTGATGATGAATGGAGCTGATAAACTAAAATAATGATAGAAAATGTAGATCCGGAGGCCTTGGAGGCAGATCCGGAGCTAACGATGCACTAAGATGAAATACATGAACTGTAAGAGATTTGCAACTAGATCTTATAGAAAGGATGCAAGGAAATTATGAAATATGAAGGTGAATGCAATGAAGATTAATCCAATTGATGGTGACCTAACTAACTCGGTGGTGACTAGAGGCTAGAAGAACAAATCTAAGATAAAAGAGATAACAAAATGATAAGATCTCGAGGCACGAGGGGTGTGAAATCGAGAGAGATGATGACTAGGGATATGAATGACAGAGAAGATGAAAAAATGGAAGCTAGGTCGATGATGATCAGATAGAGTCGATGATGATCGAGATAGAGTCAACGATGATTGGGGATGATCTATGGATGGCTAAAAATGGATAGAATAAAATGAAGACCCGCAAATGAAAAATGAAGGATAGGAAGGCGAGAGAATGGGCTCTTGATGATAGATGAATCTACACAAGATCTAGATGAATAAAATGGTGAAAAAATTAAAACAAATTACCTAAGCATGAAAGGGTGAAAAATATCTCCAAATATATAATGTTGAAGCACAAGATATCCAAAGTGATGATGGAAGCTACAAGGAAAAACATAAAATGATGGCAAAATCGGAAAATGACCGAATTATCCAAAATTGCATCCAAAGAAAAGGAGGGGTAAGGGCGGATTTATAAGGTTGATGGTGACCTAGATGGGTTACCTTCGATTATGGGGACCCGTCCATTTGGGAAGTGGAAAGGTTAAGAGATCGAGGAAAAGAGCCCATATGAGGTGGGATTAGGGCTTATAAGGATGAGGATGAGTTAGGGTTGCTTAGGATGAGGAAATGGGTAGGTGAAGAGTGAAAATTATTAAATAAAGGCCATGGAGAGGTGAAATTATTAAATGATGGCCTAGAAAGGATAAAATATAAGATTTAAGAAGAGGAAGTAAATTAAATAGGTTTTTAGAACTAACTAATCATGATTAGGGATGATTAAGGAGGAATAATAATGATAAGTGAGATATATTGAATTTAGGAGGGAAGAAGTGAATTCAAAAGGGAATAGAGGTATATACATAAATATAATGGATAACGAATATGGGGTGAGAGATCACGATACTAAAAGTTGGTGTCTACATTTGCCCCATTTTTTGAGTGGTTTGCATTAGGAAAGCCATGAGAAAAAAAAGAGGAGATGAAAAGATGGATGATGGAGGTGCTCCCCTTCAAACTAGGGGTCGATGATACGAAGGAATTTGATCACGAGTTTGAAAGAGATAGATGATGAAGGATGTAAAGGATTAGAAAAGAAGATGAAATAAGATATCCCGATCGAGGATTAAAATAACTAAAAACTAAATAAAAATATGACAGTGATTTCGAATCACTACGAAGGGAACAAATTACAAACTGTGAGTCGAAAAACTATTGAAAAATGGAGGGAATAAAAAGGGAATCCTCTAAAATGAATGTGCAAGACATGGGACTAACAGTCAACAAAAACTATGCACAAATAAATGTGAAAATGGTCAAGAAAGGGTCACAACAAAAATATACGGGTGGGAAAATCGAATATGAATATCCTACCGATAGAAGAAATCAAAAAGAGGAATTTGGGTGGGACAAAAAAGGGGAAAAATAATGGTGCCCCTGTTAGGAAATAAGGGATAAAATATGTAGAACAATCCCTCATAGAATCGCAACAATAGAAACTAATATGTAGAAAATATTACAGATCTCAAATAAAAGTGTAGAATAAAAATAACAAAACACAAAGAGACATTATTTAACGTGGTTCACCCAATTTGGGCTACATCCACCAAGAACTAGTTTCTCATATTTTATTATAAGCCACCACTCTCTCAATACAATACCCAGATCTGTTTGGAGCTATGCTCAACAAACTCTATAGAATTCACACCCGAATTCAGACACATCTGCAATGTTACATCAACCCTACCATATACACAAAACCACATAAGTTGATAACTACTTAAGAAGTTTTACAATACCATGGGTATCAAAACCATGGGACAAAACCATCCCATAAACCTATGGGTCAAAAATCCCACCCATATGAGAAAAGCTTTGAGGAGAAAAGGAGTTGAGATTGTGAGTGAGATGGAGGCTAGTGGAGTAGTGAGAAAGTGCCAAAGGACTCATGCAAGATGACAATTTCCTAAAACTTAGTTAGGCAATTTCTTATGTCTTTGAAATTTTGGGCTGGGGTGGTGCACTAGATGGAATGCAAATCTAAGGCAAACTCTCCTAACTGAAGCTGGTGTGATAGATCGATCGGCGAGGATGACTGCTCGAAGGCTCAATCAATATCGAGCTCTTATGTCTTTGGCGTGGAATATAAAAATCGATCTATAGGTTGTGGGATACGTGGAAAATGACCTGGGATGGTTTCGTGTATGTCTCCAGACAGGGTCATATGATGGATGATGGATATATAGTGGATTCTATGGTCGATTCTCTAGTCTAGTCCAGAAATCTTTAGCTTTGTTAGCTGCTATGTCTAACAAGGATAATTGTGTGATGATGATAGGTGGAAGTGGAGTGGATCTAAATACTAATGTGTGTAAGCCAGCGTCAACATTAGATTGACCTGTAGGCTCGTTGGGTTGTGGGATTTGTGGGTCACAACCGTAGATTCATGGTTGTTGTGGACCTGTTATGGTCATGTGTGGAATCAGTCCCTAATCCCTAGTATCCAATAGTCGTATGCCTTCTCGGCCTCTATATTCAGAATTAATAATTGTGTGATCTTCTCAGAGTATCTCATAGGCGTTCTTGCAACCTGAATTCTTAAGCTAGTATCTATGTCTGTGAGAGTGTCTCCTGCGTCTGGCTATGGGACCAAAGGATCACAACCGAATGTTTGCTCTCTTTCAAGCCCTTCTATAGTCATGCGGATATTTATCTAGGGTAATATGTAGTTTGGCTGATTTGACCAAAACATGTGTGTGCTTGGTCGTCTTCTATGTTTAACCCGCTTAACTGTGAGCTGATCTATTGTAAGTCTGTTGTTGTTCGGAAGACTTGGATTCTAAGATTCTGATCTATATCAGTTATTGCTGTAATAAGATTGGGTTGAGGCATGATTGGCTCGAATACGTATTCTCTGGGCTCTCTAGGTCCGTGATTGTCATACAAAAAGGAAATGATACAAATCTAACTAATGACAGAATAATTTAAACATGCGTAAGATATATTCTATGTATATTCCTAAATTGATAGTTATTGATAAACTACTGAAAAAAATTTAAAGAGCAATTATCTAATATATCTAAAATTGACAACTAAACTAATAACGCAATTAAAACAAACAAAGAAACCGAGTATAGCTACTTGTCTGTGCAAGTTTGTAGATCTATTCTAAATAACCTGATAACTGATCTACTCTATTTGAAAGACTCTCGATCCTACCTCAGAAGTGAGGAGTGAATCATAGTTTCTCAGAAACTATCAATCCCCATAACTTCCCTGGCAATATCGAAAGTAAAATTAACTGAAATGAAATGATTGACTACTTTATTTGATATGCTTTTAACTAGAACTTTGAAAGCTAGAACCTGGATTTTGTAGAACAGTGGCGAATCGATGGTGTGTGACCTTGTCCCCTCAGTGTGATCTCCTCATTCCTTTCGTGCTCACGTGGATCCTAGAAAAGTGTGTAATGCTAGCATCAACAAAAGTAGATATTGGAACAAAGGCAGCTTAGGATGCAGACTGAATACAATGCGAGTAGGAGAGGGATAGCGCAAGAGTACAGAGCTTGGCTTATGTAATTCCTAGCGGGATTTATTGCGAGTCATGCAACATAAAACGTCTAGAACCTGAAACTATCTGTTTGATGAACAAAACCTACAACTTTAATGGCTTCCTATTGAAAATCAAACTATCCTACTCCAATTGATTTGGATGAAATGACAACAACACTTTGCACAAGGAGAATATGTGGCTTTCTAACAGCTAAAACAACACTAACTATGCATTCAACAAATGAAACTATGAATCCTAAACAAAATTGAAAGGCTAAACTATTGAAATGAGAAATTCAGAGGAAAATTTGAGGGGCCATTTGCTTGAGCACAAGCCAACTATTTATAGCATTTCCATTTACCCAAAGGTAAAAACCAAATTGATCTCTTAAACCATAAACAATGCCAAAACACTATTCAGGGAACCAGAATCATTAATGCAAGCCAAAGGCGGTGAAAAAAGTTGGTAAACGTTGAAATTTACGTGAGTCACGTTAAAAGAGCATTTGGAAAATGCGTGAAGGACCGCCGCCCTGAGTAGGGTGGTGGTTACAGGACCGCCGCCCTACCTGGGTGGCGGTCACGAGACCGCCGCCTAGGTGGTGGCGGTTTCATAACTGAAGAACAAAATGCAAAGAAAAGAGGGGAAAGAGAAAAAAAAACAAAGCACGAGGGGCTAAGCGGGGCATGCGGGATGTTAACGCATACTTGGGAGCTTTTTGGATCCCGAACACCTTGCGAGGAGACCTGTATCATCATTGGGGCACGTGTTACGTTGTTTCGGTGGTGTAGTACCCTACAATTTTGGGTACGTACATATTGCCCCCTCGGAGAATCATTTTAGCCATGAAGAGGTGTAAAACGGTGGGTCAGTATGGTGGTCCCGAAATGGGAAGTTAGAAGTTATACCTGATACGTCCGTGTGTCGAAATGACGCCATCAAAATTCCCGCTACCTGCAAAATGAAAAGAGAACTCAAGTGCAGATAGACAAAATAGATCGAAAAATAAATACTAAAATATCATGAAATGAGGACGTACCATTTGTGCGGGGATAAGAACTTACCTCGTCGGTGCTCCAAACCTGCGAAAGGGGCATTCAAAACAAGTCAGGTTGCTATATATGTAAAAGTGGGCCCATTTTCCTATTCATTTGCGCGTGTTGATTTGGTTGATTTTGAGCTCTGGGACCCACGGTGATGGTTTCTCATGAGAGTATAGTCAAAATGTTTGGGACGAGATTGTGATCATGCCTCCATGAGTGGAACACCGACCCGTGAGATCACAGGTTAGTTTTTCTCAATTTACCATTTTTATCCCTAAAATATTAAAATGATGAAAACTTTGTCATGGGGGGATAATTTTTGAAAATGTTAGTTTTAATAGGTCTATCTAGGGGGGGCGCCTACTGGGTAGGCTTTGTTTTAGTCAAAAATTGTCATTTTTCATGTTTTTAGGCCTTTTTAGGGCACATGACCCGCGTGGGTTTTCGGGACATGACCGCCGCCCTGGCAGGGTGGCGGTTACACAACCGCCACCCTATTCAGGGTGGCGGTTACAAGACCACCGACCTTTAAGGCGGTGATTATGGAACCGCCGCCCTGCTCAGGGCGGCGGTCCTTCACAGAATGCACAAACAACACCTTTTTGAAGTTAATTTTGCATTTTTAGCATTCTTATGTGTTTTCATGATTTTTCTAATGTCATTTGGATACTAACTTGCTCTGTTTTGTGTGTTTTTGGGTGTATGCAGGTGAGGGAGGAGTATATTCGATGGAGCAGAGAGAGAGAGAGAGTGTGATTGGCTCCCAGCAGTATTAGATGCCCTTTCTCAGGATGAGCAGGACACTCTTCAGAGGGCTGGTATACTGCGTATATCACGGGTTCCACATGTTGCACCATCTAGTCACATACTTTGTGACTTATTTTCATATTGGGATGTTGATCGGAACACTTTCCGATTACCAGGGTCGAGGTGAGTGGACCATTACTTTGGAGGACGTTTACCGTATCTTGGGGGTCCCGATCATCGGGAGACTGACTTACTCTTGAGACAACAGGTTCACGGGCTCAGATAGCACAGTGGGCCTCATACATGGGAGATGTAGTTATCTCCACTGGTTTGAAGAAGGGGGTGAGGGTCGATCTATTCCTAGCCTACCCATCCCCTTGATTCGTCAGGCCATTATGGGGATCCTTGCCTCGAGATTGATCGGGGACAAGGGAGGAGACACTCTACTTATATTGTTGGTCCCCCATCATTGCACAGATTGAGGGACATGGTCGGATTTATGCCTGGGGAGCCGACATACTTGGGACTACCTACCATGATTTGTATAGGGTGGTCCATTTACAGGGGCAGTCATTGAGCCATCCGACCCTAGTTATGAGTTGGGTCTATGAGCGTTTCATCCCCTATGGTAGAGGTGTAGAGGTGGCAGATCCCGGAGCTGTGAGGGCAGCCAGATGGACAGACATGTCGGTGCTCAGAGCACCTCACCAGCCAGTTGCTTCCCTGACCACTGATGACATGGAGGCCACACCTTATCAGGCCATGGTAGGTTTATGGGGTGAGGAGGCTCTTACTTTGATTTCTGCTCCACCATGGGCAGCTTGTTGACAGGGTGGGGAGGGTGGAGATACATCCCTTTGGTCGAGTGCCTCAGCAGTTTGGCCTGCCTTACGTGGGTATGCTTCCCCGGTGGTGCCAGTATATAGATCAGTTCGAGAGGCCAGGGGAGGTCCTAGAGGCCGGGGTTGGACAGTTGTTACTCCTGGTGTCCCCATTGCAGCTAGGCGGGTAGTACGAGCTCGAGGGAGAGCCGGTGCTCCTCAGGCACCCTTACTTCAGATTGCCACCGGTCCCCCACAGCAGTGATGACCCCATTGACATAGACTCTGAGTCTGAGGAGTTCACGGGGGAGATGGAGGAGGAGACCGAGGCTGAGGCTAGTGAGTCGGGTGGAGAGGAGGACAGTGATCCTGAGTGGCATGACACTCAGGATATTTTATAGTAGAGAGAGGGCGGAGTAGAGTGTGCGGAGAGGGTGACTCTGGTTTTGAGGAGCCACTCTCTCAGGGCCTTGGTGGGGAGGATGAGTCCGTAGTAGGACGATATGTTGCCCCGGCCATAGGAGGAGTGCACCAGTCAGCGGCGGCATCTGTGGTAGGTGCCGATCCTAGAGATCCATCTTGGAGGCCGGCGATCCGAGTGAGTTATCATCCTTCCTTTTAATGTTTGTTTCTAGTTAGGATTGCCTTAATTTTTATCTCTCCTTTTGTTTACATTTGTTTTTATCTCTTGATTATTTCTAATTGGCTTTTCTCCTTTGCTTGCAGAGACTGCCGATGAGTGGCGAGACCTGATTCGCCGGGTATGCACCGATACCCTGATGATCCCTATGGAGAAGACCCATGCAGAGCTATCCGTGGATGCAGGGGAGCCTTCAGTGCTGGTAGGCATACCGACATCTTTTCCCCTATCTGGCATGTGGCTAGGATGGTGTCTACCCTACCCTCCGTCTTGAGAGGCTGGTAGGTATAGGGACAGAGAGCGCCTTGATGAGGAGTCATTCTCATGGTGAGACCGCAGTTGCTCCTGGGATCGTGAGCCCTCCGTGCACTCAGAGTGCCGGCGTAGCTGGAGTCCTAGACATGGGTGTGCACCCTCAGAGGGATCTCATAGGGGTTGAGAAGCCACTTGGCTCTCTTGGACTATTTTTATGATGTATTTTGTATCTCCGGGCTCTTTGAGCATTTTGACCATGCTTAGCGCATGATGGCATTGTACAGGAAACTTGATTATTTATATATATATATATATATATATTTTTTTTGGATCAGACTCTTGGTATTAATGTTCTTATGATTTGATTATGCATGTAAATTATAATGTTGTTTTTATATGCTTCTTAGAATGTATGCAATGGAGAACAAATGATACAAATGTTTACTTTCTTTTTGTATTTCGTGATGCTGATATATGATAATGTAGACACAATGTGATTTTGAACTTTAGTTTTATAAGCAATTTTTGTACTTCATATTTGTTTTGACAAAGTGTGATGATAAACCGGTATGATGAGTAGATAAACTTGCCCCACTCCTAACTCCACGCAACTAGTAAGATGCGAGGGCTCATCACCGAGAGCTAGAAAGGGCACAAGTTATGAAATGTGTTGAAATGATAGTGATGAGAGATAGACAAAGCTTTGGTGGAACCAAATTAGGATGCTACAAGCCTACTCTACTCGAGTGACTCCATAGTTTGGGATGCAACTTGCTTTGTGGTTTATCTAGACTTAGATCCGTAGATGGCCACATGGTAGACAAAATCTGGGTTTCAGGGTTTTGAACTCTCTTGGAATTTTGGACATCTGATTCATTTGTTTTTGACTCAAGATTTCAAAGGTTCATTTGAATTTGGTTGCTGACTGACCTTCAACGTTTATTGTCAAGAGGACCCCCTATACCTTGCCCCATGCTACTAGTAAGAAGTATGGGCTTATCACCATGGACAAGGCATAGGTGAGTAAGGGCATTTCCATCCTTTCCCAACCCTACGTCACTAGTAAGAGATGCAAGCTCATCACCGAAGGTTGGTAGGGCAAGGAAATGTGTAAAATTAAAATTTTTTGTTTGATCTATATTTGACTTGTTTATTTGAGCAAAATGTCAGTATGTTCTTATTTCAAAGAGATATACATACGGGATAGATGTGACATGATGAAGCTTCTAGAACAGACCATAGGCAAGACACCTATCCTAGGAAGAAACCAAAGATGAGAACAAACGCATGCAGATCTTGGTATGGTTACCATTAAGGCTTTGTCATATCTAGCTTTATTTGATGAAATGATTGAAATAGGTGATGACGTTATAAAATGAAGAAGTATGATTAGAGTGTTTATGCCAATACCATCAGAAGTTTGTAATGAATTGCTTTGAGAATGAGTTCCTTGATCACAAAATTGTATGAAACAAGTGGACAAAATGAACCTAACTATATGAAGATGCAATGTAGATATATTTATACAAATAGTGTTGGCCGCTTATGCGTAGAATCATTTAAGGTGTAGGGAATTGACTGTTTCACCAAATTCCTCACCTTCTAGTGTACATAAGAGATATGCACCATTTCCATAGTCCTTCGTGACTCGGTATGGGCCCAACCATTTGGGCCGGAACTTCCTTCCTTCGCCGGTCTTTTTATCGATCCGGTTGTCTAGCCTTAGAACTAGATCACCTTCATATATGTCTCATTCATAGACCTTCTTGTTATATTGCCGGCACATCGGTCAGCATAGATTCTATGCCATTGTTCAACATCTAACCTGGCTTCATCTAGGCTTTCTAGTTGGGAGAGACGTGCTTCTCTATAAGCGTCTTCATCCAGAATCCCTTGTAATGAGATACGGAGACTGGGTATTTCAACCTCAAGTGGGAGAACTGCTTCTACCCCGAATACCAAGCGAAAAAGGAGTTGCTCTGTTGGTGTTCTTATTGAGGTTCGGTGGGCCCACAAGGCCGGATATAACTTCAAATGCCAATCTCACTTGTTTTCTTTCACAGTTTTAAGAAGAATGGCTTTTAATGTTTTGTTTGTCACTTCAGCCTGTCCGTTGGCTTGAGGGTAATATAGGGAGGTTGTATGATGGCTTATTTTAAATTTATTGCACAATTCATGAACTTCGTCATTCTTAAAAGAAGTCCCATTATCTGAGATAATGATTTGCGGGACACCGTACCTGTAAATGATTTGGTTCAAAATGAACTTGGCGATTACAGAACCGGTACAGTAGTAAGAGGCATAGCCTCTACCCATTTGGTAAAATACTCGGTGGCCGTGATTATGAAGTTATGGCCATCTGTAGATGAGGGAGAGAATTTCCCTATCAAATCTAGGCCCCACGTAGAAAAGGGCCATGGAGTAGCGATTGGTTGTAGAGCTTGTGCCGGCATGTGAATCTCGTGGGAGAATTCTTGGCACTTATGACACCTTCGTACAAACTCTACTGCGTCGTGTTCTAGAGTAGGCCAGAAATAGCCCATCGATGTATTTTATGAGTGGTGGCATGACCACCGAAGTGGCCTCCACATATTCCACTGTGAGATTCGTGGAGAATCTTCTTGGATTCTTCTATGTCGACACATCTTAGAAGCATTCCATCGAATGCTTTACGATAGAGCACTTGCTCTATAATAACGTATTTAGCTACGATAATGCGTAACCACCTTCTTTGTTGCGGTGTAGCACCTTCTGGATACGTATGGTCCATGATATAATTAATAATATCAGTATACCAAGGACACTCAGAGATAGGAGGTCTGGTTTTGATGTAGTATATGCATTCATCGGGAAAGTCTAGATCTACTAGATTGCCTCCATCTAGTGGGTTATCAGCTAACCAATCCATAATGATTTGTCCTTTAATGGATTTTGATTTACAAATGTTAATTGAATTCCCCATTAAGGTTATAAAGCGTCCGACCTTTTAGACAAGGACCCTTGTGTGAGGAAAGTTCGTAAATGGTCTATTTTTACAATGACCCTTGTTTCTTGATTTAGCATGTAATGTCTTAAGCGTTTGGTTGCGAAGATTATGGCAAGGCATTCTGTTCTACTTATGTATAACGTGTTTCATAGTCGAGCAACACGTTGGCTAATGAAATAGATCACGCGTTCTCTCTTGTCATCATCTTCTTGAGCAGCATATAGGCTAGCGAGACATTGGTAGCTCGTGAATATAAGATTAAAGGGTGGTCTGGCTTAGGTGGCATTAGCGTAGGTGGTGATAACAAGAAATGCTTAACTGCGTTGAAAGCTTCATTGCAGTCTTGGTCAATCAATACTATAATCTTTCTTGAGTAGATTGTTGATTGGATGAATGGAAAAAGCTTAAATCGGGATGAATCTCTGGATTGCACCGAGTTTTCCAAGAAATGACCTGATTCAGATTCATCGAAGGTGGGATCATTTCGAGAACAACCCAAATTTTGGTTGGGTCAACATCGATCCCTCGTGATGATATAATGTAACCTAGGAGCTTCCCTCCTGTCACACCAAAGACGCATTTTTCTGGATTTAGCGTGACTCGTATTCTATTAGACGTGAAAGAATGATGCGGAGTACTTAGGTGATCACAATGCTTCTTGGCCTTGGCCAACAAGTCATCTACGTAGGATTCCATGATTTTATGAATAAGATCATGAAATATATATGTCATAGCCCGTTGGTATGTAGCGCCAGCGTTCTTGAGACCGAATGGCATAACAGCGTAGCAATAGGTTCCCCAAGGAGTTATAAACGTGGTTTTAGCTTGGTCTTGTTGGATATTCTGATTTGATTGTATCCTGAGAATCCATCCATGAGAGACAAAAGCTCAAATCCGGTTGTTGCGTCAACAATGACGTCTATGGATGGTAATGGGAAGTCATCCTTAGGACATGCCTTGTTAATGTCTCGGAAGTCTATGTAGATGCGTATCTTCCCATTCTTTTTTAGAACATGGGCGATATTAGATACCCACTGAGAGTAATCGACTGGTTTGATGAATCCTACTTGGAGGAGTTTTATTACCTCTTCTTTCACCATGAGAGCTACCTTGGGTTTCATTGGTCTTGATTTTTGTTTAATCGGCTTTGCATCTGATTTAGTGATGAGGTTATGTACCGCAATGTGTGGTGTAACCCCTGTCATTTCTTTATAATTAAATGCAAAAGCCTTCTGATGTTCCTTGAGGATTTGAGTGTGTATTTCTACTTCTGATGGAGTTAACGAGGATCCTAATTTCAATATCCTTGGTTCATCCTCCATTCCGATGTTAATATCAATTGTTTCTTTGATTAAAGAAGTGTTACCTTCTTCAAACTCAGGCGGGGCTGGAGGTAATTCTAGATCGTCTCCATTTTCTATTGTGTATATGTTGAGTTCCTTTTGTGGGGGAAGCTCTATCATGGGATTTCGAAGTAGGAAGATGAATGTGGGATTAAGGACAAATCTATCACGTGATGGGTGAGATGTAATGTTGCATAGGTGTTTAAGTAATCAAGAGTGGCTCTATCACTATCAATGTGGTCTAGGATAGTAGATTTGTTCTCATCTATGTTGTTAAAAGAGGGTTTGACATTTTTTCACCAATGGTTCAGTACGAAGGGATACCATGAAATGGGTATCTTCAACTCATTGTTTGGAGTGAAGCGTGATGCTGAGGTTGCTATAGAATCGGCGAGAAGATTTTGTTCTCGTGGGATTGCTTCAATTGATATGAAGTCAAACTCCTTGCTTAAATCAATACAAGCTGTTTTGTAGAGCTGTAAGTGCTCAGCTCTGGTTTCATACACCTCAGAGACTTGGTTTGCTACCAATTGTGAGTCTCCTAACACCCTGATGTTATTAACACCGATCCTCTTAGCTAAGATGAGGCCAAGGAGGAGGGCTTCGTACTCAGTGCCATTGTTTGTACATTTGAAATTTAGTTTAAAGGAAAATGGTAGGATTTTTCCCTCGGGAGAAGTAAAGATTACACCTACCCCAGCTCCATAACGACATCTAGCTCCATCGAAATGGAGAGTCCAATATTTAGCTGGGAATATGGACGTTGGGATATTTGTTGTGTTAACATCTTCTTGGTTACTTCTACCATGTAGAGATCCTCTGTTGGAAGAGAACCAACACCTAGGGTATATCCCATGCCTACAGAATCAAATGGTAGGAACATCGGTAGATCTGTTCTAATAATTTGACAATTTTTTAGTAGTTCCTAATGATATTATTTCTACAATGTTAGCCTCATCCTTGAGGGTTGGGATAGTCTTGATTAGGCTCATAGTCTCAAGATCTATTGTAGGTACCAACTTTTCTCGGTTTTGCGTCGGTGGGTTTATTAAGTTGGTTTGTTGGGAGTTCAAACTCTGAGTGAACACTGGTCTTTTCTTTAAGTCAGCTAGGTGTATATCGAATGGTTTTGGATCACCTTTGGCTATGAACACCTTTCCTAAATGCAAGAATCTTACTTCTTGAAATAATGTAGAAGGGATTGCCTTCATACGGTGTATCCATGGTCGGCCAAGGATCATATTATAGTTGGTTTCCGATCTATAATATAAAACTCAGTTAGGATTGTTTTGGGTCCTAAGGTGACTGGTAGTATTATAGTTCCAATCGACGTGGCTTTAAGGCTATCATAGCCTCTTAATGTATTTCGAGTCGTGGAACAATTGTTTCTCCATACCCTAGCTTTTGAAGGAAAGAGAAGGGGACTATGTTAACTGCTGCCCCATCATCAACCATCGCGCGTTTCACATAATTGTTATAAACCCATACTTGCAAATGTAAGGTTGGATCACCTCTGCGTGCAATCTCGGCGTCTGTTGGCATTTTGTTTATTTCGAATATAAACTCGGTATCCCTATCCAGCTGCCCCGGAGGGTGGATATCAAAGTCTATATGGTTTACTGTGTTTTGGGAGGTGGAGTGATGTTAATTAAATGACCTAAACCTAATGCCTCTAAAAGAGCAGCCCTATGGGTAGGAGAGTTCTTTAGTAAGTCCAAAAAGAAATGTGTGAGAAGGTTTTTGTTAGATCACTAATTAAATCATAGGCACCTACGGGTTTTACTAATATTTGTTGGATGTTATCTGTCTCTCAGTAGGTAACTTGGACTTGGCTGAGAGGAATACTCTCGTGTCCTTGTTACAACTTCACATGGGTAGTTCGGTGTCTAACTCCACTAAACCGACTATCTTGGGTCGTGGTTGACTTCCTAATTGTGGTGCAACTAATGGATTTAGTGAAGTCGAGGCTTCATGATCATTGTTTCCTGTCATTATGCCCTTATTTGTCCCATTTGGATTTAACCTATTGTTATTGTGATTTGGGAGTGGATCATTAAAGATCTTGAGGGGAGCATTTTGAGGGGAAACTGCCCCTGTAAAAGTATTTGGTGTTGGTGATGTAGGATCTGCCAAGAACATATCTATGAAAAGTTGTCTTTGTTCCTCTGGAAAACGTTGCATGAATTTATTGTAGTCACGACACGTTCTAGTGTCATGGCCGAATTTTGTGGAAACCACAATACGAGTTAGGATTGTAATTCCTAGTTTGTTGGTTTGGTGTATATTGTGGCCCAAAACTCTGATCAAACCATTGCCTATTAGGATTAAAGTTTTGCATTTGTTGTTTTTGGTTTTGATTTTGGTTTTGATATCCAGTTGAGTTTTGGCTTGGACCCTGTGTAGGGTTTTTTGTTGTTGTTGTTGTTGTTGTTGTTGATTAAAATCCACTGCATTGATTGTTGGGGTAAAGTTGTTGTTTCGTTGATTGTTCATTAGTGGTGGAGTATTCACAACATTTACCTTTTAGCCTGATCAGTTACTCCATCTGTTGTCACTCCATGATTTTTATTAAGGATTTTAGGTCCTTGATTGACATTTGTGGTAGTAGGATAAGTCGTAGTATTCTGGTTGGAGGTGATTAACCTCCGTTTGCTCCATACGTCTTACGACCGCTATCTATTGCCGCTTGATCTATTCGGAGAGCGCTCTCAAGTACTTCATCGTAAGTCCTTAGTGGGAACTTCTGGACTTCTTCCTTTACTTCTCTGCTGAGAGAATGAAGGAATAAATCACATAGTTCCATTTGGTCCATGTTTGGAGCACTGGCTGAAGAATAAAGGACTGTACGCCACCTCTGGATGAAATGAGTGACAGATTCATTGTGTTCTTGCTTAATGTGCAAGAATTCCCTGATTCTGTTCTCAATAGTTTGTTCATGTCAAATGCCTTTAATGAACTCTAAAACGAGTTGTTTAAATGAATGGATGGAAGCCTCAGGTATTCTATAATACCAATCGAGGGTGATGCCTTCAAGGTTTTGGGAATATTTTAGCAACAACCCCATCCCAAGGGAGTAGTTCTCGAATGGTTGTGGCGTAAGCCTTGATATGTGCATTCGGATCTCCCTCACCTTTGTATTTGGGAAAATCGGGAAGAGGTCTTGGAAGCATGACGCTTCGTATGGTGAAGTCTAAGGGCTCTTTCAAATATTTTGAATAAGTCCCTATCGCGTAGGTTTCGACCATTGATGGTGCTGCTGAGGGGTGGCGGTGGAATGGGTTGTTGATATGGTGTAGCGTATGCATTGGTAGGGGCATAAGGAAACCCCTGTGGTTGAGAAAACATGCCGGGAGAGGAGAACATATCTCCTTGTGGTGATTTGGAGTACATGTTTAAGTATGAAGGGGTATTGTCTAGGAATGGATTATTTTGTACTAGACCGGGAGGTATCGGAACGGTGTTAGAAATGGCGGTTCTAGTTGGTGTTTGTTGTGAATATTGAGGAGGCATGCCCAACGTGCCTATTCCTGTGAGGAGGTCTACTTGGCTAGGATGGTGTGGAGGATTGGAACTTTCTACCTGCATGAATTGAGAATTTTGATTTGCTTGAGCAAGTTCTAACCCCCTAACTTTTTCTACTAAAGTTGAAATGACTTCATTTGGTGAAGTCACGGTATTTTGCCTTAGTGGCATTTGTTGTATATCCTGATGTTGTATAGGCATGTGATACCCTGCTATGAACTGATCGTTGCCCTGCCAAGTTTCCCGAGGGCATTTCCTATATGTAGTGGCATGGAGGTATTTTCTTGAAAAGAGACCTCGGGTTGTGTTTGTAAACTTCCTATGGGTGGGTACATACTCCGAGAGCGTTGTTCATTCCTGGCATAATGCACTGAATGTTCATCATCTAAAACTAGGTATGGATCTGATTGTCTACTAATTTGTGGTCTAAGAAGCACCTGAGGAGATGAACCAGATTCTCCTGTGAACGTCATATTGTTCGAGCCTGAAGGCTCTGTTTGTTGCGTTTGAGTGAGTTGATCCAACTCCTCTGTTTGGAAAGATGAGCTATATCTAGTCCTTGGAGGTGGAGTTTGTGTTGATAATTGGTTGGTTGAATAATTGTCACCCCATACTGAGAGCGAGGGTGATGAATGTCTATTCAGTTGAGCGTAGTATGCCTCAAGACCTAGGAGAGGTCTGCCATATGCATCGAATCCCGACATATTCGGGGGGTATATGAATACCCGCAGAATAATGGGAAGGAGGAAGGTGGAGAAAGAGGAAAATAAGAAAAAGTGAAAGAACTTTGTGTTCCTTCACGTTCGAGTTCACAATTTTGTTGGTAATGAAAAAAAGAAGTGAAAGGCTAAAGGTGAGGTGAAGTAGTTGTTTGTTTCACGTCGGGTTCACCAATTTTGTATGATGGAAAAGTGACAAGTGAGCGTGGGAATCTACAAGTAACTCTTCCTCGCACCCGACCTCTCGAGGTCGTGCCGAGACAGCCGGTGGGGATGGAATATGCGTGGGATGTAGACAAACTAGTTAGAAATCTTATGTCTTCGACACGCACTAGTGGAATCTGTGAATCTAAGGCAAAGAAGGCCCTCTAACTTGGCTGGTGTGATAGATCGATCGGCGAGGATGATTGCTCGAAGGCTCCAATCAATATCGAGCTCTGGCGTGATCGATCTATAGGTTGTGGGATACGTGGAAAATGACCTGGGATGGTTTCGTGTATGTCTCCAGATAGGGTCATATGATGGATGATGGATATATAGGATTCTATGGCCGATTCTCTGGTCTAGTCTAGAAATCTTTAGCTTTGTTAGCTGTTATGTCTAACAAGGATAATTGTGTGATGATGATAGGTGGAAGTGGAGTGGATCTAAATACTAATGTGCGTAAGCCAGCATCTATGTCAGATTGACCTGTGGACTCGTTGGGTTGTGGGATTTGTGGGTCACAACCGTAGATTCGTGGTTGTTGTGGACTGTTATGGTCATGTGGAATCGAGTCCTAATCCCTAGTATCAATAGTCGTATGCCTTCTCGGCCTCTATATTTAGAATTAACAGTTGTGCGATCTTCTCAGAGTATCTCATAGGCGTTCTTGCAACCTGAATTCTTAAGCTAGTATCTATGTCTGTGAGAGTGTCTCCTGCGTCTATTTGTGGGACAAAGGATCACAACCGAACATTTGCTCTCTTTCAAGTCCTTCTACAGTCATGCGGATATTTATCTAGGGTAATATGTAGTTTGGCTGATTTGACCAAAACGTGTGCGCTTGGTCGTCTTCTATGTTTAACCCGCTTAACTGTGAGCTGATCTGTTGTAAGTCTGTTGTTGTTTGGAAGACTTGGATTCTAAGATTCTGATCTATGTCAATTATTTTGTAATAAGATTGGGTTGAGGCACGATTGGCTCGAATACGTATTCTCTGGGCTCTCTAGGTCCCGTGATTGTCATACAAAAGGAAATGATATAAATCTAACTAATGATAGAATAAATTAACTATGTAAGATATGTCTATGTATATTTCTAAGTTTGATATTTATTGATAAACTACTGAACAAAATTTTAAAGAGCAATTATCTAATATATCTAAAATTGACAACTAAACTAATAACACAATTAAAACAAACAAAGCAACCGAGTATAGCTACTTGTCTGTGTAGTTTGTAGATCTATTCTAAATAACCTGATAACTGATCTACTCTATTTGAAAGACTCTCGATCCTACCTCAGAAGTGAGGAGTGAATCATAGTTTCTCAGAAACTATCAATCCCCATAGCTTCCCTAGCAATATCGAAAGTAAAATTTAACTGAAATGAAATGATTAGCTACTCTATTTGATATGCTTTTAACTAGAACTTTGAAAGCTAGAACCTGGATTTTGCAAATAGTGGTGAATCGATGGTGTGTGACCTTGTCCCCTCAGTGTGATCTCCTCGTTCCTTTGTGCTCACGTGGATCCAGAAAAGTGTGTAATGCTAGCATCAACAAAAGTAGATATTGGAACAAAGGCAGCTTAGGATGCAGACTGAATACAATGCGAGTAGGAGAGGGATAGCGCAAGAGTATAGAGCTTGGCTTATGTAATTCCTAGCGGGATTTATTGCGAGTCATGCAACATAAAACGTCCAGAACCTGAAACTATCTTGTTTGATGAACAAAACCTGCAACTTTAATGGCTTCCTATTGAAAACAAACTATCCTACTCCAATTGATTGGATGAAATAATAACAACACTTTGCACAAGGAGATATGTGGCTTTCTGACAGCTAAACAATACTAACCATGCATTAACAAATGAAACTATGAATCCTAAGCAAAATTGAAAGGCTAAACTATTGAAATGAGAAATTCAGAGGCAAATTTGAGGGGCCATTTGCTTGAGCACAAGCCAACTATTTATAGCATTTCCATTTACCCAAAGGTAAAAACCAAATTGATCTCTTAAACCATAAACAATGCCAAAACACTATTTTTATGCTGGATGTTAATGTATACTTGAGAAGACCAAAACACATCATCATTGGGGCACGTGTTATGATGTTATGGTGGTGCAGTACCCTATAATTTTGGGTACGTACGAGTCCCTATCGAGTGGGCACGAAGGCGTTGACCTAAGTCGGGAGGCGTTGACCCGATTTGGGTCAACGCGACTAGCGCTAGGATGTGCAAGATTTGGATATTTGATGATGGGGAGTCTAATGTTTTCTTGTTTAATTGGTTTTTTAGGCTAGGTACATGTTATATCTTTAAAAAAGTGTCCACTTTGTATGATCATATCGAGGAGATGTGACATATGCAAAGTGGGTCCACTTGGTCGTAGTGCGGTTAGGTGGATTCCTTTATTACTAGAAGAATCCAAGAGATGTTGGATTTATGATTACTTTAATAGAGAGATGGGATGTACGCACATGCACATTTTTGTTTAGGATGAGAGAGATGACTGTGACTCTTGAGGATGTATATCACATCCCGAGGCTAAAGATACAAGTGGGGAGCTTATATGATCTATAACGGTGATAGAATATTGGGGATATTGATGAAATTGTTTGGAGTGATGCCCCACATATTACATTCACATCTAGGGAATTTCATATAGAGACATAATATGAGCGTGGGGTGGTTAGGAGAAGATTGATATGCTTGGTGATGATGGCTATTTCTAGCTATGTACTACTAGATTCGGGGGTGCAATATTTCTATGGACATTGTGAGTGTAGCTACAGACATTGTAGATCATAGGGTGGTGTTTTCATTTGGCATAACACTATTGGCCCAGATATACCATGAGTTGTGTATGTATGTTGAGAGGAGGAGGACAAGGTTGGATGTGGGGTTCCTACTCCATTGTTGGGCATATGAGCATATTAGTGATCAGGACAACATGGATCTCATGGGTCATAGGGGATCACATCAAGATATTTATTGGATTCTTGTGATGAAGAGATAATTAGGTTCATGGTGACAGGAGAGAGAAGATCGAGTGGTATACTAATAGAATGATAGAGGTAGATGTGGAACATGTGAGGTGATGACCATACCACAATTATCCGCATGGCCAAAGATAGATGAAGAGTTTATTGTGATGAGGTAGATGAGATGGGTGTAGGGCGGTGGCCCAAGATGATAGAGGTGTATAGTTTGATTGAGTTAAGTGGTAGTTTGGGATAGTCAGGTAGTACACTAGAGAGTTGATCGGATAGAGACGGGATGAGACATAGAGAGATCTTCCTAGTCCATTGTGATGGAGGGCCCACTAGAGGAGACTAGATATCCATGTGATGAGGATGACGATGTTAGGGTTAGAGAAATTTTTGCTGATTGGATGAAGATGATATGGGAGTCCGGATGGTGGAGGAGAGGGCCAAGGGGGAGTAGATGAGGATGATCTAGTAGGCGAGGAGGATACAACACCTAGAGATGATGAGGATGGAGATGGAGGGGCCGTAATGGAGATGGCCCACTTATAAGTAAAGAACAACACAACCTACCGGGAGAGGGAGGTGACACGCTAGGAGAGAGATAGGTGACATGAAAGGAGGTCATAAAGCATTACGCTAGGAGAGGGACTTGGTGATGTAGTAATGAGATAGGTATAGGAGGCATAAGTAGGCCTATAGATCTAGATATGGAGACCTCTGGTCCTATACTAGCTGCAGAGTCGAGAGTGGTGCACCGAAAAAATCATAGGAAATCAAGCGGTTATATGGATCCACTAAGGAAAGTCACTTTGGAGTAGTATAGGAATTATCATCCGAGGTGCACTATTATGAGAAAATTGTGATGTTGAGGCTACCACAAGTCCAAAGATATGGAGCGTATCTTGTAGAGCAGCGGGAGCGGGGAGTAACATGATTGATGCCATATGGGAGCACAACGAGTGTGGCACAACCATAACAAGATCCAGGACATGATGGAGGAGATGAGGTCGAGAGAGAGGAATATGTACTGCATGGGAGAAGGATTTGAGATTATCAGATGTATAGTTTATAGATTTTGATGATGTATCAGCTTTGAGATAGGACCCTTAGCATCTTGACATGGATGTATAGATTTATTTGGATGATATATATATATATATATATTGATTTTTTTGTGATTTATCATGCATTATGTGTATTGATTTATGGTTTTGATGATGGTATGTTGATGTTAGAATTAGATATTATATGGATTTGATTTGATGAGATGTTGATGTTGTATGATGATTATGGATTTGATTTTTAGAATAGAATATGGATGTGATGTGATGATTTATAGATGGATATATATGTGTGTGTGTGTATGTATATATATATATATATATATATATATATATATATATATATATATGATAAATAAATGTGACTATAAATAGATAAATAGTTATTAGACATGATTAAAATGGATACCAATGATGTGATATGTTATATATAGATAGTAGATGTTAATGGGAAATGTACAATGGGTTTAGAAGTATATACATAATTGTGTGGATGAGATGGTCTCGAGAGAAATAGAAAAATTGGAAAAAATGGATTTGACTTCATAGAAAGTGACCAAAAGGAGATGAATGAAACTCCATCATAGTAAGGAGTGCATAGTAAGGAGTGCATGGTGAAATGATGATTTGAACCAGATTAGAGGTAAACAAGAAAAAGAGCCAATCAAGGCAATGCACTTGCAGTCAATAGTAGGTGTTAACACATAGCCATCGATTGTTAGTTATTCCAAGGATCATAAGGAAGATATGGAAAGTGAGCTTATGAACCTAATGTTGACATGAAAAAAGGGTTTATATATAACTTGTATGCTATAAAAGAGGTCCTTCTTAGGTGGGTGTCCTAGGTCTATGCCCCAATCTAAGACATATGATGATGCAAACTAATCAATGTGGGAAGTTTTCTATGGATGAGAAAGTTGATCGATGCGGGAATATTTCTTAGGATGCTTTCTTTTGAGCTTTATACTTTTTATTTTAAATATATAGAAGGATGATCAATGCAGAAGCCTTCATTGCTTATGGATATGAGATAGTAGCCATCCTTCAAGAGGAGTGGTATATGTTTTACTTTTGATTTTGGATTTTACTTTTGTAAATGGTAGGATAAGATATGCATGATAACTATCCTTTGAGGGATCAGTCTATGCTTTTGAAATTTTATATTCATGAATAACCGTCCTTGAAGGGAGGAGTTTTTTTCTTTTGATAAGATGGTTTTTAAGATGAGCATCCAAAATTTAGACTTCTTATGGAAGAGCTAGGATAACTAGGTAGACCACTTAGGAGGGGGTGAAGAATGTACAAGTGACACTTGACCAATCAGCGTGGTTCCAATAGGTAGGTAAGGAGATGGATGTAATGATTTGCTATAAGGAGGGGTTCCCAGTAGAGCCATGGTGCCCATATTCAAGGTCATAGATAGGAAAGTGATGGTAGACCACATAATTCCAAATCATTATGGTGAAATATGGAAGAGGCTAATGATGGATGTATGATCACTGAGATGACTAAGTTCTCGTTGGTAAATATGTTAATAATAGAAGGGCCGAAAATGTAATGCATTAAGAGGTTATGTTTCCAATTTACCATCAAGAGAAGCAAAATGATAGGATCCGGACCCACACTTATGTGTGATAATATAAGGTCCGATCCAGTTGGGAGAAAAATTTCCACGCGTAGATACAAAATCACATTTTTGGTATATATCTAGTCCTAATCATATAATACTATTCATATAATTTCTATGTAAGAAAAGTAATAATCAACCCATGTCTCTAGCCACATTTCTTTGCCTTTTATTATCACTTTTGGTCTTACACTCTTACCTTCCCACTTTTCCTTTTCATACTCTAGAATTTATCATCATGGACACCAACGCCTAGGTAGGATGCCAACACCGGATGCCCCCATCCCCTCTGGGCACCCCCGACCTCTTTGTACTTTATTCATATATTTTGGGTCCTTTCTAGCCGTTTGGGTATCTTATCTTTTTGGTAGTCGTCGGCCTTTTCGGGGTTAATTATGAAATTCAAGCAAGGGAATCATATAAATATAAAGTTATGTGGTAATAATAAAGGACCAAGCACTAAGAATTAGCTATCACCATTCAAGCATCCATCTAACATCCACACAAGGGCAATGAACTAAATTATTCTCGCATACACTTCATAGGAGGGGAAGTTCGCTCTATTCTATTCCATGCACACATCTACTTGCGTCTTCTACATCTAGGTATTGTTCGCTACAAGTGCGACACACACAAGAGTTACCTAGGACATAATTTACCACACACACACATATAAATAAAATGGATTTGAAATGTAGTGTAGTGCTCATTTGTAAGATCACTTTTTGATAGCTTGAGTAAAATACGAACCCTCATTTGAATTCTTTTCTTTTTGGAATTTGATACACCTTTGAGGTTTTTACAGTGAAATATTTATTGGATATTATCGGTGACATCAACGAAATTAGTGTGGCACACTAGTGACAAAGAGTGAAGGAAAATAAACATATCGTGACCCTTTGAAGGAGGTGTAGACACCTATAATTTGAACCGAGCAATTTAAATTCTTAAATTGCACTAATTATACATTTTCCCACAAATTGACAACATATCGTCAATATCACACATTTTCTCTTCTATATCGTCGTTAATTAACTACATTACACTATTTAATTGACCCTTATATCTAACAAAGATGATAATTAACGACCTTCTATTAATTAAACCCATTTCTACCTGAATTAATTAATTATTCTTAATTAATTAAGTTTCCTCTTCTAGTAGATCAACAAGTCACCATTTATTTGATTAAATCCTTCTTATCCCATAAATCATACTAATTATTCTTATAAAAAGATTCTATAAGCTTGCTCACCTATTAATTAATCACTTTGGTTAATTAATAAATCACATCAAACCCCATGAGTCACTAAAGGAAAAACTAAAATCTCCTAAGGTTGACTTAACCCCTTTCAACCATAGTCATCCCCAACTAACTCAACCTTGCTATTATCCCACTTGTAAAGGGATGCAAATATTATTTTATCTATTGGGCTATATAAGCATATAAGCTGAAGGAGCCCTCCTTCTACCTTTCTACTTACACCAAAATGAGCATAGAGCCTAGACTATAGCTATTTTATCATCTTAGAGAATTCTTCCATTAAAGGAGCTAGCTATCTTCATTTCTTGCATTCATCCATCCAATTTTTAAGTCATATGGAGATATTTCAAGTGGTCTTGTAGCCATGGATTGACAATAATCCATTCTTGAAACCTTGGGATTCAAACATAAAATCAACCCCTTTGATTGATAAGGATCTAAATAGGTTCATTTCATTGATTAACATTCAATAGAGATAGAGATTAATTGCTTAGCATATTAGTTTGGATGTTTATTCATGTTCTAATGCAAAGATGTTGGTAGATTAGTCTTTTTTAAGCTCTAAGCATGATGGTGCATAGATTTTAGTTTAGCATTGTATTGAGGCTACTAGGTGTTAGTTTCAATTTTACTTGCATGGCTAACTAATGCTTACACACATGAGGTTTTGGGAAGACATAGGCACTCAAAACTAGTATACAAAGATGCCGCAGTGCCCCCGACTTATCATGGGTGTCCCGGTCCCGGATAGATCGTGTGGTTACATAATATTCAAGGCTTATGTGAGACACTTCTACCTTCCTGTTCATCGGTTTTCACTACGGTATAGTCTAGATTTTATTGAAACAACTAAGTCATTTTATCTCCTCTTTGCGCTTAGGGTTTTGAATCTTAATTTCTTAATTTTCTTGGGTTAGATCTATTTCATTGCATACATGTTTATTACAACTGATACATGCTTAGATTAAGTAATATTTTATTCTTAAATAAAATTTTTTTTAATAATTTTGGTGAACCCAAACTTTGGCATGCCTAGGATCCACATTTTAGTTTGCATATTTCTTAGGATATTCTTATCATGGATATTTATATTCATGATTTCCTACTCATCAACCTTGAATTAAGAGATAAAATCATCACCACTTGTGTTATGTCTGATATATATCCAGATGTAGTCTATAAAACATTCGTAGATGCATTTTCTCATCACATCGATTTTCCATCTAATACTCTTGCTGATCTTGTTGTGTTTGAAAACGATACACCTTTATAAATCATGATTTGCATCAACAATGTGGGTGTTAAATGAGCTATTTTTGTTAATGGGTCTAAGCTCATCCTTTGCATTCTATCATTCATTAAAAAACTCAACCTTTTCTTACGCCGATGTTAATCTCTCATCCATTTCTCTTCACAAATATGTTACTTCTATTCACCCATGCATATTTCATATCACTTTTCCTATCACTATCATGCCAAAAAATGCTTCCAATGGTCTTCTTCATCATTGAATTCCCAGTTCATTATAATTTCTTACTTGGTAGACCCTAGCTTCACACCATGTAAGCAATACCTTCTACAATGCATCAATGTGTTAAGTTTCTACACAAGGGAATAAAATACACAATTCCCAATGATCGTCACCCATTTAAATAGTACAACTACGATCCAAACACTACACTTCCTACTCCAACATTTGACACCACTAATGACCCTGAAACCCATGGATTCTTAGACTACTTATCACCACTTGAAGGTGTTATTTACATGTTAGACAATATCCCATACACATCATTACCCCTCCTTCTTATACAATAGTATGGTAGTTTATCGAGGGCATGTCCAAACATTGGACGTCATTCTACCTACTTCATCTTCTCATGATAAAAAATTAACACGTCCTCCATTTACATGTACACTGTTCATAAATGAATCTTATTGGGAACACATTCCATTCGATCCTACTTGTTCGATACTATATGCACACATGAAAAATTAAATCAACTCGGGTTTAGAATGGACAACACATTTCCTCCACCTCATGATCCTCATCTTTATCATGGATTCATCCACATTAATGCTTCTTATGGTCTTCACTTCTTTCATCTCATAGTATTTCTTGTGTGAGTTCCTCGTACTTATCCACTTACACTTGAACAATATTGGCTTGATTATAGTGGGGGCACACTAGACCTTGATCATATTAATATGTCATTCCCCATGCATTTGGTCGCATTTTCATTTGCAATGACTCATTCCTTGGCTATTCACAAAACCTTACTCATTGGTATGCACATGGATGTCCATTACCACCTTTCAATGACAAAGAATACACCATGGGGATGTATAATTTACGCCTCAATGGCTCTCTGCTGGATTAACCTGACACAATTTCTTACCAGGTTTCGACGCATCTCCATTCAGATTTGACCATGAAAATGATGATCTCCTAGACGATGTTACTTGATCCATTTTATGCTCATCATACACTTGGGGGCATCATGCTTCTCCCCTAACACTATCAGTTGTCTTACATCTCCACTACTACATTACATCTAGTATCTCACATACATCATCATCTAGATACATTCTGATATCGTCATTTCCTGATGACACACTTGTGTTCTTATGGTTCTTACATGACTATTGAGGGATCTCGTATAATAATAACCCTGTTTCATATTTGCATTACATGTTTCATTGACATATCTATCTATTACATAATCACCCATACATACATACATACATACATACATACATACATACATACATCTATTACCATCTATCACTATTCCCACATACAATACAATCTTTCATCAATTATCACATCAACTATACACTATCCATTATACTTCATCATCTTCACACCTCACCTATCTATCTATTCCAAACATCATTCATCAAATAACACACTCATCAACACACACTTGGTGGGCATCACACTTACACCTCACATTATCGATGTCATAAATCTTACACACATCACATCTATTTTTCTACATTCATCATACACATCTTGATACATTTGTATCATCATTCCCCGATGATGCACTCTTGTGCTTTGGTTTTAACACTACACACTACACACTACACACTACACACTACACACTACACACTACACACTACACACTACACACTACACACTACACACTACACACTACACACTACACACTACACACACACTACACACTACACACTACACACTACACACACTACACACTACACACTACACACTACACACTACACACTACACACACTACACACTACAATATTCACATATCATGTGTTATTCAAACCTATTTTCACAACATATAACACATACTATACACATTACACACTACACATTTCACACATGAAATATTCTCTCACAACATCTACTACACACTTTGCATCTTATTCACTCTGTACATTCACACTATATCTTCCTCACATCTACTTCACACCGTTGCGCCCATTTCCGCATGATGCACTCTACATTATGTGGTTCATACTCAAAATATCACATCTAAAATGAACCTAAACACACTCATTCACTCACACACTTCTACACTTTACGCTTTGATGATCACATATGTTTCTAACACACATATTAGACCATTTCCGATGATGCACTCTTATTCTATGGTTCACACACTGAGTGGGATTTATAAATTAACCTCATCACGTGTATACTCATTCACACTCATGGGGGCATGATCTCCTATCATTCACACTACATTCTAGTCCATCTTACTCCATAACATCGCATATCTTGGTCACATTTATTCTTTCTTATGCTTTTACATGTACACTTTATTACACATGCTAGTCATATATCTTGTATGTCATTATATTTATCATACACACATGTGCATTCACTTGATTTTCTTGTTATGATAGCAAAATTTACATGATATCCACACACAACATGGATGCTTGGTGAAATACCTCATACCATTCCCCAATGACTCTCTGGGGCATCCACTTTCGTACAATACATGTGCTATTGTTTCATTTTTGTAACACATTACTATATCAAATTATATAATATTTGACATACTTTATAGCTTTCAAACACGGTAACGGGTGCTTCATGTGAATCATTTGTCTTGTAGGTCTATTTTCTACCATGGTTGTGTGTTACATTGCATGTTCTTTGTCTGCCATTGTTTGCGGGATTTACCATTTGTCTTGTGTACACATTGTCTACTACAACCATCTCAGCCTCATTTTTCTTGTGACACCATGAAAGGTGTCTCATGTTTGAAACCCACTTTTTCACTCCTGCTTTTTCTTCTTGTGTCTTAGTTTACTCAATTTTTTTCTTAGCTTATATATTGTCTTCTACACACGTGTTTTCCTTTTCTTGTAATAATACTAATTTCCACCCACTTTGTTTACGTGTGCCTTGGTTTATACAAAAAAATCCCTAGTTGTAGGGCATCATTTAGTATGTGATCGGTCCTCATTTGGGCCGCATACTCCTCAATGATGCATGCACCCAAAACGAGGGGGACATATATTAGTGAATTACCCCATACAACAATTCTACTACAAATAGTTAAACACAACACAATACCAATACAACACAATCATTAGCCTCGAAACATGGATCAAAATAAGACTTAGGTCCTTATCACAACACAAACATCAACACCCAAACCACGATAGTAGCGCGTGGGTGCCCTTGACCCTTCCTGGATGCCTATGACTATGGGGAAGTTAAAAATAATTGTTAGTTCATCACACTTCTCATAACTTCACACAAAATTTTTATAGGCTACATAGTCCTTACTTAAGACACGACATGCATGCACTCAAAGCATTTTATAATTTTGCGTTAGATTGAAACTATTTGAAATGGATATAATGTTTACACACCATATACAATGTTGTTCTACATTATGGGAAGTAGTTAAAGGTTGGAAAATGAAACTATACTTTTATCCCTACACTTCTTTCATGTCTTGGCGTGAGATTGCCCATAAAACTTGTGTACAACATTGTCGGTGTGAGATCACCCAAAAACTCATTCTTCTACATCTTATATAAGATCCTTTCTACACCTTTTACTCATCATGGAAGAGCACATGTTCCTTTTTACATTTTACATACTCTCTTACATAATTTTTACATGTTTTGAGAATATACACATGTATTTGGCTACTTGTTATTTCTTCTCTTTTGCAGGTCCATCCTTATGGGAAGTGGTAATCACATCATCATTGATCAACAACACGTCAACACTAATCGACATCAACAACATATAGAATCACAACATCGACACATATGCTCCCTAGGGTCATTATCATCACTTTTATACTTCCTCATCCTTAGATTCCACGCTTCACCTTTTTATCACTCCACACTTTTTCTTGTCTCTCGACACATTTTTTCACCATCGATCTACATGGTTATCAAGTACTCATCTTCTATCTACTTTATATTATCAATATTTCACTAAAAAAACAAAGTGGGGGAAAATCTAGACAAAAAATCATGCACTTTGGGTATCTATCTAGACACGATCACATACTACTATTCATATGATTTCTAAGAAAAGTACTAAGTAACCCATGTCTTTGGCCACCTTTCTTTTCTTTCTATTATAAATTTTGGTCTTACACTCTTACTTGCTTAGTCTTGTTATCCAAAATTCACCCCTCAAGGTAATTTTGATAACATGCATCAAATTCTTTAGTCCCAAGCAATTATATTGATTCAAGGCAAAAGATCATGTTTCTAGGGTCCCCTTGGTTCTTTCTAACCTTTACTCGTCAAGAAGAAAACCCAGCAAGTTTTAAAATTGTGAAAAATTGCAAAAACAAGCTCGGGCTGAAGAAAATCATGAAAATGGCTAAGTCCTAGTCCTCGCAACAGTCGGGACAGTTGGGACAAAAAGGGCGCAGTAACCGTCCTAGTGAAAGGCGCCATGGGTCCATTGCCAAAATGGGACATCCGGGGCCGCGTTAGTTCGAACGGTTCGGCGAAATGGGAAATTTCAGCACTTCACTGCCAAGTGGGACAAAGGGATGCGCGGGACGCAAAGCCGGAGGGTTCAAGCGGCTGAAGGTAGAGGAGAAAAGTCAACATTTGACCCGTGGAACTTCAAACGGCCATAACTTTTGACTCCGACTCCGATTTTCACAAAATTGGACTTTGGAACAAGCACGACGTCCTCTACGCCAAAAAAATGGATTTCTTATTTTTGATAAGGGCAGGTATGTTTAAATAAGAGAAACATATTCGGCTCCGGTAGTCAATGCTCATTCCCCGTCAAATGTAGAAAACGCCTCGTTAGGCCCAAAATAGCTACCCGCACTTAAGGCCATAACTTTTGCATTTTCTTGGCGAAATCGCACAAAATTGGTACCGTTGGAATCGTGGTTCGAGTCCGATGCACAACAATCAAGAAATTCCGGATCTTATCAGAAATTGATTGAGATTTGTAAGAAAACGTGGCCGGGTTCGTACATGTTGTTTTATTTGGTATCATGGAGTGCATTTAAGAGGCATGGTCATCATTCTTTCTCTGCTGCAGCACATGGGACAGTATGGGGAGCCTTTTGCAAGTAATTTATAATCATTTCACTCAATTTAATACCTCTTACAGGTGGTTGAAGGATAGATTTCGGGATTTCCATTTTCCCTTCTCTTTTCCTTCTCTTTTTTCTATAAATTGGAGTGTTGGGCTCATTGTAAAGGGGGAGTTTTTGGGTAGCAAAGCTCACAAAATTCTTTGTGAAGGTAGTGTGTTGTAGGCCCTTGTAGTGGACTCCTTGCATGGTGATCCAGCCCTTATCTTGTAATAGATTGAATCGTGCATATCATGAAGCAATAAAATACCGGTTTGTGGATGTATCTTCCCATGTTGTGTTTTCTTACATTCTTCTTGCCCCTTTAATCTTTCTATAAGAATATTGTGTCTATTTATTATGTTCTTGTAGGGATTCACTAACATTGTGTATGCTTGGAATATTGTTGTGAATGCATTTTGCTAGATTATGGTGAACTTTCATCACCTCTTCTAGTGTGCACTTTATCTGTATTTCACATTTGGAGATTACTCTCACACCCTCCTTTTCTCGGTGTATTTTGCTTTAGTGTAGGCTTTCATTTTATGTATTCTCTCTCCTGGTCCCTTGAAAATTTAGATTAGAATGCTGATTTAGCTTATCCATGCATTAGAGTAGATTGTTCATATGTAGTTTAGGAGCAAGAACCAACTTTCTCTGGAGGTCTATCTCAAGTAGCAAGTCCCACAACTTGGAGATAGTACCCATGTTATCCAATCACACCGTGAGTTCAAGTATATCTCCAGGGGTGCTGTGATTCGGTGATAACAAGTCTTCCTTTTCATACTCCAACGTTTCTCATCCTAGACACCAACGCCCAACTAGGATGCCAGCCGGTGCCCCATCCTCCGGGCACCCCCGACATATTTGTACTTTATTCACATATTTTGGGTCCTTTCTAGCTATTTGGACAAATTATATTTTTGGTAGTCGAACCTTTTGGGGTTAGTTACAAAATTCAAGTAAGGGAGTCATATCAATATAAATTTATGTGGTAATAATAAAGGACTAAGCACTAAGCGTTAGATATCACCACCTAAGGTTGCATCCAAAGGAATTAACAAGAGCATTCAAGCATCCATCTAGCATCCACATAAGGGAAAGGGACTACATTATTTTACATACACTTCATAGGAGGGGAATTTCATTTTATTCCACATAAACATCTACTTACATCTTCCACATCTAGTTATTACTCACTATCAGTGAAACACACACAAGAGACACCTAAGACATAATTCCGTACACACACACATAAAACTACATTGGGTCTAAAATGTAGTGCAACAATCAGTTGTAAGATCACTTATTTAACAACTGAGGACACTATGAACCCTCATTTTCATTCTTTTCTTTTTGGGATTTGATGCGCTTTTGAGGGTTTTACAGGTGAAATATTTATTGTAGGTTATCAATGACATTGGCCACCTTGGTGTGACACACTAGCGACAAAGAGTGAAGGAAAATGAACATCTCGTGACCCTCTGAAGGATGTTTTCTAAGGTTTTGGGTAGACAGATGCACCTAAAAACTAGTGTATAGTGCCCACATGTGCCCTTGACCTATCCTAGGCACCCCATTTCCAAGAAGATCATGTGGTTACACAATTTTCTAGGCTTCTTTATCAATCTATCACTGTGGCATAATCTAGATTTGATTGCGAAAAAACTAAGTCATTTTATCTTCTCTTTTCACTTAGGGTTTGAATCTTAATTTATTAATTTAATTCGATTAGATCTATTTCATTGCATACATATTTATTACAACTGATACAAGCTTAGATTAGGAAATATTTTATACTTAAATAAACAAATTTTATTTAATCACACATTGGCTCCTTTTTAGAGTAGTGATGTTATGATTTTTTTAAGGACAAGGTCATTGATGTTAAATTTGTGTTCCTTGATATGTTTATTATAAGCATGTTTGATGAAATTTTAGTAGATATGATGATGTTGAAGAGCAAGAAGGTGATGTTCATCTAGCAAATCAAGCGTGCTATATGCTCTTGGTGTTAATATTCATCGAGAGATGAATTCATGAAGATAATGACATAGGGATGGGATTTGAACTTCAATAGGAAGAACGAATTCAGATTCGTAGATGAGAGAGAAAGGAGGAGCACCTAGTAGAGGTGTGGATGCTAGTCGATAAGCCCAAAGAGTGAAGGGGATATGAAGATTCCGTTATGACCTGATTTATCAATAGTCTTGGTAAGAATAACATGAAGGATTTTTTTAGCGGCTTTAGCTTGATTGTTAGCTTGAGGATAATATGGAGAAGAGAAGCTAAGATTAATATTGAAAGAATCATACAATTTATTAAGATATTTGTTTTCAAGAAATTTCTATTTTCTGTGATGATCTTGTGAGGGACGTCGAAGTGGAAAATGATATCCTGATAGATGAAATTAATGATTTAGTTATCTTTAGTTGATGTGAGTGGAATGGATTCCACCCATTTAGTGAAATAATCAATAATGAGTGATAATGGAGTTATGAAATTGAAAAGAACACAAATTGATGAGGCCAATGAGGTTGATTCTCCATTGTGAAAAGGCCAAAGGTACTGAGTTAGATGCAAGGCTTGACTAGGGATGCAAATAAGATTTGAATGCTACTAGAACTTGACACATTTCTTAACAAAATCACATCAGTATTGATTGAGAGAGGGCCAATAATAAACCATACAAAGGACAAATTTGGTGATAACCAACCCACTAAAATTTCCACCATAGATACCATCATGGACTTTTGGATAAAGTAGATTGATTTGTAAGACTTAAATAAATGAAGCAAGATATTGTCAAAAGTGATGTTTATAGAGGATGCCACTAAGGATGACATAAGTAGTTAGCACATTGAAGAAAGGGTCTCTAACCATTTTTAGATAGGGCGGAGGGAATGATGGATTGAGAAAAATATTCAAATATTTGAGAATACTAAAGATCGGAAGAATTAGATTCAATAAGATTGACGTCGAGAGCTCAATAAGATGAGTTAGTTCATCAATACGATGAACAAGGAAAAGAGTTTAGAATCTTCCGTAGAATAAGGGATAAGAGACACAAGGAAGAAGCCATAATGTTTGTAAAATAATTAGATGATCGAGTGATGGTTTGAAAAGTATATAAATCAAATACATCTAGAAATAATTCGACAATGCCCTTATACTTTTAGAGGAACTCATTTTTACATTGATATATTCCTTTTACTCGATTAATGATTAGTTGTAAATCCCCTATATATCAAATATTTGGAAACCCAAGTAAGATAGTGGTTTGAAGACCTAAGATGATGGATTCATACTCAGCCATATTGTTTATGAATTCAAAATTAATTATAAGTGATGGGGATGGGATTATCCCAAGGAGGAATGATGATGATGTCAACACTTCCCCTTTTCTATACTTAGAACTATAAAATAAGAGTGTCATTTTGAGAGGAGAAAAATATTGACCAATAATATTGATAGATTCATTTGGAAATTGTTCATGAGGAAGGTGATTATCAAGAAGAGGGGTATCAACTAATTGATCTATGATAGCATGGCCCTTGATTGATTTATGAGAGATGAACTCTAGCCCAAACTCAGTCATGGGAATGAGAAATTAAGTGATGTAATTAATGTGATAAGGATTAGAATGAATGGTCTTGAGAAGATGAAATCTAGTGATGATGTAAGTCTTGCGATTAAGGAGATAATGACGAAGCTTAGAGGTGGTGAAGAAAAGAGCACAACACATATTTTTGGCTTTAGTTTAGTGAGTCTCATAATCATGAAGGGTGTGATTGATGTAAATAAACGACATGCTCCCTTCCTTGTTCATCGAATGTGCAAACATGCTACATAGACCATGATCAAAGGCATAAACATAGAGATAGAAAGGCTCCCCCTCACATGGATGGGTAAGCATAGGTGGGGATAAGAGATAATTCTTGAGATCATCAAAGGATTTTTGGAAGTTATCATCCCATTTGAAGTTGATATCTTTGTGAAGGAGATGATGAAAGGGTTAGCAATGGTTTGAGACATACAAGATGGAATATGAACTAATTGAAGTGGACCTTGAAGATTGTGAAGTTGATTTAGATTAAAAGGAGGAGGCATCTTGAGGATGGATTTGATTTTGTGGGGTTAAACTTCAATACCCTTGATAGAGACAATAAAGCCAAGGATTTTACCAATTATCACTCCAAACACACACTTAGATGGATTAAAATGGAGGAAGAAGTGGATAAGACACTTAAAAAGGATTTCAAAGATGGTAAGGTGGTCATGTTGATGCTTAGATTTACCCAAAAGGTCATCGACATAGTCCTCTATAGTATTGTGGATGAGATCATGAAAGATGTAACTCATGGCTCGATGATAGGTGGCTCAACATTTTTCAAACCAAAGGGCATAACATGATAGTAGAAAGTCCCCAATGAGTGATGAAAGAGGTCTTATGTTGGTCTTCTAGCATGATGAGTATTTGATTGTATAAAAAAATCCATCTATTAGAGAAAACATCTCATGGCCTATGGTAAGGTCCACGAGTTGATCGATGTTAGGAAGAGGAAATTCATCTTTAGGGAAATTGAGGTTTAAATATTGAAAGTTAGTACATATACAAAGCTTTCTAGAGGCCTTGAAAATGGGTATGATATTGAAAACACATTTCGAATAGTTGATAAGGACAAGAGGACGATGATGAAATTATCTAAAAGAAGGCATTCTAGTACCTATTTGACAAGGAGGGAAAATTGAGGGTGCATGCGGTGAAGCATCTGCTTAACCGACTTAGCATTACAAAAGGTAACAATTTTATGGACAACAATGGAGGGATCAAGACCCAACATGTCGGAGTATGACCATGCGAAGGCTTGGCTATGATAAGAAAGGAATGCGGTGAAATATTCAAGCTCATGAGGATCAAGGGATTGACCCACTTTGAGAATGTGGGGCTCTTATGGAGTCCCAATGTTGATGTCAATGGTGGATTTATTAAGAAGGGTGGATGTGTCTGGCAGTAAGGTCTTATGAAGATAATAATATTCTTCCCCATGTGAAAAAGGATGGAATCCTCATCGGTGAATTGAATAATGCAAATAGTTTGAGAATATTATTCTACTATATTAGGAAATTGAAGAGGGAGGGAATGTATTTGATTTTCACACTGATAAGTCAACGGTTCCAAAGTAATGGTGGAGATTAAAAAAATCTAGAGGAGATGGAAAAGTATCATCTGCATCCATAACCTTTTATGATGGAGAAGAAGGGGATCAATGTCCATGAGAGCTAAAGATGGTGGGAGAGGGCCGGTAGATTGTTCTTTATAGCCCAACCCAAAATTTTTATGGGGTTTACGAGATTTATCGATGACGAGGTCATGCATGCCTTGTTCATAATGCCATATTACAAATCCTTTCTAGGTACAATGATGAAGACAAGTGTAAGAAAAGGATTTCTTGTAAAGAAAGTCAAAGCTATTGGTGTATAGTTTGGTGTGTGGTTACGTGTCAATGTGAGAGGAAGGGTGATCAATGTCACCATAGATGAAATTGGCATGAAGGAGATGGACCAAAGGGAATGATATATACATTGGTGCTTTATCGGGTCTACCGAGTCCATGAGGCGTGGGAAGAGCATTAAGCATGAGAAGATGATACTCCCCTAGTATGATTTGATCCATCAATTTGTCTATAGAGTCATCATTGGGAAGCTTGGACATGGAGATAAGGATGAGCTAGTGGATGCTTCAGAAGAATTGTGTGTGGGAATGACCACATCATTAGGATGATAAGTCATGTGACATGCCTTGAATGGAGGAATGTCTACGGGGAGGGTTAGGATTTTCCCTCATGTTCATATTTGATGCATCGATGGAGGGTAGAAGGAATGCAATGCATAACACAAATCCGTGATCTTCCAAGGATTATATTGTATTGAAACTCCCATTCTATGATATAGAAGAATTCATGGAGGAGTTTTTCACCAACACGGATAAGAAGAATAACAGTTCCCAAAGTAGGGGCATTAACATCATTAAACATGCAAAGAACCATGAGTGATTGGGAAACAATAAAATTAGGGAGATTGAGATGATCAAATGTGTGAGATGAGATGATGTTTATACTTGCTCCATTTTTTTTATCATAGAATGAAAAATAAAGGTATCATTGATTGGACACAATGATGAAAAGAGGGAGGTCATGCTGTTTAGATTTATGTCGGGAATTTTCATATTGTCAAAGGATATGGAGGCGGAAGCAGCAAGTGTTCCAACAAGATATGCAAAGGGTTGATCCTCATTATTAGGAGTAAGAATACAATGAAGAGCTTCAATTAGAGCTTGCTTATGATATAGGGAGATTTGGATGAGATCATAAAGTGACATCTTAAAGGGCCTCGATGAAGTTTTTTGTAACACTCTACTCCATAGTAGAGGATGAGGGGAAGCTAAAATAGACACCTTAGGTTTTGATGAAGAAGAGGGGTGATTAGGATTGCTAGAGGGAGGGGTGATGATGAATTTTGAATTTGATTGATTAGGATCTTGGAATTCATGGGAGTGAGAATGGGTGGTGATCTGAATAGAATTAATAAAGAGAGGATGACCTTATTTGGGAGAGGTCATGGTTAGAGGTGGGATGGAAAAAAAAGTCTTGGATGAATGAAGAGATTTAGAGGTCTTGGTGGATGAATTTTGGGATGAAGAAGCAATATTGATTGATGCAAGAGGGTGATCCCCTTCAACGAGAAGATCATATTTTCCATTAAGATTATAGATAATAGTTTGGAGAGCCTTATAGTGCTCAGTATCATGACCTGGTGCACGATGGTATGCACAAATAATATTGGAATCAAACCATGAAGAATTAAGGACACATGAATCAAAATATTTAATGGGGGAAGGGTGATAATGGATGATTGGAGCAAGTGTTGGAAGATTTATGTGTAGGGACCATGTAGCTTTTGAAGTAAAACCATAGGTGGAGTGGATTTGAGGATGGTGGATGAAGGTAGAAGGGATAATTTACTTTGATGAGGCTTTATGGGAGCCTTTGATTCTACCTTGGACTTTGAAGAAGAAGATGATTGTGACTTAGTCTCATTTTTGATGATTGGTGAATTAGGTGACTTAGAATCGATTTGACAATTGGGGATGTGAATGGTTTTAAAGAGGGATTGGATTTGGAAGAAGGATTAGATGATTTTAATTTGGATTTGTTGATAATGGGGTCTTAGATGAAGGGCATGGCTCTAAAATAGATGGAGATGCTCATAAGAGTGATGGTGTGGCATTAGATTGCTTAGGAGGGTTAGTCTTAGGAGTGAGCTCTAAATTTTTGTGTGGATGTGTGAGATTTTTGGATGGGCATGCCAAGGTTCTTAGTCTTTGGTATAAGGATTTAAATTTAGCAAGAATGATGAATATTTACATTGGAGGGTGTGTAGAAGCATAGAACTAGATGATGTGGATTGTGTCATAGATGAGGATATTGTAGGTGGAATTGGTTTTGAATGATGTGCATGATGAGATCAAGAAGAGTTGTAGATTGTGTGGGTTTCAGATTTGTTGATGTGGGGGTGATTGGTTTTATAGATGGGGTATGAATATCACTTGTAGTTATGTTTGATGTCTGTGTAGTAGATGATTCAAGAGGTGGTATAGATGTGGAAATAGGAATGGCCACCATGATAGATGTGGTTGATGTGGAGATGGGTATAGATGTAGGAATAGGTGTTAGAGTGGGTGTTGGTGAAGGACTAGATGTAATAGGTGGAGATGCGGTAGATATAGACAAGGAGTAGATGTAGTGGAGATCGGTGTGGGTGTGATAATTGTAGATGTAATTGGTGTAGATATGATCGGTGTAGATGTGATAGGTGTGGATATTGATGAAGTTGTAGATGTGGGAGAAATGTATAAAATAGAGGTAGATGTAGTAGATAATGAGGTGGTGGATATAGGTAATGATGTGGGTTCTTGATTTAAGGTGTTGATTGTGTGAGTGTTAGGTGCTTGAGATGTTGGGGAGGGGTTTGATTTGTTGGTGGATGATTGGGGAATGGTTGTTTGAAAACATATAAGGGTTGATTGGGTGGTGCGTTAGGATTTTCCACTTGAAGGTCACTAGTCTATAAGTTTTTTGAACAAGGTATTTAAAGGCATTACACTTCTCAATGTCATGGCCACAAACCTTATGATACTTAAATTAATGTTACTCATGGTACCATGCTATTTTGGGTTATGATTCATCAAAATGTCAAATGGGAGGAATTGAATGAGATTGACTGCCATTAACTTGTCGAATATTGCACTATAAGATTATCTAAGAGGGGTATAGTTAGGAGGCAACCTAGGAGCTCTTTGTGGAGGCTCCATGTGAGAAATGGATGCAGATGATGATTTAACCATGATGGCATTAGTGGTATTCTTATATTTTTCACCATATGTGGAGGATTTAGTGAATTCAGACTTGGGTTTATTTGATCGAAGTTTGAGATGGCCTTGCTCAAGGGCGCAAAGTTCAAGTTTACGAGCCATGGTAAATGCCTCTTTAAAGGTTTGGAATGATTGATTTGAAGAGTAGAGGATATATAATTCACACAATAATGTTAGAAGATTTTGATAATCTTAGTATGTGGAAGGGAGAATGATAGTTGGTTGATAAGGCCACGCCATTATGTGATGAAATATGTGATAGACTTGTCATCACACTATCGAATGACATCGAGGTCTTTGGTAGTAATATTACACACAATATTGATTGAGAAGTATTCTAGGAACAATTACACAAGTTGGGTGAAGGAGAATAATGAATGCGGGAATGCCATTATACCAATCTAAGGTAGGACCGACCAATGACATGGGGAAGGTGCGAAGCATAAGGTCCTAATAATGGGAAATTAAGTAGCACTCGTATCTAAAGGAGAAAAGATGTTGTTGGGGATCCTCCTTACTATTGAATTTAGATAATTTTGGGTGTTACCAATGAGGAGGATAAGACTTAACTGGAACCGAGGGGTTGATGGGTTCATTGCAAATTTGATCATATGAGAATGCGGTTTTGGACCCCAAAGTAGTGGCTTCAAGATTAGCCATTATAATCAATAATGCTTCCATGGGATCATTTGATGGATGGGATTGAGAAGTTGGAGGATGAGATTGTGATGCATATGAGGTAAATGGATTAGGTTGTTGATAAGGTTGATATGTTTGAGGATGTGTGGGTGTTGGAGGAAGTGGTTGATAAGGGGGAATGTAATTGAGGGGTTACGATTGAATGGGTTGAGATAAATGTTTTTGTTGAGGAATGGGAATGTGATAAGATTGGTGAGATTGAGTTGGATGTTGAGAGATGGGGATATTTGATTGATGTGGTATATGATGAGTTGGGATGTAAGTAATAGGTGGTTGAGATACTTGAGTGGATTGGTTGGGAAGTATATAACGAAAGGCACCTCGAGGAGGAGGTTGGTGGGTTTGAGTTGATTCAGATGGATGAGGTTGTGAAGTGATTACATTGGCATGAATATGGGAAGTGGAGATAAGAGGAAAAATTGAATTATGTTGTTTAGATGTAGGAGGAAGAAAGTGAGAATCTTATGATGATTGGATAGGGACACAAGTGACTGTAGTGGATGATGAGGTGATGGGGATAGAAGAGGTGATAATGGTGTTAATAAGAGGAAACTTAGGGGGAATGTGTGACACCAATTGAGTGGTTTTGTGAGCGTGAGGGATTGTGGAAGGATATGGGTGTCCTCAAACTCACTTTGTGCCATAACAAGTTCATTCATAGCTCTATGGAAGAACATGACAAGTTGTGATCTAAGGACTTGCATGGATTTGGGATTGGAATAGTAGGCGTAATTTGTTACAAAGGAGGTACATTAACAAGAAGGTTGGTTGTCTTACAAAGGAGATAGTCAAGGAGAACAACCAGATTAGCATTAAGAATCTTTTAGAATTCTACACATACATGAGGGATGATAGGAGGCCCCAAACCTTCGATAGAGGTAGCAGATGGGGGTGTTTCTAGTCTAGATGGAATAGAATGATGATGAAGAAATGGATTAGTTTTGACATGGGTACTAGGTTGGATGGTGTGAGACTCTTGGAGAGAGGAAATGGGAACCATTGTTTGGGTAATTGTAGAAGAAACCAAAGGGGTGGAGGAAATGATAGAAAGGGTGGAGGTTTGTTGGGAAACCATGGTAGATGTAGGAATAGTGTTAGAAGACATGTTTTGTTCCATTTTATTTTCTTGGGAATGTGTAATGATGGGCATGAAACAAGAAATAATACAAAATGCTATGCTGATTTTTAATTATTAAAAGAAAGTCACACAAAAATTTTTTTGATTATCTTGATTATTAGAGATGTGAAAAAGAAATGAAAAATGGGCTTAAAGGGAACCTAGGAAATGGAAATCTATGGATGGTTTCAGGTAGTTTTGGATGGAGTCCTTGATATAACTGAAGGTATGTGAGGCCCAAATTTTGATGACTACTAGTACAAGGCTTAGTATTGGGGCCTACCCCTCACTTCATGGTCCCATAGTGATAAGGGAGTCGGGTGCTTAGCCAATATACCCATAGTAAATTTTTGTTAACATGGCTAGAACACCATGGAGGCTTTCCTATTGGGTAATGAAATCCCAATATTTCCACCTAGGAGGAAATTTTGAGATGTGTATTTTAATGTTTTTGTTTTGGGGTGTGTGTAATAAAGTGTATGCAATGTGTTAAACCCCTAGTTAGACTAGATTTATAAGCAAGTATGAGGGGTTATTTTTAGATCCAAAATGATGAAAGAAACAAGATAAGATATGTAATGAAATAAAAAAAGAGATGGGGAATAAAAACAAGGAATACTTGGATAACGCTTTTCCTTTTTATCTGAATTTTTAAAGAAAGAAAGCAAAGTTAAATCAAATCCAAGTAAAATAATCCAACGTAACCAAACAAAGCACCACTCCTACTTGTGAGGTTAGTAGAAGATAGATAGAAGAAAATGGAAACAAAAGATGAAAATAAAAGACTCACCAAAGAGGGGTGGGTCCCCTTTGGGCGTGCTAGAATTTTGAACAAATTTCCTCATTCCTGTTCCAGATTAGTGAAATAGTAATAGAAAAACAAGTAACACCAAGTATGAGAGGGTTTATGGTACCTTTGGATGGAATGACGATACATACCAAGACAAATGAAAGATCCTATTTGCGGTGAGCTAGGTGACTCATGCAAATCAAGAAAGATCAACATGAAAAAAGGGATTAGTAGATATATGGATGGGTTGTCTGACCATGTCAGTCCCAAGAAGTGAAAAATTCCTAGGATGGATTTCAACCCATGTTTTGATAAAGATAAGATAAAATATTGATAAATTAGATGTAGTAGAATCTGAATTATAACAAAAAATGAAAATCAATTAAAAAGAAGAAAAAATGCAGATCTTATCTAAGAAAATTAAATCAAAACCTGTATAGGTCGACAATGGCCTGAGATTTGTAGGGCCCAATCGATGGCGACTAGAGCTGATCAACTAAAACAATGACATAAAAATGTAGATCTGGAGGCCTTAGAGACAAATTTGAAGTTGATGACAAATTTAAAATGAAATATAGGAACATACAAGAGATATAGAACTGGATCTAATAGAAAGGATGCAAGAAAATTATGAAATCTGAAGGTGAATGCAATGAATATTTCAATCAGTCGATGTCAACCTAGTTGAGTCGGCAATGACTAGACGATGGTAGAATAAATTTGAGATAAGTGAGATAGCAAAATGAAAAGATTTGAGGCCGAGAGGGTGTGAAATCAGAGAGATGATGACTAGGGATTTGAATGAAAGAGAAGATAAAAATATAAGCTAGGTCAATGATGACTAGACATGGTTTATGGCGATTGGGCTTGATCTAAGGTTGGAAAAAATGGATGGACTGAAATGAAGACTTGTAGATGAAAAAAAAGGAATTGGAATGTAGAGACAAGGCTCTTGATGATAACTGAACCTACACAAGATCTTGGTGAAGAAAATGGTGACAAAATTACAACAAAGGACCTAAGCATGCAAGGGTGAAAAAGATCTCCAAATCTCCAAGGTTGAAGCACAATATATCCAAAGTGATGATGACAGTCTGTAAGAGAAAACAAGAAACTTGGAAGGATCAAAAAGAAAGCCCGAAATATCCAAAATTGCATCTTGAGAAAGGGAGGGGTAAGGGAGGATTTATAGGGTTGATGGTGACCCAATTGTCCCCGATTATGGGGACCCATCCATTTGTGCAACTTGAAAGGTGATGAGCTCGAGGAAAAGAGCCCATATGTGGCGGGATTAGGGTTTAGAAGGGTGAGGATGAGTTAGGGTTTCTTAGGATGAGTAAATGGGTAGGTGAAGAGTGAAAATTATTAAATAAAGACCACATAGAGGTGAAATTATTAAATGATGGCCTAGAAAGGATAAAATAGAATATTTAAGAAGAGGAAGTAAATTAAATGGGTGTTTAGAATTAACTAAACATGATTAGGGATGATTAAGAAGGAATAATAATGATAAGTGGGATAAATTGAATTTAGGAGGGAAGAAGGAATTTGAAAGGGAAGAGAGGTACATATGTAAAGATGATAGAGAGTGAACATAGGATGAGGGGTAGTGATACCAAAAATCGGTGTATGCACAAATCATTATCCATTCATACCCAAGAGATATAAGTATATATGAATAAATTTATTTTTATTTAATGTTATTTCTATTTAGGAGAGTTTGGGGCACATAGTTCGAGTAGTGTGCATGAGGGTTGCACATTCATCACTTAAACTAATAATGACTTCTTGCATGTTTACCGTATCTTATTGGTGGATTATACAAGTGTCATATTGAGTAATTTTAGATGCATTTAGTTGAATTTTTTTAGCTTCTAGGAGTTTTAGATGTTATTATTAGTCTTTAACTTGTCATGTAAAAATAAACAAGTTCAATTATAATGGCTAATATAGCCTTGTATGTTGATTAATTGAATAAAAATAGTGAGGCAAAATATTCCAAGTGGTTATAATTTTTGCATTGAGTTTATCTATAATTTTATTTTTAGGTATTTACAAAGAAAATCAAAAAACTTTGGATTCATTATTTGAAGTTATTCAATGCATATTTTGTCATCAATCTCACTTACAACAATACTAGATTAACAAAGTTAGTAATTTTGGGTAAGGTTGGATGATCACTAGCTTCATTTACTAGATATTTTAGATATGATTTTTAATCCATCCATATAAAAAAACTTCATAACATATATTTTAATAATGATATTTAAAGTTTTTGAATTTCTTGGAACCTTACAATTTGTGTCGAAATTTATTCTTAATATACGATGATTTTTTCTCTAAAGTATATCCTAGTTTCATTTTGTTCATATATTTTTATTGTTATTAAATTATTATTAAAACACACAATAATATAATTACAAAGTAATCCCAAATAGTTAAAAACCACTAAAATACGGATTTTTAGGTTGGAGGTTATTAAGATAGATTTAATATCAGACAAACATTAAATTAACAATCTCCTTGGCTTCACTAGTTTGATCCCATTGAAATTCAATTGCATTGTGCATGCCTTGTGTCATGCACAAGGCTTCGTTATAAAGATAATCAAAGAGGAAAATTATTAAGAATTTTGTTGATGAATTTGTTTATGTTAAACGAAAAATATGTTTATATGTTGGACCGCTCATTTATTTATTGGATACAATGAAATTATGTGAGGCCAAAGATGAGTCCCAACATGCCTATTATGTTATTGCATAACTAATTAAGAAAATATTGAAATAAATATATGCCTAATACTAATTACAATGTAGCAATAAATGAGTAAATAATGAAGTAAAGAATTTGACCCAAGCAAAATAAGCTAACAAGTATGAAACCCTAGTTGTAAAGAGGAGATAGGACTTAGATGATTCACAATTAAATATGGACTATGCCGAAGTGATGAAATGATGAAAGAAGAGGGTAAAATGTCACATTGGGGTCAAAGCATACAAGTGTGTCCCACTTTGTGGCCATAAATATTTTAAAATCTAACTAGTAAGTAAATAGTTTAAAAATACTATAAAAATTAAAAAAATCGGTGATTCTGGATGCCCTGAATGGTATTTATAGCCTCTTAAAAATGAATGTTTGGTCATTTTATATGTGTTTGATCATGTTTTCATGGACATAGTTTGCTAAAAGTACAAAAACTACAAAAAAGTGGGACACAGTTATATGCTTTGACCCATTGAAAATTAGAAAATTGTGATACGATTTTCCTAGAATGGGGTGCCAATAATGGATCAAGGGGTCTTTGGGCACTATAGACCTGCTCTGGGCACATGTGAGTGCTAGAACCTCATAAAACCTCATTTGAAGGGTTTGCAAGATGTTTTTCCTTCCTTGCATGTCATTAAAATGTTGCATCGGAGTTCACCGATGTTGCCCTGTAACCTGCAATGAAGAAATGACTTGCAAAACCCTCAAAAGTGCATCAAATCCCAAAAAGAAAATAATGTAAATGAGGGGTCAGACTATCCTCAACTATCAAATGAGTGATCTTATGAATGAGAATTGCACACATTTTAGACCCAATGTAGTTCTATGTGAGTGTGTGTGTGTGTGTGTGTGTGTGTGTGTGTGTGTGTGTGTGTGTGTGTGTGTGTGTGTGTGTGTGTGTGTGTGAAGGGATTGTACCCAAGGTGGCTCTTTTGTGCATCACACTTGATAGCAAGAAATAACGAGATGCAAAAAATGTAGATAAATGTGTGCATGGTAGAATGAACTTAGCCTCATATGACGTGTATGTAGAATAATGTAGTCTCTTGCCCTTGTGTGGATGCTAGATGGATGATTGAATGCTCTTGATATGCATTTAGATGCAACCTTAGGTGGTGATAACTAATGATTAGTGTTTGGTCCTTTATTATTGCACATGTAACTTTATATTTATATGATTCCCTTTCTTGAATTTCATAATTAACCTAAAAAGGCCAACTACCTAAAAGATAAGATTCCCAAATGGCTAAAAAGGACCTAAACTATGTGATAAAATTAGAAAGAGGTCAAGGGTGCCCCGAGGGGATGAGGGCACCTAGTGCTAACGTCTTGGGTGGGCGCGGTGTCTAGAGTGAGAATGTTGAAGTGTGAGAAGACAAACTTGTCTAGGAGTGTAAGATCAACAAAGCAATAAAAATCAAGAAATGATGGCTAGAGACATGGGTTAATTAGTACTTTTGTTACTTAGGAATCATATGAATAGTATTATGTGATCAGGACTAGATAAATACCCAAAGTGTGTGATTTAGTTTCTACAATGACCAAAGAAGTTGACAATATATTTATGTGATTAAACTCATATGAATGTGATATTAATATAAAAATACTTTCATACGATTCAATATCCCACATTAGAATGATATCTCCATACAATTTCAAGTCCCATTTTAGAAACAAATCTATATAATTTTAGGCCTCATATCTTAATGGTGAATGGTATCTTTAATAGCCATTGAAGAGTAAAGCCATTTTTGTCATTTATTTTTGGAAGGAAGAATGGAAGTGTATAGGATATAGGCCATTGATTTAAAGGTCACATATTTTACCATAAGTTCTTTATTGTAGCTTCTTCCCATGCCTTTTTCATTTTCCCATGTCAACAATCCTTCAAGTTAGAATCACAACATAAATGTGAGAAACAAAAACAATTTTCAAATTCAAGTAATCATGTAAATATTTCTTCTAAATCATCTTTTTTGTTGTTTCACATGACATGTTTTAGAGACAATGTCATTTTAAGTTCCTAAGGGAAATTCTCGGTCATGAGATAGGTGAGTAAAGTCAAGAGTTTCATTGAGAAACATGAAAATAAAATGAACACTATTAGGTTGAGTGTTCACACAAGGTGATAACCACACTAATGGAAATTTTGGTTTAAGAAATGAGAGTATTACATCCATGGGTTGACTTTCAAAATTATCTCTAGAGTATGTTGCCTCAAGGATTTGCACAACCCACCCATTTTTCCTTTTAAGCAATTCACATAAATGACACATGGTGACCCATAAGCAAGTTTCTTAAACAAATAAGAGGGAAGATTCTTTCCTTTAATCTTTTTGCTTGCCCTTGTAATTATCCTTCCTCTATCTCCTTCTTCATCACTTCCCTTCCTTATTTAATGTTTCTCCTTCACTCAACCCTATCGATTTATCCATTACACCACTTGCGTATGGTTACTAATTTTTAATGTCATTAAAAATTTAATAGATGCATGTGGATGTTTTTGTCCACTTTTTTGTAATGCATACAAATTCAAACTCAATTTAACATACATTTTTAATAAATGTGTCCTATTTGTATATCAAGTTGTTTTTCAAGAAAGTTTTCAACGTTCATCATAGAAAAATCAACCATTTATTTACACACACACACACACACACACACACACACACACACACACACACACACACACACAAATACACATATACACATATATATATATACACACAAATGAATTACATTCACAAACACATTAGAGAGAAAGAGTATAATGAATTACATGCCACATTAGGGTATGGTATGCCTTGATGGTAGAGCTGAGTGCTTTGCCACCCCCACCTAGTTTTTAATCCCTAGGTCCTAGGAGCTGATTACCCTTACACTTACATAGCTAGATGGGGGTTATAATGTTGACTCTCAATTTTGAAATGACGTCTCGAACACTTCATCAAAGATGTTACCGATCCCCCCAGATATTAAAAAATACACAAAAATTAATTACATATGAAAAATAAGGGACACCGAAATATGATTATGCTAGATTACTACAATTTAAAGAATATAATGAACATGTATGGCCTTTGTATAATTTGTGTAAAAAGGAGCTATATAGATAATTGGAAAATTTGAAAACAATTAAATTTCACAAAAGATGAGATGTATAGTTTTGTATGAAACTATTTGATTTTGTGTGAATTTGGGATACATGTTAATGACAAATAATAAATATATATTTGGAAATTAAAAAAAATTCCCAAAAAAAGATTCTATGACCATACTCATCAAATCCATACAAGGCACATAGATGGATATCCCAAACCATATCAATGATGGAAATAACATCCTTTGATAAACATAAAATTTAGTCGCAAATGTGATCACCTTGTTTTGGTTTTCATAAACCTTGTTCACTCTTCATAGTCTTGCTATAGATGATGGGAAACAAATATTTTTCTTCGAACCTTAATTAGATTTGAACATTTTGCAAGACTAATAAAAATAGATGTGTATATTTTATCCCTCCACTATTTTCAATCTCCAAATATCTTAAACCACACTCAACACTTAAATTCAACACAAATTCTAATAATATAACTAGAAATCACATGTGTCCAATGCGATGTGAGCGTTGAATGGTATATGCTATTAGATTTAGAAACACAGTTATTAATTTTTAGTTGATGTTGATAAGGGGTGTGATTGACAATATTGATTTTCTATTAAAGCCAAAACAAATGTTGCAAAATACATTAGAAGGGATGTTAGATAATAGTTAGTTGTGTAATAATTGAATACAAATGCAAGTGAAACATGTAAGTTTGTTAATAGTCACTCTCAATAATGTTGTGAATGTGAAGTGTTGTTGTCAAAGTAGATTGAAAGAATGACTAAGTGCTTTAACATATTATTTCTCCATGAAACTAAAATGAGACAAAATATGCAATTATCTATAAACAAATCTGAAATGGTTATGGTACATTCCAAATTTCTTTATTATATCAACAAGTTTGAGAAAATAATTGTTAGAGCTATTTTGTGTATATCTTACAATCATAGCATTCCATGAGACCACATTTCTTTGAGGCATTTTGCAAACAAAAAATGGTATATGTTATTTGTGTTATAGGGATAGTTTTTACTTTTGTAGTTGTGTTTGTTTAAACTATGGGTGATTGATTTTGTATGTGTATAAATATAGATGAGTCACTTCATTTAAAAAGTGCAAACATGAGGTCTAACCCTTAAAAATATTCAAAATGAAAAAAGTGATATAATGTACAAAGCTTTGGATGGAAACAACTATAAATTGCATTGTTCTTTCTCGGTATTTGTGTGCGAGATGAAGAAATTACAAATGTGTTGTTGTTGGTTAACATAAAGAAACATACAACAATAAAAGGAAAAATTGAACATGTATGTTGAGATTTATTTGAACTTAACATGAGAAGAATTATATCATGAATGGTAGCCTTTTGAGGGTAATTTTATTTCCGGTAAACATGAGTACATTTGATACCCCTTGAATGGAAATGGCGTCTAGGATAGAAGAAGTGTTGAGTAAAGTAGTAGCGGAGGTGCTATCAAAGTAGAGTGTAGTATTTACAAAGGGTTGAGTGATAGTAGTCTTGCTTCCTCCTTTCTTCTTTCTCCAAGTGTTGCTACGTGTGCCATTTTTGAGTACCTTTTGAATGAAAAAGGAGGTGAAATGCGCAGATTTGCAAGTGAGACAACTTTGGAGAAAGTGTGAATGTCAGACCCTGCCTTTCATTGGTTCCAATGTCAATAGTTGCTTTATGCATAGTAAGTCCCTGGGACTTGTGGATAGTTAATGCCTAGGCCATTTTAAGTGGCAATTGTCTTGATTCCCTCTCAAAATAAGGGGTATCAGAATATGTAATGGGTTGGAGGGATCCCAACATGGGCCGTTGTATCTATCAAATTTGACAACAAAAATAAAGGTAATGTTGGTGGTGGCATTAATGCATCATAGAAAATGTCGGTGATGGTTCTGTGTAGCACCATTTACGAGAACTGCGTCATCAACCCATAAATTTGTAATAAGCATGATATTTTGTTGTTTGCACAACAGAAATTTGTGCTCCAACTGATCATCATCAAGATTTCTTGGTCAGCTGCCTATTACTTTTAGCAATGGATTGGGCAATGAAAATACAACATTTAAATAAAAAAGTTGTATTTCCTTATACATTGACATACTATTTGTTTCTTTACGGTGGGAGAAAGAGAATAAAAATATTTTACAAAAAAGTGAAAGAAGAAGTTAATAAAACTACATATATCTATACTTATTCAATTAGTTACATAAAAACAACCCTATTTTTGACAAGATTATAAATTGATCAATGAATAGTGAGCACCAATTTTCAAAGGTACAAATTAATATAGAGGCAATTTTACATTAGTTTAATGATCTATATATGCGGTGAAATTCAAAACACTTCTAGAACATAAACAAGGGCACATTTAATACATGAAGATGAACTCCATGAAGATGAATTATGTACTTTTCCTGCTAAGCTTTTAAATCTTTTGGGGATTTCACAATATTAGATTAGCTGGTTTGATCTTTGTTTTCTCCTTCTTGAAGCATGTGTAATATTTTACATTATACATTCCATGCAGTGAACCAAATTTTCATGAAGGGGATAAAGGGGTCACCAGGCAGTGGAGACATTATGTCTCCCCTAACCCATCCTATTGCTAGAGTTTCATTAGATCCAAAGCCTTCACATCTTTTTGCATGCAAAGGTTATGCTAAAAGCAACTGACAGCCTTATAGGCAAAAAAATCCAGTTAATCAAAAACCAGATAATGGATATTTGAAGGCCTTTGAAGGAAGACCAATTATTTTTTGGAAACCATGGTTTTGAAAGAAAGTGGTACTCTTCATGAAATATTGGCATCTTGCCTGCAAACCAACAGAGGAGATGCCTTCTATAGCCCCAGTATGGATCAAACTTTTCAGACATACCATCTCCAAGGGCATAGGTTTTTCATTGCTAGTATCTTTCTCTCATACCAATGGGCTTGTTTACTTCTTGTTAGCCAGTATCATTCTTTAGATTTAATTTCCATATTTCCAAATTTCATGGTGTATTAAGATCATATGTATTAATTTATGAATTTGAGTTTTTTTTTTCGTGCCCTGGTGAAAGTTGTTACGAGATGCACATGAGAAGTTATTTGTAGGTCAATCAAATTCTATTTTAAGATTTTTTCTCTATCTCCCTCTTCGTATCTAGCTTGTTTGGCATTTGTGGGTATATAAAGAGAGTTTGGGCGAGACAACATCTCAAACAAGGCATTCTTGTGATGAGTTCTGACAAGTCCACAACTTATCTCCCCTGTTTAGATACATGAAAGTGTTGAATGCTTAGAAGTGCTATTAAAACAAACTTTCAAAGTGCAACTTGATTGAATGCCTTTTAAATAGAGAATGTATGCGTGTTATGCCCACATGTGGAAAGAAATGACCTAAGTGAAAGCCCTGAATGCACAAGATCAATGGCCAATGTGAGCCAAGTTGTTTATTTAACATGGTCATTGTCAATTGTGGTCTGTCAATCCAAGAACTAACCCAAACTACAAGAAATTGGCCAAGTAGGTCGGCAGAACGCTTAACGCTTTATCAAGAACGGATCGGGACATGCTTTTCTCGGCTTGCGCATGTTTCTTTTTAGTCTTGCGCATGAACCGTGGGATGAATATCTTTAAAAAAAGGGATTTCATAAGAAGTTGCATATACACAGAAAATATACTCCTAGGAAAAAGCATCACAACCTATGAAAGAATCTACGTTAATCTAAATCTTAATCATATTTTTTCAGAGAGAATCAATTTTAAGGTGCATGAGATCAAATGAATTCAGCCAATTGACTATGAATTTAAATGCATACATGCGAATTCGATTTTATGGGATTGAATGGAACTTGGAGAGCTTGAATAATGAAATTATAGTGTTAGTGATCGTATTTAAAGGTTAATGCATGCAAAAGTTATAAAATAAAATTTAAAAATAGTAAAGTTAAAGCAACATGCAAAATCAGAAAAAATAAAATTGTTAGAAAAGCGAAAAGTAAAATTGTTAAAAATAGTAAAACCGTCATTCATACCGTCAAATTCCCATGAATGTCCGCAAAGCTCTTTCCCATAAAAATAATGCCTTCGCGTAATTAACCTTGAAAATTAATTATATAAAGAAGGAAGCCACCCACTTTTTATACAATTAACTTATAAAAGAACATTTACACTATTCAATTATAAATTAAATAGAAAGAATCGAACCCCATATATTTTGTTAGTGTATGTTGAATAAAACCATAAAAATTAAATAATAAATTATAAGATAGTCCCTCTTCCGTGCCAATAATTTTAAGAAATAAAAACCGATGCGACGTTCATTCACGTCAATGAAAGCAAAGTCAAATTCTACAAGGGAAACAACCAAAAAAATTCGCACGTATTTGCGGGACTGTTTTTTCTGCTTTTGGAGGTTTTGCGAAGAAGAAGAATCAGCAGTATATTTGCCACAAGACCGAAAATCATTAGTAACAAAAAAATTACAATCTCAAAATATTACATTTGTCACCTGCGTTTCAAATGTGTTGTTACCCGAGGAAGAATAGAGAAAACAGAAATATACTTCGACCAGAACTCTGCAACTCAAACAATGGAATGCAGAGGAACGCTTCTATATAATTTTCAATTCACAATGAAAATAATTACACTAAGGTTGATCTTTCCAAAATGGGTACCACGTCAGTTTTAATGGCAGCACTGTTTCTGGTTTCTGTAATTGAGATTTCGTTTGCTTCCCAAAGAGACAATCCCATTGATAGCTGCTGGAGAACAGACCCCAATTGGGAGCGACACAGAATGAAGCTCGCAGATTGCGCTGTGGGCTTCGGAAGCTCTGCAATGGGAGGCAAAGGAGGCCCAATTTATGTCGTCACGAGCGCAGGCGACGACGCTGTAAATCCTAAGCCGGGGACCCTCCGCCATGCAGCGACGCGCAAAGGTGCTCTCTGGATAATTTTTGGCCGGAATCTGCACATAAAGCTGAAAATGCCCCTGTTCATCGATGGCAGTAAGACCATCGACGGAAGGGGAGCTAATGTTCATATCGGCTATGGCGGACCCTGTTTCTTTATTCAGGAAGTGAGCAACGTCATAATCCATGGTCTGCACTTTCACGACTGTTCGACCAGCGTTATGGGCGATGTTCTGATAAGGGAGTCTTATGGGGTCGAGCCAGTTCATCCTCAGGATGGCGACGCTATTACTGTGCGCACTGCGACTGATATTTGGATTGATCATAATACTCTGTCGAATTGTTCCGACGGACTGATTGACGTCACGCTTGCTTCCACCAGAGTTACTGTTTCTAACAACAGATTTTTGATCACAGCAAGGTAAGTATTCTGTTACAATGTCGACTGGTTGCCTTGCTTCTGTTTCGGGAAAAAGTATAATTTTGGTTGAAAAATTGAACAGGTGATGCTGTTAGGGCACAGTGATTCGTATCCTCGTGATAAAATCATGAAGGTCACTGTGGCATTCAACCAATTTGGGCCTAATTGCAGCCAGCGAATGCCAAGGTGAGAAAAAATAAAAAACCTATGTATCAATATTTGGAGAGTCTTTCATATGGAGTATGGCTTCCTTCTAGTACTTCTATTGTCTAATATTTATATTTTGACTTGTTATTTAGAGATGCCAATATTTGTAATATTAAATATCAACATGTTCTTCAGTGGAAAAATTACATATACTAACTAATTGAAATATTTGAAAAGCGATGAATAATGTAGTTGTTGGTCAATAATTTAACCTAAACTAATATATGTAAAGATAGTTTTTTTAATTAGAATCCTTGTATACTTTAATAATTTGATAATATGTGATACTTCTAATAAAATGAAATTTGATGTAAATTCACTATGGGAGTCAACCAATTTGAACCTAACTCTATCAACCAATGCCATTGTTAAAAGGAGTAAAAATCTTTCTGTCATGTAGCTTTTGAAGCATGGTGTCTATCCATCTTTTGAGTTCAAAAAAATGATAATTTAGTCAATCTTATATATCGGCTTCAGCTTCAAACTTGCAACTTCTGCACCCCAAATTCTCTCGCCTACTATGGGCTCACATTTGACCCAATACATCACCTAGTAATTTGTGAAATAAATAAACATAATATGTTGTAGGTAACAACATATTATGTTATTACTTATATAAATAACAACATAATGTATTACCTTTTTTGTCAAAATTATAGATAACATAATAGAAAATACTTTTTACCGAGTCAATGTAACTTGTGGGAACATGCATGAATGATAGGTTTTTTTATGAAGAGCCTTTTATATGTAATGTTAGTCTTCTACAAGATGATTTATAGCCTCTTGAGTGATGTTCTTAGTGCTATACTTTAATTTCACAATATTACTTATATTTTCATTTGATGTTTGGATATAGTCAATATTTATTATTTTTTTACCAAATCAAAATGACCACATTTTTATTATAAATATTTGAATATTTTGATATGTAATTAAGTAATGTATTATATTTCTAATAAATTTATGAAGTTCATTGTTGCAGTCAACGAGTTTGAAGTGTTCAACAAATACAAAATGTAAAAAATCTATATTAATACTGAATCTCAAACTTGGTGGGGTTTCCTTCCTGTTCTTACTGTTGTTGTTATCTCTTTAAATTTGATACTGTTTGTTTGTTAGTTAGTTATTTTGGGAAGCTATTTTGAATTGTGCACACAGTTCATATATCTTGGTATGACCTATATTTCATTTTTGTGAGCCCCATGTTTACCTGCAGCGTAAATCCTAACCTACCACCTTTTTGATCTGTATAATTGATAGTTATTTGATTAATTATATAATGCAAATCTTCTCAATTTCAATTTTTCCTATCTAATCTAATGGAAAGAATTGAATTGTGCATTACAGAGCCAGATTTGGTCACATTCATGTGGCCAATAACAACTATGAGCCATGGCAAATATATGCAATCGGAGGAGTTCACACCCAACTATTATAAGTGATGGAAACAGGTTTATTGCACCAAACGAATCCTACAAGAAAATGGTAACAACTCGGGTAGGGTGTAAAACTTCTTCGGCCTGTGCTCGATGGCTGTGGAAATCGGTACGAGATGTGTTTTTAATGGAGCATATTTTTTTCAGATGGGCACAAGTTCATCAGTTAAAGCAGGAAATGATTATAAAGCCAGGAGATTTTCAAAGTCGAGAGTGGAAATTTAGTGCCACAGTTGACAAGGAATGCGGGGGTTCTCACTTGCAGACCATCCAAACCCTGTTCACGACATGGTAAATGAAAATAATATCTGTAATATAGTTGTGCGTGAGAAGAGTGGTTAGAAGCGGAGAACTACATAATAAACGTTCAGGCCACTGATATTGTCATCAAGTAATAATGGCTTGGCTTCATGTATATATAAACCTTGTTTTAGGGAAACCTCTATCTGTAAAAACCGCCAAATGTTCCTGGCTTAATTAGTATATAAAAGTATTTTTCTTCCATTTAGGCATCTTTGGAAAATCTTACATGACGAAATGTTACGTGGTTATCAATGTAATTTGAGTCATGTAATAAAAAAACTACAACTAAAATATGAAAAAACAATATGAGTGAAAGGGAATATGCTGCTTTAAATTGAAATTTAAATTCAAAGTTAAGAAAAAAAAAAAAAAGGGTTAAATAAAGAATATCTGATGAAATATCCATATAAATAAATGATAGATCTATTATTACTTGTTTTAGTTTATTTGGAGAAGGAAAGAAATAAAGTCATTTTGTTGAGACATCCTATAGTAGCATTTGTAATACTATGAATTGTTCATATTTATAACTAATTTATAACAAAATTAAACACACACATGTATGTATGTATGTATGCATATGTATGCATATGTATGTTAGGTTTTTATTTAAGGTCATTGTTTTTGTTTTTTCTACATTGACATATTTATGTTATTGAATTTAAAAAAAAAACATTTCTCTTCGTTTTTGTTATTCATATTTAAAGTGGGAAATTATATCAATTATTCATCATTTGTCACATTAATCATTCATTTTTTCAATTTAAAACTTATTGAGTAAATTTACCATCTCAAAATAAAAATTTAATGAGAGATAGGGACTAGTAATCACAAGTGTACAATGCAATGTGAATGCTAAATGCTATATATTATTTGATTTAGAGGATAATTATTACTTTTGTAGTTCATGTTGATAAGGAATGTAATTGCCACTTCCGATTTTCTATTAAAGCAAAAAAATTGTTGCAAAGTACATTGGAAGGGATGTTAAATAATAGTTAGTTGTGTAATAATCAAATACAAATACAAGTGAGACATGTAAGTTTGCTAACACTCACTCTTGAGAATGTAGTGAATGTGAAGTGTTGACATCAAAGTAGATTGAAAGAACCACTCAATGTTTTAACATATTAGCTCTCCAAGAAACATAAATGAGACAAAATATGCAAGCAAATATAAACAAAGCTTAAATGGTTAGGGTACATTGTAGAGTGCTTTATTACCAACTCAAAGAAAAAAATCCACTTTCCATTACTTTGATGGATGTTCATACCTTTTGCTAAGGCTCCCATATTGGTATAGAAAGGGAGTATGCTGAAAAAGGTTGTGAAGGATGGGATTGCACTTGCCAAATGCATTCGCCTAAAATTTTGAAGGCATTTTCAAAAAACCCATTTTATGCATATCCTGCAATCATTTAAGTCCATGAGATCACATCTCATTGAGGCATTTTATCATACAGTTCACATGCCTTGTGTATGCTTCCACATTTTTCATACATGTCTACCACGACACTTGCAACTACATCTAACAAAAATCAGCTTTCCATTATACTTTGATGGATGTCCATGTCCTGCTTTAAAGCTCCCATTTCGGCACAAGTTGGGATGATGATGGAAAAGGTTGTGGAGTTTGGAAAAAGTCCGTATCTATTATTCTTTGGTGAATGTCCATCCCTATTTGACATAGGCTGACAATATGCTCGCAAAGGGGAACTAATATTCAAGTTGGCTACCTGCTGGTTGCATTTGGTGAAACAAAGTCAATGCTTCATGAGGATGTTCATGTCTTCTATAAGCTATAATTATAATACTCCATGAGAAGGGGTTACAAATAATGAACCAAAAATATATATTTAGAAAATCCACTTCTACAATCTACCAAATGTAACATTGTATCTTCCATAACAAAATAGTACCAGATTTTAGAATATCTCTATAAATACAAGGGTATGAGCATAAACTGACAATGATCTGAAAGTAAGTTTTGAATAAGCACCCACCTTCCATTAGAAACGTCTTCTTTGGGCACAAAGAGCTTTGCATATCAGAAGCACAAAGATGAAGTTCCTTTTGTATCGGGGTAAGTGCACAAAGATAGGGGGCCAAAAGGGGGTTAAAAAGGGACACCTTTTTCCTAAAATTAGTGAAACCTAAACCTCATCAAATAATTCGGCATGCCTACGCTCAAAATTTGAAAAGTGATAAGAATAAGTACCATAGAGCTCAGAATCTAGTTTCTAAACTACTATTTGTTTTTGAAAATGGTTGAGATTAAGATTTTCAAATGTTGTGCGCACACAAAGTATGCCTATTTTTGTGTAAAAAAGATAAGAACCTATTGTGTGTACACGTGCCGCCGCCGCCCCCCCATTTTTGAGTTGTATAATTTTTTCAAATCCCTTTAGTAGAAAGTTAGCTAAGACCATGTACGAGGTCCCACTAAATTTTCATAATTTTTGGATGAATATATAATTTTTAAATTAATTTTCAAAGTGCACATACCCCAAAAATGAAATAGTTGTGTGTGCACCCCCATAACTTTGAGAAAAAAGTCATTTTTTATTTTTATTTTTGAGTAAGTGTAGAATGGAGTTTAGAAAAAACCACTTTTTTTTTAATTTGGATGAAAAAATCATAAATTGTGCACCCAAAGGTATGCATAGGTTTTTGCAAGAAAACAAGGCACTAGTAAAAGAAATTATGGATGGAAGCCTTAAATAATCAAATTTTAGAAAGAATTATATCGTTATCAAGGTAAAAATGAGCTTGACATCATAGTATAATTTATTTTTGAATATTATGTTTTGATGCATGATATATTGGGGTGCACACATGAAATTTTGATGTTTTTCTCTCAAACATGATTTTAATCACACAATACATAGTCCAAACCTCTAGATTGGAAATCCAAGCCTTTGGATTGGGTATTATAAACTTCAACAAGATGAAATGAGAGTGCCTTATAATGTGAGCGTGTTATAACGTGCTTGATTTCCTGTTTCTAATGTGGAATATGTCCATTTAGAAGGAATAACATGGAAAACACATAGAAAACCATATCGTGAGCACGTAATAACAATAACACGTTATAATGATGACACGCGTATAATGCGAGCACATAATAACAATAGCACGTTATAACGCAAGTGTGTAATAACGCTAGCACATTAGAAAATGAGTGTGTTTCCTCTTGGTAAACTCAATCAGTAACGTGATCACATTATAACACGAACTATATTTTCCCTTTTCATGTTATAGCGTGACCAAGCCATAACACAAGCGCGTTATGGCAAAAATGGCCAAAAAATGGATTTGTGTCCTTTTTTGCCCCCATCTTTTTACATACACCCATCACTTGTATCATATTGTGAATGTTGTTTTAATCTATTGAAGAAATCAACTAATTGTTTGAACAATTTTGTAACTATATAGACTAGATTTATCATTAAGCCTTGATGTTCTTGCATATTTAAGGTCAATGTAATCAATGATATCCATAACATAGGTAGAGTTGTGGGTTTTGGCCGAGGAAATGCACTTGGCAATGCCAAATTATGACAAATGTGCTTCAAAATTTTCATCCAAAAGAATGCGTGTTTCACCATTTTATTTACGTTTTGAATGACGAAACATATAAGGGTAAGGGTGAGGAGGAATACTGTTATTCTTGCTGGTTAGTTGAGGGTTGTTGTGTAAGTTTTGACTTCTTGACCCAATTCCGATTGTGAGAGCTTCCTTTTGGCTAGGAGGAACTACCTGTTACAGAAAACAAGACCACAAAAGAGAAGTTAAACGATATATGATAGTGGACTGCCTAGCATATGCTAGTTCCGGAAGTGTGATACTTCCTAGATGGCTGTCAATCCACTATTTAAAACAAACGAATGCGAAATAAATAAAATCCTACTATAATTGATATGAATTAGGTATCTCATTCAATCACAATAAGAAAATCTAATATAACGGGCTAGGCTATAGTCAGATTTGAAGGGTTGGTAGGTGTCAGGGTACTGGAACTGGTCAGGGTTAGGTTTTGGGTTGTTTAGGTTATTTGGTAAAAGGTTGTTTGGTTCTATTATTGGCACAGGGTATGAAACACAGACTGATGTCGGTTGGGTATAACCGATGAAGGTTAAGGGAGACCGATGACAGTTATGGGTAACCAACATCGGTGACAGTGACAGGTGACATGAATTGATGAAAACCTTATTGTAGAGTCTAGGTGAGGTTAGATGGGGCTAAAGAAGGAGATGGCGAGGTCTGTGGGAATACTGAGAACACTCAGAGAGGTGGAAGGGATAGGATAGGTGATCTGATAAATAGGTGGGTGAGATTTTTGAGTTTGTCAGAAAGAAGGCTATGGAGTGATGGGAATGTTAATAAAAGAGTGATAATAGAAATGGTAACAATTCTATGAGAAAAATAAGAATGGAAATGATTAATGATAAAAACACTTACCAATGTTGCAGGTCCAATGGTTGAGTGGTGGTGATGATTGGTTGATGGAATGGAGCTTGGTGTAATAGTGACACTTCCTGAGAATGTTACCATGAGTGCCAATGCTTATGGATTTGTCTTGGTGTTGGCTATGGATGTCTAGGTGCATGAAAAGACTTGGTTCTACTTACATACAACCCTCTTCTCATCTTCTTGCTCTCAGAATGTGCCAAACCCAAAAACAAGGTTTCTTAGGTGAATAAATGGTAACCGACGATGGTTCCGTCTTGACCGGCGTTGGTTTAGGGGTGATCGGTGTCGGTTAAGGTGAGATTTCTAGGTTTACTAAAAGGGGTAGATCTTTCTAATTTCTTGGGCCGAGTTGGTTTGTTTTCACGAATTAAAATGAAAGCTTCACTTATAATGGGTGGGAATGTGGTTAGAGAGATTGTAGGGATTGATTTTAGGGTTAGAAAAATCTTAGCTCATTAAGGAAGTAAGACTTAGTTATTGTTAGTTATGGAAACATGCCAAGAATAGGTCCAGGTGAGGTGGCTGGATGAGGTGTCTAGGTGAGGTGGAAATTAGATCAATTAACGTATTAAAATAATGGATATTATGAGGATGGGTATTTAATTTAATTAAAATAATTAAATTAATTATTAATGTGGGGTGAAAGGGGGCCATGGTTAGGTGCCCATGTTTAATTTGGTTATCCGATCAGGGGCTAAGGGGAATGTAACCAAATTTAGGTGTCTACATTTTCCCCTTTTTGTCACGTAGCTTGTATTGGTAAGCGATGTTGACAAAAATAAGAAGTGGGTGCCCATGTGTGGGTGAAGGCGATCCCCCGAAACTAGGAGGCTGGTGAGGTGGAAGACGGAAGTGGTGAGTGGTTTGATAAAAGGTGGATGTAGGGAAAAGGAGCATAGATGTGGGTGAATGTGGGAAAGGGTAGAGGTCAAAAATAGGCAAATAAGTAAATGGGATAGGGTCAAAGGTAGTGGCAAGTCAAACATACACACATGGTATAAAGCGTGAAATGGTTTTGGGTTGAAGAGCTTGCAAACGATACATTGTCCAAGGTCGATAGGTTTATCCATACAAGGTTGAAGTGATTTTGGTATCCAAGGCATAGGATATGGTGCAGAAACACCACGTAGGTCAGGTGTAGGAAATTTTAGGTATATTCCAGTACACCAAAGGTTGGGTTAGGATAAACAACATGGCAATAGGAAAGGTAAGGTCATTAGGTCAAACAACATGGGTAACAATGTCGTAAGGTATAGCAAGCACATGAGTTCACAGGTCACTAACAATGTTCTGGGTCTAGGTAGCTAGGTCATAGCATGGGTAGGGCTGAGGTATAGGTAAAATAACAAGTCCCTAAATGCAATTAAGGATAGGGATAGGTAATGTAGGATTGGAGGTAGGTTGTGATAAGGGTGGGTAAGGTCAAATGGTAGCGGGAAGGGTAAATGTTGGTCGGAAATGAGAAAGGGTATTGAAAAGAGTATGAAAGGTAACCGATGCCAGTCATACTTAACTGGTGACGGTCTAGGTAAACCGATCACGGTTTGTTAGGGCACAAGACTGATGTTGGTTTAGGTACAACCGACCACGGTTTGCTAGGGCACATGACCGATGTCGGTCTAGGTATAACCGATGCCGATTAGGTCGATGTGGGTATATAAAAAGGAAAAATCCGTATAATATAGATTCATTTATACGTGTTGGAATTTTGGAAAATGAAAAAGCATTGAATGAGTTGTGCTTTATCGGGAGAGAAGTATGCATGGCCGTACCAAGGTGAGGTGGAGAGATCCGGGTGGGGAGAGGAGTCAGGTGGATGGGCCCACGAGATCAGGTAGAGTGAGTGGATTGGTGGAGAGGTTGGAGGTAGAGGTGCTACATGGCGGAGGCAAGAGAGGGGTTGGGTGGACCACCAACACAATGGCCGGACGTGCCACCGTGGAGGCAATGCCAAGACAAGGTAAGAGCTAAGATTTTCTATGTATTGTTGTTAAATGTAGAAGGGAATATGGGTCAGGGGGGTGTGGGTAGGGTAGAGAATTTTAAATTTGGTGGTTAAAATGGGTGAGAGAAGGGGTGGGAAAATGAATAAGTAGGTTGAATAGGGTTGGGGAGGCATTTGGAGGAAGTTGAGGTAGGTGTTTAGGAGAAATGGGAGAGAAATAGGGGAAGAAAGGGTTTGGGTTTGGGCACGAAGAATGATGGTCGACGCCGGTTGAGGTAAGGGCCGATGTCGATCAGTATATACCGACATCGGTCGAGATTAAGGAACCAATTCGGTTTATCATGGACTAGTGTCGATTAGGAGTGACCAACATCGGCTAGAGAATTGAGGTGTAGGTTTGTTAGGGTTTTGGGGTTTAGGTTCGGGGTGTTTAGGGTTTAGGGTTGCATGGGGTTATGTTTGGTTTATGGGGTTAGGTGTGGAAGGGTTAGGTGGGGGAGTTGAGGGTGTGGGTTGATGGGTTTAGGTTGGTAGGGGTTAGTTGGGGGCGGTTGAGGGTGTTGGTTGATGGGTAAGTTGAATAATGTTTTTCTGTGGTGGATGTAGAACATAGAACAACTATGGATGAGGACTATTTACCTCCTTTATTACTATCGCAGTATGACCGAGTGTCACTACCAATGAGTGGAGGCATGTGATCTCCTTGGAGGCCTCACGAGGAGTTGATCTTGTGATTTTGGTGAGGGTATGGCGAGAGATGAGGATCATCGACTTGATAGGCATGAGATGTTACACGCATATAGTATGGGATCCTAGCCTTATGGTCGCACTCATCGATAGATGGGATGCAACGACCAACACATTCTATTTACCGACGAGTGAGTTGATGGTTCCATGCCATCTTGCACCTTTCTTCTCCTAGAGGATGTGTGAGGCCACTCGGATCTCTTAATGCGCCTACCGATAGTGGGACAACATGTGTATTTTATCTCCTTGGAGGCCTCCGAGGAGTTGATGCTGATAGTTTTTGGTGAGGGTATGGCAGAGATGAGGTTCCATAGTGAGGGGCATCGCGCCATGAGCTATGGTGAGATGTATATAGCCCATCCAGAGGAGATGAGGCTAGTAGTTCGATTATGGAGGAAGAGGTATGTTAATTTGCACTATCGGATGTAGAGGGTGGGAAATTCATAGTCTAGAGACCACCTCAGTCAAAGTTATAGGTTTACATGGACACTGATTGAGGTCACACCCGCAGGGCACTGGCAAGCCAGCATTAATGGGTTCCTCTACGACATGATGGAGGAGAGGACCCGATTTGCTTGGGCACCAACATACTTGGGGTGTAGTTACAGCACACGAGGATTTATGGGCATACATTGGGAGATTATGATGGTTCAACCCATGCTGCACCTTTCTTCTCCACTGCTAGGCATTTGAGCACATTGTATGTGTGAGGCCACTAGGTATGCCGGCTAATGCATTCGAGCCTAGTTTTGTTCAAGTGGATTATAGGTGCTAGGTGCATGATTATTGGAGCATGTAGAGCTTGTTAGGGATACACACGATGTAGCCTATATACTCATGGTGTTTTCTGAGAGGGTTGTATGATGTGGACATTATTTGGAGGCCCTATGTGGGTTTTCCATCATATGGGAAGATGGCCGTGAGAGTTAGATCGAGGTGATATCGTCATTTTGGTTTGATGGATAGAGGGGCATCGCATGCTGTGTGATGACGCATGTATCGATGAGCATGAGATGATATTAGAGTAAACAGTAGAGATGTTGATGATTTATATGTTATAGAGATGATGATGTTTATGGCACGTAGGCGAGGGTGGTGGTGAGATGATAGTTGGGGCTATTATAGGATGTACCACCTACCTTCCCATAGTATATCACGAGGGATGATGTGGAGAGGATGATGTCCCCTCCATGACCTACTGTGCCAACAGGGTAGGAGGAGGCACTAGTGGATCAACACATTGATGATGTTGAAGTTTGCATTGACATTAATATATGGTATGGATACAGATATGGTAGGAAACTAAGCTATGAGAAGTGTTACCTAGACTAGGACAGATGAGTAATTGTTGCGTGGCCACCCCTCATAGTCAAGAAAAGGGACATGTTTCATGGATAGGCTTGCCACCTTACTGGAGTTCCGGGGAAAGTTATAGGTTTACATGGACAAATCACCTGCACCCCCAAATGGCGGGGTCACCACGGTGTGAGGTGGATCACTTACAAGACTTGGGCTCGAGGTGTGGTGGCCCTTCCTAAACTAAGCCCAAGTCACAACATTATATGGGGTAGGGAAAGAGTACCCACATAGGGGTGGTGGGAGATGGGGAAGAGTAGGTGACCACCCTCAAGCACAAGTCGAGGATGGGTTACACGAGTGGTTGGCCACTACACAGGCACATATTGTGGCCTTACAAGCCCAGATTATTACTTGCTAGTACGAGAAAGGCACAAAGAAGCATTGGCATAGTCAGAAAACATGACATGCTCTGGGATAGGGTCTCAAGGTATAGGTTTAGGTATAGGTATAGGGTTAGAGAACCTTATTGATGCGAAGTTTGGAACTTTGAAGTACACTTACATTTATAGAAGTTGTGAGAAAGAAGAGACCCATGACACCTCCTTGAAGGACATGATGTTCTGTGGCGAGATTCACGAGAAGGATGCCTTGGGTGAGGTGAGGTATTATCAGGATCATTTGGTATTAATTTAATTAGGATAGATGTCCCTTCATATGTAGAGGAATCATGTGAGCACAAACGATGAGACCTAGAGTGAGAGGACCCAATCCTTGCCTTGTACTCATAGTGTGGAGAGCATCAAACTCGGGGCGAAGCCATTTATGTGAGCCCAAAGGTAGCAATATCCTGGGTGAGGTGACCAAAGGTGTCTTGAAGGCCAAATCTAGGTGAGGGCCATCGACAGTGAAGAATTGCTAGATCGAGGCCCATAACAACAGGTGGTGAGGTAGGTGCGGGGCACCACATGTAGAGAGCGGTAAGAGGGAGTAGGGAGAGTCCGAATCATATATATGAGGGGTAGAGGAGGGATATACGTCATTTTGGATAGTATAGGTATTATTCGTGATATAGAGCCCATTGAACCTGGGGCAAGAGGACCTATGTGTAACAACCGATGATTCTCCCTTTTTTATATATGATATCATGAAACCTCTGATATAATCGTGTGTCGAATGATGTTTTTGTATATGATATCATCTTGTATGTCAATGATGTTTTGATATATGATACCACTTCACATTTAATTCGTTTCTAGAAAAGCACGCATCATAATCATCTCCGACCCCGGGCAAATTTCATGAAGCCTTGAATGATGATCTTGAGACATTTGTATTGGAGACATTATATATTGGAGATATTAGAGTATGCTAACAGGTAGAGATGTTGATGATTTATATGTATATAGAGATGATGATGTTTATGGCACGATGTGTATATATATTTTTGATGATGATGTTGTCCATATGTGATGTGAACTCCCAAGGTTTTCTGCGGGGGTTTTGTTTACATGGCCATCATGCGGATAGCCAAGTCCACCTTAAAATTTCTCATGTGAGTTAGACATGCTAGAGTCAAGTCATAGGCATGGATGGAGTCGATAGGTTGGTAGTTGGTTTAGGCATGGATTAAGTCAAGTTAGTTTAGGCATGATGGATTTAGGTCAGTTTAGGCATGGATCGAGTCAGGTTAGTTTAGGCATGGTTGGAGTCAGGTTGATGTAGGCATGGTGGAGTTAGGTCGGTTAGGCATGGTTGAGTTTCTAAGTCATTAATGTGTGGAATTTGTGATGGTATGGATCGTGTTAAGATGATTTGTAGGAAAATGTATGATTATGGTAGAGAAATGGTAGATGTGATGAAATGAATGTGTAAATTATGATGGTAAAGATGTTTAGCAATTGTTGCTTGTGTGGTTTAATTTCAGTTATTGATATAGAAAGGAAACTAACTAGGGTAGAATGTGAATAGGAAAAGGAAAGGGAAAGGGGGAATTGGTTAGGGTAGACTTCGTCTCTATTGCCCGACTTGAGTGGCCAAGCTAACCTCCGAGGGCCCCATTCCCTGAGTGTTGAACTCCTACATAGTCCGGAGAAAAGGGACCTCGTGATTTGATAGTAATAAGGCCGATGTAGTTCTCCCATAAGCTAGGGAAGATTGTGATGAAGGAAAGGAATGGATTGATAGGTGTTTAGGCATGGGTGAATATAGGTCATAGGCATGATTGAGTGTAGGTCACATGCATGGTTGAATGTAGGTCATAGGCATGATTGAATGGTTGTTAAATATAGGTGTCGATGAGCTAGTCCTATATAGGATAATCAATAAGTAATGAGGAAGGTGAATGGTAAGAGGTGGTAAAAGATCCGCTTAATTGATAAGAACCCTAATGATTCAACCATACCTAAGAGGGGCTTATGAATGTAAGACCCTAAAGGCATTGCATAATGGACCATTCTAAGGGTGAAGAAAGTTACATGATCACAAAATGTCGTGTTTGCATGGCAAGTCCCTTGAGCAATGAGGGATTAGGCTAAAAGGCAAGGAGGTGAGAATAGGTGGTGTAGTGTAACTTAGTGTACGATAGTGTGTATTTTGGAACAAGTAACCCAAGATCAAGAAATAGGCAAGTCCATGACGAAAATTTCATCTTTTTCTTTCATTTGTTGGTTTTTAATAGATTGATCGATGCAGGAATTCTATATGGGATGAGTATATTATCTCCTTAAGGTCTTCATGAAGCTGATCGATGTGGGAAGCTTCGGATATTTATTACATTTTTGTAATGACCTTATATAGCTATCCTTCAAGGGAGCAGTCTATTTATAGTGGTGGAATTAGAGTGAAGAGATGTCCCTTTTGAGGGTGTCATCTTTTGCTGGAATTTTCACTCAAGGAGTTGTATCCCTTTTTGTTTTGGGATGTTTAAGTCATGGACAAGACTATAATGGAAGATTAGGTTCTTGTTTAGAAGACAAGACTGCACACACACAAAGATTAACTATGAAAAAGGTGGTTTAAGTGATGAACAACCATGGGATTCCATCTGGAGAAGACAAAAGTATCCATGAGAACCATGCTATGAGTAGAGCCGTGGTACTCACGAGAAATATGCTATGAGAACAACGCTCAAGGATGAGTGATCAACTCGGCGAAAGTGATATAGGACTTGAGATCAATAATAGAATGGTCGAAGATACAAGGCATTAAGGGGCTTAGGTTCGAGTTTACCTTGAGTGAAGGAAAATGATAATCACCGATCCATAGGCATGGGTAATGATATAAGTCCGAGACAATTAGGAGCAGATTTTCCCTATTTACTTTTCTCTTCATTAGTTATATGTTGATTTTATTTCAGGATGAGGTCGCCGACACTGGAAGGTTCATTCATGAATGCATTTTTCATATGCGTGTTTGATATGATTTTGGTAAATTTGGAGATGGTCAACAACATTGATATGAAGTTCATCTAATAACTCAAGTTACACTAAACAATCTTGGGGAAAGTCATCATCATTGAGCATGTCTTGTAGTGAGATGCGGAGAGATGGAATCTAGAATTTGAGAGGTAAGATAGCCTCTGTACCGTAGACCAAAGAAAAGGGTGTGGCAACTGTCGAAATGTGGATACTAGTAGGATAAGCCCACAAGGAGAAAGGGAAGTGCATATGCCAATCTTTCCCAGTATCGTTGACTACCTTCATAAGAATTTTGTTTAAGGTTTTATTGGTTGATTCGGCTTGACCATTAGTTTGTGGGTAATAAGGTGATGAGAAACTGAGTTGGATGCTAAAATCATCACATAGTTTGCATAGGGTTTTGTTTTTGAATTGCTTTCCGTTATCAGTGATAAGGTGGTGAGGAACACCAAAACAACAAATGATGTGATAGTTGATGAATTTGCATATCTTCTTGACTTTTTTAGAAATGAGGGGAATGACCTCTACCCATTTAGTGTAATATTTAGTAGCGGTTATAATCCATTGGTGGTGTTGGGAAGAATGGGGTTGATCTCACCGAAAAGATCCAAACCCCATTGAGAGAAAGGCCAAAGGTCTCGTGTGACCTATAAGGCATGACTAGGTGTGTGATGAAGATTAGCATGTTGTTGGCATTTTACGCAACATTTGACATAAGCAAAACAATCGTGATTTAGGGTCACAATAATAGCCTAGGCGAAGAATGTGTTTTGCGACAGCCAAACCACTAAAGTGACCTCCACAAATTCCATCATGGACTTTCTTAATGGTGTAGGGAATTTCAGAACTCATAAGGCATTGTAAGAGAATGTCATCGAAGCCATGCTTGTAAAGAATACCACCCATGATGACATAATGGGAGACAATTTTAAGAAAGGCTTGTTTTCCATTATGAGTGAGGTCGGTTGGTAAAATGGAAAGGGAAAGATATTCTGCATATTTTTTATACCAAAGGTCACATGGGTCAGGGGAAATGGTTCCAATGGAGTAGACCTCATGAGGTAAATAAGAGGGTGATTGTAGCCTTTGTATGGTGACAAAGATTTTATAGTCAATGGGAGAAGCAAGTATCTGAGAAGCCAAACAGGCCATGGTATCTACAAATTTATTAGTAGAATGTGGGGTGGTTTGAAGTGTATAATGGTCAAAGGTGGTCAAAAGTATGTCTACATGTTGCTTATACTTTTGAAGAATCTCATTACAAACTGGTATATACCATTGACTTGGTTTATGACCAACTGAGAATCACCAAAGATATTAATTGTCTTAACATCTAAGGCATAAGTGGCCTGGAGACCCAATACGAGTGCTTTTTATTTCACAATATTGTTTATACAATCAAAATTGAGTTTGAAAGACAAAGGCATAGGTTCACCTTCAAGAGGAATGAGGATAACACCAGCCCCACCCAATGCTGACACTTGGAGCCATCAAAGAAGAGTGTCATTTGGTAAGTGGGTTCATCCAGGGAAAGGGTAGCTATAAACTCATCTGGGAAATTAAAGTTAGATGGTTGATTCCTAGAAATAGGTGTGTCGGCCAGTTGGTCAGCAATAGCCTAGCCCTTAATGGAATTTTGATGAATGAATTCAAGGTCAAGGTTGGCAAGAAGCATAAGCCAATGTGCAACACGTTGATGTTGATAGGGTTTGGCATACATATAGTGTAATGGGTCAAGTATTGGTGATGACAAAGGTTTTATGATTGAGTAGGTAATGGTGGATTTTAGTGGTAATGAAAAATAAGGCTAGGCAGAGTTTATTAGTGTGGGTATATCAAGTTTTATAGTCAAGAAGGGTACGATTATGTAATAAACTACTTTCTCTGTGTTGCTTGTTGCGATGAGTGAGCATGACACCTAGTGAATGGTTAGTGGTAGAAATATATAGATAAAGGGATGGTCATCCTTGGGGAATGAATTACATTAGTGGTTGAAGAAGGTATTGTTTTAAGGCCTCAAAGGCTTTATGGAATTCATCATCCCATTTGAATGAAACATATTTCTTGAGAAGATGATGAAATGGTTGACAACGGTCAGAAAGTTGCAAGATAAAATGACAAATGGATTGCATCTTACCTATAGGCTTCGAAGTTGATGGAGATTAGTGGGTGGAGGCATTTCTAGAATAGCCTTGAATTTAGCAGGATCAAATTCTATGCCACGTAAAGAAACAATGAAACCCAAGAGTTTTCCGAGAAAGTACCGCAAAGACACACTTCTTTGGTTGAAGATGAACACAATACTTGATGAGGTGGTCAAAGATGACTTTAAGGATGGGCATGTGTTCGATTAGATGTTTGGATTTGGTGAGAAGATCATCTACATAATCTTCCATTATGCGATGCATGATGTCATGGAAGATTTAAGTCATGGCGCATTGGTATGTAAAGACTGGCATTTTAAGGCCAAAAGGCATGACTTGATAGAAGAAGGTCCCCAAGGGTGATGAAGCAGTCTTGTGTTGATATTCTAGAGCTAGTAATATTTGATTGTAACCCGAGAAACCATCCATGAGCGATACCATTTCATGGCCAACAGTGAGATCAACCAATTGGTCAATTCCTGGTATGGGGAAATCATCTTTGGGACAGGAGAGGTTGAGGTCATGGAAGTATATGCAAATGCAGAGTCCCCCTATCACCCTTGTGACAGGAATGATGTTAGAAATCCATTGGGGATAGTTAATGGGTAAGATAAAGGAAACTGAGAGAAGGCACTAAAGCTCTTCTTTGACCAGAAGAGCAATGCGAGGATACATTTTCTACAAATTTTGTTTGATGGGTTTGGCATCAAGAATGGTTATGATATTGTGGACCACAATTTTTGGGTCGATACCAGGAATATGGCATAGGACCTGGAAAAAGCATTACTATGGTCCCAAAGGAAAGAGGTGAAGGCTTCATGTTTAGTAACATCTAAGGATTGGCCGATCTTTAGAATGTGCGGGTCATCCTGAGTGTTAATGTTGATTTCGATGGTCGATTCATTTAACATGGTTTATGTCTCAGAGGGTAATGAATGATGAATATAAGAGTCTTCCGCACCAAGGTAGGTGAGGATGGAATCATTGTCTTGACATTGAATGAAGTTAATAAAAGGCGTATCTTCATCGATCATGTCAGGATATAGGAATGGGATGGAAGAGGGAGCCTTGCCATCACGTTGATAGGTCTACGGTCCTAGGGAAATGGTGTTTACGAAAAAAAAGTTAGGAGGAATAGATTTGGGATCTATGGACTCGTGGGTGAAGATGGTAATGTGGGTGAATGAGAGGGGGGAAGATTTCTCATCCTAGATAAGGTTGATACGAACCTTCTTGGAGGGTGGAGCATCAAAACCAATGCCACTATGATCATTGTGTTTATGAGAGGTATAGAAAATATCAACGTGATGACCTTGTTTGTAAAAGCTGAAGCCAAATCCTTTCCATGTGCACTAGTGGAGGAAAGTGTGAGCGAAGTAGCGGTTAGTGAGGGAGTGTAGGTCAGACAAAAATGGTTGGGCTTGGGATGGAGGTTTGGGTTTATAGGTGGAAATATAAAGTCCCCCATACGTTAGGTTGGTGTGATGGTGGGGAGGGCCATAAGGAAAAACATTAGTGATGTGGATGTCATAGCTGGGGTGTTGACGCATATTCCCATACTCTTGTGGGGTGAGGAAGGTGTCGATATTGTATAGGCGGTATTCCTTTAGAGTGAGGTGTTGAAAAACACATTCTAAGGGATTAGTAGTTAGGTATGTGGGTAGCGGGGATAGATGGCTCGCTAGATGATGGGGAAACAAGTGCATCAGTGGTAGAGGCTACAACTGTAGTGGGGATAGCAAGGTTAGATGTAATCAGAGGTAGTGGTAGTTTTGTGGATGGGCTCATGGGTGAAGGTGAAGTGGTGATATTGGCAGATGCCTTGACCGGTACAAGCACATCATTGGGCCGATATAGCATGTTACAGGTCTTGAAAGGTGATGGGTCGGTAGGGATGGTGTAATTATGTCCCTCGTGTTCAAATTTGAGGCAACGATGTAAAGTCGAAGGACACAAACCATGGCAAAATCTAGGGTTGTCGAGTAACAAGTTATATTGGAACTTTTGCTTCTAGGACATAGAAAAGTTTTGGGACAGTGCGGGGACCCACGCGGACATGGAGAACAACGGTACCCAAGGTAGAGGTCATGGCATCATTGAAGGAGCACAACATAACCGGGTTACCATGCATGTAATTGGCAGGTATCCACATTTGGTCATATGCATGGGAGGAGATGATGTTAATGCTAGCACCACCATCGATCATAACATGTCATATGTGTATATTATCGATAAAGATGGAGATGAAAAGAGTGGGGTGGGGTTGTCGGACTAGAAGGGAGAAATATCTTCATCTAAAAAGCTGAGGGTGGCCACTTGGTGAGTAGGTGGAGGCATAGAGGAAGGTGATGATCTAGTGAGAGAGGCTACATGGTGAGGGGTAATGATGGAGGCTACGGGTGTGGGGTAATTTGGTAAGACTTCAATAGATTGAAGGAACTCCATGAGGGCTTGACGATGTGACTCGAGGTTTGGATGAGGTCATATAAAGACATTTTGAGGGGGATTGGTGTAATTGTTTTAGCATTGTGCGATGTGTGACCCCATCGGAAATAGGATATGTAGGACCTCGAATGGTGACTTTGGGTATGGAGTGCGGTGGTATGTTGGGTACAGGGTTGGTTGATGGGCCAATTGCTTTTTCCTTGCCCTTGTCTTTTTGAGCACAGTGGCAATGTTGATCATGTTAATCTAAGGGGAGGTGGATGAAGAGGGTGTGTCATGGAAGGTATAGCGGCATGAGGGACAAAACCCTAGTGGGGGATACGATCCTTGTGAAATGAGTAGGGCGCATTGGCATTTTGGTGGTGGTTTGGCCAACTCTCTTATACGAACCATGTTGATCTCAAATCTCAGGGGTGGATCAAAGAGTTGTGGGGGTGGAGATTTTGGTCGTTGAGTAGGTAATGGGAGAAGATTTATGGAAATTGGTGAAGGAGAAATGGGGTCCTCATCAAGAAGATCATCATCATAAAAATTTTCTTTGGGAGGACACAATTGGACAAGAGTAGTTTTTAAATCCTTACAGTTCTCTACATCGTGTCCTAGCACACGATGGTAGGCACAAATTTTGGTTTCATCAAACCCTTTTGGTTTGGGTTTGAGTGGGTCGTAAGGTCTAAGAGGTGGTAATGTGATGACGAAAGTTTCAAGGAGATTGGTTAGGATTTTGGCGTAGGATCTGCTAGTGGATCACAATGGGAGGTGAATGTGGGTTTAGGCATGTGTGGCTGATTTTGGAGGAAGAGGCTTTACAAGAGGGGATTAGGTTGGTCTACTAGTTTGGTGTGTGGTGTGGTCTTAGGTGTTGGTCACATCTACTTGGGTATGGGCATGGTAGAAGAGCTGACGATGGAAGGTTTGGTTGGTTTAACTACCTTATTGGAGGGTAGCATATTTTTAGTTTTAGGTTGTATATTTTTAGGCAACAATGACACGGGTGTATGAGATGTGGAGGGAAAATCCAATGGTGGAAGAGGATGGGTTACCCATGGGGGTAATCGAGATGTTGTGGAGGTGGGTGGTGTAGGTTGGGTAGGAGGTGTGAGTGAAAGAGAAGAAAGTGTCATGGGTAGTGAAGAAGTTATAGACGGTAGTGGAGGTATGGGTGGTAAGAAGGTTATGGGTGAGTGCAAAGGTTGCGTGGGTTGCTTGGGTTTATTAGAGACATGTGATGAGGAAATGGGATTTGGGTTCTTGGTTTACCGGTGGATGGGGGTTGTTTGGCCTGTGGTCGAGAGGTGAGGTCCTAGGATGGACGGAAGGTGTGAAGCTAATAATGGTGTGGTCGGAGAGGGTGGTGTATGAGGCCTAGGAGATTGGATCTTCTTTTAGGGGATAGGGTAAGTTTAGTGTTAGTTTTGGAAGATGTGGCTAAATCTAGTTTGATGGGTGGGTGAGTAAGGTTAGATGTCGGTATGACCCCCAAGGTAGGGATAGGTTTAGGTAAGGGAGATGATATAGGAGAGGGTAGGTGTTTGGGTGTAGATATATGTTGGGTTATAGGCAGAGGAGTGAGTTGGGTTATGGGTGATGACATGGAAGGTGTTGTAATATTCGTAGTTGTGTTTGGTTTGATCACTTGAAACACTTTTGGATAGATAGTGGAGGTGTCAATGAGGGACAACTACATTTGTGTTGAAACAGGAAGTAGAAGGCATCCCCAAAGTAAGTCTCTATTGACATAGTCTAAGAAATCCAAAAAGCATGAAAATGGTGTTGTTATAAGCGGGGATGATGTGGATTGAGTTGTAATTCCCATAAAATGTGTTTGAGACATAGGGAAATGGCTAGCCTCGGACTCTGTGGGTAAGAGAGATGAAAGCATATCAATGGGATCTTGAAGGTCTAATGGTGAATGGTCATCCAAAGGCAATGGTATTTCTACAGGATCCTCTATGGGTAAAGGAGAGGATGGGCCAGACAAGGTGGAATCTCCTTGTGATGTAGGTGTGGACATGCATCTCCTATGAGTAGGAGAGGTGCCATTGACAACTACTCAAAAATTTGAGGGGTCAAAGGTGGCGTGCTAATTATAGGCTCTTCCACGGGTGATGGAGAAAATGAAGGGGGTTCCCTTATGGGTGGAGGAGTAGATGAAATTAGTTCTTGTGTAGGTAGTGGAGCTTGAGCTAAGATTTCATCTATGGAAGGAACATGAGGCAATTGGGAAGCAACTGATATGTCATTGAAAATAGTGTGGACCTCGTAGACATTGCTATCATTGTTTGAAGTGTCACCAGCTTGGTTGGAAGATAGGGCATGATTAGGAAAAGGATTCTTAAATATATATAGGTTTTGGATAGCGGGTGTATTTGGGCTATCCAAGACTAGATCTCTATTTCTAACATTTCTTGGAATATATTCTCAAGGTGATGTAGTTATTATCGCTATGACCTATGACATGATGATAGTTACAAAATTCATGTTCCTTATACCACACGAGCATGGGTTGCTTAGGGTCAAAACCAGTATGTGGTTTTATAGGTGGAAGGGTAATGGTACCAGCCTTAACAAGCTTTTCCAAAACAGAAGAGTAAGATTCTCCTATCGAAGTATACTTTCGTTGTTCTCATCTGAACTGGAAAGCTTGGATGGGGAGATATTAGAAGGAGGTTTGGCTGGGTTTGATTGATGAGGGGGACCAGCCTTGAGAACTATGGTATTGGCAGATCCTTTGGGTTTTGAATAGTTGTTTTGGGGTTTCAAGATGAGGAAGCATCATTTGATTTGAACATGATGTTCTTGTTATGAAGTTGAATTTTCTTCTGTTCGATAACACAAATTTCCACTTTCCGTGCCATGGTGAATGCCTCATTAAAAGTGTGAAAGGTTTGCACCTACAGAGTTGGTGAGATGTGTCTTGTACAAGCATGAGTAAACAACTCTATGAGTTCAGTTTGAGGTAATTAAAATGTGAGTTGGTTAATTACGCTGCGCCAGTGAGTGAAAAAGTCAGCGATAGACTCATCATCGTATTGTCATGTGGAATAAAGATCAGTCATGGTAACCTTCTTAACAATGTTGATGGAGAAGTGGTCTAGGAAGGCTTGGGTTACTTGATTAAGTGAGTAAATGGAGTGTCTTGGTAACCCACCATACCAGTCCAATGTAGGTCCTCATCGGGGACATCGGGAAGGTTCGTAGGAGTAAAGTGTTGTCATAGGCAATCGTGTAACACCCATGTTTGAAAGAATACAAATGTTGCTTTGGGTCTTCTTTACTATTGAAATGGTTGAATTTTGGCATTTCCCAATGTACAGGGTATGGGTGAATAGGGATGGATGAATGAATGGGCTCGTTATAGATTTCATCATAGGTGAGATAATTGTGTGAGATGGAAAGTGATGCTTCTAGTGTCTACATCCTTTCCATCATAAATTTGATAAGGTCATTGGTAAGTTGTGGTGGAGGGACCCCCTTGTGGCATAAGGGGGTAGGTATTAAACCTGTGACATGGGCGGCACTCCATTGTATGGTGATGCCGAATAGGGAGGTTGAGAATAGGGGACCGATATAGTGGGCATGTATCCAGAATGGGTGATAGATGAGATAGGGGGTTGTTGATAGTATGTGTATGTAGGTGGGATGGTCATAGTGACTCTAGTAGTGATTGGGGTAATATTTGTGGGATGGAGAGGACAATATTCGGAATGGAGTAGTAGTCACCGACACCACTGGGTGGTTGTGTTGCAATGGTTATTTGTGAGACAATGGGTGTGGATGGGGTCATGGCCTTTGTGGTCGATGAGGGGACATTAGATACGAAAGGTGTAAATGATATTGCAGACATGCATGCGAGTCATGTCGGGTATGGGTCCTATGCAGAAACCAATAGGGGTGAAAGCGAGGTGAAGGCAGCCGTATTATTAGGGGTTGATGCAAAGCATGGGAATAAGGGCGGGGAGAGATGGATACAGCATTCCGTATATCAACCGACTTTGAGGAGTCCCGGGTGGAAGAGTGGGAAAGGTAGAATTGTAAGGCCACAGGATTCGATCAAGAGAGTGTAAATTACTGTCTCCTACAACAATTATGGTAGGTAAGGTGGATCCATGCGTGATAGGACAAAAGGTGGCGAAGGACTAGGCGGGAGTGGTTGATGCAAACTCTATGAAATATAAGTGAGTTGGATGGTGAGTCAACACCATGTGAATGGGTATATATCAAATGATTATATCCTGTAGATGACACATGGGGCGGTAAGTAAGAGTCCAGGTAGATTTGGGTAAAGAGTGGGTTGATGTTAGTAACAGGTAAGGCCACGGGAACAATTTTATCAAATGAGCCATGTAGATGAAGAAGTTGTATGATGACTTTTGACCAAAGTAGAGAGAGTACAGAGACTCACATGAACTCGACAACAAAGAAAATGGGATAAGGGTTCTTTGTACAATTTAACCTAAAAGAACATAAAATCGAGATGGTCGGTGAGGGTAATCGATGAGGGTTACCTGTGAATTATGAAAAATGTATTAAAATGGATTATTGTAAATTTTAGTGAGATAAATAATCAACCGTGAGTTATGGAGATGATGCAAAAGCAAAGTCGTAATACTCCAACTATGATTGTGGAGTGTGTAAGGCAAAAAATAGAAAAATGGAGAAGCGTATCCTCACTGAAATATAAGAGCGTACCTAACAAGTGGTTTTTAATGTGTTGAGCTGATGCTATTTAGGTGACTCATGAATTTTAGAATAGAGTTTTTGGTGAGGAAGGCTTCCTACAAAGAAGGATATCTAAAAGGAGAGGTTTCAGGTATGTTATGGTGGGGACAGGCCATCCTCTGAGATAATGACTTGATAGAGGTAACGAGTGGGAGTACCTACCAATCTAATTGTGTGATCGTGGATAGGTGTTCCCATGTAAGATGTTGTTTAAGAAAGATGTGTATATTTCAATTTTGTGTAAGTTTGGTAAGACAGAGAGAGAGAGAATGTGCTTTCTATGATTCTTTGTGTCAACCATCAGCTGGGCATGACTTCCAGCATATAGGTTGCCCTCATTTTAATGTGAGCTAAATGCAAAGCAAATCAAAATTTAATGCAACCAATTTTAAGCCCAAATCAAAAGGTTACATTTGATGAAGCAAATGATGAATAGGAGAGGGTATGTTTTTTCACTAAATGTAAAAAGAAAGAAAGAAGAATGATTCCTTTTAAATGCACCAATAGAAATGTTTCTTTTAGAGAAATTAGAAAGAAGAGAAGATTACCAGAGAAAAATATTAATGTGTAAACCTTTTAAAGGGAAACAAACACACAACTTTCACCTAGGAATGAATAAAATGCAATAGAACCCCTGATGGGTCCCACGGTGTGCCAAAATGTTTCACCATTTTCTTTACATTTTGAATGAAGAAACAGATAAGGGTAAGGGATAAGGAGGAATACCTATTATTACTGGTCAGTTGAGGGTTATGCGTGCGTTCTGAATTCTTAACCCAATGCCGATTGTGAGAGCTTCCTTTTGGCTAGGAGGAACTACCTGTAATAGAAAACAAGACCACAAAAGAGAAGTTAAATGATATATGACAGTGGACTACCTAACGTATGCTAGTTCCGGGAAGTGTGATACTTCCTAGATGGATGTCAATCCATTTTTAAAATAAATTAATGCGAGAAATAAATAAATTCCTATTGTAGTTGATATGATTTAGGTATCTCATTCAATCACAATAAGAAAATCTAATATAACAAAGCTAGACTATAATCAGATCTCGAAGGGTGGTAGGTGTTAGGTACTGAACCGGTCAGTAAAGTCAAGTTCGGGTTGTTTAGGTTATTTGGTAAAAGGTTGTTTGGTTATGTTATTGGCACAGGGTATGAAACACAGAGACCGATTTCGGTTTGGTATAACCAATGACGGTTAAGGGAGACCGTGTGGTTATGGGCAATTGGCATCGATACAGTAGGGTGACAGTAAATTGATGAAAACCTTATCAGTAGAGTCTATGTGAGGCTAGATGGGGCTAAAGAAGGAGATGGCGAGGTTTGTGGGAATACTTATAACACTAAGAGAGGTGGAAGGGCCAACATAGGTGATCGATAAACGGGTGGGTGGGGTTTTGAGTTTGTCAAAAGAATGATATGAAGTGATGGGAATGTTAATAGAAGAATGATAACAAAAATGGTAACAACTCTATGAGTAGAATAAGAATGGAAATGATTAATGATAAAAACACTTACCAATGTTACAGGTCCAATGGTTGGGTGGTGGTGATGATCAGTTGATGGAATGGGCTTGGTGCAATAGTGATGCTTCCCAGAATGTTATTGTGAGTTTCAATGCTTCTGGATCTATCCTGGTGCTAGCTATGGATGTCTGGGTGTGTGAAAAGACTCTAGTTCTACTTGCATGCAGCTCTCTTCTCGTCTTCTTGCTCTCAGAATGTGCTAAACCCAAAACAAGGTTACTTAGGTGAATAAATGGTAACCGACGATGGTTCCATCTTGAATGGCATTGGTTTAGGGGTGACCGACGTTTGTTAAGGTGGGATTTCCTAGGTTTACTAAAAGGGGAAGATCTTTCTAATTTCTTGGGCCAAGTTGGTTTGTTGTCGCAGATTAGAATGGAATATTCCCTTCTAATGGGTGGGAATGTGGTTAGAGAGATTGTAGGGATTGATTTTAGGCTTAGAACAAATCTTAGCTCATTAAGGCAATTAAGACTTAGTTATTGTTAGTTATGGAAACATGCCAAGAATAGGTCTAGGGTGAGGTGGCTGGATGAGGCGTGTTGGTGAGGTAAAAATTAGGTCAATTAAGGTAATAAAATAATAGATATTATGAGGATGGGTATTTAATTTAATTAAATTAATTAAATTAATTATTAATGAGGGGTGAAAGGGGGCCATGGTTAGTTGCCCATGTTTAAGTTGGTTATACGATTAGGGACTAAGGGGAATGTAACCAAATTTAGGTGTCTACAATGTGCTCGCACCTACATGTTGTTGGTTGTCAAATAAGGACTTTATTGAAAACAATAGTTAGGGGACAGAAATTCCCTCCTCTTTAATGGGAGAGGTTCCCTTATGGAAAGCAAAAAGCTATTCACAAATGTACAATGTTTGGTTTTAAAGAGGAACTTTGATATCATAAAAGTGTTTGATATGATAGATCATCAATATAAAAGGATAGAAGAAATAAGGAATGGGAAAAGGTAGAATAACACTCTCAGGAAATATAGATAACAAAATAATTCCTTACAAATGCCAGAGTGGAATCATATAGGGTAAGTGCACGAAGTTGGTGGACAATTCTGTGGACATAAAAACCCGAAATAAAGGAACCATGATCGCGGTTTACATACCGCGATCGCGGTTCTTGAATTCTAGGTTCGGTAATTACCGAACCTAAAACCACGATCACGGTTTAGAACCGCTGAGCGGTTATAAACCGCGATCGCGGAACTCTGAGACAAAAATTAGCAGTCCCGTGACTCCTTATTTTCCTCATTTTTCATTTCAAACCGCGATTTTTCCTAAACATTTTTCACTCGTGCTTTGAATACCACCTCAAAATTGCTCATCGGACTTCTGGATAGTGATAGATTCAACCATGCCACCAAGACGAGGAGGTAAGTCCCCGATTGTAATCATTTTTTTGCATTTTAGGTTTTTTTTTGCATTTTCATGGGTTTTTTGAAATGTTTGTTTATGTATACAATTTTCTTGTTTTATCAGTTGGTCAGCAAGAGCTGAAATCGTGCAAACCATCAAAACATTCCTCAAAACCCATCGAACATTCCTCAAAACCTCTCGAACATTCCTCAAAACCCTCCTCCAAACATAGATCCGCCTCCTATGGCTCCTTCTATCCCCACTGAGCCAGCAGGAACGCAAGATAATATCATTGGAAGAATCGAGAAAATAAAATTGTCATTGAGAACCTAATTCAAACTATAAGACAAAATCATGCTACAAATCCATCCCGCATGACTTTAGCCAATACATTGCAAACATTGATTGGTGAAGTCGAGTCCGCAACCAACCAAATACATAGATGGAACACCTTTAGAAGTGACTATAGGTGGTGGTATGCAGATAAACTATCCCATGCGGCCGTAAAAGACAATTTTTTTGAAAAGACCTCATTTGTGCATTATTTACCGACCCTAGAACCAATGCCCCCCGCAGTTACTTGCAAATGGTTCCCAATCCATTGGTGCCACGATGACCGAATCAAAATAATTTTTTGGGACCGATGGTGGATGGTTTTTGATTATCCACCATGCAACAACAATGAGGTTCCTCTTTATTTTTTGAAGAAATTATATTGTGATTTCGTGCTCAATGAGGTCCCGAATTATTTTGACTTTTCTAAATTTTTTGGTCGAGGAGGTGGCTCTACATAGAGTAGACTGGTGCACGCATAGGTCAACCTAGGATCCCCCATGCCCCAAAACCCCCACTGCCTTCAGTTATCCCTCCTATAGTGAAGGAGGTTATGGAGATTGATACATTGCATGCATTGAGGGAGCTCACTGACACTCTAACCTAGCATAGTGACCAGATTGCATCTGGTGATGTTGGTGGAGGTGTTAGTTCTAGCGCACCACACCACTGTGGATCATGTGGTGCCGTATGCACTGCAGTGAGACATCATTTGCTGGTTCACATAGGATTTATTTTCTATAGATGAGATGTTGGGGAATGTTTTGGAACTGGTGCCACTGATATTGGTCTTTCACAGGTAAATTTCAAATAAATTTAAATAAATATATATATATATATATATATATATACAATAGTTTAATTCACATGTTTGAGATATATATATATATATATATATATATATATATATATCATTTGTACGTCATGTACATACATGTAAAAAACTAATTTTTTATTTTATTTTAAATAGCAAGAGCCGGTGAAGGAAACATCCGGCGTCGACATGCTAGCTACTGCAGCTGGGCGTGTTTCAAACGTAAGTTTCAAGTTGTACAAACTTACATTTTTAATTTCATTTGATTGCACTAGATTATTATTATAATGTTTCACGTGTATGTTGTACATATTAATATTTTCTCTTTTATACACAGGAGCCTGGTGGGTCATCATCTGCTCAGGGAACTGAGGCTACTGGCACGCCTCACATGAGTTTTACGCAGGTTAGTAAATCTCTTTACACTTTGTTTCTAATTACTAGAAGTTCACGTGGATTACATGCTTTGGACCTCTGTTATGTGGTGCACAGTCATGTAGATTTTAATATTGATTTGTACATGTTTTTTGTATAGCTTATGACTGCTAGAGAGACTCCTCCATATATGAAGACTGTGGAGGCTGCTTTGTAGATATTGCCATAGCATCTGCAGATCCACTAACTGAGGTACAATTTTTCAAATTTGTTAAATTTTGGAGGTTCATTATTTCTTATTACTTAAATCTACAATATCAAATTTTGTATGTATATGTGAAATATTTAATTTGAAAATTAATTATTTGTATGTAGCTTACCCCTTGTGAGTCTATTGTTGTCCCTGCGATGCGTCAACAACAAATTGATAGGGATCATGACATTGTGGTAATATTTCACATGCATTTTAACTAAATTGTACAAGTTTCTAAATTTTGAATGTATTTTAAAATTTTGGGTGTTAAAAACTTGTTGTTTATGAATGTGCAAGGTTAGGTTGCAGGCATGCTTAGAGACACCTAGGACCACATGGATGAAATCCGTAGTGGCATCTCCCTCCACTACATCCCTAGGTCGTGGACGTGCTACTTCTAGCAGGGTGAAGAGAGGGAAGATGTTTCATGAGTAGATTCATAGTCCACCTAGATGTACATAGATATATATATATATATATATATATATATATATATATATATATATATATATATATATGGGCCATCTAGTCCTAGTGAACATGTTTCTTCATATAGTCCATTGTATATATATAGCCTTTTGTGACCGCATGTGGTCCCATATGTACATTATGACACACTTAGTTCGAGATGTACACATACATTATGAACTTATGCATATATATATTTTAGAGACGTGCGTCTGGAGCACACTTTGTTTGATTCTTATATATCCATGTGTGTTGGTTTTCATAACGATAAATCTAAACTATATATGTTTGATTTGATTTCATTGCATGTATGATATCCTTCTATGTATGTTTTCATAACCATTTAAATTAGTTCTTGATATGTACATGTTTGATTTAAATATTTAATCATGTCTTCTTGTATTTGGATTGAGATGAATTTTTTTCATTAGATTAGGTATTTTCATATGGTTTCCTGCTTCAAATTTCAAGTGTTTTCGATCTCTAGAATTGCAAGGATCTAAAAAGGCAAGTTTTTCTCTAAAATTTTAAATGGGATGATATAAAAAATTAGGGTACCAATGGAAAATATTTTTAGATCATCTTCAAGGAGTTCATGAGTAGAAGTTACAGGCAAAATTGCAGGGGAAATGGAGAAACAATGAAGGAGATATGAGCAAAAATGTGATTTTTGCAATAGGGTTTCTTGAAAATTTAGTAGCATAACTAAATATACTAGAAACAATGAAGGAAAAGGAAATATTTTAAAAAGGGATTAAAAAATGGCTAAGTGTATGTTTATACTCACCTCTTAACATTAACCTAGCTAACTCACCTTCTAACTCATCCTTGACCATTTTGGATTAACCCGGGTTACATGGCATGACAGGGTAGGGTTACAAGCCTTAAGTGACAAAGGGACTTAAAGGGGCACTGTGAGAAGGGGTTAAGTATTCATGAGAGGGGGAAACATAATCAAGTTGGGGTGCTGAGGAATTGAATACCTAGTGAGAATGTTACAAGCCTTAAGTGATGAAAGGGAGAGATTTCATGTGGTGGTGCATTCTGATGTCCCAAGTTGAAACTTGGGTAAAAATTTGACAGTAAGCCCTTATTAGTATTCTTAGGTTCCACCCATCGCATGAAGAATCCTCCTCTAATGAAGGATTCTTAGTATTCTTAGTATTCTCCCTGAGAGGTGTACCAAGTGCATGCATTCTTGTGCCAAGAATGCACAATGGCTTCTTTTAGAGCTTCAAACCTCTAGGTGATGGTATGGGACAAAATATCATACAAGTTCTCTGAGTCAGATGAAAAAAACCTGATCTCACCAAGGAATGAGAATCAAAATTATTCATCTCACTCGCAAATGGGAGATTATTTTCCCAATGGAATTTCTCTTTCTTGATCTCAACTCTATTCCTATTGATTTTCAAAAATATGACCAAGAACAATCTAAACAAAGAGATAATCTCAGGAAATAGATCATGTTCCCTTTTTCAAGGATCATGCTCACCCAATGGTCACATGTCCTTCTTTGCAGTATGAATGCTTGATCTTGCTTGTTGGACTGGGGGGTTGAAGTTTCAGATGGGAGACATTGCTTCAATTTGAGGCAGAGATGATTAATCTCATGCAATCAATGATGGAACTTATGAATAAAAGGTCCTCACACATGTGTTCCCTTAATTGTTTGATGATTTGTACTTATACTCCTAATTTTGTGTCTAGTGATATGTGATGAAGAATCCTATTACAATGCAAAAATAATGAGCATGTAAGCACATAGTTGGGGCAGCAGAGGATGGAGAGAGATCACCACAAAACATAGCTCAAGAGAGAAAAGAAAGGATAGTGATGAAGTAGGTCTAAGAGGACAGAGGCAAGTCCAAAGAGAACAAGAGAGATGGAAGGTAAACAAGTGACAAATTGAATGTTTTGAGTCCTAGGAAATGAACGGAGGTGAGGAGTGAGAAGTCATGCCTCAGACGTCATGGCACCAAACCAACTGCACCAGAACATCCAGGTGGCTAGGTGAACGCTAGAGGAGGTGGTGTTTCGGTGCGTGAAAGGGTCATTGCTTCCGGCTACTTCGTTCTGGGCGTAGTCCCTTAAGAGCCCTGAGACCAAAATATCGTTCAACTTCGACGGGTGACTACTCGGACTCGTGGCACCTAGAGATGGCTCATCTGATCCGACACCTCGGTGTAGGGACCCTCTACAAAAGCCTCTCTCAGTTTTTTTCCTTCTCATTTCGGTGCTCTCGCTGCCCTATTGTTTGCAAACGCGTGAAATAGTGCAGTTGGAGCCAGTGATTGGTTGTCAAACGCTATATTTTGCAAACGGTGGGTCGTGGCACCAAACCAACTGTGCTGGCACATCTGGGTGGCCAAGTGAATGCTAGAGGAGGTGGTGTTTGGTGTGCAAAAGGGTCGTTGCTTCCGGCTACTTCGTTCGGGCGTAGTCCATTAAGATCCCTGAGACCAAAATATCGTTCAACTTCGACGGGTGACTACTCGGACTCGTGGCACCTAGAGATGGCTCATCTGATCTGAAACCTTGACGTAGGGACCCTCTAAAAAATAATCTCTCAATTTTTTCCTTCTCATTTTGGTGCTCTCGTTGCCCTATTGTTTGCAAACACGCGAAATAGTGCAGTTGGAGCCAGTGATTGGTTGTCAAATGCTATATTTTGCAAACGGTGGGTCATGGCACTGAACCGACTACGCCAACACATTTGGGTGGCTAGGTGAACACTAGAGGAGGTGGTGTTTTGGTGCGCGAAAGGGTCATTGCTTCTTCCAAAGGCTACTTCGTTCGGGCGTAGTCCCTTAAGATCCCTTTGACCAAAATATTATTCAACTTGACGTGTGACTACTCAGACTCGTGGCACCTAGAGATGCCTCATCGATCAAAACCTCGGTGTAAGGACCCTCTACAAAAGCCTCTCTAGTTTTTTCCTTCTCATTTCGGTGTTCTCATTGTCCAATTGTTTGCAAACGCGTGTGAAATAGTGTAGTTGGAGCCAATGATTGGTGTCAAACGCTATATTTTGTAAACGGTGGGTCGTGGCACCAAACCGACTATGTTGGCACATATGGGTGGCTAGTGAATGCTAGAGGAGGTGGTGTTTTGGTGCGCGAAAGTCGTCATTGCTTCGGGCTACTTTGTTGGGCGTAGTCCCTTAAGAGCCCCGAGACCAAAATATCGTTCAACTTCGACGGTGACTACTCGGACTCGTGGCACCTAGAGATTCCTCATCTAATCGACACCTCAAAGTGTAGGGACCCCCTAACAATAGCCTCTCTCGTTTTTTTCCTTCTCATTTTGGTGCTCTCACTGTCCTATTGTTTGCAAACGCACGAAATAGTGCAGTTAGAGCTAGTGATTGGTTGTCAAACCCTATATTTTGTAAACGGTGGGTCGTGGCACCAAACCAATATGTCGACATGTCGGGTGGCAGTGAACACTAGAGGAGGCAGTGTTTTGGTGCGCGACAAGGTCGTTGCTTCCGGGCTACTTCGTTCGGGCGTAGTCCCTTAAGAGCCCTGAGACCAAAATATCATTCAACTTCGATGGGTGACTACTCGGACTCGTGGCACCTAGAGACAACTCGTCTAATCCAAAACCTTCCGTAGGGACCCTCTACAAAAGCCTCTCTCAGTTTTTTCCTTCTCATTTCGGTGCTCTCGTTGCCCTATTGTTTGTAAATGCGTGAAATAGTGCAGTTAGAGCCAGTGATTGGTTGTCAAACCCTATATTTTGCAAACGGTGGGTCGTGGCACCAAACCACTACGTTGGCATGTTCGGGTGGCCATGTGAACGCTAGAGGAGGTGGTGTTTCGGTGCATGACAAGGTCGTTGCTTCCGAGGCTACTTCGTTCGGGCGTAGTCCATTAAGAGCCCTGAGACCAAAATATCGTTCAACTTCGACGGGTGACTACTCGGACTCCATGGCACCTAGAGACATCTCGTCTGATCCGACACCTCGGCGTAGGGACCCTCTACAATATCCTCTCTCGATTTTTCCTTCCCAGATCGGTGCACATGCGTAGGTATGGTCTTGTAAACACTTGGGGAGGAGTCATTTTCAAAATTTACAACATTTTCAAAATTTACAACATTTTCAAAATTTACAACATTTTCAAAATTTACAACATTTTCAAAATTTACAACATTTTCAAAATTTATAACATTTTCAAAATTTACAACATTTTCAAAATTTACAACTTTTTCAAAATTTACAACATTTTCAAAATTTACAACATTTTCAAAATTTACAACTTTTTCAAAATTTATGTAACTTTTTCAAAATTTACAACATTTTCAAAATTTACAACTTTTTCAAAATTTACAACTTTTTTAAAATTTACAACTTTTTCAAAATTTACAACATTTTCAAAATTTACAACTTTTTCAAAATTTATGTAACTTTTTCAAAATTTACAACTTTTTCAAAATTTACAACATTTTCAAAATTTACAATTTTTTCAAAATTTACAACTTTTTCAAACAATGAAAGCTTCTCTTAGCTTTAAGAATTTAAAATTCTCTACTAACAGTGCCAACCACGTGAAGGTGGAAGCTTTTCTGGCACCACTAACCTAAACATAAAAGTGTTAGTCAAAGAAATTTAAGTTTCAAATCAAAACCATATACTATCTATATATGTACAAAATACACAAATTTAAAATAAAATATATTCAAACTTAAATCTAGATCTTTAAACTAAAAAAATTATATATATATTGAAAAGAAATTATATATACCAGACATGAGCATTGTAAATTCATTCCAATGAACCATCAGGATCGGATCTACTCTGAATAGCAGACAAGATTGCTTCATGATCTGACTCTCGAACCTTCCAAAGAATCTTGTTATTAGGCCTTCCTCGATATCTATACAGCTGAATATTTGTCACTAGAACTAGATGCGAATATAAGAGTATTTTCTTGTGTGTCTCAAAGTCTTCAAACACCCAAAAGAGAGGAGTTTTTAATGGATACCGTCGAAGCCAAGTTCCAAAGAACTACCATCGACCCCCGTAGGATACTCAATATCTTCGCCATCTATAATAGGATAAGTCAACTTCTTTCTTTCCTCGATGCAACGACATAAGAAATAGTTTGTTCCTTCTTCATTGTCTTTATGTCGCATTTATGCAAAGACATGTCCTACAAAAAAATAACTTGGTTGAACAACTAAAATTTAAATTACATATTAAAATTTCAATGGACATAACTCAATACACAAATTAAATAAATAACCATAAATACCTTGTTGCACAAAAATCAAAATTTCGTCAAAGTCCTTGGATGTTGTAACTTCATCTAGAAATCAAGTTGTAATGCTTGTGGAGGTTGATAACTAGGAAGTGGAGTTAGAGGCCTACAAATCCATCTTTCCACCCATTCCTGTGAATCACACTCAGCAGTGACAAATTCGATACAAGATGCACAAAAACATGTCAACTTTCTTGTCTATACGGCCCATGAAGTAGCGTCTGAGCTACAAAATGAGTGCATATCACTAGACCCAGTGAGTGTCATACAATCCTCGTAGTTAGCAATATGTTGTTCCTCTATCAACCAAAAATATCTACAAACTGTGGAATTTTCTTGAGAACCTCGGGCCATGTTGTCAGTACACCATTCCACTATGCTCTTTGCATCTTTTAATTTAGCACCATATTTGTACTTCAACTCTTCTCTTGCAAGAGCTCTTTTCACACATGCCCCTGCATCGTCATGCTCTCCTTTTCCATGTCCATCCTCAGTGAAACTCCAAATATGTTGCACACCCATCTTGATGTGCATTCTACTCATCTAATAAAATATTCATGCATTCTTAAACTGAGACGTGTAATTATCTGACCATATATAATGTTGTTTGAAGTGGATGTCCCTATCAGACAAGTTTTCATAAAATAACTGGAAACACCCTTACACAAATTCAGTAGAATGAGTACGATCATCACTGATATAAAAGTGGTACTCTCTTAAAAAATTTCAATCATTCTCTGTACTTTGTCAGGAGAATGTAGAAATGTTATATGCACAAAAATGACAACTTGTACTAGAGTTGTAATATTGCGATTGAACCTCCATTTATGGTTGTAATGTGTAATTCTCTACAAAATCGACCACTGAAACAATAGTACCAATAGGAAATGTGTCTTTGCATAGCTTGAATTGTTCATCCAACCATCGAGCTCTATGTGTATGCCTCGCATACTCATAAACAATTTCATCCTTAAATTTTCTCAAAAATTGGAAAATGAGCATTTGTTCTGTAACTAGCTCACACCATTTAGACTCTTTTCCATCTTTCAACTGGTATGCAACTGATTTATATTTATCAAACTCAACTAAATTATGTCCTATTGTACCTTCAATTTTCTCATGGATGTAACTTTCCAATTTAGGTAATCTGCCGCATGTACTACAACTTCCATCTAAACAATCCTGACTATAAAAAATTGTCCAACTTCTTTTTCACAAAATATAGTAGGAATGGAATCCCTGGAAGATATTGGTGGAACTTAAACACCACATTTCGATGACATAGTTTAGAATGAAAATTAGACGAATACGTAAAAATTTAGCATAATGCATCGCAAACTCAACATGTTGCCTATAACAACAAGTGGTGCGAGCATGGTTGATTTTCACATAGAATGGTTTCAACATTTCAAAAAAATGTTGACTAATTTTAATTTCAGATTCTCTTGTTCAAACTTATGAAAAAATTGAGTTTGAGTCATATCTAAGAAATGCTTTGGATGTGGTTCATGATTAGTAGAACCAACTCTCCGTTTTATAACATCTCTTGTATTAGGTGAAACTCTAGTGTTATCATGCCAAAATTTAATAACAACTTCTCTTATAGCATCAGAATTATTTTTGTCCTTACGTGGTGCTCTAGCAGAAAATGCCCAAAAATCGGCATTATTGAGTGATTAAAGGATATTACATCTTTTAATTGCTTTCACTAGATTTTTTGATTAACTTGCAACATTCGACTTGTTTGCATAATCAAACGTTGTTTTTTATTGATTCACTTACAACACTAGTAGCAAGTACACGATGCACAATATTACTATCCCTAGTGCGTCTCTTGACACCAACAAAGTGTGATATGCATCATGAAGGTTTTTAACAATTGTAGAGGTTTGACCACATATATTAGATTTTGTCAATCCTAAGGTGTTTAATGTAGGTCTCATTTTAATCAATTTCATCAAACTAACCAACAACTGACATCTTTGGGAATCATTTAAAATTTCAAAATGATTATCCCAAATTTCAGTGGCTTTTCTTCTGATTTTCATTCAAAAAGTTTGTTAGACATTGGTTTCAAAATGTTTTCATCAATTTCAATAAAAAATTAGGTTTCTTATGTAAAATCCTAGGAGGTGTTTTTGTCAAATTTTGCTTGTCTACAGTTTCAACATGAATTTCCTTATTCACATTTTCATTGTCTCCTTCAATTTCAACATTTGCTACATCATGAGTATTTAATTCTTCTTCAACATTGACAGTAAAAACATCTTCATCACGAGTATTTAATTCAACTTCAACATTGACAGTAGAAACATTACCTGGTTCTTCATTGCTTACAATAGTTGGGGTTGAAGATGAACCTCTTCTTGATTCACGAAGTTTCCGCATTCGCTCAACATTTTGAATTTTGTTGGCCTCTAATTTGTTTGGTGTTTTTTTACTTAATGACTTCCTTTTTTGACTTCGTTTTTGTCTCCCATGATGTTTTACTTCCAGTGATAAGAAAACATGTAGAAAAAGACATAATTTTGCAAGTAATTCATACGGTAAGGTCAAAGAGTAAAAATCACATGGTAATTCAGACATTGGGATGTGTGTAAATATGATTTATGAACCGTGAGTGCGCTTTATAAACTACGATCGCGGTTTATAAAGCATGCTCATGGTTTGTGTTAAAAACTAAGATTGTAATTTATAAACCGTGATCGTGGTTTTAAAGCACGCTCGCGGTTTGTGTTAAAAACCAAGAATGTGCTTTATAAACCGTGATCGTGGATCTATTTTCCAAACCTAAGCCTCATAAAATCTTTGTTTTTCCCAACCAAAGCTATGGAAGGTCATTATGAAGTGTAAAAGGTCAAAAAACCTCAAATCTGCTCTTCCAAAGACTTGAACCATGCTAAAAAAAATTTTTTCACAAAAATGGTGCCATCGCGTAGGGGAGACTCTTAGCTTCGTAGAAATATTGTTTTCAAAGTGAATAGAATAAGATAAATATCATTTTATAATTTTTTACTAACAATAGGTCTTTAAGACATTTTTTCCGTGAATGTTCATGTCTACGTTTAAGACTGTAACTTTTGTTTCACTTATCAAAATATGATAAAACTTATACCATCCCAAGTGTGGACAAATTCTATACACGTTAAAAAATATATATATTTGATTTTGATATTTTTTGATATAGTTATGGTGGGCAAACGGAAAGTGCTCCGTTTTCTAAATATTTTCAGACCACTTTCACGGAAAAAATCATTAAAAAAAAATTGCTAAAAAAATACAAAATAAAATCCATCCCAAGATAGACAACTACATCTAACGTTTCACCAAAGAAAAAAAAAAAACAAGATTTGGTCATCCAAAATGCGGGCAAATGGACTACAATCTTATAAAAAAAAAAAAAAAACTAAGTCATATAATTTTAAGTGTTTAATATAGCTAAACTTGTCCATTTTTTTAAAAAAATTAGTATTTTAGAAACTAGATTCGAATGCTATGATTCATATTTATATAATTTTTCTAATTTAGAGTGCGTGTATAGCTAATAATCCATACAAGTTGAGATTTTTCTATTTTTGCAATATGACGTCCACAGATGACCCTATATTTGTCCATCAACTACCTACACTTACCCTATAGAACATAATCATTTTCATTAAAACCACAAGATGTTATTTCACAGACACAAAGTTCCAGAGATGACATCCATAAGAATACAAAGCTTCTTGATGTAAATAGATTAATGATTCAATAACTTTTAATAGATAGAAAGGAAAGAACAAGCACAGATAGAAACAGAAAGAGAGATCTTCTTGTATTGATATATTTTTACTCCTTTACACTTTTAAAAATAACCAGAGTTCTAGCCCCTAAAAATGGCATAGAGAGCCCATTATATAGCTTACAAATTGGTTACACTTGGTAACCATTTCTTTTAACTAAAATATTAATTAAGGAAGTGCTCGACACAATGTCCTTAATTAGTTTACAATGAGCTCGATTCTAGGAAAAGAAGGAGAAAAGGAGAAACTAGGAGAGAAAACATCCGCTTATTGCTGAGGAGGGCCCACTAACTTGAGAATCCATTGCCTGAATCTTTTTAATGCCTCAGCTATCTCCCTACCTCGTGGGATTGATGTGTTGGCAGTGGCATGAGACCAAGTGCCTAGACATTTCTCCATGTCCTTATCAAACTCGGTATGTTCCAGGTATTCTTTATTAGCTTCTTCAATGGTAGATTGAAGAGAGAAAATATCCTTTATCTTCTCTTTGGTAATCAATTCTTCTTTGAACAGGTCTTCTTTGACAAATGTCTTGAACTAAGTTTTAATCTCTTGAAGAGAGAAAGGAACACCTGAAATTTCATCATGAAGATGACAATGAATATCCTTAAAGGTAGATGCAACACAAGTCTTGAAAGATTCTCCCTTCTGCCAACTGTTTCTCAATTCTCCCAAGGCTTCTTCCAGAACTTTTATTTTCCATTCAACACTGAACACCCATGACCCTGACAAGTTATCCTTGGCATCATCAAAAACTTTACTGGCCAACAATATATTTTCATTAGCCTGTCCCATCAGGTGAATATCTGTGATGTAACTAAGTTCTAAAGATTTAATTATTTTTCCATAGTTCTAATAGAGGAGGAAAGTTTTTGTTACAGGTTGGCCACCTTCTCATTGATTTTGAAGGCATATGTAATGAATTTCAAGCCTATAATGGTCATTTCATCAACCATGGCTTCCATAGCCCTTCCATAAGTGGAATATCTATGTATATCCTTAATACTCTGAACCTCATCCTGACTGAGAATCATAGGAGGTGGAAGGGAAGCCAGTGGAGCAGGATCCAAAACCTTATCTTTAGCCAATAATGACTTGATGAAGCTAGAAAGAACTTGATTTTGTTCTTCCAACTGTTCTATAGTTTTCTTACCCTTTTCCACTCTCTCAATAACCTTGGTTACTATTTCTTGGAGGTTATGTACCTCACTCTCAGGAGTAGATTCTCCCATTGGAATTCTAGAAAGTTCCAGGTCAGAGGCTAATAGATCTTGCTCTGCCTTATCAACCTTAGGCTTTGCAACCTCTAGAAATTGTTGGCCTTGAGCATCTGTCACTATTCTTGAAGTTTTTTAGCTCTCTTTGCTGGAGGAGGAGGAGTAGTACCTAAAAAAGCTACCACAACATCAAAATTTGGCCCTGTCAAACGGGAAGAAGGTTTTCTCTTCCTACTATCAACCAAGGGTTACACCCATGCAAAAGTAGAAGAAGAAGAAGAAGGGACAAGAGGTCCAAGAGCAAGTGAACCCATGACACTTAAGGTATTCACCATTGTTGCCTCCAGTAAAGAGGTGAGTGAGGCATCTAGAGCTTCTTGTGCAGAGGAATCTATGGTACTAGGAGGTTCAAGTTAGGCACCTCCTTCTCATCTTCTACTATAACTTTTGAAGTTCCTACAGGGTTTGGTACTTCACCATCATCACTTTCACTAAGAACAATAATGTTCTCTAGCCCTGAAGGCAATCCTGAATGCTCTAGAAGGGGTTCTTCCTCAATTGGCTCTTGTTTAACCTCTTTTATCTTCTTTTGGTACACTTGAGTAGAAGAAGAGGGAGTAGATGATTCAGAGTTCTTTAATTGAGGAAGGAGGAGGGGTTTGTACAGGTACCTCTATGCTGGGTGTATGTGTTTCCTTCCTAGGTGTTGAAGTATCTCTGGAAGAAGATCCACTTTGATTCTTCTTAAGCTCTCAAACCTTCCTGTCAAACCAAACTTTGGTTCTTACAAGGACAGGGGCCAAAATATCAACCAAGTCATCCTTCTCCTTCTTGTACCAATCCAGATCTTCCAAAGGAGTATGTTTGATTGATGTCTCATATTCAAAAGACTACAAGTCTTCATCATCATCCTGGAACCCTTTAGGAATTTGATAGAGATTGAGCTCTTTAATCAGTTGCAGAGAGAGTCTGCCATAGTGCCTCCGCCTTGCTTCAAAATCATCTACACAATCAGCCCAGTAATCCTCAGTATCTGGCCTATGATGATAATTTATTCTGAGGTTCTGATCAATGAACTTCTTCAAATCAAAACAAGTCCTAGGCCTAAAAAAGTGGACAGTGAGGGGAGCAATGGCCCTTTCTACATTTTGGGCATCCAAGGCTGTTTTACATGTATAGTTTCCCAAAGAAATAGGGAAGTGCAGACCAGAGATTTTCTTGTCCCTGCAGGTTCTATGCAATTTATCCAATTGCCTACACACTTCAACTAGAGCCATCTTGTCATTACAAAACATGGGGAGCTTGAGAGGTGTGTTTTCATAACCAGCCAACCTGATATATGAAAACCTCCTGAATTGAATAAAGAAAGCTCCATACTTAGTTATCAGGTTCATGGCTTCATCAGAAAACCTCTTGGCAGTATCACCTTCCAAAAGCCTTACAATATACATGGTAAAGGCATCATTAACTCTTTTGAAATTGAGGTTGCTAGTTTCAAGGGTAAATTGGGGGCAATATGCATAAATAGGCTCATCCTTCTGGCCCTCCATGTATGTGAATCCAAACCACTATCGAGATGTTGCTAGGGAATACATGAGATAAGAAGTCATATAGAACTTCTTAGTCTGCTGCACATTAGACAATTGCTCGGTCAAATTCATGCAGATGATTTCTGCCCAATTTATGTTCTGATCACCTTCGCAGATGATGTTGATGAAAGGGCACATCCAGAAGTGAAATTCATTGGTAGAGGGAAATCCCATGACATGAGCTAGCAAAATGATGAAATCAGACAACTCTTCATTGAAATCAACCCTAAATAACACCTTGGAAAGTCGGGACGCTCCCTTCTTAGGGTTCTTCAACCATGATTTTGCTATTCTTGCCTTATATTTATCACTGTCCTACTCGAACAAGGTCTGAGCTTGAGCTTGAGTGAGAACGATGGAGTCTTCGGTCTCTGGAATGCATAGGGTAGTAGTAATGGCAACAACATCTAGTTTGGCAATCAGCTCCCCATGCACATTAGTCAATTCTTTGGTGTCCGAGTTAAAATGAGCTCCACAGGTGAGCATGGTGTCGACACATTGTATAGAGATAGGGAAACCAACCATGCATAAGCAAGTCCACTTGTCGTTGATCATTTGTGCCATGGGGGAAGGATTAGGGCAAGTCAATCTATTCCAAAAATCCCCAAAATCCAGGTGCCGAACCTCACTATCCCCGATATCGGGAACAAAGGTCTCAAGAGGTGATACATGTTCTTGGCCTTGGAATTTGATCTTCATGTTTGCAATGCAGAGGAAAACCTTCAAGGATCAAATTCACAATGAAAATGCAAAGGGAGCAGGAGCACGAGCAAATGACCTTAATTACAGGGATTCGAGCAAATGATGGCAAGTGAGCAATGTGTCAAATGCATAGAGGATAGTCCCATTAAATAGCCATTTAGGAGAGATAAGGTCATTAAATGCGCATTAAATTCATATTGCACCAACTCAAAAAGATAAGAATCGGGAAGAGCAAAAAACTGGCCTAGATGGTCTTTGGTACATTTGGGACATGAGGGACATGAAGATCGTGATTTAGATGATGTAGGTAATGTGGGCCAAATGAGCACGGGTGGTCCAGAAACTTGGAAATGTGAGGGACGCGAGGGATGCAAAGACATGATTCAACCGATGTGCATGATGGGGAAAGTGGGGACAAAAGGCATAGACGCTTTTGGGATAGATGGGACAAAAGTACGTGAAGGACCCGATGCGGGTGATGCGGCCGATCGGGGAACAGAGAACAAAGAGCCCGGGTGAACTTGGGAAAATGGGCCAAAAAGTTTTGATAGAACCGAAAGTTAAAGAATTTCGGGAATGTAGCCGATCGGGGAACAGAAGGCCCGGCAGAACTTGGGACATGAGGGACAAAAATGTCCGATAGACCCGCAAATCACCAAAATAACTCCAAAAAATGTGAATTTTTACTATCTCCTCAACTTTTCACTTCACTAGAACATCACTAAAGAGTGTCAACTCAAAATTTTCAATTTTTAACTTTCAAAAGAGGGGAAATTTTGAGAGGACAACACATGTTGAATATGAACTCTGAGACAAAACAACAGAGAAAAAGAAGAAATTCACCACCAATATTGATGCTATACTCTCTCCATTAACATAATAGATTAAATGGATTTACAAGGATGAGGGATAACATTTTTTTGGATTAAGGCCAAGAAAATGCAAACCGCGCCAAAAATGGAGACGCATAGATGATTTATATTACATGTAGTCCATAAAGGCTCAAGTGAACTAGGCCAAGTGAACAAAAAGATAATTACAACGATAGTGATATTTATACAAGAAAGGAGATCATCATCGAATGAATCTCATCAATGTTAGTGGGATGTTCACTAGGAAAAATACTAATGTCATTTTTTCCCCAAAATGTTTCACTTGATTATAACTACTATGATTAGAATAAGGGCTGAAATGAAAATTGGGTAGAATTTAATCTAGAGCACAACACAACTTGGCATGCTAGAACTTATCTCAAAATTTGGGGTTGAGCCAAACAAGGAATCTTGTACGAAATTACAGTCAGTCCTTTCCTCCAAGTAAGGCCTTGAATATTCCAAGTTTTGCATCTGGAGAGAAAGTATTGGGTCTTGCAAACAGATTTCCATCAGACGCTAGAAACAAATGTACAATAGCTCGATTTCATGGTGAGAAGTCAGCTGTTAATGAGCTAAAGACTGAAGGAAGATTTAGAAATATAGACTGAAAACCCACTAAAACTATTACATTTAATTAAGCATGAGAAAATCCTAAATTAAACATTGGAGCTAAAACATTGAATTTTGATCTTGGAATCGATTTTGAAATATTGGAACTGTAGAAAATGGACTGGGAATATGTAGAAAACAATATTTTCTCTTGGTAGATGGCCCAAATTCTATGTATTACCTGTTTATATCATCACATTCAAAGCTAAAATAATGGTAAACTAGTGGTGGTAGGTATTAGATGCACATTACTCCTAACTTAAGCGTAAAAAAGCATTGAGGAGCTCAGATGTTGCATGACCTTATAGTTTGAGCTAAAAATTCCAAATGTTATGAAGTTGATTAGCTGAATCAAGCCACTCCCCATGTTGTGCAAGGATTCCATGTAAATTCGAACATAATCAATCTATTTAGTGCAAAGAATAGATTGGGAAGATCATCTCTCAAAAGTAGTCTTTCTCTTAAGTCTAAGCAACTTGAACATGTTGATTCATCTTACACTACACAACAAAAACTTATTGAAAGTTAAATTCAAGGATGCCAAATAATGAATTATCAAATGCAAAATGGGTAAATTCAAAAAATCAAAGTGAAAATAGAAATTTTTAATTAAATCTACAAAGCATGAATAGTAATATTGCCATACTCTCTACAACTAAAACCACCACACCAATCTTTTGAAAATCAAAGGTTCATCTTAATTAAATGTTTATAGGCATTTATTTTTGTTGTGGAGAATGAACCTCACCAAGTCCTCATGGATTATGGCACATTCCAGCCCAGAGATTTTTTCGATGAAGCACTTGATGGTAGTTTCGTTAAAAAAACAGTAACGCTTCCAAACATTATTTCACCGTGAGAAGCGAAGCATTAAAAAATTTCAAAAATTATTTCATTCTAGAACTCAACATCATATACAAAAATATATAGTCAGATTCTCAAATAACTCAATTCCTCACTGTTGCACAAAATTTGATCTAAAACAAAATCTAATAACCAAAATTCATTGAAACAACAATCAAGCATACATAATTAGACATTGTAGTGCCCACTTCCCTTCGAAACTTTTTCTATTGATTTCAATACTATTGACAATAGTTATGGACATTATTGCATTATTTTTGACTTAGCAGGATGGTAGATGATAGAGATACTCGGTCTATTGTTGGTTTCGATTCATAGTATGTTGTGTATGGATTATTAGAGATAATTTATATTGATGATGATATGATGTTGACATGGTTATATATATTTCGACTTGTGATACTTTTTTCATTTTGAGTAGACCTTAACAATTGAACTAATCTTGTGATCATATGGATATTGATGAAATGTAGAATCGAGATGTTGTTAGAAATTGTAAATGATATCATTACTTTCCTAGATGATGTTTTGATTCATATATAGATGATTGTGGATTTATATTGTATATTTTATCCTAGATGTTTTGATGCGGCCATGAGGCCGAAGGAGGTGTTATGTGTTTTGTAGGTAAACATGTCACAACAAACAATGGGGGATTGGAGACCAACCACATTGGAATGCTAGATGAATTCAACAAGGGTCACCATGGCAACATGTATTTTTTGTGTGTGTGTGTGTGTGTTTGAATTGTTGTTAGGGGGTCCCATGGGGGATCACCTCAATTATGACCAAGGGGTTATGTGTTATTATTTCATTTAGTTTCCTTTATTTAATTTTAGTATGTGATTTTAAAGTGATGTATTCTCTTTTATTAATTACTTGTTTTGTGTCTAAATTAGTAAATTAATTATTTTACTAAACTAAATTATGAATGGGTCAAAATATTTTCATTTATTATATTTGATGGCTTCTTGGATTATGTGTTGTAAGTTGAGTGCTTGTGATCTTGAGTGTTGTACACTCTACCCCTTCTTGGAAATTTGGATTTGGCCTTTAGGGCCAATTTTGGAGGCTTGTGGGACAAGTAAAACTTGTCCCACACCTCTTAAATTGCTATACCAACCCTACCTATGGGTTGGGGGTCAAAAATAGACCCCATTATGTGTTTTGGGAAGACAAAAAGGTAAAATATTATTGCACTTTCTTTCTTGTAATTAAAATTTGTCCTTAGGGGGTGTGGGCTTGGATTGTGTGTGTAAGTAATTTTCATTCCTCTCACCCACCAATTTATTGTGCATTGGGGTTGAGGTTTGACTTGTGAGGTGGAGTTAAGGATGAGTGATGTGGCATCTTACATGGAGCCACCTCACCCTCATCTCTCCCTTTTCTATTTATTCAAGTTCTTTTGCTTGTTTGGGGTTACTTCATTTCTTTGTGCTCTTGTTTTTGGAGTTAGAGGATTTTGGAGTGCTTGTGGATTTGTTGGAGCTTGTTGGTGATTTTTGGGCTTGAAGAAGCTTGGTGTGTGACTCTTGGATCAAGCTCTACCATGGAAAGGTAGGAGCTACACTCTTGTAAAATATTTTCTTTTATATTGTGTATATGTGTATGTTTTTGAGTGTTTTGGTATGCTTGTTGGGTGCTTGGGTAGATTGCCTAAGTGTGGTGTAGGAGGGGACTATGGGGATATTACATGTAGGGAGGCATAAGAGTTCATTTCATGTTTTGGAGGGAGTTGGGTTGGGTGCCCCACCTTGGACAAGAAAATGCTTGCATTTCTTACTTGGTTATTTTGTTGAGGGAGCCATAAGAGATTGTAGGGAGGCATAAGAGAATGTGGGAGGCATAAGAGGTTCTTGAGGGAGGCATAAGAGTGTGTAGGGGTTTTGAGATGTGTATTGGAGGGTTATAAGGTGGGCACCCATTTCCCATTGGGAGGCATAAGTGACCTCCCCATAGATCTTGCTCCTTTGGCTTTTGCATTTTGAAGCCTTGTGTATTTTGTTGCTTTCCTTCTTGTGATTGTAGTTGTATTGTTTGTGTTTTGGTATGGTTTTAAAATCTTGTATTGTGATGTGGAAGCTTGTTTTGTTGCCATGATTTGGATCCATTTTTCATTGCAATGTGGTTGGGGCTTGGGGGCCAATGAGGAGGATGGCTTCTCCTCCCCATTGGATTATTGGTTGGGTGGAGAGTGTTGCCTCTCCCCCTTTTTTGTTGTGACCAAGTGAACACATGGTGGATGGTGGAGCTCATGTTGGTGTTGTGAAACTTGGAGCATTTGTTGGTGTCCAAAGGAAATATTCCTTGTGAGAAAACCTTCTTGTTATTCCCACTCAAGGTGGAAGACTTGTAATATTGTATTTTGTTGAAAAGAAATGTTGTATTGTAAGTTGTAATATTATTTGAAGGAAGCTCATTGAAGAGTTGTAAAATTTCCTTTCTCTTTAAATTGTAGTATGGAAAGAAAAGAATCAAAATGGAAATCATGTGTAAAAGTTTAGTTGAAAGTTGTATTGTGAGAAAGAAAGTTTACTTTCATTGTGAAGTGTATTATTGTAAATGAGAAAGAAGAAATATAGAAGTTGTAAGATGTTAATAGTGTATGCATAGCAAACTTGAATGTAAAATAAAGTTGTTATAGTTATTTGAATGAATGGTTGTAGTGGAAATGGAAATAGGCAACAAATTTGAAGTATATTGTTATGTTGAAATGTTGCATTTTGTAGTAAGAATAAATAACAATATTAGAAGTAGATTTAGTTCCTTTCTTTTACTTTTGGACTTGAAAGAAAATTTGTTGAACAAAATGAAAATGATTTTGTAGTTGTTACTATTGAAATAGAAAATGCTTTAAAATGAGTAAAATTTTACTATGGAATGAATAAATGGAGTTAAATCTTACAACTGGAAACTTTAGGTGCATAAAATTAAGTTTAGAATGACCTTTAGAACACCCTAGTGACTTTTGTTTTTTTGGAAAATCTCGGTTTTGAACGGTTCTATTTCTAAGAAACATGACTATCGCCCTGTGCAGAGAGGCGGTCTCATAACTGCCGCTTAGGCATGACGGTGGTCTCAGAACCTCCGCTCCAGCAAGGCGGCGGTTCGTGAATTGTCACCCAGGTGGGGCGGCGGTCCAGGGTCCTAGGACCACCGGCCTGCTTTGGGCGGTGGGTCTGTCACTTACGGTGGAAAACACAGATCCGCGCTGTGTAAATTTTAACTTGTAATAACTAAATTTTAAGCATGTAGAAATTTAGAGGAAACCTCCAGCAAACAAATAATGGCTAAATCTCATTGTTTTAAGCAATTAAATCTTCAAATGGTAAATTCAAGTACTCAAACTCATATATATTAATAGAGGTAGGGTTTTCCCCAAATGGAGAACTCCAAATACAAATAGTTTTGTAATAAAACTAGATTTAAAAAGGAAATCCCTTCAATCCTTGAATGAAAGACATTACAATGATAAATCTACAATCTAAACTAATCTAAGCTTGATTTCTTTGTAGACTCCTCCATAGTTCTTCCTTTCTTGCTCCCATGGCTTCCTTCTCTCCAACTTGCAAATTAAACAAAGGAAAAGTGACCAAATGAGGAGACTTGGGTAAAGAAAGAGATTAAATAAAAATTCATAAGGATATTTAGGGTTAGCTTGGAACCCTAGGATCTAGTGGCCACAATTGAATTGATCCAAGGGTTGAGGATCAACCCTAATTTTGTTTGGTAGGAATATATTCTATGGATGTTTTAAATAAATTTAAAGGTATGTGTAGATGGGTGAATGGGGCCATTTAAATACCTTGGTGTGCAAAGTCACTATTCTAGTTCCTAGTATGTTTTAGAAAAGTAATGAAATGGACATTTAAGTTATTTAAATAATGGAATTATAGTAACTAAGTATAAGGTAAAGTATTAAGGTAGGAATGTTAGTTGTGGAGGAGTAAAAACATTAAACCAAGTAAATTAAATTATGGCACCTTCCTAGTTGAATGTTAATTAATTGACCTTAGAGATAAATTAAGAATATTTAATCATTTAACTTAGACTTGGTCCATCCTTGTAAAGTAAAGATTATTGGTGAAAGTAAATTTAATGCACTCTAAGGGTTGACAACCTTGTAACCTTTTAACTTAAACAAAAATAATTTCACCGCAACTTTTAGGTTAAGTGTTTAGGGTTTTAGCGTGTTCCTAGAATGTCATTTTTTATGGGCATTACGGACACCACAAACGCATCAAAATTTCAAAATAACAAAAATGAATGTTTTACTTGCACTTTTTGATTAAAAAAAACTAATTCCTGAACTGATCATTGCAATCCAAAACAGGAACTTTCAAATGTGAAAAACATTCTAAACGTGACCTGTGATCTTAGCACTCTTCATGGTCACTATTTGAAAAGAACAATCTTTTCCATCATTTTCTCCCCACAATTTATCATCTTTAGAATTTTCGTGATAAGCCCATCTTCAGAAAGCGGTTTACTAGTGACCTCCTACGTAACTCCTCTTTAACCCTTTCCTTTGTTGTCATTTCGTCAAATTCTATTTCCGAAAATGGAAACCCGATTTTGTTGTTGGATTAATTTCACGCGATTCAAGGAGGGTTTCATTTTTTCAGAAAAATGGAAATTTCATTCTTATGATTTAGAAGAAAGAGAAAAATCTTGAATGATTGAAGGTGTGAAGGATTTCATCTACTACTCATAGCGCTCAAGAAATTCCACTTTACCCATCTCAAAGATCGAAAAAAGGAATTCTTCGAGCTCTTCGTGACACGTGATTCCTTCGATGATGTGATCTCTAAACATGCACTCTTGTCATTGCAGTGACTTGAACATCTCCTCAAATCTGCTTCCACTTTAATAGTCTTTTGACGAAAAGAATGTTCAGTGAAAGACTCGAACCTACGACCAAATTCGGACTTCCCAGAAAATTATGACCCTATACTCCTTTGCCTCTCAAGCTTGGAATCATCCATGGTTTTTCATAAAAAGCAACAACTGAATCTTTTCACCCTCTTAAAGAAACCAAGTAACAACCCTCAAATATCCATGGAAGGATATGAACTGGATT